>JBBBVM010000902.1:0-600000 GCA_037355625.1 Petunia x hybrida
CGGGTTCCCGAAACTCAAGAAGCGAATTTAAATGGAAAAAAGTCAAATTATTTAACTTTCGGCATTTTAGCGGGAACTAGCCGAACAACATCGAAATTAACTGTTGAAAGTTCATAAAAGTTAGAAATAATAATACGAACCTAGCGGTGCTTTCGGATTTCGAATCGGAGATCGTTCGCCAAAACCGAGTTCAAAAATCTCTTTTTAATATTTATTAACAAAAAAACTGAAATCTTCTTCCGATACGTACCAAACGAGGTCTGATGTAGCTCAAATTTTACAGACATGTCCTAATGGATATTTCGGATATTTTTAAATTATCGGCAGGCCAATCGGAGTCCTAACTTCCGAAACGACTAACCGAAGTTGTTTCATTCTCCTCCACTTAAACTCTCGTTCGTCCTCGAACGAGCCTAAGTCTAAAGAAAAATTCGCACAGATAACAAAAGAACTTGAACGACCTTCATAAGCTACTCCACGGACATTATCTCATGATTGCAGAATCACGTGCGGGCACCCGACATCCTCCCCTAGACCCGTCGGGCGAACCCATACCAATTAAATTAGGAAAATAAATATAATTCAATTCATAAATAGGAACAAGACTTAGAAAAAGAAGCACAGACATACTGATACCTCTAATCTGTACAAAAGAAATTACAGCTGACTACCCAACATACTAGGTTTAGGGCTATCCAGACTAGACATCTAAGAGTACAGAAGAAAATAAATACCTCCTGAAGGGAGCAAATGTCACTGAAATAATAAACATATAATGTACAGTGTAAATTCAAAACTACGGCGTAATGAGTACGCCTATAGGCAGCTACACACGTAAGGAAACACGTGGTAGAAAATCCACGAGACCAAGTGCCTCCAAAGAAATGGATATAAACACTTACCTTGTTGCAAAGTAAGTACATCCACTCAATAACCGCTTTGTCCTTTGGTTTCATTGTCAAACGATCCAACTCTATTCAATAAGCAGAAAAATATATCAAATGAGGCTAAAGGCTTCATTCGTCACATCTTAGGGCAATCCAGTTAGGAACCTGATACCCTATTCGCATACGCAATACGCAGGCCAGGCCTATGTACAGGGTTTAAGGTCACATAACCAAACCCCAAATAAATTACATTTATATGTTGCCCATAACTCACTGAGTACGAATCTATAATCAGTTCCACTATCGGGGTCCAATTCACCCTTTAAATTATAAGTTGAACTTATTAAAACGATGTCTAATATTTCAAGTTTTATCGTTAAAACATATTCAAACACACGTAATAAACTTAAATAATATATTAGGATCATTACCTGAATGTTTCGGGGTGAAAATTCTACTTTTCTCCGGCTCTTTTTCTCATTTTCTGGCATTTTTTTTCCTTTCTCTACTTTTGTTCTCGTTTCTATTATGCTTCGTTTCATTTCTGTTCCGTAGTTGTAAACTAGATAAGGGCCACCGCCCATGGTCACTTGTTCACCTTGCATTTTCTTTCATTTTTTGTCTTTTTGTGTTTTGCCTTTAGTCTTTTTTTTTCCTTTAAAATTCACTGTTACGGTAAAAATTAAAACGGTACCCTACGATATTCGAAGTAATCCCAAATTTTGCATACAAGTTATACAAAATATATGTAACATACTCGCGAAGGCGGATCTCAAATTGGACTCTCGAAACTCAAGATGCGAATTTAAATAGAAAAAGTCAAATTATTTAATTTTCAGCATTTTAGCGGAAACTAGCCGAACAACATCGAAATTCACTTTCGAAAGTTCAAAAAAGTAAAAAATAATCATACGAACCTAACGGCACTTTCGGATTTCGAATCGGAGTTCGTTCGCCAAAACTGAGGTCAAAAATCTCTTTTTAATATTTATTGTCAATAAAAACTGAAATCTTCTTCCGATGCCTACCAAACGAAGTCTGATTTGGCTAAAATTTTACAGACAGGTCCTAATGGACATTATAAATATTTTAAAATTATCGGCACGCCAATCAGAGTCCTAACTTCCGAAACGACCAACCGAGGTCGTTTCATTAGAACCCTTACCAATTAAATTAGGAAAATATATATAATTCAATTTATAAATAAGAACAATACTAAAAAAACACTGACATACTAATACCTCTAAGCTGTACAAAAAAAAATTACAGCTGACTACCCGATATACTAGGTTTAGGGCTATCCAGACTTAGACATCTAAGAGTACAAAAGAAGACAGATACCTCCTGAAGGGAGCAAAATGCATCTTAAATAATGAACAATAAACTGGTGGCCATCCGAAATGAAAGCTGGCTCACCCTGACTGCTGAAGTCGTCTTCGCTCCTTCACAACGTGGCGAACTCAATCCTGGAGCGAACTTGCCGAAACGAAATAGATAGATAAGAAACAAACAACAAAAAAGGGTGAGTCACAAGGACTCAATAAGTGGGGCAGACTAGCCACCTCAAAGGATAGGATAGCTAGCCAAGGAGAAAAGAAACAGATAAACCAAATTCCTCTTATTTAAATTATAAAAAGGCAAAGCCAGATAATAACTAGAAACACGTATGGAATGACAAACTCATCAACAACCAGGAACGTAAGATAGCAAAAACATATAGGTATCCCGAACACATTAACAATCAGAAATACATCCTGTTGCGGCGTGCAACCCGATCCATATATTCATCCTATTGCGGCGTGCAACCCGATCCATATATTTATACCGTTACGACGTGCAACCCGATCCATATATTTATACCATTGCGGCGTGTAACCCGATCCATATATTTATACCGTTGCGGCGTGCAACCCGATCCCCGCAACCCAGAATACGAGCCAGAAATATATAGGCAAACTGACATATGTCCACAACATAGTATACATACTGCATACATAAAATACAACACAATACACACAATAGTCAGTATGCGGTGCAATGAGATGGGATGAATGCGGCACGATGCAATGCAGTCACATATGCCTGATACCTATCTCCAGCGCGGGACTCTCATCGTCTACCAGGAGGTATATGCAAAGATGACCCTTCACCGGCTCGGGACTCTCATCGATTACCAGGAGGTATATGCAATGATGACTCTTCATCGGTGCGGGACTCTCATCGCCAACCGGGAAGTATATGCAATAATGACCCTTCACCGGCTCGGGACTCTCATCGATTACCGGGAAGTATATGCAACGATGACTCTTCACCGGTGCGGGACTCTCATCGCCAACCGGTTAGTATATGCAATAATGACCATTCACCGGCTCGGGACTCTCATCGATTACCGGGAAGTATATGCAATGATGACTCTTTACCGGTGCGGGACTCTCATCGCCAACCGGGAAGTATATGCAATAGTGACCCTTCACCGGTGCGGGACTCTCATCGCCAGCCGGGAAGTATATGCAATAATGACCCTTCACCGGCTCGGGACTCTCATCGATTACAGGAAAGTATATGCAATGCTCAAAACCAGAGTGCAATGCTCATATGCTCAATGCAATACCAACAACAGGGCATAACATATAATATACAATGTAAATTCAAAGCTAAGGCGTAATGAGTACACCT
Organism: Petunia x hybrida; assembly: GCA_037355625.1. Classification (NCBI taxonomy): domain Eukaryota; kingdom Viridiplantae; phylum Streptophyta; class Magnoliopsida; order Solanales; family Solanaceae; genus Petunia; species Petunia x hybrida. The sequence continues at coordinate 3,564 of JBBBVM010000902.1, forward strand.
ATCGGCATCTACACACGTAAGGAACACGTGGTAGAAAATCCACGAGGCCAGGTGCCTCCAAAGAAATGGATATAAACACTTACCTTTTCTAAAAATTAGTACGGCTAATCAACAACCGCTTTATCCTTTGATTCCTTTACCAAACGATCACAGTCTATTCAATAAGCAGAAAAATATATCAACTTAGGCTAAAGGCTTCATTCCTCACGTCTTAGGGCAATCCGGTTAGGAACCTGATACCCTATTCGCATACGCAATATGCAGGCCAGGCCTATGTACAGGGTTTAAGGTCGCATAACCAAACCCTAAATAAATTACATTTATAAGTTGCCCAAAACTCACTGAGTACGAATATATAATCAATTCCATTATCGGGGTCTATTTGACCCTTTCAACTATTAATTGAACTTATTAAAACGATGTCTAATATTCCAAGTTTTACCGTTAAAACATATTCAAACACACGTAATAAACTCAAATAATGCATTAAGATCATTACCTGAATGTTTCAGGGTGAAAATTCTACTTTTCTCCGGCCCATTTTCTCATTTTCTGACATTTTTTTCCATTTCTGCGCCATTTCATTTTTCTCTGTACATATTCTGTTTTTCTTATGTTTCTGTATATTACTACATAATCCTCCTCCATAGCTTAACCACCGCCAACTTTTGTCTTATTTTTCCTTTTATTTTTAATTATTTTCTTTTCGCGACAAAAATTAAAACGGTACCCTACGATATTAGAAATAATTTCAACTTTTGCATATAAGTTATAAAAAATATATGTAACATATTCGCGAAGGCGGATCTCAAATCGGACTCCCGAAACTCAAGATACGAATTTAAATGGAAAAAGGTCAAATTATTTAACTTTCGGCATTTTAGCGGAAACTAGCCGAACAACATCGAAATTCACTTTCGAAAGTTCACAAAAGTCACAAATAATCATACGAACCTAACGGCGCTTTCGGATTTCGAATCGGAGCTCATTCGCCAAAACCGAGCTCGAAAATCTCTTTTTAATATTTATGAATAATAAAACCGAAACCTTCTTCCGATGCTTACCAAACGAGGTCTGATTTAGCTCAAATTTTACACGTAAGTCCCAATGGATATTACGAATATTTTAAAATTATCGGCACGCCAATCAGAGTCCTAACTTCTGAAACGACTAACCGATGTCGTTTCATTCTCCTCCACTTAAACTCTCGTTCGTCCTCGAACGAGCCTAAGTCTAAAGAAAAATTCGTACAGATAACAAAAGAACTTGCACGACCTTCATAAACTACTCCAAGGGTATTATTTCCTGATTACAGGATCAGAATTATAACACGCATATCAAACTTTTGGAACAAAATATATCTGGATGATATGATAATGCCATTACACAGCTTATTCTGACTAAGCTGATTTCTTCCTCGATCAGGAGAAGAGAGTTCTACATTTTCGAAGCAAATATACACGGAACTTTGGATGGATTAACATGATTCAGCCGATAATCACCTCTTTGATATACCTTTCGATATAGAACGGGTCGATGGAACTAAGAATTTTTTCACGCTTGATGCAATAGGGGAGCTTTTGAAGTACCTTTTCACCACTCGCTATTGAAGATTTGATGTAAGCTATATTATTGTTACGAACGCACTATGCAACATCTCATTTGATGTTAGTATTATTCCGCAAGCTCCTTGTGGGAATGTAGTTACTCATATCCTAATGTATGTCAAAGGTTCATCTGAATAGGGTCTATCATGTAAGGATAAGTATCATGCAACTACTACTGGATAGTATGATGTAGACCAAGAATGATCTTCAGACTGAACATCTACCTCAGAATATTGCCTTTGAATTGGAATTATTATGACTTGGAAAAGTAAATATAAAAGAGACATGTAGTTGGACTTCAGCTGAGGCAGAATACCAGCAACAAAGTTGATTACATGAGCACTTATAACGCTAAAGTAACTTCTGAAAGAGTTGAGGTGCGAAGGAGATATGCCAATAATGGATGGACGACAAGCTGCACTAGACCTTTAACTCTAAATTTTCGTGAAGTAAAATAACGGCAATATGAGGTCCAGTTCTAGTTGAATGCAGACAGATAGCCAGAAGAAAATCGGAGTCACCATACAGGGTTACTACTGACGGTGTTCTCATGTATAAATATAGACTTTGTGTCCCCGATGTTACAAATTTACGTGGACAGATTATGATAGAGGCACATTATTCCAAATACACAGTTCATCCAGGTTCGACTAAGATGTACCATGATCTTAAGCCGATTTATTGGTGGGACGGAATAAAGTGTGACATAGCAGAATTTGTGCCTCAGTGTTCTAATTGCCAGCAAGTTAAAGTCATGTCATCTTTCCAGACTTTATACTTTCAGCAGATAGGTACGTATATATGATCCGGTCACCAGCTTATCTCTGTCACAATAGATTATTAGTGGGTTTAGCAATGATCGACACTCATTGTAGGTTTCTGTCGTGGCAGTAGGTTGGGTCGTGACAAAAGTGGTATCAACGCCTTAGAGATTTAGTGCTACCATTCAGTATTTGGAGGAAGACTCCTCCACTTAAAGAACAAACTCATGCAGCTATTTGAATAGGAATAATCATCCCTGCACAGTCTGCTGGACTAAAGAAGATTTAGCTAAAAGCTGAACGTAGGCAGACCTAACCTACCAACTACCCTTTCGAGTTGCCAAACAGCTGCAACTCTCGAGTTACAACTCCATATATTTCTATAAGCACCACCGCCTGATGGATCAAATCAAAGGTCAAATGACGCCTCACATTACCCTTAGTAGCCTTGAAAAACAACAATGTGCTTAACCGGCTACCTTGGCAAGAGATTTTCGAGCTCGATTTTGCCGAATGAGCCCCGATTCGAAATCGGAAAGCGCCGTTAGGTTCGTATGATTATTTGTAATTTTCTTAAACTTTCGAAAGTGAATTTCGATGTTGTTCGGCTAGTTTCCGCTAAAATGCCGAAAGTTAAATAATTTGTCTTTTTCTATTTAAATTTGCATCTTGAGTTTCGGAAGTCCAATTTGAGATCTGCCTTCGCGAGTATGTTACATATATTTTGTATAACTTGTATGAAAAAGCTAAAATTATTTCGAATATCGTAGGGTACCGTTTTAATTTTTACTGTAACAGCAAATTTTAAAAGAAAAAGAAAGAGAAAAAGACAAAAAAACATAAAAGTTAGGCGGTGGGCTGGTTACATATCCACAAAGCTTCTTTTGAAGCTTAGGAACAGAGGTACAAGATCGAAATACACAGAGAGAAAATGAAATGACGGGGAGGAAGAAAAATGCCAGAAAATGAGAAAAGGGCCCGGGAAAAAGTAGAATTTTCACCCTGAAACATTCAGGTAATGATCCTTGTTATTTCCCACGATTACACCACTTTACTGTTTTAAGGACCAGTTCCTTAAAATGTGTTCCTTTACTCTACGATATGCGGAATTAAAATTATAAGTAATTGAACACCAGATTTTAGCGTGGAAAAACCCCTAGACACGGGATCAAAAAACCACGACCTACTTCTCAAGTAGGATTTCAACTTCACTATGTAAAAAGACCCACTTGGTTACAAGACTCACTCTTACTAACCTAGGACTAACTCTAATCCTTTAGTGATCTTTCTCACGATCAGTGAAGTTGTGTCAAGTCCACGACTTGAACTACACAGTTTACAACTCGATTTTTGCTTACTACAATTGAACTAAGACTTGAACTTTTACAAGACTTAATCTAAGGAACAGGTTCTCACTTAGTTCTACTGTAGCTAATGATTACACAAATAAGCTAATAATTCTTCTCAGCTTTTGTTCGATGCTCTCAGTATTTGTGTACATCCTCTATGGCTGATAAGCTCCACGTTTTATAGCCACGAAGTCTTGATGAATTAGAATTCCAAAGCTCCCTTGACTTTGAATCCTAATTGGATTCTACCTTCTAGGATCCGAATCCTTTATCTCTTATCCTTGTGTTTATGCAATCTTTTCATATCCGTTTAGACCTGCATAATTATCAAGATAAACATTAGTATTAGGATAAATAATAATATCTCAATTAAATGATTTTGCATGAGTTATCTATTCTGCTTCAGTGATTCAAAGGACTTGTTCCTCAGTCATCAGTCAAAACTCCAAGCTTTCCAAGCTAACAATTTCCCCCTTTTTGATGATGACAAATTCATACTTATAGCTTCATCTCCTTAATGTCCTGAAGTATAATGTAAGCTCAAAAAGACAGTCAATCAGTGGAGAATTAATTCATCATTAAGAAACAGATTTTTATTAGGTATAAAATCATGCAAAATCAGCTTACTCTTCCCCCTTTTGGAATCATTGAAAAGGTTGCATATAAAAATATAACCCAAGTGTTAGAATTAATCAGCACATGGCCATTGAGGCAACTCAAAATGCAAACATAATTCAAATAAAGCAACTGCAAAACAATGATATTAGCCATCCAAGACAATTCATTTAACCAAAATATTAAAATCAGGGGATACAAGCAAGTACTACAGAATTATCCAACTACTAAAGAAGAAAACAAAGGCTAAGGCACTAGGCTAGGCTAGATCCCACTAGACAAAAGATGGCTAAAGGCTAGGGCTAAGGTGGTCAGGATGTGGAAGGACCAGGTCCCTGAGACTTGTTAAGCAGATCAAACATCTGCTTGAGCATGCCCTCATTGGTCTCCTTTGCTTTTGAGGCCTCTGCCTTCCAGTAATTCCTCTCTTCTTCCAACCTTGCAATCTCAGCAGCCTGCATAGCAACTTGTTGCCTAAGTGCCCTCACTTTGTTGTTTAGAGGCTGCCTCCCAACACCAGCCTGTGGAGGATCAGCCTGAACTGGCAAGTCACAGTTTATCAAAGTAGCACATCCAAACTTCTCCTTCTTTGTAGCCTTCACAACCCCTTCCAAGGGAATCTTCAACTTGGCAAAGATATCAGTCAGAATGAAACCAAATGGCAGGGAGTGTTTTCTCTTCCCAGCAATCACCCTTTTTATCAGGTGGATCATAAAACTGGGCCAATTGATCTGCTTTTCAGTGTCCAACAGTTCCATAAGGACCAGGTCCATGAAACTGGCAACTCCTCTTTTCTCCTGCCTTGGCATCACAACTTTGTTAACAAACTCAAATAAGACTTGATGCTGTGGGTGCATCTCACTCTTTTGCACTACCCTGAGTTTCTCTTCACCATCATTCTCAGCAAACTTCCTAGTGATCTCCAGATCAGTAAGCAAGTTTGTCAAGTCAGGCCAAACAGTCTTGACATAGCTAGCATACCCAGTGGCAGGAATACCCAGCAACTCACCAAGTTCCCTTGTATCAAATATGATGACATTGTCATTAACAGATGTAGTGATTTGATCACCTCGGATGGAACAGTTCTTATAGAATTCCTGCACCATTCCCTTTGCACACCTACCAGAGATCTTAAGGACCATGTCCCTCCAACCCTGAGCATGTAGCTTTTGCAACAACCAAACCATTCCTTCTTCTTGAACATCAGTCATGACCCTTCCTTTCAACACTTTTCTGGTCAGCATGTCATCATGAACACAGTGCACAGTCTCACTATCTTCAGCATCACTATCACTCTCATCCTCAGCAACTAACTCATCACTGTCACTGGCAGAGTCTTCAGAAACCACCACTCTTTTAGAGGACCTGGTCCTCTTAGCAACTTTCTCAGCAGCTTTAACTGAACTTCTTGTCACTCTTCTCTCAGGAACTTTTCTTTTCTTTGACTGAGGCACCACCTCCTCAGCCTCTACCATCTCATCATCCTCAGAAGAATCAGCAAGATCAAAATCATCAATATCACCCACCTTTTCTTCCTCAACTACCTGTTTTCCTTTCCCTTTTCTGCTCCTTTCCAAAGCAGCAGCCAGTTGTTCATTAGCAGCTTTAGCAGCACTTCTTGTCCTCCTGCCCCCAGAAGCAGGGGTTGAGACAGAAGGAACAGGTCCTTTTGCCTTGGAGGAACTTTCTACTTTCTTCTTATTTCCAGGCTTATAACTATCTCCTATTTTCTTCAACTTAGCAGCAATATCAGCAGTCACATTAGCATCAACGGGTCCCTTCCTAGCCAATTTTCTTTGCAGACTCCTAATATTGATCAAATCTACCAAGGGCCTATCACTATCACTGATAGCCTCATCAACATCAATAACATCCTCCATGGGTGCTCTAAAAGCAACCTCTGGAGACCCTGGTGACCCATGCAATGGTGCTTCCAACCTCTTAATAGGTTCCCCCTCAAGAGCAGCCCCAGACCCCTCTCCCTTTTCTTCCTCGTCTATAACCACATTCAAAGGGTATGTGAAGTTTACCTGATACTGATACAACACCATAGCCCTTGACAAATCCTCAACCTGCTCAGCAATTGATTCAGCCGTGGGAACTGGTCCTTCCCCCTGAATTTCAGGTTCAGGTATTTCTGGAATTTGTTCAGGAACTTCAGGGTTTGGGTCGATGATTTCCATGGGTGAAGGAGGGTTGAGATTTTGTGGTTGTTCAACAGTGGGTGCAGATGGAGAATTATCAGAAGAAAGAGACATTTTTGCAATTCTAATCAAAAGATAATTGACAATTCTTTCTGAAATATTGAGATTTTAGTTGATGAACAAGGTAAAATAATAATGTGGGAGAAGAAGGGTATTTATAGAGTGAATTAAGTAGTGCAATTAGAGTAGGAGACGATCAGCTTACCTCAGCACAACATGCAACGGCTAAGGACTCTTGGGAGTCTCCCGGAAAAAAAGAGCCGTTAGGCTTCAGGATACCTTTTCAGAACAGGAACTGTTCCTCCGATGGGACTCTTTTGCAATTTGGATATGGGTAGGAAACTTAGTGGGATTTTATCCTAAACACAAGTTACCTATAGCCTTTATACTCCTAAATTAATTGAATAATTACGAGTACATACCTGTTTTTAACACCATAATTCGGTGTCCTTCCAATTTGCAATTTTTGATCATCTGAAATTCTAAGAGCATAAGGGTAACATCATTCAATTTTAGCAACTCTAAATAAGATATGTAGCATGAGAGTATACATTTAAGTATGAAAACTGGACTGAATAATTCATAATGACTTGAATAAAATTCATTTTAAGAGCAATTTTCTAGCCAATTATGAAGTAAAGCATTGAAGATTTTATGTGAATTTAATCATCCCTAATTCCAATCTGTTTCTTTCAAAATCATCTCTACCTAGAGCTTTTGTAAAAATGTCAGCTATTTGCTTTTCAGTTGGGCAAAATGCTATGGTGATCAAACCTTTTTTCATAATTGTCTCTTAGGAAATGATGTCTTATGTCAATGTGTTTAGTCCTTTTGTGATGCACTGGATTCTTTGTCATATTAATAGCACTAGTGTTATCACAATAGATAGGAACAGTTCCTACATCAACACCAAAATCCTGTAATTGTTGTTTGATCCATAACAACTGTGAACAACATGAAGCAGCTGCCACATATTCAGCCTCAGCAGTAGAGAGTGCCACTGAATTTTGTTTCTTAGTTCCCCAAGAAACCAAACACTCACCAAGAAAATGTGCCATACCTGAGGTGCTTTTTCTATCAACAAGGAAAACCTGCATAGTCAGCATCAGTATATCCAACAAGATTAAAATTACAACCTTTTGGATACCAAAGTCCCAAGGGACCTGTTCCTTTCAGATACCTTAATATCCTTTTAACAGCTTTCAAGTGAGATTCCTTAGGATCTGATTGGAACCTAGCACACAAACCAACACTGAATACTATATCAGGTCTACTGGCAGTTAGATAAAGTAAGGAACCTATCATGCCCCTATACAATTTTTGATCAACTGATATTCCATGTTCATCAAGATCCAATTTTTTGGCAGTGGCAATAGGTGTGTCAATTCCCTTAGCATTATCCATATCAAATCTTTTAAGTAATTCCTTAACATACTTTTGTTGATGGATCATAGTTCCATTTGAGGTTTGCTTAATTTGTAAACCCAAAAAGAAATTGAGTTCACCCATCATGCTCATCTCAAATTCACTCCCCATCAAGTTTGCAAATTCCTTACTTAAATTTTCACAAGTGGCACCAAAAATTATATCATCTACATAGATTTGAACAATTAAGAGATCCTTACCTTTTTCTTTTAAGAACAAAGTACTATCAATTTTACCTCTCTTGTATCCATGCTGGAGTAGAAATTTTGATAGCCTTTCATACCATGCTCTTGGTGCCTGCTTGAGCCCATACAAGGCCTTGTCCAACTTGTAAACATGTTCAGGGAACTGTTCACTTTCAAAACCTGGAGGTTGCTTGACATACACTTCTTCTTTCAAGTATCCATTCAGAAATGCACTCTTGACATCCATTTGATGTAGAGTAAAATCCATGTATGTAGCAAAGGCTATAAGAAGTCTTATTGCTTCCAATCTTGCAACTGGAGCAAAAGTCTCATCATAGTCGATGCCCTCCTCTTGACTGTATCCCTGAACAACTAGCCTGGCCTTGTTTCTTGTTACCATGCCATCCTCATCAAGTTTGTTTCTGAAAACCCATTTTGTTCCAATTATGGACCTGTTCCTTGGCTTGGGTTCCAGATGCCAAACTTGACTCCTTTGGAATTGATTCAGCTCTTCCTGCATAGCATTTATCCAATCTGCATCCTTCAGTGCTTCTTTCACATTTTTAGGTTCAACAAGAGATAAGAAAGCACTAAAGGCACACAAATTTTGATTTTTGACTGCTGATCTAGTTTGAATCCCAGCAGTCTTATCTGAGATTATTTGATCCACAGGATGTGACCCTTGATACTTGTAAGGCTTGGGTGTCAATCCATTGTTAGAGGTCCTCTGCTGAGGAACAGTTCCTGATAGAGTAGCATTCCCAGTTTGTGAAGTGGAACCAACACTTGTTCCCCCTGTTTCAGTGCTACTCTTCTCAGTTCTGTCCTGAGGAACAGTTCCTTGCAGTTCACTCCTCATATCCAAAATCTACATCTGTGGATTAAGTTCAAACTCTTTCAGCATTCCAATTTCTTCATCCTCCTGTACCTGTTCTTGAGTGAGACTGTCAGTTTCATCAAATTTAACATGCATGCTTTCTTCAATTTTCAAAGTTTTCTTGTTAAACACCCTATAAGATTTACTATTCAAAGAATAACCAACAAATATTCCCTCATCACTTCTAGGATCAAATTTTCCTAAGGCATCCTTCCCATTGTTGTGTATGAAACATTTGCAACCAAAAGCCCTAAGATGAGAAATATTTGGTTTTCTTCCTTTAAGCAATTCATAAGGTGTCTTTTCTATTAAAGGTCTTGTCATACATCTATTTATTATTTAGCATGCAGTATTAATAGCCTCAGCCCAAAAGTTCTGTGGAAGATTTCCAGATATCAACATAGTTCTTGCCATTTCTTCTAGAGTCCTATTTTTCCTTTCCACTACACCATTTTGTTGTGGAGTTCTAGGTGAGGAAAAATTATGATTAATGCCATTCTCATTACAAAAATTGAAAAACATATGATTTTCAAATTCAGTTCCATGATCTGACCTAATGGCAACAATATGACTATCTAGAGTTCTTTGAGCTTTCTTAGCAAAAATTGAAAATGCATTAAATGCTTCTTCTTTAGATGCAAGAAATATAGTCCATGTAAACCTGGAGTAATCATCCACCAATACCATAACATACTTCTTACCTCCACGACTCATTGTTCTCATTGGACCACATAAATCCATATGGACCAGTTCCAAAGGTTTAGTGGTACTTACCTGTTTCTTTGATTTGAAGGAGGATTTTACCTGCTTCCCCCTGGCACAAGCTTCACATACCTTTTCATCATTAAACCTGATGTTAGGAAGACCTATCACCAAGTCCTTTGACACAAGTTTGTTCAATTGTGAAAGACTAGCATGTCCTAGTCTTTTGTGCCATAGGAGGGGATCATTTTGCACCACACTTAAGCAGCTCAAGCTTCCATCAGATAGTGTCAACAAGTCTACTTTGTAGATGTTTCCATGTCTGTTTCCCTGCAAAATAACCTCTCCAGAAGCTTGATTAGTCACAGTGCATCCAGTAGATGAGAAATTAACATTATTACCTTTGTCACACAATTGAGATATACTCAATAAGCAATGCTTCAGTCCATCTACTAGAAATACATTATCTATGCAGTGTGAGTCAGACTTACCTACCTTTCCAATTCCAATAATTTCCCCTTTCTTACCATTACCGAAGGAAACACTTCCTCCTTGGAAGGCTGAGAGTGAAAGGAACAGTTCCTTATGCCCTTTCATATGTCTTGAGCAACCACTGTCCATGTACCATTTGTGGTTTATCTCCTTCACTCTAGCCTGCAAAAGAAAACTAGGGGTTAATTTTAAGAACCCAAACTAGTTTGGGTTCCTTTCCTTTAGCAATAGGATGAATCAGATCTCTCCTAGCCCAGAATGGTAATGGTTTCTTTGTGTGAACAGTTTCCCTTTTTACAGAATGTTGATCAGGTTTATAGGACCTATTCTTCTGTTTTACAGGATTTTGAACAGGTTTATAGGACCTGTTCCTTTGGACAGCCATTTTTAAAGATTGACAATTTTCTTTCCGGTGACCAGTGTTCCCACAGTGAGTGCATAGCCAGTTTTCAGGAAATGATAAATACTTACTCTTTGGATCCCATTTGGATGAACTTTGTGCTTTCATGAATCCTATACCTTTCCTGTTACTGCTATGATTTTCTTGTAACCATTCTAGTGCTTCAGAAGACTTGTTCCATTCTACAGTTTTTCTTAATTCCATTTTTGTTTTAACCAAGTCTTCTTCTAAAGATCTTATCTTTTCATCTTTCTTACACAGTTCATCAACTGTGTTTTTCAGTTTCTCTTCAGCAATGATCTGATGAGAATTAGCAATGCCTTTACCTTTTACAACTGTTTTAACATTTTCTAATTCCTGAGCAGTTGTTTCAAGTGCGAGGACCTGTTCCTCAAGCATGCTAATCTTCCTTTCCAGAAAATCATTTTTAATTATTTCCTCTTTGCATTCTGTTTCTAAGCAGTCAACTTTATCATGCAGTTGGTGATTATCATCCCTTAGAGTTTTAAATTCATTTAGCACAATATGGAATACTTTAACCAACTTTTCTCTAGACATGCTTTTTACATCTTCTTTAAGTTTAGAAACAAATACCTCAGGGTCTTCTTCATTTTCTGAATCTCCAAGAGCCATTAGAGCAAGATCCTCATCCAGATCATCATCAGTTATTTCGTCTTCACTGTCTTGCCATCCTGCAACCAGCGCTTTAAGATTTCCACTTTTCTTATGGACCTGTTTCCTAGCCTTCTTCCTTTCATCAATAGATTTCTTCCTCCATTCTCCTTCCATAATTGGACATTTGCTGATGTAGTGCTCCGAGCTTCCACATTTGTGGCATTCTCCAGCCTGTTTCATGTTAGTAGACCTACCCTGTCCACTAATTTCCCTCTTCTTATTCAAATATTTCTGAACACTTTTAGCGATAAGGACCAGTTCCTTATCATCAATGATTTTATCACCAGCAGTCAAGGCTAGGTTAGGTTCAGTTTTAACTGGTGCTCCTATGTTTTTAACCTTTTTCCTTAGTTCATAAGTCTTTAGATTTCTTATAAGCTCATCTAAGGATAAAGTGGTTAAATCTTTACTTTCAATGATAGCACAAGCTTTGATCTCCCAAGAGTCTGGTAGAACCCTAGTTAAAATCTTTTCTACTCTATCTTCCACAGTTAGAACCCTTCCCAAAGAGATAAGTTCAGAGGCAATGGCATTAAATCTAGTATACATTTCAGAGATTGATTCTTCTTCTTTCATTTTAAAGCTTTCATATTCAGCATAAAGAAGTGTACCTCTGGACCTTTTTACCTGACTTGTTCCTTCGTGTGCAACTTGTAGAGCATCCCAAATCTCCTTAGCAGTGGCATATCCTCTGATCCTTGTGCATTCTTCAGGACTAAGTCCACCAACCAGCCACTTCCTTGCCTTAGCATTCTTTTCCCATTGCTTTATGTCTTCAGCATTGCATTCCTTCCTGGTTTTGGGAACATCCTTTCCATCAGCATCCTTCTTCATTGGGATCATGGGACCTTCAGTTACTATGTCCCACAATTGGTAATCTTCTGCTTGGAGGTGATCACGCATCCTCTCTTTCCACCATGAATAGTATTTCCTATTGAAGTAAGGTGCTCTAACCATTGACTGGCCCTCACTGTTCTCTCGTGATGTACTCATCTAATCCTAGGTGTTAGCCTTTTCAAGGATAACCTGCTCTGATACCAATTGTTATTTCCCACGATTACACCAATTTACTGTTTTAAGGACCAGTTCCTTAAAATGTGTTCCTTTACTCTACGATATGCGGAATTAAAATTGTAAGTAATTGAACACCAGATTTTAGCGTGGAAAAACCCCTAGACACGGGATCAAAAAACCACGACCTACTTCTCAAGTAGGATTTCAACTTCACTATGTAAAAAGACCCACTTGGTTACAAGACTCACTCTTACTAACCTAGGACTAACTCTAATCCTTTAGTGATCTTTCTCACGATCAGTGAAGTTGTGTCAAGTCCACGACTTGAACTACACAGTTTACAACTCGATTTTTGCTTACTACAATTGAACTAAGACTTGAACTTTTACAAGACTTAATCTAAGGAACAGGTTCTCACTTAGTTCTACTGTAGCTAATGATTACACAAATAAGCTAATAATTCTTCTCAGCTTTTGTTCGATGCTCTCACTATTTGTGTACATCCTCTATGGCTGATAAGCTCCACGTTTTATAGCCACGAAGTCTTGATGAATTAGAATTCCAAAGCTCCCTTGACTTTGAATCCTAATTGGATTCTACCTTCTAGGATCCGAATCCTTTATCTCTTATCCTTGTGTTTATGCAATCTTTTCATATCCGTTTAGACCTGCATAATTATCAAGATAAACATTAGTATTAGGATAAATAATAATATCTCAATTAAATGATTTTGCATGAGTTATCTATTCTGCTTCAGTGATTCAAAGTAACAGGTCCTTTGAATCCGTTCCTCAGTCATCAGTCAAAACTCCAAGCTTTCCAACCTAACAATCCTAATATATTATTTAAGTTTATTACGTGTGTTTGAATATGTCTTAATGGTAAAACTTGGAATATTATACATCATTTTAATAAGTTCAATTAATAGTTTAACGAAATTGATTATATATTCGTACTCAGTGAGTTATGGGCAACATATAAACGTAAATTATTTGGGGTTTGGTTATGTTACCTTAAACCATGTATATAGGCATGGCCTGCGTATTGCGTATGCCAATAGGGTATCAGGTTCCTAACTGGATTGTCCTAAGATATGAGGAATGAAGTCTTTAGCCTAATTTGATATATTTTTCTGCTTATTGAATAGAGTGAGATCGTTTGGCAATGAATCCAAAGGACAAAGCGGTTGTTGAGTCGCATTTGAACGAGGTAAGTGTTTATATCCATTTCTTTGGAGGTACCTGGCCTCGTGGATTTTCTACCACGTGTTCCTTACGTGTGTAGCTGCCGATAGACGTACTCATTACGCCTTAGCTTTGAATTTACATTGTATATTATATGTTATGCCCTTTTGTTGGTATTGCATTGAGCATATGAACATTGCACTCTAGTTTTGAACATTGCATATACTTCCCGGTTGGCGATGAGAGTTCCGCACCGGTGAAGGGTCATTATTGCATATACTTCCCGGTTGGCGATGAAAGTCCCGCACCGGTGAAGGGTAATTATTACATATACTTCCCGGTAATCGATGAGAGTCCTAAGCCGGAGAAGGGTCATCATTGCATATACTTCCCGGTAATCGATGAGAGTCCCGAGCCGGTGAAGGGTCATCATTGCATATACTTCCCGATAATCGATGAGAGTCCCGAGCCGGTGAAGGGTCATCTTTGCATATATCTCCTGGTAGACGATGAGAGTCCCGCGCCAGAGATAGTTATCAGGCATATATGACTGCATTGCATTGTACCGCATTCATCCCATCTCATTGCACCGCATACTGACTATTGTGTGTATTGTGTTTTATGTATATGATTTGTACACTATGTCGTGGACATATCTCAGTTTACCTATATATTTTTTGCCCGTATTCTGGATTGCGGGGATCGGTTTGCACTCCACAACAGGATGAATATATGGATCGGGTTGCACGCCGCGACGGTATTAATATATGGATCGATTTGCACGCCGCGACGATATGAATATATGGATCGGGTTGCACGCCGCAACAGGATAATTATATGGATCGGGTTGCACGCCGCAACAGGATGTATTTCTGATTGTTTATATGTTCGGGATACCTATATGTTTTGGTTATCTTACGTTCTTGGTTGTTCATGTGTTTGCCATTTCATACGTATTTCCGGTTATTATCTGGCTCTGCCTTTTTATAATTTAAATAAGAGGAATTTGGCATATCTATTTTTTTCTCCCTGGCTAGCTATCCTATTCTTTGAGGTGGCTAGTCTGCCCCACTTATTGAGTCCTTTTGACTCACCCTTGTTTGTTGTTTGTTTTTGTCTATCTATTTCGTTTCAGCCGGCTCGCTCCAGAATTGACTTCGCCACGTTGTGAAGGAGCGAAGACGACTTTAGCCGTCAGGGTGAGCCAGCTTTCATTCCGGATGGCCACCAGTTTATTGTTCATTATTTCAGATGCATTTTGCTCCCTGCAGGAGGTATCTGTCTTCTTTTGTACTCTTATATGTCTAAGTCTGGATAGCCTTAAACCTAGTATATCTGGTAGTCAGCGGTAATTTCTTTTGTACAGCGTAGAGGTATCAGTATGTCTGTGTTTTTTTTAAAAGTCTTGTCCTTATTTATGAATTATTATATTTATTTTCCTAACTTAATTGGTAAGGGTTTGCCCGACGGGTCTAGGGGAGGATGTCGGGTGCCCGCACGGCCTAACCGGATTCCGGGTCGTGCCAAGTTGTGCAAATGCGGCCTGCAACTGTTGCAACTCCCGTTCTTGGCTTCTTGTAAATGGTTTGCTCACGTGCCGGGTTGCATTATTCTCCCTTTCTTGAAAAGAATTCGTCCACGAATTCGCTTGTTCATCAACTTTAAAAGGAGACAATTCGCACACATTGAAAGTGTCGTGCAGTTGGTAGTCGCTTGGCAAATCTACCTTGTATATATTGTCATTGAGGCGTTCAAGGATTTGGAATGGACCATCACCTCTTGGCATCAACTTGCTCGCCCGCTTTTTGGGAAATCTATCTTTTTGGAAATGGACCCAAACCCAATCTTCCAGTTCGAAGACAATCTTCTTTCTTCCCTTGTTAGCCTTCTTGGCAACTTCTTGATTCTTCTTTTCAAGTTGTTTCCTCATTTGTTCATGAAGTTGCTTCATATCTTGAGCTCTCACCTTGGCATCTAAGGTTATAACCACATTTTGAGACAAAGGCGTGAGATCCAAGGGGGTTAGGGGGTTAAAACCATACACAACCTCGAAAGGAGTCATGCAAGTAGAAGCATGCATGGTTCTATTATATGCAAATTCAATCAAAAGTATGTGATCTTCCCAAGAAGAAAGTTTCCCCTTAACCAAGGCTCTAAACATGGTTCCCAAGGTTCTATTGACAACCTCAGTTTGACCATCGGTTTGGGGATGGCAAGAAGTAGAGAATAACAACTTAGTGCAAAGCCTTCCCCATAATTCCTTCCAAAAATGACTAAGGAATTTGGAATCTCTATCACTAACAATAGTTTTAGGGACCCTATGTAATTTATGTACATACTCAACAAACAAATTGGCTATATAGGATGCATCATCAATTTTATGACAATGAATGAAATGTGCCATTTTGGAAAATCTATCAACTACCCCAAAGATATCGAAAACAAATCAGTGGGGCCATGCCGGTACGACTGAATATGCGTTAGAAAGGTCAATCCCTCCCCTACGACACCAAAAAAACCGGGCCCCCCAAAGATACTACCTTTCCCCCTTTTTGTCCTAGGCAAACCAAACACAAAGTCCATAGAAATGTCAAGCCAAGGACCTAAGGGAATGGAGAGGGGTGAGAACAAACCATGTGGAAGTAGCTTAGACTTAGCTTGCTTATACTCCAAGCATTGACCACACACTTTTACAACATCCACCTTCATCCTAGGCCAATAAAATTGCTCCTTAAGAATCTCCATAGCCTTGCCCATTAAAAAATACCCAATTAGTCCCTCACTATGTGCTTCCCTCATTAACAACTCCCTCCAAGATGAACTAGGCACACACAACTTCCCATTTCTAAATAAGAACTTTCAAACTTATGGAACCTCTTTTTCTTCACATCACCACTAGGTTCCTCCTCACCACACGATCGATTGATCCTTCTCCCCCTTTCCTCCAACTCACAATTAGCATATAGTTCCCCAAACTCCGGGTCATTGGCATACATCTCGATGCAAGCAAAACACGCGGAAGCAAGATAAAGAGACGCGGAAGCAAGTATAATACGATACCAAAGAAATAAGGGACGGGGAAGAACAGAAATAGAAGAAAGAAAGGATATTTGATTCGAAACACGATTGAATATCCGGGAGAGATAAAGAAACTTGAACCTATCGAGGATTCATACTAGGATGACATCCACTCGATTCCAAGTCAAAAGGGATATACGAAGCCTCGGGCTTCAACAAGAAGGGCTCGGCCTCTTCTAAGTTCTTTACTCTCAATTCAACATCAACCAAAAAACTGCCTAAATGAAATGACTAAGGTTCCTATTTATAGTAGTTATGTATTTATAATGATAAATGGAAAAAAATGCCCCTGAAGCTAATTCAGGAATGCTGCCTGATTGTCCTTCAGCGCTATCGCACAGGTTTCCACGCGATCGCGTAGAGTGAGCTGTTTTTTCATCTTGATCGTGTGGCTTAGCTCGCGATCGCGCAGAGTCTTTTGATCCTTTATCCCGATCGTGTGGCTTGGCTCGCGATCACGCAGAGTAAGTTTTCCCCAGAATTCCAGCAAGCTTGCATTTTGGTCTTTTGGCCTTCTTTGACTTGAATCTTTGTTTCCAAGCCCTCTTTGAAGCATTCCAAGTTCTGCATATTGAGCGTAAACTCTCCACGGCTTGGATGCCAATCCAGATTGCATCATCCTCCCCTTCATGAAAGGATTTCATCCTCGAAATCAAGCCAACAAGACCTACAAGCAAGGCAAAGACAAACAAAACGTCCTACTACAAGAGTAGGTTAGTACCCAAATGTGTGGAAAACACACTCTTACGGTAGAGCCAAGCATCAATATCAATCAAAAAGCTTATGTCCCCATAGGAAACAACAACTTCTTTGCTCAACAAGGAAGTGCATCCAACACTAGAATAAGCAAAGAGATCAAAAGGGCATGAAACATGTAAGATGTAGCAATCAAATTCCTAATGATCCCTTCCCTCATGACCAACATACCAAGTCCTCAATGCATTTTTATCACAAGGTGACATAATGGCTTTGGCATGCTCAACAGTCAAGGTGTGATCAACATAGGAAATGGAACAAGCAAAATAGTTCAAGAAACAACTAGCATCAAAGACTCCACTCCCCTTCTTAAGAGCACTCTTATACACACAAAGAGATAGCTTCTCACCTCCAAAATCACCTCTAAGACAATCCTCCTCACTAGACAAGCTCCCAAGGGAGGTCTTAAACAATGGATTATCTACAGAGTTAAGCTTCCCAAACCATGGAGGTTCAAGTTCACACTCTCCTTGTTAAATGCACATCACCACCTCTTTCAAAATCCCCTTCAAACATAGGGTTAGTGAAGACAAGTTCACAGCCCATCAAAGGTGAGGCATCCAAACTAGAATCATCATCTACACCTGAGGAGTCGTCGAATACAATTCGATCCATCTTATCCACTAGGGACTCCTCAAGGTAACAATCATCCTCACTACAACACATAGATCCACCATAGGCAATAACATCCATAAGGGTATGATCATACAACTCATCTTCCCTTTTATCAAAGATTGGTGGTATGTCATAACAAGGGTCACAAGCAAGGTCAACTACAACATCCTCATTAAAGAGAGGTTCAATGAATATTGGGCTCACATCATGATGTGGCTTATCAATTCTCTCAACTAGTGGTTCACAATCTAACACAAGCTGACCAACCAACTCTACACTAGCTGCAAACACATTGTAATCATACAAATCATCAACTAGCATGGAGTTTTCACAAGCAATATCACAAGACAAGGACGTATCATGCTCATAGGAAGAAGGACTAACACATACCTTTGAGTGGCCATCTTGCTCACTCAATGCACTTGAAGTGTCATGGGTAGTTCCTCCAATTTGAAGCTCACATTCTAGATCCTCTTCACATTGCCCTTCCATATTGGAACATGATTGAAGCTCCATTGGTTTGCCTCCAAGAGTACCTACACAAGAACTTAAATAAGTAGAACAAAAAGACAAAGAGTTAAGGTTAGAATAAGGGGTGTCCTCACTCTCAATGATTCTTTTTCCCTCTTTCTTTTCACTCATTTTCTTTTCAAGGTCGGGTGTAGATTCGGGTGGTGATAACTCACTCACATCAGTCAACACATCCTCTCCTTTTCTCACTCGAGAGTTGTCACCGGTCACTCCCTTACTCCTCTCAATCTTTTGTCTCTCAAATTCGGGCGAATTGGGATGAGGCCCAAGAATGCCCATAGCCGGAGTAGGTGGAATTTTAACATCAACCCGGAATCTAGGACTTGGAGACTCATCAGTTGATGTCTCCTTCTTCTTTGTTGGTGAACCACTTGGCTTTGGAGCTTGTGATTTCGGGTTCACCTTGTTGACACTTGTCAACTCTTTTCTTGCACTAGTCCCACAATTTCTTGTGTTCGTAGGACCTCTTGTTTGCTCAATTTCAACTATGGAATGAAGTTCCCGCTCCTTTGTTCTTTGCATCGCCAAGGAAGGTGCATGATTAAGCAACGTGTCTCTTGCCCGACAAGGTTCAAAGTCATAAGTCCTTTGGCCCTTGCTCACATTGTACTTATCCCTCGCAATACTATATTGCACCTTCTTGTCTTGCAACCATGACTCACCTAACCACACATCAAAATGTTTCATGGGATACACATCACACCAAACATAACTCTTGTAATTCCTATGAGATATGTACACCTAAGCTCTCTTGGAAACCCACACTCTATTGTACTCATAAGGATGCTCTAGAGCATAGCAAGGTAGCCTTAGTTCATCAACCAACGAAGTGCTAATGCAATTGGCATCGGTGTCACCAATCTTGAGCAAGTATCCTCCATTACCATCTACCTCAACAACGAACCTTCTTAGACCCAAGTTTCGTACAGGATCATCCAAGAAATAACTTGGAAGTCTAGGAATAGTATCGCCATCAACTCGGGTCTCCCTTATCTCTCCTCACCTAGCAACATTGCTAGGGTAACTTCCACTTCTCGTCACTCTTCCAACATTTAAAGTGTTGTTGAAAGTCGAGGAAGGAGTCTCAACATGGAACCCATAAGAACTCTTCCTAGGGGTAGGAGTGTAGTAGGAACTCTCTCCCCTAGTCTTAGTCCCATAGTCAATGGCACCACTCCTACTACTTCTACTCCTAATGGCATTGTTAGAACAATACAAGCCTTTGGTAGCAAGAGCAACACCACTTCTCAATCCACCCTTCACATGGGAGTTAGGAGCATTAACCCCTTTAGCACATTTCAAGCCTCCCTTTTCCCATGGAACAACCACCATCTCCTCCCATACTAATGGAAGGAACTCTACTACTCCCTTGTACACCATTAGTAACACCAAGAGAAGATGCAAATGAATAATGCGTATAATCAATGTCATCCTCAATTCCCTCTATGTCACTATCAACATGTTCATATTCATCACAAGTAGAGTAAGTAGGATCAACGTACCTTGAAGCGTCACTACCTTCATGTTCTTGACTAGAAGCATCAGGATCTTCACATTCGCCTTCACAAGCCTCATAGTCTTCATCAACCTCATAATCAACGTAATGACCCGCTTCATCCTCATACGAACCATAGTTCCCGGAATCATCATAGCAATACCTATCATCACCATCATAGGAACCATAGTCTCCATCATCTCCACACGAACCATACCCTTTACAATCGTCATCCGAAGCCATAGTTGTAACAAATAAGAGTAAAGGACCTCACAAGTTCACTCTCTCACGTGTATCACTCAAAAGATATCACTCAATTTTCATTCCACTCGTGTATAGACTCAAGGTCGTTGGCTTTTATGACCACACTCTATTGTTCTCACCACTTTTAGCCTTTTTCGACTCAAAGATGGCCTTATCCCCTTTATAGGAACCAAAGTGATAAGATCAACAACTAGCACGTCCAAGTATAGGATCGGATTAGAGTTTATAAGACACCAAAGACACGAATAAGGACATACAAATGAACTAGGAACAAAGAAAACAAGCAACGAAACTAAAAGATAAAAGTTACCAGACTAATAAGAAGTGACAAAAGAAAAGACTCGAATCGAATTGACACGAAACGGATTCGGATTTGGATGAAATTTTGTTTATGAGCTAGAAACTCTCCATATTTGATGAAATGATTGGAGTTTTAATGATTGGAAACTGTCCGGAGCCATTGCAAACATTCTGCCGAGAAACTGTTTTTCTAGAAAAATGTTGTTCTTCGCTACCCGCGTGAACAAGGTCGCGTTCTCATAGAACAAACGAAATTCCAAGATTAATTCTTCTCTTCATGATCGCACTAGGGGTTGCGTGCTCTCCATGAACAAATGGAATCTCAGCACGGTCGCGCCCGGGCTTGCGTGATCACGTAGCTCTGATGCAGCTGAACCAAAATCCGATTTTTAGCTTCAACTTTCCACTTGAATCACCTCGATTCAACTCGTTTATCAATTTCCAAGGTATCCAAAGTTGTATAATGTGTTTCCCAATAAACCGTGATGAATTTCACGTCCAAACAAACAATCAAACTCAAGAATAAATGTCTTCAAGCTCAAGAACAGGGGTTTCAAAAATAGGAACTTTGATTTTCAAATTTTCAATCCACAACACCAAAATGTGATATGAGGGTATCAAATCAATGAAAAACCAATATAGAATAATCCCCAATACTTTTCAATGGATGGGGAATTTGTTTCACCACACAAATTTCAGTTTTTTATTTTTTTTCCAAGAACAAGAACAATCAATAACAACAAACTAAACCAAAAGATAAGATGAACAAGGATCGAGGGTTTGTAGGAACAAATTCCGAGCCTTGATCTGATACCAAACTGATGCAAGCAAAATACGCGGAAGTAAGATAAAGAGACGCGGAAGCAAGTATAACACAATACCAAACAAATAAGAGACGGGGAAGAACAGAAATAGAAGAAATAAAGGATATTCGATTCGAAACACGATTGAATATCCGGGAGAGAGAAAGAAACTTGAACCTATCGAGGATCCATACTAGGAAGACATCCACTCAGTTCCAAGCTAAAAGGGATACACAAGGCTTCAACGAGAAGGGTTTGGCCTCTTCTAAGTTCTTTACTCTCAATTCAACATCAACCAAAAAACTGGCTAAATGAAATGACTAAGGTTCCTACTTATAGTAGCTATGTAATTACAATGATAAAAGGACAAAAATGCCCCTGAAGCTAATTCTAGAATGCTGCCTGACTATCCTTCAGCGCTGTCGCGCAGGTCTCCACGCGATCACGCAGAGTAAGCTTTTTCTTCATCGCGATCGCGTAGAGTCTTTTGATTCCTTATCGGGATCGCGTGTCTTGGCTCACGATCGCGGAGAGTAAGTTTTCCCCAGAATTCCAGCAAGCTTGCATTTTGGTCTTTTGGCCTTCTTTGACTTGAATCTTTGTTTCCAAGCTCTCTTTGAAGCATTCCAAGTTCCGCATGTTGAGCATAAACTCTCCGCGGCTTGGATGCCAATCTGGATTGTATCACATCTCTTTCATACTTTAAAATCCCATAAGCTTGGACCCCAAAGTATTCTACAACACTTGTCTTCTTGATTGAAGCACAAACTTCCTTGACAAGGCATCCGCCGCCATATTTTCTTTTCCCTTTTTGTAATGGATGACATAAAGAAAGATTTGAAGGAATTCCGCCCATTTGGTATGTCTCACATTAAACTTCTCTGTGATTTGAGGTGTTTCAAAGATTGATGGTCGGTTCTAATGAAAAATTCTTTTGACCTAAGATAATGTTGTCAATGAGCCAATGCCCTCACCAAGGCATACAACTCTTTATTATAAGTGGAGTATTTAGTGGTTGCTCCCTTAATGATAAGGATCAAATGCGGAAAAAGATAAAACAAGATAAAAGTGAGACGAGGCTCGAACAAAGACCCAAGTAGCACCGAAGAACTTGTTTCGATACATCCCGGGTGGATGTCAAGGATCGTCTACACTACGCAACTACCCTCGAGTCAACTAGAACTCGCAAGTAGAATGATCGGGGCGGGGTCATTGTCCAACTAGAATCCACTAGAAGTATACAAATCCCAAACATAGGTCGGTTTTCATAAACCCAAAAATTATATCATCTACATAGATTTGAACAATTAAGAGATCCTTACCTTTTTCTTTTAAGAACAAAGTACTATCAATTTTACCTCTCTTGTATCCATGCTGGAGTAGAAATTTTGATAGCCTTTCATACCATGCTCTTGGTGCCTGCTTGAGCCCATACAAGGCCTTGTCCAACTTGTAAACATGTTCAGGGAACTGTTCACTTTCAAAACCTGGAGGTTGCTTGACATACACTTCTTCTTTCAAGTATCCATTCAGAAATGCACTCTTGACATCCATTTGATGTAGAGTAAAATCCATGTATGTAGCAAAGGCTATAAGAAGTCTTATTGCTTCCAATCTTGCAACTGGAGCAAAAGTCTCATCATAGTCGATGCCCTCCTCTTGACTGTATCCCTGAACAACTAGCCTGGCCTTGTTTCTTGTTACCATGCCATCCTCATCAAGTTTGTTTCTGAAAACCCATTTTGTTCCAATTATGGACCTGTTCCTTGGCTTGGGTTCCAGATGCCAAACTTGACTCCTTTGGAATTGATTCAGCTCTTCCTGCATAGCATTTATCCAATCTGCATCCTTCAGTGCTTCTTTCACATTTTTAGGTTCAACAAGAGATAAGAAAGCACTAAAGGCACACAAATTTTGATTTTTGACTGCTGATCTAGTTTGAATCCCAGCAGTCTTATCTGAGATTATTTGATCCACAGGATGTGACCCTTGATACTTGTAAGGCTTGGGTGTCAATCCATTGTTAGAGGTCCTCTGCTGAGGAACAGTTCCTGATAGAGTAGCATTCCCAGTTTGTGAAGTGTAACCAACACTTGTTCCCCCTGTTTCAGTGCTACTCTTCTCAGTTCTGTCCTGAGGAACAGTTCCTTGCAGTTCACTCCTCATATCCAAAATCTACATCTGTGGATTAAGTTCAAACTCTTTCAGCATTCCAATTTCTTCATCCTCCTGTACCTGTTCTTGAGTGAGACTGTCAGTTTCATCAAATTTAACATGCATGCTTTCTTCAATTTTCAAAGTTTTCTTGTTAAACACCCTATAAGATTTACTATTCAAAGAATAACCAACAAATATTCCCTCATCACTTCTAGGATCAAATTTTCCTAAGGCATCCTTCCCATTGTTGTGTATGAAACATTTGCAACCAAAAGCCCTAAGATGAGAAATATTTGGTTTTCTTCCTTTAAGCAATTCATAAGGTGTCTTTTCTATTAAAGGTCTTGTCATACATCTATTTATTATTTAGCATGCAGTATTAATAGCCTCAGCCCAAAAGTTCTGTGGAAGATTTCCAGATATCAACATAGTTCTTGCCATTTCTTCTAGAGTCCTATTTTTCCTTTCCACTACACCATTTTGTTGTGGAGTTCTAGGTGAGGAAAAATTATGATTAATGCCATTCTCATTACAAAAATTGAAAAACATATGATTTTCAAATTCAGTTCCATGATCTGACCTAATGGCAACAATATGACTATCTAGAGTTCTTTGAGCTTTCTTAGCAAAAATTGAAAATGCATTAAATGCTTCTTCTTTAGATGCAAGAAATATAGTCCATGTAAACCTGGAGTAATCATCCACCAATACCATAACATACTTCTTACCTCCACGACTCATTGTTCTCATTGGACCACATAAATCCATATGGACCAGTTCCAAAGGTTTAGTGGTACTTACCTGTTTCTTTGATTTGAAGGAGGATTTTACCTGCTTCCCCCTGGCACAAGCTTCACATACCTTTTCATCATTAAACCTGATGTTAGGAAGACCTATCACCAAGTCCTTTGACACAAGTTTGTTCAATTGTGAAAGACTAGCATGTCCTAGTCTTTTGTGCCATAGGAGGGGATCATTTTGCACCACACTTAAGCAGCTCAAGCTTCCATCAGATAGTGTCAACAAGTCTACTTTGTAGATGTTTCCATGTCTGTTTCCCTGCAAAATAACCTCTCCAGAAGCTTGATTAGTCACAGTGCATCCAGTAGATGAGAAATTAACATTATTACCTTTGTCACACAATTGAGATATACTCAATAAGCAATGCTTCAGTCCATCTACTAGAAATACATTATCTATGCAGTGTGAGTCAGACTTACCTACCTTTCCAATTCCAATAATTTCCCCTTTCTTACCATTACCGAAGGAAACACTTCCTCCTTGGAAGGCTGAGAGTGAAAGGAACAGTTCCTTATGCCCTTTCATATGTCTTGAGCAACCACTGTCCATGTACCATTTGTGGTTTATCTCCTTCACTCTAGCCTGCAAAAGAAAACTAGGGGTTAATTTTAAGAACCCCTTTCCTTTAGCAAAAGGATGAATCAGATCTCTCCTAGCCAGAATGGTAATGGTTTCTTTGTGTGAACAGTTTCCCTTTTTACAGAATGTTGATCAGGTTTATAGGACCTATTCTTCTGTTTTACAGGATTTTGAACAGGTTTATAGGACCTGTTCCTTTGGACAGCCATTTTTAAAGATTGACAATTTTCTTTCCGGTGACCAGTGTTCCCACAGTGAGTGCATAGCCAGTTTTCAGGAAATGATAAATACTTACTCTTTGGATCCCATTTGGATGAACTTTGTGCTTTCATGAATCCTATACCTTTCCTGTTACTGCTATGATTTTCTTGTAACCATTCTAGTGCTTCAGAAGACTTGTTCCATTCTACAGTTTTTCTTAATTCCATTTTTGTTTTAACCAAGTCTTCTTCTAAAGATCTTATCTTTTCATCTTTCTTACACAGTTCATCAACTGTGTTTTTCAGTTTCTCTTCAGCAATGATCTGATGAGAATTAGCAATGCCTTTACCTTTTACAACTGTTTTAACATTTTCTAATTCCTGAGCAGTTGTTTCAAGTGTGAGGACCTGTTCCTCAAGCATGCTAATCTTCCTTTCCAGAAAATCATTTTTAATTATTTCCTCTTTTGCATTCTGTTTCTAAGCAGTCAACTTTATCATGCAGTTGGTGATTATCATCCCTTAGAGTTTTAAATTCATTTAGCACAATATGGAATACTTTAACCAACTTTTCTCTAGACATGCTTTTTACATCTTCTTTAAGTTTAGAAACAAATACCTCAGGGTGTTCTTCATTTTCTGAATCTCCAAGAGCCATTAGAGCAAGATCCTCATCCAGATCATCATCAGTTATTTCGTCTTCACTGTCTTGCCATCCTGCAACCAGCGCTTTGGGATTTCCACTTTTCTTATGGACCTGTTCCCTAGCCTTCTTCCTTTCATCAATAGATTTCTTCCTCCATTCTCCTTCCATAATTGGACATTTGCTGATGTAGTGCTCCGAGCTTCCACATTTGTGGCATTCTCCAGCCTGTTTCATGTTAGTAGACCTACCCTGTCCACTAATTTCCCTCTTCTTATTCAAATATTTCTGAACACTTTTAGCGATAAGGACCAGTTCCTTATCATCAATGATTTTATCACCAGCAGTCAAGGCTAGGTTAGGTTCAGTTTTAACTGGTGCTCCTATGTTTTTAACCTTTTTCCTTAGTTCATAAGTCTTTAGATTTCTTATAAGCTCATCTAAGGATAAAGTGGTTAAATCTTTACTTTCAATGATAGCACAAGCTTTGATCTCCCAAGAGTCTGGAAGAACCCTAGTTAAAATCTTTTCTACTCTATCTTCCACAGTTAGAACCCTTCCCAAAGAGATAAGTTCAGAGGCAATGGCATTAAATCTAGTATACATTTCAGAGATTGATTCTTCTTCTTTCATTTTAAAGCTTTCATATTCAGCATAAAGAAGTGTACCTCTGGACCTTTTTACCTGACTTGTTCCTTCGTGTGCAACTTGTAGAGCATCCCAAATCTCCTTAGCAGTGGCATACCCGCTGATCCTTGTGCATTCGTCAGGACTAAGTCCACCAACCAGCCACTTCCTTGCCTTAGCATTCTTTTCCCATTGCTTTATGTCTTCAGCATTGCATTCCTTCCTGGTTTTGGGAACATCCTTTCCATCAGCATCCTTCTTCATTGGGATCATGGGACCTTCAGTTACTATGTCCCACAATTGGTAATCTTCTGCTTGGAGGTGATCACGCATCCTCTCTTTCCACCGTGAATAGTATTTCCCATTGAAGTAAGGTGCTCTAACCATTGACTGGCCCTCACAGTTCTCTCGTGATGTACTCATCTAAATGATTTTGCATGAGTTATCTATTCTGCTTCAGTGATTCAAAGGAACCGGTCCTTTGAATCCGTTCCTCAGTCATCAGTCAAAACTCCAAGCTTTCCAAGCTAACAATCCTAATATATTATTTAAGTTTATTACGTGTGTTTGAATATGTCTTAATGGTAAAACTTGGAATATTATACATCATTTTAATAAGTTCAATTAATAGTTTAACGAAATTGATTATATATTCGTACTCAGTGAGTTATGGGCAACATATAAACGTAAATTATTTGGGGTTTGGTTATGTGACCTTAAACCATGTATATAGGCATGGCCTGCGTATTTCGTATGCCAATAGGGTATCAGGTTCCTAACTGGATTGCCCTAAGATATGAGGAATGAAGTCTTTAGCCTAATTTGATATATTTTTCTGCTTATTGAATAGAGTGAGATCGTTTGGCAATGAATCCAAAGGACAAAGCGGTTGTTGAGTCGCATTTGAACGAGGTAAGTGTTTATATCCATTTCTTTGGAGGTACCTGACCTCGTGGATTTTCTACCACGTGTTCCTTACGTGTGTAGCTGCCGATAGACGTACTCATTACGCCTTAGCTTTGAATTTACATTGTATATTATATGTTATGCCCTGTTGTTGGTATTGCATTGAGCATATGAACATTGCACTCTAGTTTTGAACATTGCATATACTTCCCGGCTGGCGATGAGAGTTCCGCACCGGTGAAGGGTCATTATTGCATATACTTCCCGGTTGGCGATGAAAGTCCCGCACCGGTGAAGGGTCATTATTCCATATACTTCCCGGTAATCGATGAGAGTCCCGAGCCGGAGAAGGGTCATCATTGCATATACTTCCCGGTAATCGATGAGAGTCCCGAGCCGGTGAAGGGTCATCATTGCATATACTTCCCGGTAATCGATGAGAGTCCCGAGCCGGTGAAGGGTCATCTTTGCATATATCTCCTGGTAGACGATGAGAGTCCCGCGCCAGAGATAGTTATCAGGTATATATGACTGCATTGCATTGTACCGCATTCATCCCATCTCATTGCACCGCATACTAACTATTGTGTGTATTGCGTTTTATGTATACGATTTGTACACTATGTCGTGGACATATCTCAGTTTACCTATATATTTTTTGCCCGTATTCTGGATTGCGGGGATCGGTTTGCACGCCACAACAGGATGAATATATGGATCGGGTTTCACGCCGCGACGGTATTAATATATGGATCGATTTGCACGCCGCGACGATATGAATATATGGATTGGGTTGCACGCCGCAACAGGATAATTATATGGATCGGGTTGCACGCCGCAACAGGATGTATTTCTGATTGTTTATATGTTCGGGATACCTATATGTTTTGGTTATCTTACGTTCTTGGTTGTTCATGTGTTTGCCATTTCATACGTGTTTCCGGTTATTATCTGGCTCTGCCTTTTTATAATTTAAATAAGAGGAATTTGGCATATCTATTTTTTTCTCCCTGGCTAGCTATCCTATTCTTTGAGGTGGCTAGTCTGCCCCACTTATTGAGTCCTTTTGACTCACCCTTGTTTGTTGTTTGTTTTTGTCTATCTATTTCGTTTCAGCCGGCTCGCTCCAGAATTGACTTCGCCACGTTGTGAAGGAGCGAAGACGACTTTAGCCATCAGGGTGAGCCAACTTTCATTCCGGATGGCCACCAGTTTATTGTTCATTATTTCAGATGCATTTTGCTCCCTGCATGAGGTATCTGTCTTCTTTTGTACTCTTATATGTCTAAGTCTGGACAGCCTTAAACCTAGTATATCTGGTAGTCAGCGGTAATTTCTTTTGTACAGCGTAGAGGTATCAGTATGTCTGTGTTTTTTTTAAAAGTCTTGTCCTTATTTATGAATTATTATATTTATTTTCCTAACTTAATTGGTAAGGGTTCGCCCGACGGGTCTAGGGGAGGATGTCGGGTGCCCGCACGGCCTAACCGGATTCCGGGTCGTGCCAAGTTGTGCAAATACGGCCTGCAACTGTTGCAACTCCCGTTCTTGGCTTCTTGTAAATGGTTTGCTCACGAGCCGGGTTGCATTATTCTCCCTTTCTTGAAAAGAATTCGTCCACGAATTCGCTTGTTCATCAACTTTAAAAGGAGACAATTCGCACACATTGAAAGTGTCGTGCAGTTGGTAGTTGCTTGGCAAATCTACCTTGTATATATTGTCATTGAGGCGTTCAAGGATTTGGAATGGACCATCACCTCTTGGCATCAACTTGCTCGCCCGCTTGTTGGGAAATCTATCTTTTTGGAAATGGACCCAAACCCAATCTTCCAGTTCGAAGACAATCTTCTTTCTTCCCTTGTTAGCCTTCTTGGCAACTTCTTGATTCTTCTTTTCAAGTTGTTTCCTCATTTGTTCATGAAGTTGCTTCATATCTTGAGCTCTCACCTTGGCATCTAAGGTTATAACCACATTTTGAGACAGAGGCGTGAGATCCAAGGGGGTTAGGGGGTTAAACCCATACACAACCTCGAAAGGAGTCATGCAAGTAGAAGTATGCATGGTTCTATTATATGCAAATTCAATCAAAGGTATGTGATCTTCCCAAGAAGAAAGTTTCCCCTTAACCAAGGCTCTAAACATGGTTCCCAAGGTTCTATTGACAACCTCAGTTTGACCATCGGTTTGGGGATGGCAAGAAGTAGAGAATAACAACTTAGTGCAAAGCCTTCCCCATAATTCCTTCCAAAAATGACTAAGGAATTTGGAATCTCTATCACTAACAATAGTTTTAGGGACCCTATGCAATTTATGTACATACTCAACAAACAAATTGGCTATATAGGATGCATCATCAATTTTATGACAATGAATGAAATGTGCCATTTTGGAAAATCTATCAACTACCCCAAAGATATCGAAAACAAATCAGTGGGGCCATGCCGGTACGACTGAATATGCGTTAGAAAGGTCAATCCCTCCCCTACGACACCAAAAAAACCGGGCCCCCCAAAGATACTACCTTTCCCCCTTTTTGTCCTAGGCAAACCAAACACAAAGTCCATAGAAATGTCAAGCCAAGGACCTAAGGGAATGGAGAGGGGTGAGAACAAACCATGTGGAAGTAGCTTAGACTTAGCTTGCTTATACTCCAAGCATTGACCACACACTTTTACAACATCCACCTTCATCCTAGGCCAATAAAATTGCTCCTTAAGAATCTCCATAGCCTTGCCCATTCAAAAATACCCAATTAGTCCCTCACTATGTGCTTCCCTCATTAACAACTCCCTCCAAGATGAACTAGGCACACACAACTTCCCATTTCTAAATAAGAACTTTCAAACTTATGGAACCTCTTTTTCTTCACATCACCACTAGGTTCCTCCTCACCACACGATCGATTGATCCTTCTCCCCCTTTCCTCCAACTCACAATTAGCATATAGTTCCCCAAACTCCGGGTCATTGGCATACATCTCGATGCAAGCAAAACACGCGGAAGCAAGATAAAGAGACGCAGAAGCAAGTATAATACGATACCAAAGAAATAAGGGACGGGGAAGAACAGAAATAGAAGAAAGAAAGGATATTTGATTCGAAACACGATTGAATATCCGGGAGAGATAAAGAAACTTGAACCTATCGAGGATTCATACTAGGATGACATCCACTCGATTCCAAGTCAAAAGGGATATACGAAGCCTCGGGCTTCAACAAGAAGGGCTCGGCCTCTTCTAAGTTCTTTACTCTCAATTCAACATCAACCAAAAAACTGCCTAAATGAAATGACTAAGGTTCCTATTTATAGTAGTTATGTATTTATAATGATAAATGGAAAAAAAATGCCCCTGAAGCTAATTCAGGAATGCTGCCTGATTGTCCTTCAGCGCTATCGCACAGGTTTCCACGCGATCGCGTAGAGTAAGCTGTTTCTTCATCTTGATCGTGTGGCTTAGCTCGCGATCGCGCAGAGTCTTTTGATCCTTTATCCCGATCGTGTGGCTTGGCTCGCGATCACGCAGAGTAAGTTTTTCCCAGAATTCCAGCAAGCTTGTATTTTGGTCTTTTGGCCTTCTTTGACTTGAATCTTGGTTTCCAAGCTCTCTTTGAAGCATTCCAAGTTCTGCATGTTGAGCGTAAACTCTCCACGGCTTGGATGCCAATCCAGATTGCATCATCCTCCCCTTCATGAAAGGATTTCATCCTCGAAATCAAGCCAACAAGACGTCCTACTACCAGAGTAGGTTAGTACCCAAATGTGTGGAAAACACACTCTTACGGTAGAGCCAAGCATCAATATCAATCAAAAAGCTTATGTCCCCATAGGAAACAACAACTTCTTTGCTCAACAAGGAAGTGCATCCAACACTAGAATAAGCAAAGAGATCAAAAGGGCATGAAACATGTAAGATGTAGCAATCAAATTCCTAACGATCCCTTCGCTCATGACCAACATACCAAGTCCTCAATGCATTTTTATCACAAGGTGACATAATGGCTTTGGCATGCTCAACAGTCAAGGTGTGATCAACATAGGAAATGGAACAAGCAAAATAGTTCAAGAAACAACTAGCATCAAAGACTCCACTCCCCTTCTTAAGAGCACTCTTATACACACAAAGAGATAGCTTCTCACCTCCAAAATCACCTCTAAGACAATCCTCCTCACTAGACAAGCTCCCAAAGGAGGTCTTAAACAATGGATTATCTACAGAGTTAAGCTTCCCAAACCATGGAGGTTCAAGTTCACACTCTCCTTGTTAAATGCACATCACCACCTCTTTCAAAATCCCCTTCAAACATAGGGTTAGTGAAGACAAGTTCACAACCCATCAAAGGTGAGGCATCCAAACTAGAATCATCATCCACACCTGAGGAGTCGTCGAATACAATTCGATCCATCTTATCCACGAGGGACTCCTCAAGGTAACCATCATCCTCACTACAACACATAGATCCACCATAGGCAATAACATCCATAAGGGTATGATCATACAACTCATCTTCCCTTTTATCAAAGATTGGTGGTATGTCATAACAAGGGTCACAAGCAAGGTCAACTACAACATCCTCATTAAAGAGAGGTTCAATGAATATTGGGCTCACATCATGATGTGGCTTATCAATTCTCTCAACTAGTGGTTCACAATCTAACACAAGCTGACCAACCAACTCTACACTAGTTGCAAACACATTGTAATCATACAAATCATCAACTAGCATGGAGTTTTCACAAGCAATATCACAAGACAAGGAAGTATCATGCTCATGGGAAGAAGGACTAACACATACCTTTGAGTGGCCATCTTGCTCACTCAATGCACTTGAAGTGTCATGGGTAGTTCCTCCAATTTGAAGCTCACATTCTAGATCCTCTTCACATTGCCCTTCCATATTGGAACATGATTGAAGCTCCATTGGTTTGCCTCCAAGAGTACCTACTCAAGAACTTAAATAAGTAGAACAAAAAGACAAAGAGTTAAGGTTAGAATAAGGGGTGTCCTCACTCTCAATGATTCTTTTTCCCTCTTTCTTTTCACTCATTTTCTTTTCAAGGTC
This sequence comes from Petunia x hybrida, assembly GCA_037355625.1. NCBI lineage: Eukaryota > Viridiplantae > Streptophyta > Magnoliopsida > Solanales > Solanaceae > Petunia > Petunia x hybrida. The sequence goes on from JBBBVM010000902.1 coordinate 35,869, forward strand.
GGGTGTAGATTCGGGTGGTGATAACTCACTCACATCAGTCAACACATCCTCTCCTTTTCTCACTCGAGAGTTGTCACCGGTCACTCCCTTACTCCTCTCAATCTTTTGTCTCTCAAATTCGGGCGAATTGGGATGAGGCCCAAGAATGCCCATAGCCGGAGTAGGTGGAATTTTAACATCAACCCGGAATCTAGGACTTGGAGACTCATCAGTTGATGTCTCCTTCTTCTTTGTTGGTGAACCACTTGGCTTTGGAGCTTGTGATTTCGGGTTCACCTTGTTGACACTTGTCAACTCTTTTCTTGCACTAGTCCCACAATTTCTTGTGTTCGTAGGACCTCTTGTTTGCTCAATTTCAACTATGGAATGAAGTTCCTGCTCCTTTGTTCTTTGCATCGCCAAGGAAGGTGCATGATTAAGCAACGTGTCTCTTGCCCGACAAGGTTCAAAGTCATAAGTCCTTTGGCCCTTGCTCACATTGTACTTATCCCTCGCAATACTATATTGCACCTTCTTGTCTTGCAACCATGACTCACCTAACCACACATCAAAATGTTTCATGGGATACACATCACACCAAACATAACTCTTGTAATTCCTATGAGATATGTACACCTAAGCTCTCTTGGAAACCCACACTCTATTGTACTCATAAGGATGCTCTAGAGCATAGCAAGGTAGCCTTAGTTCATCAACCAACGAAGTGCTAATGCAATTGGCATCGGTGTCACCAATCTTGAGCAAGTATCCTCCATTACCATCTACCTCAACAACGAACCTTCTTAGACCCAAGTTTCGTACAGGATCATCCAAGAAATAACTTGGAAGTCTAGGAATAGTATCGCCATCAACTCGGGTCTCCCTTATCTCTCCTCACCTAGCAACATTGCTAGGGTAACTTCCACTTCTCGTCACTCTTCCAACATTTAAAGTGTTGTTGAAAGTCGAGGAAGGAGTCTCAACATGGAACCCATAAGAACTCTTCCTAGGGGTAGGAGTGTAGTAGGAACTCTCTCCCCTAGTCTCAGTCCCATAGTCAATGGCACCACTCCTACTACTTCTACTCCTAATGGCATTGTTAGAACAATACAAGCCTTTGGTAGCAAGAGCAACACCACTTCTCAATCCACCCTTCACATGGGAGTTAGGAGCATTAACCCCTTTAGCACATTTCAAGCCTCCCTTTTCCCATGGAACAACCACCATCTCCTCCCATACTAATGGAAGGAACTCTACTACTCCCTTGTACACCATTAGTAACACCAAGAGAAGATGCAAATGAATAATGCGTATAATCAATGTCATCCTCAATTCCCTCTATGTCACTATCAACATGTTCATATTCATCACAAGTAGAGTAAGTAGGATCAACGTACCTTGAAGCGTCACTACCTTCATGTTCTTGACTAGAAGCATCAGGATCTTCACATTCGCCTTCACAAGCCTCATAGTCTTCATCAACCTCATAATCAACGTAATGACCCGCTTCATCCTCATACGAACCATAGTTCCCGGAATCATCATAGCAATACCTATCATCACCATCATAGGAACCATAGTCTCCATCATCTCCACACGAACCATACCCTTTACAATCGTCATCCGAAGCCATAGTTGTAACAAATAAGAGTAAAGGACCTCACAAGTTCACTCTCTCACGTGTATCACTCAAAAGATATCACTCAATTTTCATTCCACTCATGTATAGACTCAAGGTCGTTGGCTTTTATGACCACACTCTATTGTTCTCACCACTTTTAGCCTTTTTCGACTCAAAGATGGCCTTATCCCCTTTATAGGAACCAAAGTGATAAGATCAACAACTAGCACGTCCAAGTATAGGTTCGGATTAGAGTTTATAAGACACCAAAGACACGAATAAGGACATACAAATGAACTAGGAACAAAGAAAACAAGCAACGAAACTAAAAGATAAAAGTTACCAGACTAATAAGAAGTGACAAAAGAAAAGACTCGAATCGAATTGACACGAAACGGATTCGGATTTGGATGAAATTTTGTTTATGAGCTAGAAACTCTCCATATTTGATGAAATGATTGGAGTTTTAATGATTGGAAACTGTCCGGAGCCATTGCAAACATTCTACCGAGAAACTGTTTTTCTAGAAAAATGTTGTTCTTCGCTACCGCGTGAACAAGGTCGCGTTCTCATAGAACAAACGAAATTCCAAGATTAATTCTTCTCTTCATGATCGCACTAGGGGTTGCGTGCTCTCCATGAACAAATGGAATCTCAGCACGGTCGCGCCCGGGCTTGCGTGATCACGTAGCTCTGATGCAGCTGAACCAAAATCCGATTTTTAGCTTCAACTTTCCACTTGAATCACCTCGATTCAACTCGTTTATCAATTTCCAAGGTATCCAAAGTTGTATAATGTGTTTCCCAATAAACCGTGATGAATTTCACGTCCAAACAAACAATCAAACTCAAGAATAAATGTCTTCAAGCTCAAGAACAGGGGTTTCAAAAATAGGAACTTTGATTTTCAAATTTTCAATCCACAACACCAAAATGTGATATGAGGGTATCAAATCAATGAAAAACCAATATAGAATAATCCCCAATACTTTTCAATGGATGGGGAATTTGTTTCACCACACAAATTTCAGTTTTTTATTTTTTTTCCAAGAACAAGAACAATCAATAACAACAAACTAAACCAAAAGATAAGATGAACAAGGATCGAGGGTTTGTAGGAACAAATTCCGAGCCTTGATCTGATACCAAACTGATGCAAGCAAAATACGCGGAAGTAAGATAAAGAGACGCGGAAGCAAGTATAACACAATACCAAACAAATAAGAGACGGGGAAGAACAGAAATAGAAGAAATAAAGGATATTCTATTCGAAACACGATTGAATATCCGGGAGAGAGAAAGAAACTTGAACCTATCGAGGATCCATACTAGGAAGACATCCACTCAGTTCCAAGCTAAAAGGGATACACAAGGCTTCAACGAGAAGGGTTTGGCCTCTTCTAAGTTCTTTACTCTCAATTCAACATCAACCAAAAAACTGGCTAAATGAAATGACTAAGGTTCCTACTTATAGTAGCTATGTAATTACAATGATAAAAGGACAAAAATGCCCCTGAAGCTAATTCTAGAATGCTGCCTGACTATCCTTCAGCGCTGTCGCGCAGGTCTCCACGCGATCGCGCAGAGTAAGATTTTTCTTCATCGCGATCGCGTAGAGTCTTTTGATTCCTTATCGGGATCGCGTGGCTTGGCTCACGATTGCGGAGAGTAAGTTTTCCCCAGAATTCCAGCAAGCTTGCATTTTGGTCTTTTGGCCTTCTTTGACTTGAATCTTAGTTTCCAAGCTCTCTTTGAAGCATTCCAAGTTCCGCATGTTGAGCATAAACTCTCCATGGCTTGGATGCCAATCTGGATTGTATCACATCTCTTTCATACTTTAAAATCCCATAAGCTTGGACCCCAAAGTATTCTACAACACTTGTCTTCTTGATTGAAGCACAAACTTCCTTGACAAGGCATCCTCCGCCATATTTTCTTTTCCCTTTTTGTAATGGATGACATAAAGAAAGATTTGAAGGAATTCCGCCCATTTGGTATGTCTCACATTAAACTTCTCTGTGATTTGAGGTGTTTCAAAGATTGATGGTCGGTTCTAATGAAAAATTCTTTTGACCTAAGATAATGTTGTCAATGAGCCAATGCCCTCACCAAGGCATACAACTCTTTATTATAAGTGGAGTATTTAGTGGTTGCTCCCTTAATGATAAGGATCAAATGCGGAAAAAGATAAAACAAGATAAAAGTGAGACGAGGCTCGAACAAAGACCCAAGTGGCACCGAAGAACTTGTTTCGATACATCCCGGGTGGATGTCAAGGATCGTCTACACTACGCAACTACCCTCGAGTCAACTAGAACTCGCAAGTAGAATGATCGGGGCGGGGTCATTGTCCAACTAGAATCCACTAGAAGTATACAAATCCCAAACATAGGTCGGTTTTCATAAACCCAAAAATTATATCATCTACATAGATTTGAACAATTAAGAGATCCTTACCTTTTTCTTTTAAGAACAAAGTACTATCAATTTTACCTCTCTTGTATCCATGCTGGAGTAGAAATTTTGATAGCCTTTCATACCATGCTCTTGGTGCCTGCTTGAGCCCATACAAGGCCTTGTCCAACTTGTAAACATGTTCAGGGAACTGTTCACTTTCAAAACCTGGAGGTTGCTTGACATACACTTCTTCTTTCAAGTATCCATTCAGAAATGCACTCTTGACATCCATTTGATGTAGAGTAAAATCCATGTATGTAGCAAAGGCTATAAGAAGTCTTATTGCTTCCAATCTTGCAACTGGAGCAAAAGTCTCATCATAGTCGATGCCCTCCTCTTGACTGTATCCCTGAACAACTAGCCTGGCCTTGTTTCTTGTTACCATGCCATCCTCATCAAGTTTGTTTCTGAAAACCCATTTTGTTCCAATTATGGACCTGTTCCTTGGCTTGGGTTCCAGATGCCAAACTTGACTCCTTTGGAATTGATTCAGCTCTTCCTGCATAGCATTTATCCAATCTGCATCCTTCAGTGCTTCTTTCACATTTTTAGGTTCAACAAGAGATAAGAAAGCACTAAAGGCACACAAATTTTGATTTTTGACTGCTGATCTAGTTTGAATCCCAGCAGTCTTATCTGAGATTATTTGATCCACAGGATGTGACCCTTGATACTTGTAAGGCTTGGGTGTCAATCCATTGTTAGAGGTCCTCTGCTGAGGAACAGTTCCTGATAGAGTAGCATTCCCAGTTTGTGAAGTGGAACCAACACTTGTTCCCCCTGTTTCAGTGCTACTCTTCTCAGTTCTGTCCTGAGGAACAGTTCCTTGCAGTTCACTCCTCATATCCAAAATTTACATTTGTGGATTAAGTTCAAACTCTTTCAGCATTCCAATTTCTTCATCCTCCTGTACCTGTTCTTGAGTGAGACTGTCAGCTTCATCAAATTTAACATGCATGCTTTCTTCAATTTTCAAAGTTTTCTTGTTAAACACCCTATAAGATTTACTATTCAAAGAATAACCAACAAATATTCCCTCATCACTTCTAGGATCAAATTTTCCTAAGGCATCCTTCCCATTGTTGTGTATGAAACATTTGCAACCAAAAGCCCTAAGATGAGAAATATTTGGTTTTCTTCCTTTAAGCAATTCATAAGGTGTCTTTTCTATTATAGGTCTTGTCATACATCTATTTATTATGTAGCATGCAGTATTAATAGCCTCAGCCCAAAAGTTCTGTGGAAGATTTCCAGATATCAACATAGTTCTTGCCATTTCTTCTAGAGTCCTATTTTTCCTTTCCACTACACCATTTTGTTGTGGAGTTCTAGGTGAGGAAAAATTATGATTAATGCCATTCTCATTACAAAAATTGAAAAACATATGATTTTCAAATTCAGTTCCATGATCTGACCTAATGGCAACAATATGACTATCTAGAGTTCTTTGAGCTTTCTTAGCAAAAATTGAAAATGCATTAAATGCTTCTTCTTTAGATGCAAGAAATATAGTCCATGTAAACCTGGAGTAATCATCCACCAATACCATAACATACTTCTTACCTCCACGACTCATTGTTCTCATTGGACCACAAAAATCCATATGGACCAGTTCCAAAGGTTTAGTGGTACTTACCTGTTTCTTTGATTTGAAGGAGGATTTTACCTGCTTCCCCCTGGCACAAGCTTCACATACCTTTTCATCATTAAACCTGATGTTAGGAAGACCTATCACCAAGTCCTTTGACACAAGTTTGTTCAATTGTGAAAGACTAGCATGTCCTAGTCTTTTGTGCCATAGGAGGGGATCATTTTGCACCACACTTAAGCAGCTCAAGCTTCCATCAGATAGTGTCAACAAGTCTACTTTGTAGATGTTTCCATGTCTGTTTCCTTGCAAAATAACCTCTCCAGAAGCTTGATTAGTCACAGTGCATCCAGTAGATGAGAAATTAACATTATTACCTTTGTCACACAATTGAGATATACTCAATAAGCAATGCTTCAGTCTATCTACTAGAAATACATTATCTATGCAGTGTGAGTCAGACTTACCTACCTTTCCAATTCCAATAATTTCCCCTTTCTTACCATTACCGAAGGAAACACTTCCTCCTTGGAAGGCTGAGAGTGAAAGGAACAGTTCCTTATGCCCTGTCATATGTCTTGAGCAACTCCTGTCTTGAGTGAAAGTTTGCTAAGTCCAAATCGAACCCCCATGGTTTGTATACCCCACTCCCCGTACCTACTAGTCCGTGGTTGGATATATCAATGGACTTTGTCATGGGATTACCAAGGACTGGGGGGGCCATGATAGCATTTATGTTGTTGTGGATAGGTTCTCCAAAATGGCTCACTTCATTCCATGTAGAAAATGTGATGATGCACAACATGTGGCTTCCTTATTTATTGATAATGTTTTGAAATTGCATGGAGTGCCTCAAACTATAGTGAGTGATAGGGACACCAAGTTCCTAAGTCATTTTTGGAGGAGTTTATGGGGTGCCCTTGGCACCAAACTCTTGTTTTCTACATCCCACCACCCGCAAACCGATGGGCAAACTGAGGTGGTGAACCGAACTTTAGGTGCTCTTCTTAGAGCCATGACCCGAGGTAAGGGTGGGACTTGGATTGACAAGTTACCTCTTATGGAGTTTGCCTACAATCGAACCGTGCATAGAATGATTGGCATGACTCCATTCGAGTGTGTTTATGGTTTTAACCCCTTGATTCCCCTTGATCTAACCCCTTTGCCAAGGGAAATGGTTGTTAATTTTGAAGGAAAAGCTAGAGCCAAGGCTTTGATGGAGCTACATACTAAGGCAAAGAAGAATTTGGAGGAAGCTTATGCAAAGGTAGCCTCCAAGAAAAACAAGGGACGCAAGAAGGTGGAACTCAAGAAGGGTGACTATGTGTGGGTGCACTTCCGGAAAGAAAGGTTTCCAAACCTTAAGAAAGAGAAATTGCCACCCCGTGGAAATGGCCCATTCCAAGTGCTCTCGAAGATAAACAACAACGCCTATGTAGTCGACTTGCCAAGTGAGTATCAAGTTTCTAATACATTTAATGTAGTGACTTGGTTCCTATGGATGTAGGTGATGAAGAGGTCGTGGATGATGATGCTTTACTTTCGAGGACGAAATCTTCTCAAGAAGGGGAGGATGATGCCGGGCAAACCACGAGACCCTTTACTCGGAGCCAAGCTAAGGAGATCCAAGGAGTACACTTACACTTGGTGAGGAAGGACCTAGAAGAAGGAAGCGAGTGGAAGCCGTTCCGGGGTGATTAGAGCACAAGGGGAGCAGCCCAGTGCACCAGGCGCTCCGCCCAGCACACCAGGCGCTCTACCTGAAGATGCCTAGGCTGAGGCGCTCCGCCCCAATCTTGGGTGCCCCGCCTAGGCCACCCCACTGGTCATCAAGCCGGGCGTTCCGCCCAAATCTAGGGCGCCCCGCCCAAAATGCTGAAGGACGAGAATTGACTTTGTGTTATGTCTATTTTGACCCTACGTGGTCTTTTATTCCTAAGCCTAAGTGTGGGCATTTTAGACCTTTCAATTGGTGCCTAAAAACACCTATAAATAGCTAGATAGCTAGTTTATTTCATTAGCTTACTTTGATGATTAAACAAACACTTGTATTGAGAGTTGAACTCTTCTATTGAATGAAAACCTTGATGGGACTTGTTCTTCCTCTAGTGGATCTAGATGAATTCCAATCCCCCCGACCATTCTACTTGCATGCTCACGTTAGCTCGAGGGTAGTTGCCTAGCGTAGGTGTTCTTGGCCTTCTCTTGGGGTGTAACGGAACAAGTTCTCCATTGCTACTTGAGATTAGTGATCGAGATATGTCTCGTTCCTATCTTTTACTTTCCGCGTTTGATATCCTACATCATTTAGTATCAGAGCAAGGCTCGGGTATCGTTTCTACGAACCCCCGACCCTTGATTCTTCGTGCTTAGGTTAGTTTCTTTAGATTTCTTGTTGTTGAAGTTATTGAAAGAAAAAAATTACAAAAAAAATTGAAAACTCGAAAATTCAAAAATTTGGTGTAACTTTTTGGTGTGTTCGATTCTTTAAGTGGGTGTTATAGATTCTTAATCCTTGTTGAAAACCCAACGTTTGGGTACCAAAATTGTTTTGATTGGATTGGAATTAAAATTTGAAACCCCAATTATTGTTAAACCCTACCAAACCCTTGTTCTTGATCAATTTGATTGATTTTGGGTTGTGTGATTGTGGGGTTTTGGAATTGATTATTGGAGATTGATCTTTACTGAAAATCGAACAAATTGAAACAAGAATCGTGTGATTCGGAGTTCGGTAACATTGTTTTTGGAGAATCAAAACCCACCCTTGAACCTTCAAACCCATGTTGAAACCCCAAACTTGAAAACTTTGAATCTTGATTGAACCTTATTTGTTGGTTGTTTGGGTGTGAAATTGATTGAGAGTTGAAGGTTGTATCAAGGAACAACTTTGGGTACTGTGAATTTGGCCAAAACACCTTGGAATCGGCCTAGAAAGTGGATTGAAATCGAAGAACACAGAGTAGAAAAACCCAGGTGTTCTTCGTCCGGGCGCCCCGCCTGACTTGTTCTTGCTCCAGGCGCTCCGTCCAACCCCTTGGCGCCCTGCCTGCCCAACCCCACTGGTCACTTTGCCAGGCGCTCCGCCCCACCTCTTGGGCGCTCCGCCTGATTCCCTGAAGGGTTGAATTTGGGTAGTTCTTCTAGGTTTGCTTGTTTCTTTGTTTGCTAACCTCTTATTAGTGCCTATCTAAGTAATATTTCTACTTAATTAGCACTAATCTTTCATTGCTTTTAGGTGAATTCGTGCATTAGTTGGAGAGTAGAACTCCAAGAAGATTCGTAGATTCTTTTTGATTCAAGGCCTCACTTCAAAGTGCCTAGCGACTCCACTCACCCCGGAGTATGCTTGACTCGTGAATAGTTTGGTTGAGTTGAGGAATTGCTACTCATCTACGTGAAGCTTTGGAACTACAAGTCGAGTGAAATATCCACCACCACTAAATGAGGGAACCGAGTGAACTCAAGTGAGGGAGTGATTGAGGTTGTTTTGCTAACGTTTGTTACTTGTGTAGGCACAATGTCTACCGAAGGAGAAGATTTTGCTAAGAGTGCCCTTGCTGCTATCCTTGCCAAATTGGATAGTATGAACTTGAGGATTGAAAGCCTTGAGAGGGTGAACTCAAGTGCTCTAGTTGAGCAAGGGACTTCCAATGTCCAATCGGAGAAAGGGACCCCGAGTGTCCAAGTTGAGAAAGGGATCCCGAGTGTCCAAGTTGAGGGATCAAGTAGTCCGACCTTTACCCCGGAACAAGTTGTTGAGTTACTCCTTCATCAACAACGGGTGAAGGATGATCGAGAGAGAATTGATCAAGTGTTGGGCAATACCCAACGAACGGGCATTCCCCGTATCTTGGACAACCCCCCAATAAACATTCCACTACCAAGACCCATCCAAAATGTGCAACCTCTTGAGCAAGCCGATGAAGCTCAAGAAGGGTAGGAAGCCGATTATGGTGATGATATGTATGGGTTTGATGATCACTTTCAACCGAGACGAGGTATGAATTGGGGTCGAAATGTGGATAGAGGTAGGGGCCGAGGTCGAGGGCCACCTATGGGGTATGTTGGAGGGAATGCGAGGAGGGAATATGGTGTGAATGAAGATCACTATGGAGGCCAACCGGAGCCTTTCCATGGGGGCCATGACAACACCAACCTCAATAGTGTGAAGCTTAATCTCCCAATCTTTAAAGGGAATTGTGATCCGGGAGCCTACATTGAATGGGTACTACTCATGGAAAGGATGTTTGACACAAATGATATGACCGATGACAAGAAAGGTACTTATGCTATTTCTTCCTTTGAGTCCTATGCATCTACTTGGTGGGAATCCGTCAAGAGATCAAGGAGAAGAGCGGGAATCCCCGTGAATGTGGGTTGGAATGACTTGAAAGGTATCATGAGTATCAAGTACATCACTCCAAGATATCGTCAAGAGCAACTCAAGAAACTTTATGAGTTGAAGCAAGGTGTCAAGACGGTGCATGAGTATTATGATGAGTTTGAAAAGACCCGAATCGCCTTGGATATGGACACCGAAGATGAGGAGCAAGCCGTGATCCGTTTCAAGAATGGCTTGAGCTATGGTATAGCTTCACAATTGAGATTGCATGCTTATCTTTCACTTCAAGAAGTCCTTGATGCCGCAATTCAAGCCGAGCAATGGCTTGATAATGAAAAGTCCAACTGTTACAAAGGCAACACTTCCACTTCCATGAACAAGCCAAAGGAATGGAAAAATCCTACTCCCAATGCAAGATTTCCAAGTGCAAGTGGCACTAGTGGTGCAAGTGCTAGCAAAGATGTGAAGAAGTCGTATGAGAAGTACACGCCCAATGTTGGAGGTAATTCTAAAACCCAATTGAATACTCCTACTTCTTCTTCAATTCAATGCCACAAATGCAAGGGGTATGGTCACTTTGCTAAAGAGTGTCCTACGAAGAGGACCATGGTTGTTGATGGTAATGATGCTTATGAACAAGAGAGTGACCCGGAGGGAGATGAGGGAGTAGAGGATGATGATCAAGATGATGCGGTGGAGGATGATGAGCCTCATACTTTTCTAGTTGTGAGGAGGAGTTTAGGAGCTATGATAGTGGAGGATAGTGAGACCTTACAAAGGGAGAACCTTTTTCATGCTAGATGCCGAGTCATGATGTATGCTCTATGATCATTGACTCGGGGAGTTGTGCTAATGTTGTGAGTCAATCACTTATTACCCAATTAAAATTGCCTACCTTGAAACATCCCAAACCACATCGCCTACAATGGCTTAGTGAATGTGGGGAGCTAAAGGTGGTGAAGCAAGCATTGATCAAGTTCAAAGTAGGTAATTATGTGGATGAACACTTGTTCGACGTGGTGCCTATGCAAGCATGCCACCTTCTCTTTGGAAGGCCTTGGCAATTTGATCCAAGCGGTTCATGATGGTCGTGTCAACACTTACACGATCAAACATGAAGGAAGGAAATTTGTGTTGAAGCCCTTAACTCCCAAACAAGTGAGTGATGACTACAAGCGGATGAGGGATTTGAAGGAGGCGGCGAAGGCTAAGTCTATTGTTGAGACTAGCCCTTTGACCAAAAGCATGGTGGCAATCCCACCTTCTTCTACCGGTGGCATATGTGACATGATGCAACCGGGCGAGGTCCTAAGAGGAAATGATGGCAACAAGATTCTCCTATGCCTAGTGCACAAATGTATGATCCTTACTTCTAATTGTGATTTTTCTACTAACCCTTTGCCTAGTGTGTTTGAGAATGTCTTGAAAGATTTTGGGGACATGTTCCCGGATGAGATGCCAGATGGATTACCTCTTTTGAGGGGTATTGAGAACCAAATCGACTTTGTCTAGGGATCTCAAATCCCAAACAAGCCGGCTTATAGGAGAAATCTGGAGGATACAAGAGAATTGCAAAAGCAAGTTGATGAATTGCTCACTAAGGGCTTGGTGAGGGAGAGCTTGAGTCCTTGTGCCGTACCCGTGATCCTTGTTCCCAAAAAGGATGGAACTTGGAGGATGTGTATTGATTGTCGGGTCGTGAACAAAATAACGGTAAAGTACCATCATCCCATTCTCCGACTTGATGATATGTTAGATGAATTAAGTGGTTCTTGTGTGTTTAGCAAGATAGACCTTAGGTCCGGCTACCATCAAATCCGGATGAAATCCGGTGATGAATAGAAAACCGCATTCAAGACCAAGTTTGGTCTCTATGAATGGTTGGTGATGCCCTTTGGGCTCTCCAATGCACCTAGTACTTTCATGAGGCTAATGAACCATGTTCTCAAGCCATTCATCAACAAGTTTGTGGTCGTCTACTTTGACGATATATTGATCTATAGCAAATCAATAGACGACCATGTTGAACACCTTAGGAAAGTGCTTGAAAAGTTGAGAGCCAAAAAGCTCTATGCTAATTTTAAAAATTGTGCTTTTGGTGTTGAGAAGGTAGTCTTCATTGGGTTTGTTGTGAGTGCCCAAGGAGTGGAGGTGGATGAGTCTAAGGTAGAGGCCATACGTGATTGGCCTACTCCTACTACCGTGACTCAAGTGAGGAGCTTTCATGGTCTTGCTAGTTTTTATAGGCGATTTGTGAAAGACTTTAGCTCCATTGTTGCTCCACTCACCGAATTGGTGAAGAAAGACCAACCTTTTGTTTAGGGAGAGCCTCAAGAGAAGGCCTTCTAAGAGTTGAAAAGTAGGTTGAGTACCGCCCCTCTATTGCAATTGTCCGACTTCGGAAAGGCATTTGAGTTTGAATGTGATGCCTCGGGGGTTGAAATTGGTGGTGTTTTAATGCAAGATAGCAAACCCATCGCCTACTTTAGTGAGAAGTTGAAAGGGGCTTCCTTGAATTACTCTACGTATGACAAGGAGTTGTATGCCCTAGTGAGAGCCCTTGCCCATTGGCAACACTACCTTTGGCCTAGAGAATTTGTCATCAAGAGTGACCATGAGTCACTCAAGCATCTTAGAGGCCAAGAGAAGCTAAACAAGAGGCATGCCAAGTGGGTTGAGTTCATTGAGTCTTTTCCCTATGTGATCCAATACAAGAAAGGGAAAGACAATGTTGTGGCGGATGCACTTTCTAGAAAGTTTGCTCTAGCCACCACTCTCACCTCTAAGCTCATGGGCTTTGAGAGCATTAAATTGATGTATGCTCATGACCCGAAGCTAAAGAGCATCCATGAAGCTCTAGAAAAGGGGGAGAGAGTTGAGAAATACCAATGGGTTAATAGATATATTTTTAAAAATGGTAAGGTGTGCATACCCGAGTCCTCATGGAGAGAATTGCTTGTGCCAGAGGTACATTGTGGAGGACTCATGGGTCACTTTGGTAGGGATAAAACCTTGGCCATTCTTAGGGAGCAATTCCATTGGCCTAAAATGGGGACACATGTTGAGAGACTTTGCAACTCTTGTCTTGAGTGAAAGTTTGCTACGTCCAAATCGAACCCCCATGGTTTGTATACCCCACTCCCCGTACCTACTAGTCCGTGGTTGGATATATCAATGGACTTTGTCATGGGATTACCAAGGACTGGGGGGGCCATGATAGCATTTATGTTGTTGTGGATAGGTTCTCCAAAATGGCTCACTTCATTCCATGTAGAAAATGTGATGATGCACAACATGTGGCTTCCTTGTTTATTGATAATGTTTTGAAATTGCATGGAGTGCCTCAAACTATAGTGAGTGATAGGGACACCAAGTTCCTAAGTCATTTTTGGAGGAGTTTATGGGGTGCCCTTGGCACCAAACTCTTGTTTTCTACATCCCACCACCCGCAAACCGATGGGCAAACTGAGGTGGTGAACCGAACTTTAGGTGCTCTTCTTAGAGCCATGACCCGAGGTAAGGGTGGGACTTGGATTGACAAGTTACCTCTTATGGAGTTTGCCTACAATCGAACCGTGCATAGAATGATTGGCATGACTCCATTCGAGTGTGTTTATGGTTTTAACCCCTTGATTCCCCTTGATCTAACCCCTTTGCCAAGGGAAATGGTTGTTAATTTTGAAGGAAAAGCTAGAGCCAAGGCTTTGATGGAGCTACATGCTAAGGCAAAGAAGAATTTGGAGGAAGCTTATGCAAAGGTAGCCTCCAAGAAAAACAAGGGACGCAAGAAGGTGGAACTCAAGAAGGGTGACTATGTGTGGGTGCACTTCCGGAAAGAAAGGTTTCCAAACCTTAAGAAAGAGAAATTGCCACCCCGTGGAAATGGCCCATTCCAAGTGCTCTCGAAGATAAACAACAACGCCTATGTAGTCGACTTGCCAAGTGAGTATCAAGTTTCTAATACATTTAATGTAGTGACTTGGTTCCTATGGATGTAGGTGATGAAGAGGTCGTGGATGATGATGTTTCACTTTCGAGGACGAAATCTTCTCAAGAAGGGGAGGATGATGCCGGGTGTTGCTCCCAAACGCACACGCAAGTATACGTGGTCGACAAGTAATAAAGTGATAAGTAGAGTATCGTTCCCACGAGGACTATTCAGACTGAATCTTAGAAGGAAAATTTCTTAAAAACTATTCAGGAATCTTTTCCAATGGTTGAGATTTTACTAACTAAAACAATAATTAAAACAATTAACTGAAGTCAAGTAATAGAGCAATTTATGGGTTGTTATCAATAATGGAGAAACGGTTCAGGGTCAGAGTTACAAACAATCCAGTTGAGTTTTCCAGTTGATTCTACTTCTTGATTTCCTAGATTGCTAACTAACAGGTTAATTGTACCCGTGAAAACCTTTCGATTCTTCACGGTCTATGCAGGCTACTCCAATCCCTATATGTCTATGGGTTGAATCACGTGCACGCATTAACGAATTCTGTAATGAGTTAAACTAGGCAAGCAAGTATATGTCTATCCTACTCGCAAATTGGTTTCCCGATGCCCGGGTTCACAAACTAGTTCTATTCTTTCTTATTTGCGTTCATAAATTCCCTCTGTCGAGTTCAATCTAAGAACCGTAGATAGTGTTCAATTATACGGCCGTTATAATCAAACAATTATGATCAAGAAAGAATAAACAATCCGTAATGGTAAATCAATAGGAAGAAATCAACTTTCAAACATCAACCTTCATGTATTTACTCTAACCCTAGAACGAACAAACTATAGAATTAAAGAGAAGAATAAGAGAAAGAGAGAAAGAACTTGTGTAGAAGACATCTAGGGCTCCTTCCCTCTCCTCCAAAATTTGCTCCAAAGTCTCCACCCCCCATGTAAAACTAAGTAAAAGAGTATTTATAGAGTTTACAAACACCTAGTAATAAGTTAGACCCAAGCCTAGACGAAATAGGACATAAAAACGCGCACAAGGGGCGCTATAACGGGCGCCCCGCGCCTCGGAACGCGTGAGCTTGGACAGAGGACGTCGAAATCAGCCCGCTTTGGGCCTGCGCCGCATGGAAAAACGCGCTGGGGTGGCTGGCGCTTTAGGGGGCGCGGGGCATGCCCCACAGCGCCCAGCCAAATTCCTGTTTCGTCCGCTCTTTTGCTCGCTCGTGTCGTGCCTTCGTGTGCTCGATCCAATCCTCAATCAAAATCCAATCTTTTCTTGCTCAATCATGCTCTTAAAAGCTCCAATTATACTGCATAACAACCTACATACACACGACATAAAATTAGTGCAAAACCACAGTCACAAGCTATAAAACGAGCGAATAAGGTACTAAAACGTGAGGAAATATTAAGGAAATATAGGCATAAAATGCCAAACATCACCACCCCACACTTGAACCTTTGCTCGTCCTCGAGCAATCACAAATAACTTCCAACCTAGGTAAAACAGGTCTGCCTATGACTATGGTTGATACCGACCATTGAACCAATGCACACATGACTACTATGGATCCACAACATGCCAATAATTTACCAAAACCAAAAGTATAAGAACAACCACCCCAAAATAGCTCAAATGCACAAACTCAACTTATTGCAACCATGCTCCCACAAAATCACACCTATCTACTCAACCAAAAACCATCAACTTTACCTATTTCATGCAAACCATGTGCCCTCACCAATATGAAAGAGAGTGTCCCCCCAAAGATCACACACAAAAACAAATATCATGAATAGAACGGGGGCAATAACAAATGAATTCACTCACTCTCATGAAAGGCTCACATGTCACACACAACGTACCATAGGCTTGCCCGTAGTGTAGGACTCCACTAATGTAAGCTCACTCCAATCGGGATTAACTAGGACTTTAGAAAGGTCGTAATGTAGGCTACGGGGCGGGTAGGATACATATGGTAATAGTGACTACCTCCCTAAGCACTTTAATACATCACAATTAATTCATCACAATTCTCAACAAGCCACCCAATCAACAACTATCACACATACACCTTCTCAACAAGTAGCATATTTCTTTTAAACACACACTAGCAAGGAATGGATATTCTCTCTTTTTTTTTCACAATTTTTTCTTTCTTTTCAACTTTGCTATTTTTTTTTCTTTTTTTTTTCAATTTCATCCAACCTTGCCAATGCTTTCACTACTTCACAAATTCACAATTATCCCTCTTCATTAGTTCCACTCAAAAGTCTCCCAATATTCAACCACAACTCAAATCAACTACACAATATCAATAAAGTGCTTAAGGAGTAAGGGCCAAAAGAGTCAATTTAAAACAAATGGGTAGGCTCGGGGTGTGGGTGCCAACAAAAAGGGTCAAAGAAATCACAACAATAATTTTTTCCAAGGTATATATGTGAGGGTAGGCAAATCAAAAGAAGGCCTTGTATCATTTCCCGACTAGAGCAAACCTAGGATTTCGCTTTGCAACACACGGGGCAAGTTCTAGACATTAATATGCAACATGGAGCAAATAAAATATGCCTCACAACACACATTGCACACGATCCACACAAAAAGGCTCCATCAACAATTCTCAATCAAGCGTCTAGAATGCAACTTGTGGAAATTTAAGCACTAATGCACAAAAGTTAACAATCAAGTCAAGCAAGCGGACTCAAGCACCTCAAGGGGGTTGTTCCATTTTTTTCCTAGGCATGCATCAAATTAGAACCAAGGACACCACAAATAGCACATGCAATCAAGTTCAAGTCCACCGGTATCAAACAAATCAAAGGCACCTAGCATTCCACCTATTTCCTTCGTCTAGGGTCATCTACAACTAACTATTCTAATCCTAAAAAATAAAAACTACCCGGTTCAAAGGTCTACCCGTGGAAAAGAACCGAGGCCATAAGAAAAACCACGGGGCGGATGACATGTACCACTAACAAAACTAAAAGGAAAATCTTTTTGGAATTTTTCATTGGTTTTCTAATTTTTTCAAAATTTTTTTCATATATTAAAGCAAGAAACAAATCAAAATAAAGTCAAGTGACAAAAGAAAATCCTAAGGTACATGCATCCCTAACCTCAAAAATAAATAAAGGGGAGTTCCCCCACCCCACACTTAAACTAAGCAATGTCCTCAGTGCTAAAAATAAGAAAGTGCAAGGGTAAAGAAAACTTCCCTGAGGGGTGCGATGGAGTGCGGTCCGAATCCTCCATTACGAACCCACCAAGCGTCCGTAGAGCATGAGGTACTCAGACTTCCCCCAACAGGTCATCAATATTAGGCAGGGGTGGGGACACCCCACACTTAAGCTCGACATTACATGAACCTGCAATCCAAAGAATCACCCAAAGTAATATACAACTATAAAAATAATAATAATAATAATAAATAAAAGTAAAGCAAGCAAATTGGGTTGCCTCCCAAGAAGCGCTTGATTTAACGTCGCGGCTCGACGAGGACAATTTCATCACTTTTTCCTCCACCTTGAACTAATGAATTGAATCCCCAACTTTGCCTCAAGTTTACAACTATGGTATTGGGGTGGTGGCAAAAATACAAAAGGACCAAGTAACCATTGTCGCATTTTGCACTTCTTGGCCTTTAAATGAGGGATGTCGTTTTGTCTTCTCGGTATCACAAACTTTAAAATATAAGCACCTTGTTCCTCCTCCTTGGGTTTCTTCATAGGCTCGGGTGGCTCAATTTTCATGTCACCATCCAAACACAATGTTGAAAAATGATTGGAATGAGGCCCAATGCGCTTCAATTCTAAAGTTGCATTACCTTTGACACCCTCACTTGCACAAACACTAGAGTCCTCAAATATGATGTTTTCTATTTCTTCACTTGACTCTAATGTAATTTCCTCAACCTTGGCATCATCAACTGCTATTGGGTCGAATGGTAGGAATTCCACTTTTTGCTCCTCAAATTGGCTTCTAAGCTCTTCTATCTCAAATCTACTAAGCACGACAACTGATAATTGAGCTTCAGACACCTCAACCATATCACTCAAATTCTCCTCCAAGTCGTGAATAGTCAAGCCAAATTCGTCGATCTCTTGCCCGAGCACAACCCTTTCTTCCATAAATTGCCTCGTCATATTTGTAAGTTCACTCCTGAAATCCCCATAAGCTTCTAAGAGTTTGGCTTGCTCCATCAGCCAAGTTTCGCTAACAACCTGCACTTTATCGCTCCTGTCAAACTCACAAACATCATTAGAATCATCACAAAAATTATTGGGGGAAGGAGCATGACACTTAGGACAATCATTCCACCGACCACCACACAATTTACAAAAATTCCAATCAAAGGTGGTAGAAAATTCACATAACCAGTCTCGCAGGGTTGAAAGAGTTGGACAATTTTCCCACAAGTGGGTTCCTCCGCAAAGCAGACAAGAATCATCAAAATTTGAGCAACCATCATTCGACCAATTTTCATTAAAAGATGCCATGATGACAATAAACACTAATAAACTAAACTAAATTAAACCTGAATAGATAATAAGTAATTGTTCAAAAAGAAATCAGTCAATTGTTTAGTCCCCGGCAACGGCGCCAAAAACTTGTTGCTCCCAAACGCACACGCAAGTATACGTGGTCGACAAGTAATAAAGTGATAAGTAGAGTATCGTTCCCACGAGGACTATTCAGACTGAATCTTAGCAAAAAATTTCTTAAAAACTATTCAGGGATCTTTTCCAATGGTTGAGATTTTACTAACTAAAACAATAATTAAAACAATTAACTGAAGTCAAGTAATAGAGCAATTTATGGGTTGTTATCAATAATGGAGAAACGGTTCAGGGTCAGAGTTACAAACAATCCAGTTGAGTTTTCCAGTTGATTCTACTTCTTGATTTCCTAGATTGCTAACTAACAGGTTAATTGTACCCGTGAAAACCTTTCGATTCTTCACGGTCTATGCAGGCTACTCCAATCCCTATATGTCTATGGGTTGAATCACGTGCACGCATTAACGAATTCTGTAATGAGTTAAACTAGGCAAGCAAGTATATGTCTATCCTACTCGCAAATTGGTTTCCCGATGCCCGGGTTCACAAACTAGTTCTATTCTTTCTTATTTGCGTTCATAAATTCCCTCTGTCGAGTTCAATCTAAGAACCGTAGATAGTGTTCAATTATACGGCCGTTATAATCAAACAATTATGATCAAGAAAGAATAAACAATCCGTAATGGTAAATCAATAGGAAGAAATCAACTTTCAAACATCAACCTTCATGTATTTACTCTAACCCTAGAACGAACAAACTATAGAATTAAAGAGAAGAATAAGAGAAAGAGAGAAAGAACTTGTGTAGAAGACATCTAGGGCTCCTTCCCTCTCCTCCAAAATTTGCTCCAAAGTCTCCACCCCCCATGTAAAACTAAGTAAAAGAGTATTTATAGAGTTTACAAACACCTAGTAATAAGTTAGACCCAAGCCTAGACGAAATAGGACATAAAAACGCGCACAAGGGGCGCTATAACGGGCGCCCCGCGCCTCGGAACGCGTGAGCTTGGACAGAGGACGTCGAAATCAGCCCGCTTTGGGCCTGCGCCGCATGGAAAAACGCGCTGGGGTGGCTGGCGCTTTAGGGGGCGCGGGGCATGCCCCACAGCGCCCAGCCAAATTCCTGTTTCGTCCGCTCTTTTGCTCGCTCGTGTCGTGCCTTCGTGTGCTCGATCCAATCCTCAATCAAAATCCAATCTTTTCTTGCTCAATCATGCTCTTAAAAGCTCCAATTATACTGCATAACAACCTACATACACACGACATAAAATTAGTGCAAAACCACAGTCACAAGCTATAAAACGAGCGAATAAGGTACTAAAACGTGAGGAAATATTAAGGAAATATAGGCATAAAATGCCAAACATCACCACCCCACACTTGAACCTTTGCTCGTCCTCGAGCAATCACAAATAACTTCCAACCTAGGTAAAACAGGTCTGCCTATGACTATGGTTGATACCGACCATTGAACCAATGCACACATGACTACTATGGATCCACAACATGCCAATAATTTACCAAAACCAAAAGTATAAGAACAACCACCCCAAAATAGCTCAAATGCACAAACTCAACTTATTGCAACCATGCTCCCACAAAATCACACCTATCTACTCAACCAAAAACCATCAACTTTACCTATTTCATGCAAACCATGTGCCCTCACCAATATGAAAGAGAGTGTCCCCCCAAAGATCACACACAAAAACAAATATCATGAATAGAACGGGGGCAATAACAAATGAATTCACTCACTCTCATGAAAGGCTCACATGTCACACACAACGTACCATAGGCTTGCCCGTAGTGTAGGACTCCACTAATGTAAGCTCACTCCAATCGGGATTAACTAGGACTTTAGAAAGGTCGTAATGTAGGCTACGGGGCGGGTAGGATACATATGGTAATAGTGACTACCTCCCTAAGCACTTTAATACATCACAATTAATTCATCACAATTCTCAACAAGCCACCCAATCAACAACTATCACACATACACCTTCTCAACAAGTAGCATATTTCTTTTAAACACACACTAGCAAGGAATGGATATTCTCTCTTTTTTTTTCACAATTTTTTCTTTCTTTTCAACTTTGCTATTTTTTTTTCTTTTTTTTTTCAATTTCATCCAACCTTGCCAATGCTTTCACTACTTCACAAATTCACAATTATCCCTCTTCATTAGTTCCACTCAAAAGTCTCCCAATATTCAACCACAACTCAAATCAACTACACAATATCAATAAAGTGCTTAAGGAGTAAGGGCCAAAAGAGTCAATTTAAAACAAATGGGTAGGCTCGGGGTGTGGGTGCCAACAAAAAGGGTCAAAGAAATCACAACAATAATTTTTTCCAAGGTATATATGTGAGGGTAGGCAAATCAAAAGAAGGCCTTGTATCATTTCCCGACTAGAGCAAACCTAGGATTTCGCTTTGCAACACACGGGGCAAGTTCTAGACATTAATATGCAACATGGAGCAAATAAAATATGCCTCACAACACACATTGCACACGATCCACACAAAAAGGCTCCATCAACAATTCTCAATCAAGCGTCTAGAATGCAACTTGTGGAAATTTAAGCACTAATGCACAAAAGTTAACAATCAAGTCAAGCAAGCGGACTCAAGCACCTCAAGGGGGTTGTTCCATTTTTTTCCTAGGCATGCATCAAATTAGAACCAAGGACACCACAAATAGCACATGCAATCAAGTTCAAGTCCACCGGTATCAAACAAATCAAAGGCACCTAGCATTCCACCTATTTCCTTCGTCTAGGGTCATCTACAACTAACTATTCTAATCCTAAAAAATAAAAACTACCCGGTTCAAAGGTCTACCCGTGGAAAAGAACCGAGGCCATAAGAAAAACCACGGGGCGGATGACATGTACCACTAACAAAACTAAAAGGAAAATCTTTTTGGAATTTTTCATTGGTTTTCTAATTTTTTCAAAATTTTTTTCATATATTAAAGCAAGAAACAAATCAAAATAAAGTCAAGTGACAAAAGAAAATCCTAAGGTACATGCATCCCTAACCTCAAAAATAAATAAAGGGGAGTTCCCCCACCCCACACTTAAACTAAGCAATGTCCTCAGTGCTAAAAATAAGAAAGTGCAAGGGTAAAGAAAACTTCCCTGAGGGGTGCGATGGAGTGCGGTCCGAATCCTCCATTACGAACCCACCAAGCGTCCGTAGAGCATGAGGTACTCAGACTTCCCCCAACAGGTCATCAATATTAGGCAGGGGTGGGGACACCCCACACTTAAGCTCGACATTACATGAACCTGCAATCCAAAGAATCACCCAAAGTAATATACAACTATAAAAATAATAATAATAATAATAAATAAAAGTAAAGCAAGCAAATTGGGTTGCCTCCCAAGAAGCGCTTGATTTAACGTCGCGGCTCGACGAGGACAATTTCATCACTTTTTCCTCCACCTTGAACTAATGAATTGAATCCCCAACTTTGCCTCAAGTTTACAACTATGGTATTGGGGTGGTGGCAAAAATACAAAAGGACCAAGTAACCATTGTCGCATTTTGCACTTCTTGGCCTTTAAATGAGGGATGTCGTTTTGTCTTCTCGGTATCACAAACTTTAAAATATAAGCACCTTGTTCCTCCTCCTTGGGTTTCTTCATAGGCTCGGGTGGCTCAATTTTCATGTCACCATCCAAACACAATGTTGAAAAATGATTGGAATGAGGCCCAATGCGCTTCAATTCTAAAGTTGCATTACCTTTGACACCCTCACTTGCACAAACACTAGAGTCCTCAAATATGATGTTTTCTATTTCTTCACTTGACTCTAATGTAATTTCCTCAACCTTGGCATCATCAACTGCTATTGGGTCGAATGGTAGGAATTCCACTTTTTGCTCCTCAAATTGGCTTCTAAGCTCTTCTATCTCAAATCTACTAAGCACGACAACTGATAATTGAGCTTCAGACACCTCAACCATATCACTCAAATTCTCCTCCAAGTCGTGAATAGTCAAGCCAAATTCGTCGATCTCTTGCCCGAGCACAACCCTTTCTTCCATAAATTGCCTCGTCATATTTGTAAGTTCACTCCTGAAATCCCCATAAGCTTCTAAGAGTTTGGCTTGCTCCATCAGCCAAGTTTCGCTAACAACCTGCACTTTATCGCTCCTGTCAAACTCACAAACATCATTAGAATCATCACAAAAATTATTGGGGGAAGGAGCATGACACTTAGGACAATCATTCCACCGACCACCACACAATTTACAAAAATTCCAATCAAAGGTGGTAGAAAATTCACATAACCAGTCTCGCAGGGTTGAAAGAGTTGGACAATTTTCCCACAAGTGGGTTCCTCCGCAAAGCAGACAAGAATCATCAAAATTTGAGCAACCATCATTCGACCAATTTTCATTAAAAGATGCCATGATGACAATAAACACTAATAAACTAAACTAAATTAAACCTGAATAGATAATAAGTAATTGTTCAAAAAGAAATCAGTCAATTGTTTAGTCCCCGGCAACGGCGCCAAAAACTTGTTGCTCCCAAACGCACACGCAAGTATACGTGGTCGACAAGTAATAAAGTGATAAGTAGAGTATCGTTCCCACGAGGACTATTCAGACTGAATCTTAGCAAAAAATTTCTTAAAAACTATTCAGGGATCTTTTCCAATGGTTGAGATTTTACTAACTAAAACAATAATTAAAACAATTAACTGAAGTCAAGTAATAGAGCAATTTATGGGTTGTTATCAATAATGGAGAAACGGTCCAGGGTCAGAGTTACAAACAATCCAGTTGAGTTTTCCAGTTGATTCTACTTCTTGATTTCCTAGATTGCTAACTAACAGGTTAATTGTACCCGTGAAAACCTTTCGATTCTTCACGGTCTATGCAGGCTACTCCAATCCCTATATGTCTATGGGTTGAATCACGTGCACGTATTAACGAATTCTGTAATGAGTTAAACTAGGCAAGCAAGTATATGTCTATCCTACTCGCAAATTGGTTCCCCGATGCCCGGGTTCACAAACTAGTTCTATTCTTTCTTATTTGCGTTCATAAATTCCCTCTGTCGAGTTCAATCTAAGAACTGTAGATAGTGTTCAATTATACGGCCGTTATAATCAAACAATTATGATCAAGAAAGAATAAACAATCCGTAATGGTAAATCAATAGGAAGAAATCAACTTTCAAACATCAACCTTCATGTATTTACTCTAACCCTAGAACGAACAAACTATAGAATTAAAGAGAAGAATAAGAGAAAGAGAGAAAGAACTTGTGTAGAAGACATCTAGGGCTCCTTCCCTCTCCTCCAAAATTTGCTCCAAAGTCTCCACCCCCCATGTAAAACTAAGTAAAAGAGTATTTATAGAGTTTACAAACACCTAGTAATAAGTTAGACCCAAGCCTAGACGAAATAGGACATAAAAACGCGCACAAGGGGAGCTATAACGGGCGCCCCGCGCCTCGGAACGCGTGAGCTTGGACAGAGGATGTCGAAATCAGCCCGCTTTGGGCCTGCGCCGCATGGAAAAACGCGCTGGGGTGGCTGGCGCTTTGGGGGCGCGGGGCATGCCCCACAGCGCCCAGCAAAATTCCTGTTTCGTCCGCTCTTTTGCTCGCTCGTGTCGTGCCTTCGTGTGCTCGATCCAATCCTCAATCAAAATCCAATCTTTTCTTGCTCAATCATGCTCTTAAAAGCTCCAATTACACTGCATAACAACCTACATACACACGACATAAAATTAGTGCAAAACCACAGTCACAAGCTATAAAACGAGCGAATAAGGTACTAAAACGTGAGGAAATATTAAGGAAATATAGGCATAAAATGCCAAACATCACCGGGCAAACCACGAGACCCTTTACTCGGAGCCAAGCTAAGGAGATCCAAGGAGTACACTTACACTTGGTGAGGAAGGACCTAGAAGAAGGAAGCGAGTGGAAGCCGTTCCGGGGTGATTAGAGCGCAAGGGGAGCAGCCCAGTGCACCAGGCGCTCCGCCCAGCACACCAGGCGCTCTGCCTGAAGATACCTAGGCTGAGGCGCTCTACCCCAATCTTGGGTGCCCCGCCTAGGCCACCCCACTGGTCATCAAGCCGGGCGTTCCGCCCATATCTTGGGCGCCCCGCCCAAAATGCTGAAGGACGAGAATTGACTTTGTGTTATGTCTATTTTGACCCTACGTGGTCTTTTATTCCTAAGCCTAAGTGTGGGCATTTTAGACCTTTCAATTGGTGCCTAAAAACACCTATAAATAGCTAGATAGCTAGTTTATTTCATTAGCTTACTTTGATGATTAAACAAACACTTGTATTGAGAGTTGAACTCTTCTATTGAATGAAAACCTTGATGGGACTTGTTCTTCCTCTACTGGATCTAGATGAATTCCAATCCCCCCCGACCATTCTACTTGCGTGCTCACGTTAGCTCGAGGGTAGTTGCCTAGCGTAGGTGTTCTTGGCCTTCTCTCGGGGTATAACGGAATGGGTTCTCCGTTGCTACTTGGGATTAGTGATCGAGATACGTCTTGTTCCTATCTTTTACATTCCGCGTTTGATTTCCTACATCAAATATAGTACTCAAACTCCTCCTGACCACTAAGAACATGTTAGGATCTTCACCTTCCTCTATAGCCTCTTCACAAGCAACTACATCACTCTCTTCATTCTCGGGCTCACTCTCTTGTTCATACACCAATCCATCTTCCAAGGCAATCATGGTCTTTCGGGTAGGACAGTCTCTTCCAAAGTGGCCATACCATTTACACTTATAGCATTGAGTAGAGGAAGAAGTAGGAGTATTCAATGGAGTTTTAGAGTTACCTCCCACATTTGGTGTTGGCTTCTCATAGGTCTTCTTCACATCACGACTTGCACTTGCACCACTTGTGTTTGGAGTCTTCCATTCTTTTTGTCTACTCACGGGAGTAGAAGTAGTACTCTTATAGCGGGTGGACTTATCTTCTATGAGCCACTTCTCGGCATCAACCGCGGCATCAAATAGTTCATAATGAGATTCATACTTGTGAAACCTCAATTTAGAGGCTACCTCTTTGTTCAAACCATTCTTGAATCGAATGATGGCTTGTTCATCTTCCTCCGCATCCATGTCTAAGGCCATTCGGATTTGCTCAAACTCATTGTAGTGCTCTACTACCGTTTTGTAGCCTTGCTTCAACTCATAAAGCCGTTTGAGTTGATCTTGACGATACTTAGTAGTCACATATTTTTCATCCATTGCACGTTTTACTTCACCCCAAGTAAGGTTCACGGGCAAAGCATTTCTTCTTCTTGATCTCTTGACCGATTCCCACCAAGTGGAAGCAAAGGATGCAAATGAAGATATAGCATATTTGGCTTTCTTCTCTTTGGCCGTGTCATTCGTATCAAACACTCTTTCCATTGACACCTTCCACTCAAGATACTCAATCGGATCACTACTCCCTTTGAAGCTTGGGATAGTAATCTTCACACTATGGAGATTGTTGTTATCACGACCCCCTTGGTAAGGCTCCGGTTGGCCTGATCACCATCATATCCCCTTCTCCAATTCCTCCAATCATAACCCCCTTGAGGTCCTCGGCCTCGAGCTCTACCCCTATACATTCCCCTGCCTCCATTCATTGCTCTTCTATTCAGATAGGGAGTTTCAAAGTCATCATCATCTTCTTCAAGTCCGGGTTCCTCCCATTCTTGAGCTTCATCAACATGCTCAAGAGG
Organism: Petunia x hybrida; assembly: GCA_037355625.1. Taxonomy (NCBI): domain Eukaryota; kingdom Viridiplantae; phylum Streptophyta; class Magnoliopsida; order Solanales; family Solanaceae; genus Petunia; species Petunia x hybrida. The sequence goes on from JBBBVM010000902.1 coordinate 62,097, forward strand.
TGCAACATTCCTACGGGGTCTAGGAAGTGGAACATCTCCTTGGGGATTGCCTAAGTTGTGGGGAATGTCCACCTGTTGAGCAATGCCCAACACACGCTCTCTACGAGCAAGATCATTCTTTAGCCTTTGTTGCTTGGCTAATTCCGCAAATTGTTCCGGGTTAATGGTGGAGCCATCACTTGTGCCCTCACCGGCCTCAAGTTGGACACTCGAGGTCCTCATTTCTAGACTTTCAAGTCTCACACTCATGCCTTCCAACTTGGCCATTATAGTAGTCAAGGCACTCTTAATGGGATCATCACCTTCACCGGATATGGTACCTACAAAACAAGCAAACGAGTAGTGAAATAACTTCACTCACACACCTCACTTGAATGTCACTCGGGTACACTCGTTTAGTGGTGGGGGATTTATCACTCAATCTTGAACCAAAGGTATCACGTAGTTGAACCATGTTACTAATCAACAACCAAACAATCCATAAGTCAAGCACTCTTCGGGACGAGTAGATTTAATGGGACTCGATGGACGCTAGGCTCTTTAAGTGCGGACTTGAAATAAATGGTCCTACAAGTCTTCTTTGAGTTTTACTCTCCACTAAGTACGATTATCCTAAAGGCTCAATAAACTAGTACTAATCAAGTAGGAATATTACTCTAATAGTACTAGCCGGAAGCAATGCAATCAAAAGAAACACAAAAACCTACGAATTTTCAACTACCCGAACACCCTACAGGAGTAGGCACCCCGCCTCTGTAGGCGGGGAGTCCACCTACCCAAATATCAAGAGAACTGTCACAGAAAGGGGAGGTCCGCCTCTTGGACCAGGCGCCCCCCGCCTACAGTTTTCTTCAGCACAGTCCAAAAATCGTGTTCTTGGTATTTTGGCTCCCAATTTCCAATGTTTTCGAGGTGTTTTCCAATCAAAAGATACCCCAATGTGTTTTCAACTACTACAAACAATCCCCAATGATTTATAAGAACACCCAATCATCAACAAGTCCAAATCAAGAAATTTAAGCAAATTCAAGGGTTTTTTCAAACTTTGGGGATTTTTGATTTTCAACATTTTGATTCTCAACTCCAAAACGTGTTTTGAGGGTACCCAATCAAAGGGAATATGATAACAAGCGGTCCTCGATAACAAACATCAAAAGAATCATCATGACCAAGAACATCTAGCAATTTTTTGTATTTTTCAACTTTTTCTATTTTTTTGTACTTTCTTCTTTTTCAACAACAACAAGAAGAAACTAAATAAAAACTAATGTACGCACGATGAACAACGATCGACGGATTTCATAAGCAAATCCCGAGCCTTGCTCTGATACCAAGATGATATTGGTAAAATACGGAAGCGAGAAAATAAGATAAAAGCAAGACAAGGCTTAAACTATCCTTCAAGGTAGTATCAAGGAACAAGTCTCGATACACCCTCGAATCGATGTAAAGAATCACCTACACTATACGAACGGTCCTCAAGAGACACTTGACTCTTGCAAAGGGTTCGGTCGGGTTTGGAATGAGGTTCAATTAGTTCTACCAATTGATTCAAGCCAAAAGAAAGGGTTCCATTCATTCAAGAGATCATGTCTCAAATTGTTCTTTAATATTCAAAAACTAGGTAATGATAAAATAAGCCAAAGGAAGGCTTTTATAGTCTTCATCTATGAATAATGAAAGGTCTAAAATACCCCAAAAGTGGGTTTAAACAAATAAGGCCACGCAGGGCTATGGTTGGAATTACACGCCAAAAATAAATAAGTCTCGTAATGCTGTCACAGGGAGTGGGCGTTTCGCCCACTCCCCTAGGTAGTCCGCCTCTTCTGAGCTTCCAAAAGACATGTTGTGTAGTAGGCAGACCACCTCTGTAAAGGGGAGGTCCGCCTCTTGGAAATACAGAGAGCCCTCACTTTTACACTTAGCCAAATTTTGGGATCTCTAGGCGGTGCGCCTCTTCTTGGGAGGTCTTGAGGCGGCTCAAAATGTTCTTGTGGTGCTCTTCCTTGGTCTTGGACGATCCACCCTTCGTCGAATCTATGGAATGTGCCTTCAACTCTTCTACAAAGCTCTTGGTCTTTGAGGGTTGGCGTCTTAGCTCGATTTGCCCCGTATCATCCTCCTCTTTTTTTGAAGATTTCATCCTCGAAATCAAGGTGTTCTCTTCCATGGCATCATCATCTCCTTAAGAATCTCCATGGTCTTGCCCATTCAAAAATTACCCATTAGTCCCTCACTATGTACCTCCCTCACTAGCAACTCCCTCCAAGATGAACTAGGCACACACAACTTCCCATTTCTAAACAAGAACCCTTCAAACTTATGGAATCTCTTTTTCTCCATATCACTACTAGGTTCCTCCTCACCACACAATCGATTGATCCTTCTCCCCCTTTTCCTCCAACTCACAATTAGCATATAGTTCCCCAAACTCCGGGTCATTGGCATACATCTCCATCATACTTTCAAAACACATAAGCTTGGACCGCAAAGTATTCAGCAACGCTTGTCTTCTTGATTGAAGCACAAACTTCCTTGACAAAGCATCTGCCGCCATTTTTTCTTTTCCCTTTTTGTAATGGATGACATAAGGAAAGGTTTCAAGGAATTCCACCCATTTGGTATGTATCACATTCAACTTCTCTTAGGATTTGAGGTGTTTTAAAGATTAATGGTCGGGTCTAATGACAAATTTTTTTGACCAAAGATAATATTGCCAATGAGCCAATTTCCTCACCAAGGCATACAACTCTTTATCATAAGTGGAGTATTTAGTGGTTGCTCTCTTAAGTTTTTCACTAAAATAAGCAATGGGTTTTTGATCTTGCATCAACACGGCTCCAATTCCTACCCCACTAGCATCACACTCAATTTAAAAGGTCTTATCAAAGTTGGGTAATTGAAGGAGCGGTGTAGAGCTAAGCACTTGTTTCAATTTTGCAAAAGCCTCTTCTTGCTCCTTCCCCCCCCCCCCCCCCCCCACAAATGCCTTATCCTTCTTTATCGCTTTGGTCAATGGTGCAGCTATAGTGCTAAATTCCCTCAAAAACCTCCTATAAAAGCTAGCCAACCCATGGAATCTTCTCACATCACCAATGCTTTTAGAAGTGGGCCAATCTCTAATGGCCTCCACTTTAGCCTCATCTACTTCCACACCATTTGCACTCACCATAAAACCAAGAAACACAACTTTTTCAACACAAAAGGAGCACTTTTTCAAGTTAGCTAATAATTGCTCCTTTTTCAAAACATCAAACACTTGTTTCAAATGATTAGCATGTTCATCAATGGATTTGCTATAGACAAGGATGTCATCGAAGTAAACTGCAACAAATTTTTCAATGAAAGATTTAAGGACATGATTCATCAACCTCATGAAAGTTGAAGGAGCATTGGACGAGTGATGCAGTCCAAAATGAGACAAGACATGTTCGTGAGCATAAGAGTAGCAGGCAGCTCGTTAGAAGGATCAACGAGCAAGTTAGCAAGCTTGGAAGATGGAGGGGAGATGATTGGAGCGTTTGTGCGACAGTTGGAGGGCTTAACGAGCGAGCTAGCGAGCTAGCTTTTGGGCGTGAGATTTGTGGAAGACTTGGGCAGAATGTGATACAGGTAAAATACGGAAGCGAGAAAATAATGTAGAAGCAAGACGAGGCTTGAACTATCCTTCAAGGTAGTATCAAGGAACTAGTCTCGATACACCCTCGAATCGATGTCAAGTATCACCTACACTATACGAACGTCCTCAAGAGACACTTGGCTCTTGCAAAAGGTTCAATCGGGTTTGGAATGAGGTTCAGTTAGTTCTACCAATTGATTCAAGCCAAAAGAAAGGTTTCCATTCATTCAAGAGATCATGTCTCAAATTGTTCTTCAATATTCAAAAACTATGTAATGATTCTAACAAAGAAAATAAGTTAGTACGTAACAATAGTTAATAATGCAAAATAAATAGAAAAAAATAATAAAAAAATAAATATTTTATCCCAAAAATTAACTCGTGATGGTTAGGACTTTTAAATATTCCCAGCGGAGTTGTCATTCTATCGCACTCCTTTTTCGAGCTCGGATCGAGTTCAAAGGTCGAGTTTGATTAAGTGACTCGTTTGAAGCGAGTTTTGGAGTCACCACCTAAAAATTCATCTAAGGCGTACTAGGTCACCTATTATGTCTAAGGATATAAATTCAATTTCGAGAAAGCCTTTACTAAGAGATTCTATGGGTAAGAAGTCCTTGTGACTTAAGAAGAAGGTATTAGACACTTCCCAAGTCCTACTAAAGGTGGTTCCCAATAGGATTTAAAATTTGGAATTTAGACTAAATATATGAGCGAACTTACCAAGGAGATTTTAAGTATTTCTCAAGGTCAAATACAAACACATATTATAGTAAAGGTTAGGAATGTAAAATCAGTTTTAAAACATTTAAGTTAATGAAAATATGGCAATAAAATTAAGGCAGATGTTAGAAGAGACACCCCGTGCAAATTTTTTAAAGGTATTAGTAAGATGCAGGAGTCAAGAAAAAATGTTTTCTGGTCCTTTATGCAAATAGGCCACTTATCTGCCAACCTTACAGAATTAACCTCAATCAACAATTAAACCTTTTAAGGAGGGGCCAGAATTTTCAATCATGTCACAAAAGGGAAGATACCTCTGCAAAATACAATAAGGCCAGAAAAAAACATAAGAAAGTATTGGGGAAAAAACATAAATAGCCTTTAATTAGATACCCCTTACATCATAATAGCCGTGATAACATTTTCACAATGGCTAGCCATAAAATAACTGCCAAAATAACAGAGATTTGTTCAAGAGTTAACTTCATGCCTTAAAAAAAGGAGAGATTTAAGGAGCTGATGAACTTCCATCCCACAAAAATCGTGTAAACAATTGTTTTACCCAAATAAATTCTTTCCAAACTTGTAGAAGCTACAAGAGAGTAGGCTGAAATCTTTTAGATCCACAATAGAAAGAATATATTTTCTGGAAAAGATTATGTTGATTCATTGCTACTTATAAGATATATCAATCTTATAAATATCATATTAATTTTCATGTGAGGGGCAACTGCAAGTTTCCAGCTTTTGAATCCATTTCATTAAAATTTTATGATATATGAATAATAATGTTCCCCCCAAATATAATTCACTCTGAAGTATCATATATAAGATGGATCAGTTCTTTTAACTTAATTTGGTTATCTATTGAAATTATCAATATGCATTAAATACACATCTAATATATATACTGCATGTTATTTTAAGTCTAATATGTATTTCACAATAGAAAAGAGTCATACCAATATACATTGGATATACGATAGATACACGTCAAATATAAATATGAATCGATCGCATATACATCAGGTACACAACTATTATACAATGATATACATCTTATATGCATTTTATATTTTAGCTAATTGGAGAACATATTTCACAGTTGGAAAAAGGTAAACTACTATTCATCTGATATGCAATAGATACATATCAAATACATATCTGATATAAATCTAACTGATCGGGAATACATTAGACAATAAAGTGGATGTGGAATATTTTGTAAGTAATAATTGGATATTAACATAGACAGATAGTATCCAAAAGATATGGGGTATTATTTTATAAATATTAATAGGATATTAACTTGGAGTGGTATGCAAAAGCACAATATATATTTTTGGGTATATTTTATAAATATTAATAGAATATTAACTTGGAGTGATATGCAAAAACAAAATATATATTTTTAGAGTATTATGGACAGATAGTTTTCAAAAGATATGGAGATATATTTTACAAATATTAATAGGATATTAACTTGGAATGGTATACAAAGACATAATATATAATTTTAGAATATTACGGGCAGATAGTATCCCAAAGATATGGAGTATATTTTGTAAATATTAAATAAGATATTAACTTGGAGTGGTATGCAAAGGCACAATATATATTTTTAGAATATTATGGGCAACTAGTATTCAAAAGGTTTTGGGTATATTTTATAAATAATAATTAAAAATTTGGTTTTTTGTACTAACTTTTACCGGGTATGTAATAGTATAAATGCTAGTATTTATGAGTTAATTAAGTGATAATCATTAATACATATATTTAGGATGTATTGAATAGATGCTTATCAATATAAATAATATAAAAAAATAATATATATTATCCTTAAATTTAGGCACAATGTACTCTATATCTTTTATTAAAATAATGGCCATAACATATCCACTACATTTAGTTTTTGTTTATGGTGTATAATAAAATGGTAATGTGTATATTTTATGTTTGTAACTTTAATAAGTGTTTATGCCATGTAAAAATTGGGGAAAAAACATAAATAGCCTTTAATTAGATACCCCTTACATCATAATAGCTGTGATAACATTTTCACAATGGCTAGCCATAAAATAACTGCCAAAATAACAGAGATTTGTTCAAGAGTTAACTTCATGCCTTAAAAAAAGGAGAGATTTAAGGAGCTGATGAACTTCCATTCCACAAAAATCGTGTAAACAATTGTTTTACCCAAATAAATTCTTTCCAAACTTGTAGAAGCTACAAGAGAGTAGGCTGAAATCTTTTAGATCCACAATAGAAAGAATATATTTTCTGGAAAAGATTATGTTGATTCATTGCTACTTATAAGATATATCAATCTTATAAATATCATATTAATTTTCATGTGAGGGGCAACTGCAAGTTTCCAGCTTTTGAATCCATTTCATTAAAATTTTATGATATATGAATAATAATGTTCCCCCCAAATATAATTCACTCTGAAGTATCATATATAAGATGGATCAGTTCTTTTAACTTAATTTGGTTATCTATTGAAATTATCAATATGCATTAAATACACATCTAATATATATACTGCATGTTATTTTAAGTCTAATATGTATTTCACAATAGAAAAGAGTCATACCAATATACATTGGATATACGATAGATACACGTCAAATATAAATATGAATCGATCGCATATACATCAGGTACACAACTATTATACAATGATATACATCTTATATGCATTTTATATTTTAGCTAATTGGAGAACATATTTCACAGTTGGAAAAAGGTAAACTACTATTCATCTGATATGCAATAGATACATATCAAATACATATCTGATATAAATCTAACTGATCGGGAATACATTAGACAATAAAGTGGATGTGGAATATTTTGTAAGTAATAATTGGATATTAACATAGACAGATAGTATCCAAAAGATATGGGGTATTATTTTATAAATATTAATAGGATATTAACTTGGAGTGGTATGCAAAAGCACAATATATATTTTTGGGTATATTTTATAAATATTAATAGAATATTAACTTGGAGTGATATGCAAAAACAAAATATATATTTTTAGAGTATTATGGACAGATAGTTTTCAAAAGATATGGAGATATATTTTACAAATATTAATAGGATATTAACTTGGAATGGTATACAAAGACATAATATATAATTTTAGAATATTACGGGTAGATAGTATCCCAAAGATATGGAGTATATTTTGTAAATATTAAATAAGATATTAACTTGGAGTGGTATGCAAAGGCACAATATATATTTTTAGAATATTATGGGCAACTAGTATTCAAAAGGTTTTGGGTATATTTTATAAATAATAATTAAAAATTTGGTTTTTTGTACTAACTTTTACCGGGTATGTAATAGTATAAATGCTAGTATTTATGAGTTAATTAAGTGATAATCATTAATACATATATTTAGGATGTATTGAATAGATGCTTATCAATATAAATAATATAAAAAAATAATATATATTATCCTTAAATTTAGGCACAATGTACTCTATATCTTTTATTAAAATAATGGCCATAACATATCCACTACATTTAGTTTTTGTTTATGGTGTATAATAAAATGGTAATGTGTATATTTTATGTTTGTAACTTTAATAAGTGTTTATGCCATGTAAAAATCCCAAGTATTTTGTACCCTCTAAAACACACCAAATCTTTCATACGTAGGAGGCAAAAAGGATTGCGGTGGTTCAAGAAGTGTAAGCCATTTTGGATGATATTTTGACATTAGTTGCCGAAACACCATTATCTGTATGAATTTTTATATGAGATCATTTCTTTCGAAAGTATTTATATAAATATCTTTTATAAAAATACACAAATATGTAACGATAATATAAAAATATGCAAATGACTCAAATATAAAGAAAAGATATAATAGAGATAATACCATTGTTTTAATTAAGCTATAGCAAGATAATATCGATTTTACACTTATAACATAGAAATATACACTTATAACATAATGATGTTAAGATCACATAACATTAATAATACATAATAATATTAATCCTATTTATAACATAATAAGATTAATTCTATATAAACCACGTATTTATTTTAAGTTTATGAAAATAAATGTATGTACATATAGATAATTTTGTAGGACTTAACCTCAAAAGTCCTTACCCCTTCCAAATTATTGGTTAACTAGGAGAGAAATATTAAAAATTATTTTTTGGTAATACATTGTAAAAAGTAGGCCAACTAACCAATTAGATTCGACGAAAAGGCCTATAGTTTTCAAAAATCTGGCCCAACAATATTTTGCGGAGATAATCCCAGCATGAGACATAATTTCAAAAATGGCCCTATTTTAAGTAAAATTCAAAAAAACTGCCCCTTTTATATGGAATAGCCCCCTACTTTAACAAAAATTCAGATTCAACACTTGGTGTTCCAGATCATGTTCTTAACTACCAAACTTCACATTAACTCAATTTATACAACAAAAAACAATCACATAATTAAAAAAAAAAAAAAAAAAAGAGGCCACTGTTTTAGCCTTAGACATATTGCTCTTTTTTAGCAATCTTATAATACATACATCCCGGTGACGAATTTCATTAACACCTTATGGTGTCTGTACAAAACCATGAATACAACACACATAATCTTTAATAAACATAGTCTACTGTTGCATTTAAAAGAAGATAAGAGAGAGAGGCAGGAAAAGTTGGGCCTTTGTCCTTTTATCTTCATCTATCAATTATATACGGCTCTCATAGAATCATAACAGCCTGCGGAGAAAGAATTAGTACGAAATATAGTCTCTATGGACAATGGTAACATACCCAGGATCTATAGAAAGGGAGATTTGGTATAGCCGTAATAGCTATCCATAACATGCTGCAGAAAGGGTTAGTTGGGAGCCAGACTTGGCTAAAAAAACACATACATAGTCTCAAGTAACAAAACAGTAAACCCAATTACTCATCAAACCAAAAGTAGCATTCTTTTTAGTCTTAGACTTTATACATTGATAATGAACAGAGATGAGCAAACTGATTAAGAGAAACAATGAGAGCTAAAGCTTCCTGCTTTTCCTTTATGAACCAACGATGAAAAAAATGCAGTAAAGAGTTTTTTGAAGAGAGAGTTGCTATTGCTTTTCTTTTCTTTTCAGAATTTTTGGCGTGTCTAATTTGTAGAAAAGGCCGCCCTTTTATAGTTTTAGGCTAGAGCTGATTGTCTTAAAATTAGGGGGTGTAAAAAGGGTAAAAGATTTAAATAAGGGAAGAAAAGGTTTTGTTCTCACAATCAAATAAAGTCATATCAAATTATGTCTAACTGTATTTCCATATAGAGCAGAGTCAATCAAAAAAAATAAAACCAAGAGTTTTCCTTTCACATAAACTTCTCCAGGATTCCTCCAAATCGTAGGCTCTCAATCAAATATTTTCTCTGCTAATTTCATGATATTCTCCCAAAACAGCTTGAATCAATATAAAATTTGAACATGCTAATACCTGATTTTATTAACTGTGCCCAAGTTCTTTAAAAGTGTTCTAATTTCAATCATGCATTTTTACGATAGAACTTGTCTAAATGCACTTAAGAGAGAGTACCCCAATCATATCCAAAATTCAATCAATAATTATCCATTTCCCTTTATAAAAATTCCAATAGTTCCAAAAACCAAAAAGTTGTTCATACTTTCAAATGATAATTCAATGTTTATACTTTATAGTGCTAGGGATATTAACCAGTTAAATTTCAAGCATACGCACACAAACCATCTTACAAAGGATTTTATCATCAATTCAAAATTAAATCTAACTAAGAAAACAAGGCCAGGCTTAAGTATGTAGAAACATCTTATGAGGAACGATTTGCAATCATGTTTTCACGGCTTAAAGAACTACATAATAAGGTGCTGATTGAACAAACCTTTGCTAATGATTTATTTAACATAGTCATGAGATAGTAACGTAATTTCATGCATTGTAATATACCAATTCAACGAAAATAAAATAAAAAATAAGAAAAGGAGGTGTAGTACCCGATAGCCATAGGGTCGGGTTAGGGTGAGTCGAATCGGGTCGGGTTCGTTTGGCTTGTTCCGAGCTCGGGTTTTCCAATCTTTTCCTTTTTTGCTTGTGAACGTTGATGATTTGCTAGATTCTTACCTCAAATTCAATGTATTTACCATGATTTACCAAAATCTCCTATTTTATTTTCGGATTTTTCATGATAACACACTACAAAAAAAATTGACAATAGCAGCGGTTAAAATGTTCTTTTGCAGCGGTTCAAACCGCAAAAAAATAATTTTTCCAGCAGTTTAGAAAACGCAGCCTAAGAGGGTGTCCTTAAACTATTTGGCAGCCATTTGAGTTAGCCGCTGGCAGAACCGCTGCTGCTTTAATTTTTCTGGCGGTTGGACACAAAAACCGCTGCTATATTCCCCCCTTACATAAATAGGATAAAATCTGTGGGAATGGCTGGTCAGCTGGCAATCAATCCTACCACCTCATTACGTATAGTGGAAAGTGAACCCGAACATACACACACACATACATACATTTAAATGACAAGCTTTCCCACATTGGCAGGCCACGTGGGTAGTGGATAAACATTCAAACACAAGTAATCCAAGCTTTGCTTATAAAGAGCGGATCCTTTTTGTAAATCGTCGGTGTGGGACAAGTAACTAGTAACAGGAACCGCAGCAAATTCTATTAAAACTGCTGGTATTAGCTTAGTTAGATAAACCGCTGCAGTAAACCCGTAAACCGCACCTAAATTATTTCTTTTAGCAGCACATAAATGAAGCGCCGCAATGCAGCAAAATTACCAGCGGTTGACTAAACCGCTCCCGAAAAACCGCCGGAAATGCTTGATTTTTTGTAGCGACAAAAAAGAAGGAATGATGAGCGGGGTTGACGGCATGACTGGTGGGAGGGTGACGGGGTCACGGCAGATTCAGGTTTGGCGTGGTGGATCGGGTCGTGTTTTTGGGGAGAAGGGGAGGGGAACGTCGGCTGCAGCTTAGAGAGGGAGTTAGGGGAAATGTATTTTAGGGTTTATTTGGGTAAAGGGAGTGTTTGGATAAAGGGGGAAAAAATTAAAAATGGGTGGGGCCAGGGGAACGCGTGGCTGGCTGGGAATGTGCCACGCGTGCATGCGTGGCTAATGTGTGTATGTGTGGACCCAAATAATGTGAGGTGTATATGTAGTATGTGTCTTGAGTGTATATGAGTGGATATTTATTGTATATGAGGGTATATTTGGCTAATAATGGACTTGAAAATGCCAATAAATGAAAGAATAATTAATAAATTGTAAGGAATAATATTGGTGAGTTAACAAAATAATAATTAAATCGAAAAATAATTATAAATGAATGTAGATAATATTAATTGTAAAATTGATATTCAAGTGTATAAATCGTATAAATAGTTACAAAATTGTACGAGTATTTTCAAAACGACCTAAACGATGCATTTATGTGTGTATATATATATATATATATATATATATATATAGAGAGAGAGAGAGAGAGAGAGAGAGAGGATTGATGGTAAAGGCGACACAGATAAATACCTGATATCTGATGCAATTTTGTCTAAGAAATTAATATTGCATTGTCCGAGTTTTGCATGATAAATTGTAAATGGGAGGGAAAAAATTGGGTATCAACAATGATAAAATAAGCCTAAGGAAGACTTTTATAGTCTTCATCTATGCATAATGAAAGGTCTAAAATACCCTAAAAGTGGGTTTAAACAAATAAGGCCATGCAAGGCTATGGTTGGAATTACACGCCAAAAATAAAGAAGTCTCGCAATGTTGTCACAGGAAGTAGGCGGTCCACCCACTCCCCTAGGCGGTCCGCCTCTACTAAGCTTCCAAAAGCCATGCTGTGTAGTAGGCGGTCCGCCTCTTGGAAATACAGAGATCCCACACTTTTACACTTAGCCAAATTTTTTGCCATTTTTCAAGTAGACGGTCCACCCACTTTTTCCAGGCGGTGCGTGTCTTCCTGGGAGGTCTTGAGGCGGCTCAAAATGGTCTTGTGGTGCTCTTCCTTGGTCTTGGACGATCCACCCTTCGTCGAATTTATGGAATGTGCCTTCAACTCTTTTCCAAAGCTCTTGGTCTTTGAGGATTGGCATCTTAGCTCGATTTGCCCCGCATCAGAATGTTAGTGTACTCAACGAGCTCCAAAACTCAGCATTTCAGAGATAGTCTACTTTAAAACAATGGCACTATTTTGGCCCTGCGTGGTCTTTTACAATTAGCCTATTTAGGGGGCTATTTTATGATATTATAGGTGTGTATGGGTTGATCCTATATAAGCCTAAGTTAGCTTTTATTTCATTAGTTTTTTAGAATTTAGAATATTAAACTAGGCGTTACCTTTTTGTCAAAGAAGCTCTCTAGCTTCTTCTTTATCTCTTATACTTTGAACTCATGGAAATCATCACTATTATGAAATCCAAGCTGGTTCAAGTTTCATTCCTCTCATGGGATTAACCTTTCAAGTATTGTAAGTTTTATTCCATTCTTTCTTCTAATTTCTGTCTCCCTAGTCTAACTTTCTTGTTCATATGATTGTTTCCATCTCTTCCATTCGTTCATGATTTGTATTGCATCAGTTGGTATCAGAGCTTGGAAAGGGTTAGTTTCTACAACCCCAATCCTGCTCTTCGTGCTATTAGGAATTAGGGTTCTTCGAGTTTCTTTAAATTTTCATTTTTAAAAAAAAAAAAAAAGAAAAAGAAAAACGTGAAAAAGAAAAATATTCAACCGTGTGTTGTGTTTGGGATGCCTAGGGTGTAAGAAAAATTGATTAAAGAAGTGATTTTGATTGAATCTTGAAGTGTTTCTTGAAGTTCTTGGTGTATTGTTGAATTTCCGCTTGCTCTTGCTTGAATTCTTAATTGTTCTTGAAGAAAAGTCTTTGAACTCTTGTAGAACGAATAGAGCAGCTCCTTATTCAAGATTGAGGCGTGTTTTTGGCTGGGAAATAATATTTCTTGAATAATAACTTGTGGGAATTAATAGTTCTTGAACAATAACTTATTGTTCTTGAATAGGAAGTGAAATAATTTAACTTGATCTTGAAATTCCTAGCATCTACACGTTAATTGTGGGGTTAAATTGCATTGGTGTTTGCTGAATTTTGAGTTGGAAATAAGGGAGAAAGGCTGCATATTGTGTGAAGAAGGAAGAAACCCTAAGACTAGTCCAAGTGGAAAACAACTCCCATTCAAAAAAGGAAAAGTTTACCCACTTTTCAAATAAGGGAATTAGTTTTTCCTTAGGCTTTGGGTGATGTGTTTACACGTTTTGGGAAGGAAAATTCAGCAAGTTTAGGCATGCAAAAGGTGGTGGAAAAGTGGTAAAAGTTCTCCAAATTTGAGTTGGAAAACAAGGGAAAATAGAGAAAACTTAGCCTACTCAAATAAGGCTTGTCTTGGGAGCCTATTTAAGGGTAGAAAATCATATTTCTTCAGGATTTCCTTATTTCTTTGCTTACACCACTTCTAGTTAGTAATTCTTAGGTAATTCTTCTACTTAAGATATACTAATTTTTGAGTTTGTAGGATTTTCGTGCTAATTTTAGAATTTTTTCCCAACATTCGTAGTAATTTATTTGGCTTCTCGTGCTTACTTTAAAAGAGTTGTCCGTCTATAGAGTCATATAAACTCCACACCGAACCAATACTTGGACATACTAGTTGGTGATTTTGCACCTTGGTTCTTAAGAGATAATAGGATATCTTTGGGTAGGGGTATTTGGAGTGTGAACTCTAAAGCGTGTGAGTGCCACCACTAAAAGTGAAGGAGTGCAAGTGAGGATGTTTATACTAACATTTTTCTTCTCTATTTTCTTGATATGCCTTTTGCAGGTATAGGGAGCAATAAGAGAGGTATGGTTGGTTATGGAGAGTGGGAGATCGAGTTGGTAGTCTTGCTGCTCATGATCATTCAGGTTCTTACTTGGATGACTCGAGTCGAAACCATGGATTAACTAGGTTTAACATTGTAGTTGATGTGTATAGGGGATTCGTACTAAAGGTTAGTGGTACAGATGCTAATTGCATTAGCCCTTCATTAGTTGAGATGCTAAGAATACCATGCTATAAATTGAAACATCCCTACAAATATAATAAAGTTTGGGAATCTGAGGAAGCCAAAGTGCTCATATCTAAAGGGGATTATAAGGAGTTTGTGTGGTGTGATATATCCTTTGCGTTCTTGTGATGTTTGGCTGGGTACATCCTGGTTGCAAAATAAAAGGTTTAAATATGGTGCTAAGGAAGATGTGTACTTTGTGGTAATGCGTCGAGAGGTCTATGGGTTTGTTCCTAGGGAAAGAAGAGTTGAAGCATCGACTAGTGAACATCCTTGGCCTAATCAAAAGAGAAGTGAGGTGAGAACTACCAAAAGGGTGCAAACTAGGAGTCCTATAAGCACAAAAGTTAGTGGGACAAATGCAAGTAATGGGTTGGCAACTGTCAACAAGGCGAGCCTGAAACCGCATGGCTTAAAGTCAAGTGATTCACCTAAGAAGAAGAGGGCATCAAGTGATGATTCGCTAAGTCCCACATTTCGAGTTGATGTAAAGAGTCCACCTACTCCGGCTAAGGGCATTCTTGGGACTCATTCCAACTCGCCAGAACATGCGAGACCAAAGATTGAGAGGAGTAAGGGAGTGACCGGTGACAATCCTCGAGTGGAAAAATGAAAGGATGTGTTGAGTGATGTGAGCGGGTTGTCACCTCAATTTAGACTTGACCTTGAAAGAAAAAAGAGAGAGAGAAGAGAAGAGATAAGAATGATTGAGAGTGAGGGCACCCCTTATTCTAATACTAACTCTTTATCCTTTTCTTCTACTTGTTTTGGTGATTGTGCAGGGATTCTTAGAGGCAAGCTAATGGAGCCTCAATTATGCTCTAAGGTGGAAAGGCAAAGTGATGAAGATCCTCATTGTGAGCTGCAAGGTAGAGGAGCTTGTAGAGACATTTCAAGTGCTTTGAGTGATCAAGGCAGCAACTTCAGTGTAAGTGATAGCTTATCTCTCTTTGAGTGTAATAATTCCTTGTCTTATGATAGTGATGCTAATAGTCTATTGGTTGCTGATTTAGATGAATATAATGTGTTTGCAACTAGTATAGGGTCTAGTGGTCAACTTGTGTGTGAGCATGAGTCACTAATTGAGGAAGTTTGTAAGTCACATGATGATGTGAACCATTATTTCCATGAACCTCTTTTTAGTGATGAAAATGTAGTTAATCATGCTAGTGAGTTTTGCTATGACACACCACCCGTATTCTATAGAGGGAAAGATGAGTTGTTTGATCATCCTATTCTGTCCCTTGATGATATAATTGGTTTTGGTGGATTTGAGTGTCGTAGTGAGGATGATAGTAATTTTGAGGAGTCACTAGTGAGTGAGCTGGATAGGGTTGTACAAAATGACTCCTTAAGTATTGATGAAACTGGTTTGGATACTTACCGTTGCTTGGTAATAAATTTGAGATGCTTGCTTTTACTAATCCTTTGTTTGAGGGCATCTTTAATGGAGGTGGTGACTTGTATCAAACTAGAGTAAAGAGTGAGTTAGAACCTCCATGGTGTAGGAAGTTTGACTATGTAGATAATCCCTTATTTGAATTTCCAAGTGAGCTGAGTGGTCTTGTTGATGACTGTGATGGTATATCTTCGAGTAGACCTAATATTGATTGTGTGGGCTGTGATGATGAAGAAACCATTATTGAGGCTTTCCTTGAGAGTTTGTCTATTAAGGGGGGTTGTCTTAGAGGTAAATGTGGAGGTGAAGAAGTATCTCTTGGTGTGAGTAAGAATGCTTTCAAGAAGGGAAGTGGGGTAAGTTGAACTATTTTACTTACTCCATTCTATATGTTAATAACACCTTGGATAATAAGCATGCCATAACCATTGTGTCAAATTGCAAAAATCATACATTGGGGGTTTGGCGTGTTGGTCATGAGTTTAGAGATAATATGTCCTTTGCTTGTTTGAGCTTTTATACTTCATATCCTATTGATCTATTGTTGTTATTGTAAGTGCTTTTCATTGTTGAGCTGAGAGCTTATTGTTTCCTTTGGAGACATAGACTTTCTCATTGTTATTGATGCTTGGATCTATCATAAGAGTGTGTTTTCCACACTATTTGCACTAACCATTGTTGAGCTAACTCACTCTTGTAGTATGTTTTGGTGTTGGTGTCTTTCTTTGCTTGCAGGGTTTGATGGTGTGATTTCGAGGACGAAATCCTTATTTTAAGAAAGGGAGGATGATACTATCCAAAATGAGACAAGACATGTTCGTGAGCTTAAGAGTAGTGGGCAACTTATTAGAAGGATCAACAAGCAAGTTAACAAGCTTAGAAGATGGAGGGGCGATGATTAGAGTGTTTGTGCGAAAGTTGGAGGGCTCAATGAGCGAGCTAGTGAGCTAGCTTTTGGGTGTGAGATATGTGGAAGACATGGGCAGAATGTTAGCGTACTCACCGAGCTCCAATATTTAGCATTGCATAGATAGTCTACTTTAAAACAATGGTACTATTTTGGCCCGACGTGGTCTTTTATAATTAGCCTATTTAGGGGTTGTTTTAATCAGTTATGGTCTCTTCAAGGATGGAATGTAACTTTTAGAAGATTGTTGAATGACGGGGAAATTGGAAGGGTGGCAGCTTTAATCAATGAATTAGAACAATTCAGGGTTAAAGTTGATAGAGCGGACAGTTTGAAATGGAAATTGGATCCTCAGGGTATCTACACAGTAAAGTCTGCATATCATCTTCTTATGGAGGAAGGGTAAACACAAAATACTTGGCCTTGGAGAAGCATTTGGAAGACCATCGCACCACTTAAAGTTGCTTGCTTTAGTTGGCTGGTAGCCAAAAAAGCATGCCTAACCCATGAAAATCTTCAGAAAAGGGGAGTGCAATTGAGTTCCAGATGCTTCTTGTGCTAAGAAAGAGAGGAAGATATAAATCACATTTTTTTGCATTGTAAGGTGATCTTTCAATTGTGGCAAATGTTTTGAGTCACACAGGATTAAATTGGTGCATGCCAAACTCAACAAGGGAGGATATTAACTGTTGGTATAGAGCAGGGGAAACAAAACTCAAAAGAAATGGTGGAGATCAATTCCCTGGTGCATTTGGTGGACAATATGGAGAAAAACAAATGAAAGATGTTTCGAAGACAGGGTAAACCCAATCCAAAAGATCAAGTCTAATTGTATCATGCTTTTATATTTTTTGTGCAAGAAGTGTTGTGCAGAACACACAAATGCACTTTTACTTCTGCTAGCATCTTTGTAGATAAGATCTTTTGTCTGTTTTTTATATTTGATGATTTTGTTCATGGAACTGTATACCTGGTTGCGCACATTGCCTTAATGTTGATGAATATAATGTTTAACCTTTTTTTTTATAAAAAAAAAAGTCATCCCCAAGAGAGGGAGCTTCAAGTATCTTGGGTCAATTATACATGGTAATTGAGAAATTGACGAGGATGTCACTCATCGGATAGGGGCTGGTTGGATAAAGTGGAGGCTAGTTTCTGGTGTCCTATGCGATAAGAAAGTGCCTCATAGGCTTAAAGGTAAGTTCTATAAAGTATTAAAGGTAAGTTCTATAAAGTAGTCGTTAGACCAGCTTTACTGTACGGGGCGGAATGTTGACCAGTAAAGGCCACCCACGTCCAAGGCATATTAGGGTGGACAAGATCAAGAACGAAGCCATTCGCGACAAGGTGGGAGTGGCTGCAGTGGTGGACAAGATGCGAGAAGCGAAGCTGAGGTGGCTTGGGCATGTGAAGAGGAGGAGTACAGCGCAGGTGAGGAGGTGTGAGGGGTTGGCAGTGCTAACCCTTCGGAGAGGTAGAGGTAGACGGTAGACCAAAGAAGAATTTGGGTGAGGTGATTAGGCGGGACATGGCACACCTCCAAACAGCCGAGGACATGACCCTAGATAGGAAAAAGTGGAGGTCGAAGATTTGGGTAGAGGGATAGATAGTAATCGAACGATTTTCTGTATATTATGCTTTCAGCTTACTCGGATTTTATGTGTTATTGGTGTTTTCTGTTTATCTTGAGTATTTTTTAGTGCTTTTTCTAACAACATGTCATGATATTGTCATCTTGCTTCTCGAATATGTTTTTCACTGATGTTTTTTAGCCGAGGGTCTATCGAAAACGGCCTCTCCACCCTGGTGGAGGTAAGGTCTGCGTACATCTCACCCTCCCCAGACCCCACCTTGATGGGATACCAAGTCAAAATAGGAAAAAATCAAAATGCCTAGCAACTTTTTTCTATGGATATAAAATGGCTATAAGACTTTAATTGATAGAGATAGAGGAAGCACCGTAAAGATCAATTAGCGAGGTTTTGGGCCGGTACAATACTGCATACTTATGTCATGATGGAAGAAATACTTATCTCATGATGTGAGATAAAAATTAGGAATTAACTTATGTAATAGAGTCGAGGGTATGTTGTTGTTATATAATGATTCAGCCATATATCTTGTCTTCTTGATGTAAATAGAAATCTATGCGTCTGTGTATTGCATTGGCATACCTATGTTTGTCGTCATTCAACATACTAACTTCTTGAAACTGCAGCATATTGGTGACTTCAATTATGCGAGGTTAGCAGATTTTGGAGCAGCAATATCTGGAGCCAACAAGCTACAATGTCAGCAAGTGCTCGAAGAGCTAGATGTAAGTTCAGTCGTTAAAGAATTAGATACACAACATTTGCTGTATGTATGCTTGTCCATACAGACCTCTTAGAGTAAAAACGGAAAAGAACAGTCGGGGAGAGCGACAGAGAGACAAGTGTGGGTACTTTTGCAGAGAAAGAGGATTTATTACTAGGAGATTGCTCTAAGAAGTTTTCCTCGCCACTTTATTTCTATAAAATTTAACTTCCAAAATTTTATGTGCTTTCCGAAAAAGGAACTTGTTGAAAGTTTGAAAAAGGAAAATCAATGAGTATACCTTAGCAGTAAAGCCTCAATTCTTGCTGATGGGCAATTTCACTTTTCATTGGCATTGTTTGCTTAAAATGGTCTAGAGACCCAAAAAATTGTCAGTTTGTTCTAGTTGAGCTACTAATTTTTGGAAATCAAAGGGTTAATTATCTGGTGTAGAACAGAGAACAATTTTTTTAATTCCTCATCCTATCATCAACCAACTGGTGGGTAAAAAGATCGTCGCGTTAAAAGGGCTATTTCATGATTTCCAATCAAACTGAGCCTTTTGTCTGCTGAGGGATCAGAACACAGTGTATGCGTGTGATAAAATGAATGTTTCCTGCATGTTCTTTCATATCTAACCTCATACTACCTGCATCAGGTGCATAAACGTCTACAACTTACTCTGGAGATAGTCAAAAAAGAGATGGAGATTAGTAAAATTCAGGTAAATGCACACGAAGATGCTTGCCAAAACATTGAATATCTGTTGACCATGCATTTAGCATTTTGGCGCCTTCTTTGTTTTTTGCAGGAATCAATAGCAAAAGCAATCGAAGAAAAAATAAGTGGAGAGCAACGCCGTTACTTGTTGAATGAACAATTAAAAGCCATAAAGAAGGCATGTGGATTATGTGCAACTCTTGTATTTTATCATCCTTACAGTTCGTTAAACTTAAATCCCTAAATATGTTAAGCTACTGATTCTTATGTCTGATTTCTTTGTTTAAACAAAGAATTGATTATCTAGAAAACTTGTTTCCTATTGTACACAGGTATTTTCAACATGACGTGATTTTAGTTGCCTTAATGCAGGAATTAGGTTTGGAGACTGATGACAAGACAGCTCTTTCTGGTTTGTTTTCTCTTCATTATTACTGAAACAGATGATGTTATTTTTGGATTTATTACTGCGAGAATTTGAATTCTTCCACCTTGTAAAATTTGCTACGCTCTAACGACAAATGAAATAGACAACTCAACACCAAATTAAACTTGACTACAAATCCATAAAAGCTCTTAATCTACTTTAATCTTTGGTCCTCCACCACCACCAACAAGAGGACCATCTTCGTCCATAGTAGCTCCACTAGCACCACCTTGATCTTAGCAATGATTGGATTACAAATGCTTTCTAGTTCCTTCATCTTGTCTACAAATTCATCAGCCTCTCCAACTCCACCTTGAATGAGGTCACCTATTTCCATCCCAGTAAGCTCGGCGAAGTCACACAAGTCAAAAGTAAAATCTAAGAAGAAAAACAATTAGAATGGGGCAAATCATCCAAGCATTTGCAAATAGCTTGTAAAGCCAGTAAATCAATATAATGGAGCCAGATTAGCATTTCAAGGTCAAGATCATAATTTTTCCAGTGAAAATTCAATGAATATCCTCCGCCACAAGAAACAACTAGAATCATCCAATGGTTTCTTTTAATTGTTCTTCTCCATAGTCCATGCTCCATTTAGGTGCCTCTCAAGTTGTTCAGTTAAGTTCTTAACTCAGTTTGATCATCTCTCACAAACCCATTAGTGCCCTTCTCCATTACTTTTTATGCTTCCCTTTTTGGTTGGTGTTAAAAAGATGAAAGTTGCTCTAAAAGAAAGTAAAGGGAATCGGATATTTGTGCATGTTGGACCTGGAGAAGGTCTATGATCATGTAAATCGGGAATTCTAGAACTTTATAGTGACGAATATGGGCTTTGGAGTTTGATGGAGACTACTCTGTCCTTGTGAATGGTAATCCATGTGGATTTTTTGGCAACTTGAGAGGGCTAAGACAAGGTGACCCTTCATCTCCTATGCTGTCTATTTTAGTAATTTAGTTTGCTGAGTGGGATGTTGGATAGAGTCGTGCCGTGAAGATATTTGAGGGGCTTCACTGGACTGGTTAGCGGTACTAGCAACATGAGGGTGACACATATTTTGTTTGCAGATGGCGCTTCGAATTTTTTGTGTTGCTGACAGGGATCAGTTGGAACATTTGGGACAAGTACTGATGTGGTTTCAGGTAGTGTCGAGGCTAAAGATCAACCTTAGAAAGTGCGGGGTCATACCAGTTGGAGATGTGGAGGATATAGAGACGTCAGCGCATGTGATAGAGATGCAAGATGGGATTCTTCCCACTGCCTATCTTTGTTTGCCAGTTGTTGTGTCTCATATGGATCACCCAATAATCCGGTGCTAAAATGGGTTGAGAAAAGACCTGCTGGATGGTTGAAAAGATATTTATCAAAAGGAGGAAATGTCTCATTAAAAATACACTGTCGAGCATTCCCATGTAATCTCTCTTTTTCGGGCCCCAACTAGTACCACTAGAAAGTTGGAAAAATATTTATCTACTATCACCTTCCTCCATAAGACATGCTCCTCATTCCCAAACCTCCTTAACCATTTTTCTAACCAGGCCTTGTTGAACACCCTAAGGTTTTTGACCCCAACCTCACTGATGCAATGGAAAATACGAGGAAGCTAGAAACGATATGAAAATGCGGAAGCTAAGACAAGATAAGCGATATCAATAAAAATATCGAGATTAAAGCAAGACGAGGCTTGAAACGCTTACCTAAGTAGCATCGAGGAACATGTCTCGATACACGCCGGGTGAAGTCAAGGATCAACTATACTACGCAACTGCCCTCAAGAGGCACCCGGCTCTTGCAAATAGAATGATCAAAGAGGTTTCGATGTTCAACTTGGACTCGACCAAGTGAAATCATGCCCGCTCACGGGTTCTTCATTGAGATTCACTCAAGAAATACATCATTCTATATTCAAAGTTGTGTAATGAAATGAAATGGCTAAGTGTTCTATTTATAGAGCTTTCTAAGGCTAAAGTGAAATGACTAGAAAGCCCCTAGGTCTAGTTAAGACAGACAAGCCACGTAAGGGAAAAATAGGAACTTCACAACCAAAATCCAAGCTTTCAGCGTCGTGGGCGGAGCGCCTCAGCCTTGGCACTTCTTGGGCAGCCCAGTGGGGGAAGCGGAGCGCCCCACTGGTGGGCGGAGCGCCTGGTAGACTTGGGAGGCAGGGGGGCCCCATAGGTGGGCGGAGCGCCCAGTTGGGCAGCCTCTTGGGCAGACCGCCTGGGTGCCTGGGTGGTGCGCCTAAGGGCCTGTCTTCTTGGCACTTCTCCGGATCGATCCTAAAGTCCTTGGCTTCCCGTCCTTTGCATCCTTTAAGCTTGGCACTTGTTGATTGGAGTCTTGGCTCGATTTGTCCCGTATCATTCATCCTTTGTGCTCTCGAGGTTGGCTCTTGATGGTTGTCGTTTAGGCCCAATTTATATTGCATCACTCACCCCAAGGGGGTGGGGGACAAAATACATCACTAAGCTTTCGAATGTGATTTATGGAGAAATATTTTGAAGAGGTGGAATGAATTTAGTACTAATATGTCAAATCAAAGTTGGGTATGGGAGGAGGATTAGGTTCTGGGAGCTCAAGTAGTGTGGAGATAACTTTTTGAGTTCTACATATCCAAACATCTGCAGTATTTCTTGCCAAAAGGAGATGATAGTTCACAGAGTTTGAAGACAACAAGATGGTGAGGTATTTTGAAATTTGACTTTCAGGGTTCAGGAGAAGATGTCAATCATTTACTAATTCATTTTTCTGTAGCATCGAGGGGAAATCTTTAGATGATTTGGTTTATTTTGGGTGGTGCCATCCACAGTTAAAGAGATTATGTTCAGTTGGAGTGTTGGTAAGAGGAGAAATAGGTTGTGGAAGTTTGTGCCGTTTGCACTTATGTGGGTTGTTTGGAAGGAATGAATAGGAGAGCTTTTGAGGGAGTAGCAGTGAGTTTTGCTCAGCTTAGAAGCAGGATAATATCTCTTATTTCCTTTTGGTATATATTTTTTTTTTAAAGTCTCCTTGTATACAGGCTTGTTCATTAATAAAATCGTTACTTTTATTTTAAAAAAAAAAGACAATGTTGGAATCCTTCAACTTCAATTTCCAATAGGCTACATGTTTGGTAAAGTTGCACAAAGTTACTTCAACATGGATTTACTGGACGCCACATTTTCCGATGTAAGCAATGCATTGTCGTTTATTCAAGTTATGGGTTGCTAATTATTTAGATTTATCCTCCTTCAACCTTTATTTTTTTCTCTTAAACTTGTTCCTGTTTCCCATTTTAATGCACTTCCGCATTGGAAACAACCCATTTGCTTCTGTTGAGGAATATAATGCTTATGAAGGTGCTTCTCCCAGGTTCATTGTGACAATCAACATTACTAGTTAGTACTAAGCTGAGCTTTATAACATTGTTTAGATGAAACCTAGTTTTGGTTTTGATGAAACTACCTAATTATTAACTGCGCCCATAAGGGCTTAGATATTTCTGGTCACAGCTAATGAAAACCTGCAGTTTGTTATTTCCTTTTATTGCATCTGAAGGTGCAACATTTTCTTTGTTTATTATTGCAGCAAAGTTTAGGGAAAGGCTGGAGCCTAATAAAGAAAAAATACCGGCACATGTTATGCAAGTTATTGAAGAAGAACTCACGAAACTGCAACTACTAGAAGCTAGTTCCAGTGAATTTAATGTAACACGTAATTATCTAGATTGGTTGACTGCCTTGCCATGGGGTAATTACAGGTTTGTCTATCTCGAATGTCGAATGCACCTTTTAATTATCCATTTTGTTCATTTGAGGGACAACCTCTTTCTCTTATTTTCGTTTGGTACACCCATGAGATTCCTGTTGGTATAGAGGATCGGGTGTTGTTTGTAGAGAATCATATCATTTTATAAGCTTCTCTACTTTTTTTTGGGTATACTCCTTGTATACAGGTGTTATAAAATCTTATTACTTGATAAAAATATGCACCTTTCAATTGCCCTGAGTTCAATTTGCTGATATTATCTATTTATCTTTTCCTTGATTAGCTGTACTAGTGGAATCTGTCTTAGAGAATTCGATTAAAGGGATGAATAAAAAAGGGAAGTGTGATTATTAGTCAGAAATAAAAATTGTATTCTTTGAAATAGGTTCCAAGTTTACCTTACTGCCTTGAGACGTGACTTGCCTAATTATCCATTGAGTAATATCTTGAACTTCTGTCATTTGTAATTTTGTAATCAACTTTGCCTCTCCACTTTGAGGGTATTTCGTTGACACCCCAAATTATGAGTTTATACCATGTATCAAGCATAGAAAGAATCAGAAAGATTAGGATTCTACTGATGATGAGCTCCTTATGTAGGATAAAATGGGAGCTTGATTTGTAGTTGTCCATGTTGTTTGCTGCTGATGGTGGTAGTCGTAGCTTTTTAGTTCCCTTCTCTGCCGTTGCTTCATTGTGTTAATTCCTGAAATTGGTTTCTTCTTTTGTGATCCAAAATGCAGTGATGAAAACTTTAATGTACTAAGGGCAGAAAAAATTCTTGATGAAGACCACTATGGGTTAACCGATGTTAAGGAAAGGATCTTGGAATTTATAGCTGTGGGAAAACTCAGAGGAACCTCGCAAGGTTGGTAAAATCCATTTTTTTATTTTAAAAATAGTGACCCTCATTTTTCTAACAGCATCAGTTTTATAAGATTCAGTTATAGTCATCAAAAGAATCAAAAGGAGTTCCACTATCTTCGTCCATTTTCACAACATTATGATGAACCAATGGAAAATATATACACTGAGATTTATGGTTCCTACACTCTTTATTGACGTCAAACTGGAATGAGTAAACAGGGATTGGGAAGAAGTGAACAGTTTAGGCCATTTGAGAAATATCTAGTGATCGAATTTAGGTAATATGTCAGTCAAGAGTTTTCCTATGTTCTGTGGAGTAAAGAAGTATATCTTTAAGCTTAATTTATCCCCTTCCAAAGCTAAAAGTGTGATTTAAGTACCTCCGCCTTGCTTCATCAAAAGTACCTTCGCCTTGGGCCATAGTTTGTTGTAAGGTGTTCTTACCTTCTGATATTTTGCCGGCTATGATTTTGAATTCATTGTGTGGTGTTTTACTGATGAGTTACTTTCATTACTGGCTGAACTTATATATATTGGGACATTCAACATGAGATGTGGTTTCTTTATCGAAAAAAACATGAGATGTGGTTATTACTGAGGACAATCTTTGTAAAATATGAAGTGTCAATTTTTTTTGAATGTGAGTAGGAACTAGAAACAGACTCATTGCTCATTCTTTATTGAACAGGGAAAATCATATGCCTCTCTGGCCCTCCAGGAGTGGGCAAAACCAGTATAGGTCGTTCAATTGCACGTGCCTTGAACCGCAAGTTTTACCGATTTTCTGTTGGAGGGTTGTCTGATGTTGCTGAAATAAAGGTAACCAGCTAAAACAGAGTTGCGATTTTGTGGTATAAAAAATCCTGGGATTATCATGACTAACTCTGGAATGCACATCAAGGGACATCGCCGAACTTATATTGGTGCCATGCCGGGGAAGATGGTGCAATGTTTAAAAAGTGTTGGAACAGCTAATCCTCTTGTCTTGATAGATGAAATTGACAAGGTACTCTATGGTTTGCCGAGTTACGTCAATTATATTTTTGTCTTCTTATATTTATTTCAGTTCCTGTTACTACAAGAGAAGTCTAGCTTCTTTCACTATTAAATATATCTTTTTCTGTCTATGACCAGAAAAATCTTGAGCTGGAACATATAATGTTTTTGCCTGGATTTTTTCTGCAGTCTTAAATGATTGAAAAAAATGTGTATAATTATAGATTATTTTCAACAGTTGCCTTGTATTTTTGCTTTTATGGCAGTTGGGAAGGGGACATGCTGGTGATCCAGCAAGTGCTATGTTGGAGCTTCTTGATCCAGAACAGAATGCAAATTTCTTGGATCATTATCTTGATGTCCCTATTGATTTATCAAAGGTTAGTTGTTAGTAACTCCACTTATCAAATTATGGTGGCTGTTGATTGGCTCATATGAAGTACCCTCTAAATTTTTGGTGAGTGGGGGCTAATGTCGTATTTACGTATTGCAAATATCTAATATTCTTTTTGCTTATCACTTGTTGATTTCCCCTTCTTTTTCATTAGTAGATGATATTTGCTTTTGCCTCTTATCTTAGCTAAATTTGGTAAAAGTTTCATGAGTGAACCTGTTTTTCATTGTCCATTAAGGAAATCGGAAGTATATAGCCTACCTCTGTCTCTTTCCCTGTAATATTATTACTTGTTAAGTAGAATGCAGTTTTCTTGATACATGAGAAAAACTGGGTTTCTTTGGTATTGGGTTCTTGGTGATCATTAGATATGAAAAAGGTTTATGTGTTGAGCCTTCCTACTATCTGTTGATATTATCTTTGAGGGTTTTACTGATGAGGGATATGGTTTTGTACCTCTTGAAATCTGATAATTGGAGCAACACCCTCTAACTGTTTACCTATTGATTAAAGAAGTTGCACATAGTCCAAATATGACAACTTTACACTTACCAGCGAGAGAGAAGGCTGATGGGTATTATTTGCATACAATTTTATTTGTATTTGTCCGTGCATATCTTAAATCATGCTTTTCTTATTCTTTTACTGTGATAATATACTGTCTATTCCTAGCATCTCGCCAGTGGGTGGAAAACACTTGTTGGTCTTCAATGGATGATGCCACGATTGGTCAAAGAGTTAACGTTCAGCTGGTTTTAGGGGTGTTGCTCCTCTAGCACTTATGTGGATTTTTTGCATAGTAATAGGAGAGGTTTTGAGGGTATAGAGAGGGATTTTGTAAATATGAGGAATAGCCTTTTACCCTTATTACTTTCTGGTGCACCATGCGATTCCTGTTGATAGTAGATGGGTGTTTGTGGAAAATCATATTTTTCTGTGAGGTTTCTACTTTTTTTGGTATACTCCTTGTATATGAGCGTTTTTTGCCCCTTTTGTTAATAAAATTTGATTACTTCTCAAATTTACTGTCTGGTCCTATGTCCTTTTATGATGGTAAATATTTGTGTTACATTTTCTAAGGGCACTGTGAAAAGAAGATGACATCTTTCTACATTTTGGTAGTATTTTGTATCTGACCTGGTTATGGGGAGGGAGACATGATCCAAAATTGAATTATAGATGTTGAGTTGTTATTTGAACGTGAAGGATTTAAAAAATTCAACCTTAGGTTTTAATTACTTGCCCCAAGGATAATTTTGGTTACAGAACGTTTTGTCATGCAAAGAAATTAAAAAGAAATCCAAGCTCTCACACCATCTGATTCCTGAAGGCCGTCAAGTCCTGTTGCTATCCTCTATGGCCGTCAAGTCCTGTTGCTATCCTCTATGTTTAATACAGTTAACTATTCATTTATACTTTAAACAGGGATAATATCTGATGTTTGTTATCTTTTCTAATGTGAAATTTGATGTCGATTCTCATCTTTGTTTTGGGGTTGCAGGTTTTGTTTGTCTGCACAGCCAATGTTGTAGAAATGATACCTAATCCTCTTTTGGATAGAATGGAGGTTATTGCAATTGCTGGTTATATTACTGATGAGAAAATGCACATAGCCAGGGATTATTTGGAGAAAACTACTCGTGAAACATGTGGAATCAAGCCAGAGCAGGTATGTCTTGAAAAAATATCTGTACTTGCATCTCTTTCATTATCTCCTGTGCGTATCACTGTTGTTGGTTGATATCTCTTTTGTTGGTTGAATAAGTTTGTGTGTGTATTTTTCTGTTCCAACATTTGACATCTCAGAAGTTGACATTGGTCTCTCTGGTAAATGGAGAAAGAATGCTGCTTTTTAAAAATAAAACGTTATACTCAGTTAGTAGCACATGGCAAAAGAAAGAATTCACATGGATATAGTATATTCCATTATAGGTTTTTGGCATTTTTTCCCGTGAAAGGGTCAAAAGTACCCGTGACGTTTGTGAGTTATCTTTTATATATATATATATATATATATATATATCTGTGTGTGTGTGTGTGTATGTATATATATATCCTTCGTTAACCTATCGGTTCATAGAAGCCCCTATTGTTATCCTTCCGTCTCAAATCCAAATATGGCCTTCACACTAACGACTACTATCTCTTAAGGAATGTTTTCGTGACCAAGCCAAACTGTGACTGCTTTTAAAACCCTAGGTGCTCAAGCATCATTAACACAACCAGTGTGTCATGCTTGGCTGGGAAAACTAGTCACCGTACATTTTGTTTGCCTAAAATATTGAACTACCACTAAAATATGATTTACTTGGCACCAATTGTTTCCACCATAAGTCTTCCACCTTTTCTTTATATTGCTGAAGCAACTCTACTCTAAGCTGTAACGTGCATAGCCGCTGTATAAATAGTGATCATTTTCTGCAATACTCGAATCTCCAAGTTTTCAGCTGAGATATTCTAGGAATGAGAAATTGTACGCCACTATTTTTAACAACTTGGTCTGAACATGAATTGATGCTGAATAAGTGGATTGACACTGTAATGGTCTCATGGATAGAGATAGTTATATGGTTCAGCTTCGCTTGCTTATCACTGTGGCATGATGCCAGCGGGTGTCTCTTGTAAGTCATGGTGAGCTCTAGGACTGATTTTCTTGATAACCAAGAATCCTCTAGGCCCAGTGGCGCACTGTTCGAAGCACATGAAGCGTTTTGCTTTTACCACTAGACCATTTGAACTCTAGGATTACGGTCTATGGTGTTTACTGTAATAGGAGCTCTAGGATTGATTTTCATATATGATTGTGGACCGGTAGTGTTGTTAGAGGCTCATTCTGAGGCGCACTAAAGGCCTGAAGTTCAGTTAGAACCAGGTTGTGTGTTTTGTTGTTGGAATATTTAGCTGAAACAACTGAAGTTTAAACTGAAACAAAGATAAGTATTTGCTGGTGAAAAGATGATATCTTTCATTAAGTAAAAAGCTGTTTAAATACAGAGAAAAACTCAACCATAAACCTATAATTAAGCAACTAGTTTGCACATGATTCCATGATCAACAAAGTGCTAAATATCTAAACAGATTCCTAAAAACCAGCAACTAAGTAAACACTACTGAAATAGCTAAAAAACAGGAAAACATTCAGCAAAGTAGTTGACTCTTTCTTGCAGTAACTAAGGCAGTTTTTCAACACTCCTCCTTGCTATAGTTGCTGCAAATTCCAAGTCTTTCTCTGAGAAATTCAAATTTGCTCCTTGGCAAAGCTTTGGTGAATATATCTGCTAGTTGAAGATCAGTCTTGCAGTACTTTAATGCAACAGATCCTTCCTTCTGCACTTCTCTGAGAAAGAACAATTTGATATTGAAATGCTTGGTTTTCCCATGAAAAACAGGATTATTTGAGATAGCGATAGCTGCTTGGTTATCCACAAACACCTTTGTGCACTCCTCCTGCTTTAAGTTGAGATCAAGCAACACTTTTCTAAGCCATAAGGCTTGATTTGCAGCTGCTGTTGCTGCAATGAACTCAGCTTCAGCGGTAGATTGTGCAACAATCTCTTGCTTTTTAGAACACCAAGAAAATACTGCTGAACCAAGAGTAAAACAATAACCAGACGTGCTTTTCATATCATCAGAAGAACCAGCCCAGTCACTATCAGAATACCCTTGCAACACATACTTCTGATTTGCATAGAACTTGATTCCGAAATTCAGTGTTCCTTTGACATATCTCATCACCCTTTTAGCTGCTCTAAAATGAGTGTTAGTTGCACAATTAGTGAATCTGGACAGAAGACTTACAGCATACAAAATGTCAGGTCTAGTTGCTGTAAGATACATAAGACAGCCAACCATACTTCTGTAAAGAGTTTCATCAACTTTTTCAGCTTCATCATTCTTACTCAGCTTCTCTTTCGGACACATTGGAGTAGCTGTCTCTTTGCAATTTTCCATTCTGAACTTTTTCAAAATTTCCTTTGCATACTTCTTTTGACAGATGAAAACTTCACTCTGCTTTTGCTTGATTTCCATTTCCAGAAAATAATACATTTCCCCCAGGTCTGTCATCTCAAATGTATGCATCATATCTTCTTTGAACTTCTTAACAAGTTCAACATTGCTTCCTGTAACTAGCAGGTCATCTACATATAGTGAAACAATAATAAAATTGATGTCATCACCTTTAATGTAGAGAGTAGCTTCACTAAGGCTTTTACGAAAGCCCAGCTGCAACAAATGCTCATCAATTCTGCTGTACCAGGCTCGAGGCGCCTGTTTCAGTCCATACAAAGCTTTCTTGAGCTTATACACTTCATCTTCATGCCCTTTGACAATAAATCCTTCAGGTTGTTCAACATAAATTTCCTCCTCAAGGAAGCCATTCAAGAATGCAGATTTAACGTCTAGTTGGAACACTTTCCAACCCTTTTGTGCAGCTATAGCCAACAATAATCTGATGGTTTCTAGTCTAGCAACAGGAGCAAATGTGTCAGAAAAATCAACACCAAAGGTTTGAGCATACCCTTTTACGACAAGTCTGGCTTTGTGCTTGTTGATGGTGCCATCTGCATTCAACTTGGTTCTAAAAACCCACTTCAGTCCTATGACTTTCCTGCCTTCGGGTCGACTCACAAGTTGCCATGTTTGATTCTTCTCAATCATGACTAGTTCTTCTTCCATTGCAGCCCTCCATTTTGGATCATTCTCTGCTTCTTGAAAATCTGCAGGTTCAAGAACAGCCACATTGCACCTCTGATAGATATCAGAAAGAAGTCTGGTGCCTCTTACTGGGACATCATCCACCAATTCATCTTCTTTCAGCTCAAGCTTTGTGCTTAGATCTGAAATTGATATTGATTGTGTTTCTTTCCAGCTCCATTGTTTATCTTCCATGAAATGCACATCCCGGCTTACTAGAATTTTCTTTGTATGTGGCTGAAAAACTCGATAAGCCTTGGAAACAGTGCTATAACCAACAAAGATTCCGGCTTCCGCCTTTTCATCCAGCTTATCCCTTTTTCTCTGTGGCACATAAGTAAAACACAAACATCCAAACACTTTGAGATTTTTCAAAGAAGGTTTATAACCATACCAGACTTCAAATGGTGTCTTTCCTTCCACTGCTTTTGTTGGAAGTCTGTTGAGTAAAAAGACTGAAGTATGTGCAGCTTCTGCCCAGTACTCTTTTGGCAAGCACTTCTCATACAACAAGCATCGAGCCATCTCCATTATAGTACGGTTCTTCCGCTCACTAACTCCATTCTGTTGTGGAGTATATGGAGCCGTGAGTTGATGTTCAATCCCAGCTTCTTCACAAAATGCATTGAATTGATCAGATGTGTACTCCTTGCCATTATCAGACCTTAGAGTTTGAATCTTATAGCCACTTTGAGTTTCAATCCACTGTTTGAAACCCATAAATAGGCCAGCAACCTCGGATTTGAACCTGAGAAAGTAAATCCAACACATCCTGGTATAGTCATCAATAAAAACTATGTAATACTTACTCCCATTAAGTGACGGAGTTTGGATAGGTCCAGCCAGATCTGTGTGGATTAACTGCAGTTTTTCAGTAGCTCTCCAGGTTGCTTGCTTGAAGGGAAGCCTTGCTTGCTTACCAAATTGGCAAATTTTGCAATCTGGTAAATCAGCTTCAAGGTGAGGTAGCCCCTGAACCATATCTTTCTTTTGTAAGTTTATTACAGCAGCATGGTTGAAATGTCCCAGCCTTTTGTGCCAAATTTCAGCATTGATCTTAGTTGCAGAATAGGCCTTTTGCACCTGCTCTAAAGGATCCAGCATAAAACTCTTTCCTTTCATCATTACTTTGAATACATCGTTACCTTCTGCATCCTTGATTTGACACTGATTTGTTTCAAATACAACTTTGAAACCTTTTTCAAGTAGCTGGCCAACACTTAATAAATTTTGACTTATATTAGGTACAAAAAACACATCTTTGATTAGCTTTGTACCTGAGGAGCTCCTAATTGCTACAGTGCCTTTGCCTTCCACAGCAATATAATCTCCATTGCCAATTTGCACCTTGGAAATTACTGTAGTATCCAGTTCCTTGAACAAATTACGATCAAATGTCATGTGGTTTGTGCAACCACTGTCGATAAGCCACTTGTCACTTGAGCCGCTAGTTGCAAAACAGGTTGCTACAAAGAGTTGCTCCTCCTCTTCCTGATCCGCTACCTGTGCAACATTTTTCTGCTGAATGTTGTTTTTACAAATCTTTTGATGGTGTCCCATCTTTTGACATTTCTCGCACTGCTGATCTGGCTTTCTCCAGCACTTGAACGGTGAATGACCTTTCTTTCCACAATGCTTGCAAGGAGAAAAATCAGATTTTGTTCCCTTATTGAACTTAGAAGAATCAGTACCTGAATTTTCTTTCTTGTTGAACTTTTTCTTTCCTTTGTCTCCTGAATTTGAATGAACTTTTGCAGGTAGTGCACCCTCAACAAACCCTTCAGACCTCATAAGCCTTCTCTGTTCTTGTGCCTGCAAAGCATTCAATAATTCCGCCAAGCTAATTTTTGACAGATCCTTAGTATTTTCTAGCGAAGAAATACTTGCTTCAAACCTTTCAGGGACTGTTACAAGAATCTTTTGAACTAATCTAGAGTCAGGAAATTCAGAGCCAAGTAATCTTACTTTGTTGGCAATGTTGAGTAATTTGTCAGAGTACTCCTTGACCGTCTCTGAATCCTTCATCTTCTGAAGTTCGAATTCTCGAATTAGGTTGAGAATACGCATTCCCTTCATCCTTTCATCTCCTTCATATTCCTCCTTTAGGAAATTCCAAACTTTAAATGCTGATTTCATTGTCATAATCCTGACAAAGATTTCAGGTGAGACTGCAGCAAATAACGTAGCTCTAGCCTTTGATTTTCTTGTTTTCTTCTCCTTGTGATTCTTTATCTGCGCCATGGTAGGATTTGCAGGCAAGGCAGGAACTTCGTAGTCCTCCTCAACAGCTTCCCAGAGATCATTTGCCTCCATATGCGCCTCCATCCTTGCTGCCCAGACATGATAGCCTTCCCCATTAAAGACTGGTGGTGCAAGTGAAGTAAAAGGAGTTTCTGAATCCATGGAAGAAAAAAAGAAAAAAAGATTTGTTTTCCCTCAATCACAGGTCCCTCAAGAAGAGAGCTCTTGATACCAATTTGTTGGAATATTTAGCTGAAACAACTGAAGTTTAAACTGAAACAAAGATAAGTATTTGCTGGTGAAAAGATGATATCTTTCATTAAGTAAAAAGCTGTTTAAATACAGAGAAAAACTCAACCATAAACCTATAATTAAGCAACTAGTTTGCACATGATTCCATGATCAACAAAGTGCTAAATATCTAAACAGATTCCTAAAAACCAGCAACTAAGTAAACACTACTGAAATAGCTAAAAAACAGGAAAACATTCAGCAAAGTAGTTGACTCTTTCTTGCAGTAACTAAGGCAGTTTTTCAACAGTATCGTTTAGCTGACGCTTTAATGACTCATCACCCATGGGCTCTCTCTTCAAGAGACCAGACATCAGATATAGTTGTAACTGACACATTAATTGTTATAAAGTTGTGAATGAATTTTTGTTGATTAGGAATAAGTATTAGAATGTCTTATAGGAAAAGGAACAAGTATTAACATTTTAGCATGAGAAATTTAGCTTCAAAAAATGTAAAATTACATAAAAGTTAAAGTGATTTCTAAACTTGCTTGGTATGATTTTCCTCATGTATTTTTTCTTATTTATCGTAATTTGAGTCTTTTGTTCAAATTGTTGTTTGTGTATATTTTTGTTTTTTGTTTTATTATGTAGTGTATTATTATTTTTCTTTAGCTTTTATATTCCATTTTGCACTTAGGTCTCAAAAAGACTGGCGATTCTCTTCAGTTTTTGCCTCTGGCTACTTTGATTGTGGACGTAAAACTGTTTTATGGTACTTAATTAGTTTCTGGGTGGATTTTAGTTGACTAATAAGGTAACTTAAGGTGGCAGAGTTAGCAGTCAGTCACTTGTACTGGTGAGAGAATGCAGATATCGAGTGTAAATAATTGGGTTACACACCGGTTGGCCTGGTCACCAATGTTTTACCAAGCAATTGAAGGTGGTGCCCTCCTGGTGGTTGACAATCTCTATGGTTAAATGGAGGTATAATGAGTTTCTTATTGGAAAAAGGACACAGGTGGCAGAGCTAAACACATACTGGTGATGGCATCAAGATAACTCATTTGCTCATCTATCCCTGCGTGTCATTTATGCTCATTTACTGTGCATACATGCTCTAAACAGTTGTTTTCCACTTGCCAATGAAAAAACCATATATTCCACCATAAGTATAGGCATCAGACATTAATCAGTTGATATGTCGGAGGGCTTATGGGTACCTTGGTTAGTTATGGCCATTCAGAGTGGACTGGACTAGAATTATGCGTCATATTTTAAAACATTATGTTGTAGGCTTCTGGGAAAAAGTTGTAGCTTACACTTATGTAATGGCAAACACAGACATGGTTACCGAGTAACTTTGGTACCATTCCTCTGGATATGCTAACTTCCCAATACTCTTCCATAAAATGGGTTGAGTTGATATTTTAATAAGTGTAAAAGATGCAACATTTGAACCCTTGTACATGCCATCTCTCTCTTTCTCTCTGTGAGACCTGCTGTTACTAGGTTCTATAGCCGCAGAAAGAAGGCTGCAAATAAGGGGTGAAAATAAGGCCTAAATATGACTATTTTATTTATTAGTTATTGTGTTGTATTTCTAGCAGTTACCTAGCAGTTATTTAGGAGTTTGGCCAGTTATTTGTCTTATTTGTATTTAAAATAAAAGGGGAAAACAAGCAGTTTTCTCTCCAAACATTTTCTGTGGGTTTGTATCTAGTTGTTGGGAGGCTAAGGTTCCTCAAAATACCTTGGTTGTTGGGTGAATTCTACTTCTAGTTTCTGTCAGTTTAATTGTAAAACTTATCTTATTTGTCGGTGGAAATAAAGTGCAGTAAAGTGTTGTCTAATTCAGTATTGTTTTTTCTGTATTTCTGAGATTGGATATTGACAGATAAGGTTAGGAAAAAATCTGGTTCCTAACACTCTCTCAGGTTTTTCACGTGCTGAGTGGCTGTCTCTAATAGATTTAGAGCATGTGAACTGAAGCCAACAAAATTTTAGTGTGCAGGCATCATGTTAGTAATTGATTGGAAGATTCAGAGGTTTGAATATTTGATGTTTGGCTTGACAGTTTATATGTGGTTTTAGGAAGGCTTTCAATTGATGTCTTTATGCTTCTTTTTTTTTTGTTGATATATTTCATTATTTTACATGGAAGGGTTTTTTGCAATAATCTTAATGATGTTAGTTTCATGAATTCTTTATTTCAGGTTGAAATGACTGATGCAGCTCTTCTTGCTTTAATAGAAAATTACTGCAGAGAAGCAGGTGTCCGCAATCTGCAGAAGCAGATTGAAAAGATTTATCGCAAGGTTCTGTGAACTGTCCTCTTTTGTATAACACATCTAAGATGTCTGAATTTCGTGCCTAGTCCATGTGTGATGAGAAGTGATCATTATTTCTTGAAATGAAACACAAACACTAGGAATCATTTTCGTGCTCTAGTAATGCTCACATCCTGTGCTTGCATTCCAGATAGCTCTAAAGCTTGTTAGGGAAGGGGGAGAAATTGAACCTCAGAGCGCGGTGATTGATGAGGTAAAAAAAGAATCTATCCATCCATCATATGAAATCAAGTCTGAGGAAGAAATTCAAGCTGGAGTTGAGCCAGCAGAGGGTTTCAATGATGCCAAGGCCTCTGAAAATGTTGCTGAAGCTGAAGCATTGGAAGCACCAGGGGGTCAAGTGCAGAAGTCCACTGATGAAGCAACTGAATTAAAGGTACATGAATAAAAGGCAAAATTGAAATGTTACATTTTGTACTTTAGGTTATTCTTGCCAGTTGTTATTATGTATGCAATGTATTCAAGTGCTCTTCTCTAGTAAAAAATATCAAAATGCAGTGTAATAGGTTAGGCTTAGGCATGTAAGACGTGTCTTTTTTTAACTTATCTTATTGTGACATGTTGAATTAATTGTGGCTAAGAAATGAATGTAAGAAATCACATCTGATAATTATATAAAACACCAAACAGGCAAGGGAAGCACTTGGTATTCATTTTGTACAACTATATCACCCTGTATATGAAAAGGTGGCTATGCACGATTTGCTATTATGTCATACGCGTACACTGTATCGGTTTAGTGGTTTGAAAGCAAATTCTTTGCGATGGAGGTGCCTTTAGTCTGACTAATTATACTTGATAGTCAATATCGTTTTGACAGGTTATGTTCGAATGGTTTGCTGAAATTCTCACTTGTATAATCTTGGCCTTGAGGATTTCTCAATAATAAAAACATCTGAAGGCATGCATACACGTTTTGATATCTTTGATACTGTTTTTCCCTCATATTTTGTCTGTGCTGAAAGAAAGAGAAAAAATAGAATTCTACAAATTAAACAACTAGAGAATAACGTCCTTATATTTTTCTTATATTGCATGATTTATACTTTAGGTTTTACATATTTATCAAAGTTTAATTCATTGACCAGTGTGGCAATGCAACTGAATTTTGGTTCTGGTGGTTGTGATCTTAGCAGGATAGTCAGGAGACTGAGAAAGCTATAGAAAGTGAAGCAAGTAAAACTGTAGATAAAGTGGTAGTAGACTCATCAAACCTAGCTGATTATGTTGGCAAACCTGTATTCCATGCTGAGCGCATATACGATCAGACCCCACTCGGAGTTGTGATGGGTCTTGCTTGGACTTCAATGGGCGGCTCAACACTCTATATAGAGACGTCTCTGGTGGAGCAAGGAGAAGGAAAAGGGGCTCTCAATGTAACAGGACAACTAGGCGATGTTATGAAAGAAAGTGCCCAAATTGCCCATACAGTTGCGAGGGCCATCTTGCAGGAAAAGGAGCCTGATAACCAGTTCTTTGCAAATAGTAAGCTTCATCTTCATGTTCCTGCAGGTGCTACCCCCAAGGATGGACCTAGTGCTGGCTGTACTATGATAACATCCTTGTTGTCTCTTGCCATGAATAAGCCTGTTGAAAAGGACCTGGCAATGACAGGGGAAGTAACGCTAACTGGAAAAATTCTTCCTATTGGTGGGGTACGTTGCAACAATTATCTATGCAGCTTATTTTTTGATCATCCATCATATTAGTTCCTTAATTGTTTCATTGATTTTATCTTTTGTGCCTTCATGCTTAATTATTTCCATTTTCCAGTGTTTAAATGCAAGTGCATGTAAACATATATAAGAGTGGTCTTTTCTCTGACCATTATTAAAATGTTTCATGAGAGTTTCAAGAATGTTTCAATCTATAGTTTTTAGTTGTATTTGAAACGTGATTTTGACCCCTGCCAGTGTTGGGTTCACTTTCTGAAGTGCCTTGAATTTCAAA
The DNA here is from genome assembly GCA_037355625.1 of Petunia x hybrida. Classification (NCBI taxonomy): domain Eukaryota; kingdom Viridiplantae; phylum Streptophyta; class Magnoliopsida; order Solanales; family Solanaceae; genus Petunia; species Petunia x hybrida. Next base: position 99,753 of record JBBBVM010000902.1, read on the forward strand.
CATTTAACCTTTTTGGTTTCACTATTAGGTCAAGGAGAAAGCTATAGCAGCACGGCGAAGTGATGTGAAAACTATTATATTCCCTTCAGCCAATCGAAGAGACTTTGATGAGCTTGCTCCTAATGTCAAGGAAGGCCTTGATGTGCACTTTGTGGATGACTACAAGCAAATATTTGATTTGGCATTTTGATTAGCCAGAGAACAGAAAATTTAGCTTTGTTTTGGTGAGAAATTGTCCTGCTGTAGGTTGAGTTTGGGATCTCATTCATTATAGGCCTTAATGCCAGGGGATGGAGTTTTGTTTTACTTGTTATATCATGTTTGCGTATGTACATCAATGTCAAAGCAAACAGCCATATGATTTTTTTCACCATTGTATCACATTATTCATATATCTCAAGGAATTGATTCGATGTTCCCCTTGCCAAGAATGAAGGTAAGATTTAACAGATGTTTCTTATTTAAATGTGCCTTAGCTTCTGTACGTTAGATTCCACCTTCTGATAATGTTTCTTGGAGATTTACACCTTCTTGGCATGTTTGTTTTGTTATAGGTAAGAAGATGAAAGAAAGGAAGTAACAGAGAACACAGAGAGACCTAAATTCAGTTTCTTATCATTGTAATGGCAGTTGGTTCTTAATATTAGTTCTCTAATCGTAACCAGTATGCGAGGGTAGCTAGTGTTGATGTGTTCTTTCTTGGCCACAACCGGTCTTCGTCTCAGCCTTTTGTAGAAAAAATAGTAGCTTTCACAAGTGTGCAAATTCCCCCACAGAAGAAAAGTGGACATTTTTACGCTTTCATCAATAAAATTACACCTGTTGTGCTCCCCCATGTCTGAAATCCATAAAGTAGTTATCAATAGTATCCGTGGGATAGACAATACGCGAACGTGCATTTACACATTCTACTTTTGGAGGTGTCGAACATTGATATGGCGAGTAATAATGCAAACTATTTTCCTGTCTTTTTTGGTTACAATGCTCTGTTGGTTAGACTTTGCCCGAGTTAATATCTCAAATGGTCACTCAACTTTAGAAAATTAACCACCAAAGTCATTTTGCTTTGGTTGGTCCCAAAAAGGTCACTCAACTTAGGGTAAAAATCTTTAAAAGTAATTCTTGCCAGTTTTTGCACCGTCACCCACCAAAAATCTGACGTGGCTTTTAAAAATATTTTTATATAATCGTAGGTCCCACTTTTTTTGCCATGTAGGACTTTTTTAATAGTTACTCCTACTTACTAGTTTTCTGACAAGTACAATGCATGTGTATTCCTAATAACTAGTACAAAAATTATAAATATGTGTAATAAGCGTGCATCGTTGCTAGTAGATTAAAGAAAAAAATGTAAATTCAAAGTACTGATATATCGAATCTTTTCCGTTCGTTATTTTTTGTTATCGTAATACATAATCATACTAAACATTACTAATGTACGAAGGCCAGTAATTAATATTTGAACGATTATAATCATGCAAATTTTATAATATATCAAGTTCAAAGGCCAAATAATTGTTTGTCGTTCTCCTAATTCCTAGTGCATAATAACAGTTTGCGATTAGCACAAAAAAAAACACAAAAACTAAGAAAAGATATTGATATCAAGCTAAATACTTGATATTATAAAATTTGCATGATTAAAATTGTTCAAATATTAATTACTGGCCTTCGTACAATAGTAATATTTAATTAGTATGATTATGTATTGCAAAAATAAAAAATATCAATTGTAAAAGATTCGATATATCTGTACTTTTAATTTATATTTTTTTCCTTTAATTTACTAGCAATTATACACGCTTATTACTAAATATTTATAATTTTTACTAGTTAATAGGAATACACGTGCATTGCACTTGTCAGAAAACTAGTAAGTAACTATTAAAAAAGTCCTACATGGCAAAGAAAGTGGGACCTATGGTTATATAAAATTATTTTATAAAGCCACGTCAGATTTCCGTTGGGTGACGGTGCAAAAACCGGCAAGAATTACTTTTGAAGATATTTTTCCTAAGTTGAGTGACTTTTTTGGGACCAACCAAAGCAAAGTGACTTTGGTGGTTAATTTCCCCAAGTTGAGTGACCATTTGAGATTTTAGCTCGACTTTGCCCCATTTCATTTACCTTCTATTCTGCCATCCAAACCCGTTAAGAATAAAACCAGAAAAGATCCACAGAAGCCACCATGTATTGTAGAAACCCAATCCAACCACACCAAAAAAAATAAAAAAAAAAAAAGACGTGCGCTGGCAGTGTATGATGAAAAGCTCACTAGGATTGTTCCAGATCAATTGATCAGCATTTCCCTCCCAGCATCAGACTTTTTAGAAGAGTTTGAACTAGAGTCAGTGTTTAAAAAGAAACGAAAAGCAGATTCCTGGGACGACAGTGTACTCTATAAAATAGTTTTTAAGTTCATAACGTTGGTTCTAAAAATAATAGGATTCCAATGCCCAAACTGATAAACTACTATTTGTTTTGGAAGGACTGTATCCGTTGATTTGTGAGAAGTCATTATTATGCGTTACGGTCTCTGCCTTCCAATCAACAAAGGGTAAATATATAGGAGGAACAGGTAGTATACATCAGGCAATGCATGTAGCAAATTTAAAAAAGGATAAAAAGAAAGAAAAACAAAGGATTCTACTTAAATGAGATTCTATTAATTTCGAAATGACTTGTTATCTTAATGATAGCTACAGTACGGTTAACGAACTTAGCTGTTTTATTTTATTTTAGTCATGTCGACTCAAGCTAATTTTGCTCAACGTATATTTTGTTTGCCACTAAAACCACAAATGACAAACCTTGCTTTTCTTCGTTTAAAGAGCCAATGCACTCATTTGCACCCATTGGCCATTGTAATGCGCCTTTTCTAAATGCGTGATTAAGAAAAGAAGAGTCACAGCTAGCTGTGATCCACGTGGCATAACCATACACATGCTACCGTCTTTCTTAATTCCAAAGAGCTCTTAATGAACGTGTTTCCCTTGCCTTTATTTTTCCTCTATAATCTTATTATTTACATTTAAATAACATTCCAAAAGAATGATAAAATCCGTCAGTTGAAAATAATTTTAACTGCATATTTTTTAATTTACCCTTAATGAAATAATTTACACCTAACACACATATCAATCTTATTTTAAATCAAAAATTTCAAAAATCTTTCTTTACTTCTTAAACTTCATATCAATACAAACTATAGTTTATAAATTGTAATGAGGGAAGTACTTTGTTATGTTCCTTAATGACCTTGAGCCTATGCTTAGCACAAGCCTACTCCCAAAAAGTGACAACTCTCCAACTGCTTATGAAAGTGACGACTTTTCATGGCAAAACCTATCAAGTTTAAATTGTGAATTAGTAATTAGTAGATCTGCCACAGATTGAGGTATATCTTTTAAAGATGGTCACGTCAGGGCGGCAAGTGGATCATTCATGCGAAGACTTAACTAAAAAAATATTCCTTTTGTTACCGACCTTCCCTTGACTGATGTTTTAGGTTTCTTATCTAAAAGGACACCTTAATCTTGTTTACATTAGTAGAAGTTTAATAATATATCCAAAGGTTAACTTATGTCCTATTCTAGTTTAGGCAGATTCCCTCTTATGTTGATTTCTCAACTCATTATAAAGTTCTTTAATGCATTAACCTTAAAATAATCATCTCTTGTCGATGCCACTTTTTGGTCCTGACGGGTTCAAAAGTCAAAACCATCAAGCTCTTCAGCTGTCAACTGAACCAAAATAAAAATAAAAATAAACAAAAGAAAGGCTATTGGCGTTTTCTTTTTAAAGTATAAATGCTGCTAAAAACTCGGTATTAAATGACATCACTAGCATTATAAAGAGCAACTTCAGAAAATATCCTGGGCAATTACATCGACAGCTAATCAAACTGTTTCTTATGTAGGAAATATCCCCTTGCGTGAAACTTACATATCTTTCAGGATTTACATGTTCATCACTCATAATGTCTGGACGCACAAATAATGGATTTTATTCTCCACTAGCAGCAGAATTGTACATAGAATGTTCAACTGTTAAGCATGCCCTGTCTTTGGAGGGATAGAGCATCAGCCAACTTAGGTACGTCCAAGGCACCAAGTCATGCAATGAGCAGCATAAACCCAAAGGCGCACTGTAAAAGGTACGATGCTATACGGCATATATGGTCAGTGAGAAACCAGCATCTTTAGGCTGCAATCTTGGATGCAAAGTTATGTAATGTATAAGATTGCACTCTGATCATAATTCTTAAGCAAGCACAACGAGGAGAACCACATCAACACACATGTGGAGGACCTTTCTTAGCGTGGATGACACTTGATGAGGTTGACTTCCTATAACTAGTACATGTATGTCTTTAGTGTATCAACAACGGCTACAAGCAGATTCTATTTGTATCAGCAGAATGGCAAATCCCAGCATTTCCAATGGAAAAGTGTACCAAATAGTGGAAGCTCGTGAAAAGCAGACTGTGGAGCTAAATGAAAGAAACTCAGATACACATAATCTCCAACTCAAAAAGAAGAGTGCGCTATATGGTCTCGCAACAAAAACATTAAGTAATGCTCATTCTAGAAGATGGGAATCAATTCTTGAACTAAATAGCTACATAGGTTTCAAAGTACCTAATACCTACAGATCAGTTCTAATTTTTAGCATTAGGAGACCATGTTAAAAGTCAAATATTCTGAACCAGTACAAGTGACAAAGCTTCCCCTGGTATCTGCGAACAAATAAGAGAAGAAGGAAAAAGAGGGCAGGAAGTACAGATACCCTCGACGATAACAGAGTTGATTCAGGAAGTATATTGACTTTTTGCACTTGGTGGCGGCATTTTACTGGAATCATCTGACGAGGTTGATTTGTCACTAGATTTGCTAACAGCTTCATCAAACCCCTCTTCTGTATTCATCTTTCTCTTCTTCTTTGATGCATATACAGATATTCCCTTTCCAGTTTCACGGCTTTCCTCTTTCTCACTTTCTTGCCCCCTCTTTTTCTCTTTTCCTTTCTCTGGTTGGGGTCCAAAATCTGATACAAACAGTGGTGGTTCTCTTCCACTCAACCGACAGAATACTTGTTCAACAGTTTCACTTATTTCCTTCCCTAACCCATTGTTATCCAAAATTAGCTCCCAAACTGATTTAGAGGCTTTCTCAAGTACTGAAGTCCTACAGGAAAAATAAAGCAAGCAGAGATTAACAACCAATGAAGGGCAACAAAAAGACAAGACAATATCACAAGACGGGTGATTATTCTTTGCCGCCTAAACTTTGCATTCACTGAAACCAAAAACAGAATAGTAAGTTCATAACCATCTATTGTTCAGCTAGATCTTAAAGGTTTAAAATAGGAAAAAGGCATTGACATTCTGATTTTCTGCACCTGAAAATTGTTCAAAATAAAGCAGAGAAGTGGCAGGAACATAGCAATATACAGCATCATCACATCCTAAGCAGGGTGTATAAGCATCTCCATACCCTGGCAAAAATGTAGGAGCACAATAAATCGGACAAACTTGGATACTGGACCAAGATTCAGTTCCTACCAAATACTCTGCTTACATATGGACAACTTGTTTTTCACTTTTTTTTTTTTCTCAAAAAAATAAAATAAAAACAGGTTATGACCAGTTTTTCAAGCTTTTAGTGAAAACCTTTTTCTCCACGCGCAAAACATTTAACTTTTTTCAAGTGAAATGCATATCCAATTACAGCTTCAACTCCAAATAAAAAATTTCAACTCAACTTCAAAAACTCTTTTTAAGAAACTTATTGGTATCTATGGCCAAATGCCTACCTTAAATAGTGCAGGCAATGAGGTTGCTCTTCTACCTTCTCCACTTAAATACTATGCTTTTGTCTATGACATGGTTCAAACCCATGAAGTGCACTTAACTCATACATATCAACTCTTACCACTTGACCAAAACCCTGAGAGCATCATACATCTAATATTCAGATCCTAAATCTTTTTGTTTAACTTCCATACTACGAAGTGCATATCCAACCAATCATGCCAGTAACTTAGATGTACAACTAGGTCAAGGGACTTCCTTGAAAGGCCTTTATACTCTTCCTGATGATTAACACACCATAACCCCACGATTACATGTATCAATAGAGGTATATCTAAGCCTCAACCAAAATAGTGCAGGCAGAACAAAATACTCAAAATGGAACAATGATCACTTTCTAGGTTTCATTGTAAACCTAATTGGTTCACCACAAACTAACCTAGACAAGATACAAGGGTAGAAACTTCATCAGACACAAATTAATGCACGGGACTCCATATTTTTTTTTTGAGCTGGTAATTATATATATAAAATAGTTAAACATCCAACACAAAGATTGTGTTGGTCCCAATAATTACATAGCCCAAAAAAGGCAAAAGAAAGTGGCCCTTATTCTTTCTATAAGGACTCTAAGATTCCTAAGACTGATTCTATATTTTCTGAATATATATTTTTACACCAAAAATGAAACAAATGAAGGCAGTTTAACTTGATCTTTTGGATTGAGCTACAGTTGTCCTCGAAACATCTTGAGTTCCTTTCCATCCACAAGGTCCACCAAATGCAGGCATGAACAATTTTTCATCTTTCTTTCTGTAGGTAAGCTTTACTACAACTGTTCCAACATTGCAGAACTTCAGCTGTCTTTCTTGGCATTACCCAGTTGATTCCTCTTTGATTAATGAAGATCTCCCATAACTGATTAGCGATTTTACAGTATAAAAAAGATGGCTGATTGTTTCTGGTTCTTCTCTGCATAGATGACATCTTGAGCATAACCGAAACCCCCTTTTCATCAAATTTTCTTGTGTAAGTACTGCCTCCTTTGCCACTAGCCAAACAAAACATGCTACTTTATATGGAATCTTAACTTTCCATATGTGCTTCCAGGGCCAAAAACTGAGTTGACAGTTTGATCGATTCAGAATCCGATAAGCAGAGTAAAGCAACCTTTACTATTTCCTTACCACCACAATTTATCATCTTCGGTATTCAAACCTTTAAATTGCTCCAGAGCCTTATAGAATTCAGCAACCCTGTCAATTTTCCAGTCAAAAAAGAGTCTTCTGAAACTTAAATTCCATCCTTGTTGGGACCAGATTTCTCCTAATATTGCACCCTGCTGCTGATTTAAACAAAAAAAATCAGGAAACATTTGTTTTAGAGAATCTATATCCAACCAGTTATCTCCCCAAAAAATATCTTCTGTCCATTCCCTGGCCTCATATTAATGTTTTTGCTGAAATCTGGCCATAGTGCTCTAATTGACTTCCATAAACTTATCCCAAAGGTGGTGTTTGATATCTTCATCCTCCATGGCCCATCTGTCCCATATTTCTCTACAATTACCCTCCTCCACAGTGTCTGCTCCTCCATTAAAAACCTCCATAACCATTTCATAAGTAAACTATAATTTTGTTTCTTAAGATTCTTGATCCCCAATCCCCCCTCCTTCTTACTAGTAATAAGAGTCTTCCACTTAACAAGATGGAAACCTCTTTTGTCACTGTTGCCTTGCCATAAAAAATTCCTCCTCAAGGTATCAATTCTATTCACCACAGAAATTGGTATAGGAAACACTGACATCATATAAGTAGGCATTGCATCCAACACACTATTTATTAAAATTAATCTGCCTCCTAAAGAAAGATACTGACTTTTCCATTTTGATAACCTTTTCTCACACCTTTCCAACACACCATTCCAAATAGCTTTTGATTTACTCTTTGCACCCAAGGGCATCCCTAAACACATTGTTGGAATGGATCCCACTTCCCCTCCCAGAATGTTAGCAAGATTCTGGATCCCAACTACTTCATTAACTGGAAATAGTTGGCTCTTCCTCCAATTTACATGTAGTCCGGATGTAGCTTCAAAAAAGATAAGAATTACCCTCAGGTATTTCTGCTGCTCAGACTCAGCTTCACAAAAAATCAGTGTGTCATCTGCATATTGTAGACGAGCGATCTCCATGCTAGACCCCTGCCTATTTGCCACCTTAAAACCAGTGATCCAATCATTTTATATAAATAATAAGAGCATGTACCCTCTGAAATTAGACAGGCTCCGTGCAAGCTGACTCGGACAGTTTTTAAAAAAAAGTTACAAGTATATAAAGAAATATGTTTCCCTAATACATTTCAACTCAATCTTCGAAGATCATGTAGGCCAGTCAACTCAATCTTCGAAGATCATGTAGGCCAGTAAAAAGGACAAGTTTTTCTGTGAGCAGATGTACTGAAAGTCAACAACGCCAATAGTGGTACTAAACTACTGTTAAACAGTAACTTCTTTCAGCATACTTGACTTGACTTAGGTTTATAAACTCAATATCAGGGCCGTGTTGAAAGTCGAGAATTTATGCAATTCAATATTAGAATGTTTTAAATTCTTTCTATTTCTAAAGTTTAATAGAATAAAATATTCTTCCTTTCGCAATTAGGTATCTCCTAATTTAATGACTTGTTACGTGTAATCTAAACTTTTTTTACAGTTCATCTGAACTCTAGTACTACGTAATTAGTCTCTTAATTTTTTATTTATTTATTTTTTTTTTAAGAAAAAGTAAATGATATTGTTAATAATGGAAGGGGAAAATCCCATCTACAAGCCCGTACACCAAAAGATAAAGAACCTACGGAAAAGCTCAATCATCAAATAGAAAATTGAAACAAAGATTATCTTGCAATTTAACAGTTGCATTCTCAATTCCTTTAAAATCTCTCATATTTCTCTCTTTGCATAGAATCCACATAATGGCTAAAAGAGCTAACATCTAAATTCCAACAACAATGGTATTTTCCTGATAGCCCAACTATGTATCGCCTCCTTCACTGTACCAGACATAACCCACTGAATTCCAACCGCAATGATATTTTCTTGTTCCTGAATGGGTCTATTTCAGCTACCAATTTAGAAGCATCGTCCACAACCGTGCCTCAACCAGGCAATGTAGCAAGAGATGGTCAACTTCTACTCCAAAGCATCTGCACATGAATCACTAGCTAATATAATTGATCCTCTGCTCCCTCAGACTCTTAACTGTCAATGTCATTCCTCTAACTGCTAACCACATAAAAAATATACTACGAGAAGGTCGATTCTTGTCTAACCAACAAAGTCTCGTAATACGACTTAATAATGAACAACTCCCTCTGCTCCCCTTCCACCACCACAAGTCATAAGTGTCATACTGAGTGTTTTGTCGAAAAAGTAACTCAACCAAATTCAAAATTCACTTATCTCCCGATCCTTGAGGCTCCTCTTAAACGTCCAATCCAGTGAATTTTCCCCACATGGACTATTCGAATTTGGACAATGATCTCTTTCTGGTTTGATAATCTAAACATAATAGGAATGACAACCTTCAGCTTACTCTCTCCACACCACATGTGATCCCAAAAACTAATCCTACTCGCATCCCCTATCACGAAAATGATACGATCACTGATACTCTCCTAACTCTTCATAATCCCCATTCAAAGCCCACATCCAAACATAACCATGATATATTTCTAGTGCTTCACCCCCTTCCAAGACTCCATACTTCTCCACTGCCAATCTCCTCTTCCAAACCTCCAAATCCACCTTCCTAAGAGGGCTTTGTTGAACACCTTAAGATCTCCACTCCATATCGTCACCATTTTCAAAGAAGTGACAACTTCCCACTTTACTGAATGAAACTTGCTTGTGCCAACTAAGCATCCCATATGAAGTTCTACTGAAGTCATTCTGTTTTTTTGTCACAGTAGACGTTGTATGCAATACCGACATAAAATGTATCGGGATGCTAGACTTGGTTTTTATCAACACTTCATTCCGTCCTTTGTACAAATATTCTTCTGCCACCCAGCTAGCCTCTTTTGAACTTCTTGACCACCGGATTTCCACATCGTGTGATCCTTGTTAGAAGCACCCAATGAAAGATCATGGGATGTAGGCAATCACCTACTTTATAGTTCAACACCATCGCTAGCACTTCCATATTGTCTATTTCTCATATTGGGATGATCTCATATTTGCGTAGATTTATCTTCAACCCAAAAATAATTTGGAGCAAAATAAGATTCTGTCTCAAGGATGATAGAGGATGATAGTTGAGAAACATCTGCATCACATAGAACCAAATATTCATCTGCAAATAAAAATGGGTAACCTTCAAGTTACAGTGCTCGCTGAACGATGTTGAAAAAACCCGTTAAAATACCTCTTGTGACGACCCTATCCATCATCTTGCTCAGCGCTTCCATCACAAAGATAAATAGTATTGGAGATAACAGATCACCTATCTTAGTCCCCTCGAGCTACCAAAAAAATCATAAGGACTCATGTTCAACGAAATAGAGAATCTAGCGGTGGAAATGAAAAACATGATCACTTCCTCCACCTTTTCCAAAGGCCATCCCCAACATAATGGATCTAGAAATTCCCAAATGACATCACCATACAAAAAGATATGGAAGCTTATCCCAGCTTGTATTTTTTGGTGTACCTGGACAGAGAGGAACCGCAGATGCTTTGATGGGATCTCAACTCCGAGCCATTATCTCAAAGCTAGATGCTTACTAAACTTGTTTAGTTGGACCAACTTGACCTCTATAAATAGTAATGAACAACCTTTTGAATTTGTTAGCTCCCTTTTCTTAATTTAGATTATGATGTATTGGAGCTAACGCTTCCCTTTTGTAATTTTGCATCCGCTGGATGCATTTCAATATAACTTGTTACTTCATCAAAAAAAAATGACATCACCATAAGCCTTTCCGAGAGCAAGCTTACATAAAATCCCTGGTTCACCACGTTTCCTTCTAGAATCAACCAAATCATTTGCTAAAAAGATATGCATCCAAAATCGGTCTCTCTTCCACAAACACATTATGAGAAGAGACACTGATCGTCCAAGACCCTATTTAGCCTCTTCAAAAGAACTTTAGATATAATCTTTTAGATGCTTCCCACTATACTCATAGGTCTAAAGTGCTCGATACTCGTAACTCCTTCATTTTTTAGCACAATGGTTATAAAGGATGTATTCGTTCTTCTTTCAAACAATCCAAATTCTTGAGATGATGGAATGGCCTACATTAAGCCGCCCTTTATGGAAGAAGTACAAAAATGCCCCTACTTTTTTCTTCTAAAGTTCCTCAACCATATCCGTCAAAAGAAGGTACATGGACATGTCACATTCAGATGCAAGGAACCCATAGCTCAAAATGAAATTAGACTACCAGGAATTGAGATAGAGAAGTAGAGCTGATTTACTCACTGTGGTTTTAAATATTGGATGTACCAAGTTAGAGTTGATTGGTAAATTAACTAGTGATAAGACATGGTGTGCAATTTAATACTAGTATATCATGATGGAGATCACAAATGAAGTAACAAATTCCGAAAAAGAGGATAAGAATTGAAATATACTCAAGTTCTTGGCGGAGGGCGTCAAAAAGCTCTCTTTTGGTCTGCTTTTCGGCACCAGGGGTGTTCAATACCCTGCTTTGCTCTACCATCTTTATGGTCGTATTTTTCAGTTCTTCCTATTTATATATCAAAACAAAAAGCATAAATATAACAGACAACAAGAAACACAATATTTGAATAAAGAGTAAATAAAATACATACATTAGCTTTGAGGTGAGTAATGATTTTCAACCTCATGGAATCGATAGTTCCATCGTTCATCAATGTTCCCATTACATCTTCTGGCGTTATTACTGACGATGATGATGATGATGATTCCATCTGCTAATCAATACAAATAGCAACTAACCAACATAAGATCGATTATTATTATTATGGGACAAATTTTTGTTGATTTTATTGAGCCCTAGAACAAAAGCCTCTGCTCTTCCTTTAATTGCTATATTTACCATGTATTGAATTTTATTCCTAAATAAAGCTTTAACGTCCTTAGCCGTAATTAAACAGTAGTAGAAAATAAATTAAAAATAGGGTTATTAAAGTGATTACAGTAAGGGATTCTTTCATAGTGATCGGAGCATTAGCGGCAGCCATGATGGAGAGATCTAAGGGGGTAGAGGGTTCTAATGAACAATGTTTTTGTGAAATATAGTGTGATATAAGTTAGGGGGTGGGTTCGAAGGTGGAATTGAATTGGGGGAAAGGACTGTTCAATTCTAATTTATGTTTTTGTCCTCTCTGTCTAGTCTTCCTATCAAAGAATACTATATGAATTTTAATGAAAATACTTTAGGTGTGTCAAATGGCATAAATAATCATTTATGTTTGGAGCAGATCTAAAATCATATTTTAAATATAGTTGGTGGGTATTTGTGCTTTAAGTTTACAAAAGTAATAATTTTTGGCAGCGGGTCTTGAGTTTTCCTAAAATTTCAATGAATAGATTTTATCTTGTAGAGGAATTGAAGCTAGACATAAAAACTAAATGCAGCATGCCTGAAAAGCAAAAATAAGAGAAAAATTTGCACAAGTGCTTTAACCGTACGCTGAATTAAAGAAGCTAATTTATTTTAATTTACTCTTTTAATCCTAATTTATAAGTTACTATGTGCTACCGCCTTCTGCAATGCCATATTTAGCAATATCATGGTCGTTATTGTCAAAAAAACATAATATATTGTCGTCATCTAATAAGGTTCGAAAAGGCACATTAATTGGGTGTAATTATAAAACAATACTTAAAGATTTAATCCTATTCTTAGCTTCCTCTATATTTTTTATCTCAGTCACAGTGTTATAGTCCATCTGAATATATTTATACATGTAATTCTCCACTCGTTTAATTAGACATATCAAAGACACAAAAATTCTTGTCCAACAAGCCCTTTACAACATTGATGTTTGCATATTATGAGCTGGTGAGTAAGACATATCAAAAGGATATTGCTAGAGGTCAGAAAGTAAAATAATGGAAGATGAAGAGAAGAAACATATTTGGGATGTGCTTTACAACCCCCTTGCTCATCGGTGCAGCAATAAAAGGAAAGAAAGTAAAATTAGGAAGAGCTGAAATTGCTTCGATATTTTAGTTTAACATTTTGTTAACTTTAACTAACAGTGTTAGGTTTTAACTTAACAACTTTAAGGATAAAATATGCTCAAGCTATACTTAAAGGATGATTTTAGACCTACTACCAAACATAAAAGATTATTTATTTTATTTTCTCGTTAGAGTTACTATATAGTACGACATAAACTTATGATTTAAGAAATAATTAAGATTCAAATTCTTCTGATATTGTTCTAAATATAAACTGAAAAGTACCAAAATATTGGTTTGGTGTATTAAAAAATCAAAATCAAACTAGACTAAAAACATACATACATTAGATTTTAGTTTTTTATGGCCATAAATTTATAATTTTACAAAGGTTTTCTAATATACATACGATTATCATATTTCTCAAATGACAATATAAGTTTCTCTGTAGATAGTAAATGCGTTCATTTATCCATTTTTTGCTAAATATAGGGTAAAATAAGAGAACTTACTCTTTTTTGCATTTTAAGTTTCGATTTAGTTTAAAAATAACTTTAGCTCTTAAAAAAATCAAGACATTAATTTTTTTTCCACTCATATGTTTTCTATTAAAGACGTCAATAGTAATGATATGGAGAGAGATAGAAGTTTTATTGCTCTTTCAATTTCTCTGTGTTTTACAAGGTGAAAACACCCGTTTATATAGGCTAAAGATCATTGCTATAAAGTTACAATAACTTATTCTCATCTTTAATAGATACATCAATTTAATGAGTCCATTCAATGGATGAAGTAATGAACAACATGTTCATGAATGGACATCCACATTCTGTGGATTTATAACAGATAAGTAATACTTCACAGTTAAGAAAATAAATTATGTGTAGGTCAAAGATTATTCAATGAAGTAGGAATATATATTTACTGAAGACAAAACATGCACAAGTAGTCAGGATGGCCGAGTGGTCTAAGGAGCCAGACTCAAGTTCTGGTCTCTGAAAGAGAGGGCGTGGGTTCAAATCCCACTTCTGACACATTTTTTTTTCCTAAAAACAATAACTTTTATTCCACAAAACCTTCTTTCATTTCCTATCTTCTCTTGCTACATGATCTGATATTGTATTTGCTCCTCTGCAAAATGTGTTAAGTTTTGAGTCTCAAAATATGCAAGTAATTTTTCGCGGTAATAGATCTTTTGATTTTAAAATTAAAGAACCACATCTAAATAAGGCAAATTCATTATATAGTATGAAAAAATAAGTATCAGTCGATTGATTTGACATTGCCATAACAGTTTTCACAATTGGTTTTCCAAATGCTAGGGATGACAAATTCTAACTTGTCATGCAATAGAACAATTGCGGTCAAATTGAAAAGACAAAATGAATTTTATATAAATAATCTTTCACAAAAAGAATTTGATTGTGCATTGTTTGTAAATTGTGATTACATTGTGTGTTTTAATTTGGTGTTTAGATTCTTTCCTTTATGAGAACTGCCTCAATCTTGGGCAGATACAAAGCAATACTAACATTCTTGCTCAACAAAAACCCCAACACCTTATCAAATATATTGCGCTATAAAAACCAAGGGTAGGCACAGCAACAAGATAGTATTTAGAACCACCATAACACTAAGGGAAATCATAGCTACAAGAATTTTCTTTTTTCTTGAGGAAAAAATAACGAACATTAAAAAAAAAAAAGCAACTAGATTTGTTGTTTCTAGGCCAAATAAGAAAATAAAGAATATGAAGCTGCACCATGAAACATTGACAGAGCAAAAAGTTTAACAAAGGGAATTCAATTGAATCTCCTTCGAACCATGTAGCTCCGTCTATGTAATGAAAGGCCTAGTGTCAAGAATGTGATAAAATACGCGAGTATATGAACTCATTCCAAGTGTCAGGCAATCCAGGGAGGCACCAATGAATACAATCAGCATAGGTGTTTGGATCAGCTTGTTGCTCCGGTGTTAGCATTTTGCCTTGTCGAATGGTGTGGACCGAGGTGTGTGCATCTTTTCTGTATTCTGATAGAGTGGTGATATTGAGGAAGTAAACTGGGACGTTAATGGATTGAGTAATATTTGATGCTATCACAAATAGTCTCTTGTCTGTTCCAACACTTAGTGGCATTGATGTGTTTAATACTGGAGTTGTCTCCTTTGCACATTTTATTCCTTCCGGATTGTTCCAATCCAAACTCCTGCAAATGGTTAACAAAGATTCAAAGAATGGTCACAATTGGGTCCTTTATGTCTGCTACTAATGCTTAATAACATAGGAGTATTTGATTTGAGATGTATCGAATAGTAAAACATGAAGGGAATTGTAGCTTTTAAGTCATAAAGAAATAGTGTTTGAGCTTTTAGTGGTGCAACGTGAATATTATGTAAGGTGAGTTACTGATGTGACTATACTTATATGACAAATTTATGCATCAAGTTATTTTATCGTTACAAAATTAGGTTTCTGATTTTGGTGCAACAAGCTGAACGTTAGGTAGCCATCCATGAAGTTACTCCTAACTAAATGGATAAAAAGCTAATGGAAATGTGGATTACTTGATATGAAGAGGAGACATGCTCATGAAGAAGACTTTTGTGTGATTGACATCCACATTGTTCTCTACCCACTGTGACCATGTTGTCAATACTCTCCGATAAGCTACTGGTCTTTCAATCTCATCATATTCTGTTGAGCCTTCATCGAATGAGCCTCGTCTGTTTTGTAATAAAACATATATGTTAAATACTGCAACGGAAAAGTATTAGCAAGGTGGATTCTTTGAGTATAATTACTTACAGAACTTTCATGGCGAAAGTGTTCATCCACCAAATGTATGTGTTAAAGATGAGATAGTCCACATTCTTCCAGTTCTTGCCATGCTTCTCGATTGATTCAGGCATGATGATTCGGTTCAATATACTATGCATGTTTGGATCATCTGAGTTTGATTCCACTAGAAATGGAGCCCAGTAAAATTCCACTGTCGCATTGTAATCCTACATATGTATAAGAGACAAAATTAACACATAAACATCTCCTAGTGACAGTAGCCCAACAACTACTCACACACTGATAAACTACTTCACCAGTATTAGGTGGACTTAACTAGAGAACCAGTGTTTTCTTATAAAAAATCCACTCCAACTAATCCAGATTAAAAGTTTCAAGTCGTGTTTATATTAAATTTTGTGCAATGACATTATAGAATATAGCATAACTTTTACACTACTAGTTCTTCTAAAAGATAACTTCCTATAATAAGTGGAATTAGCTTCCTTGAAAATAAGATAGGAGTAACAAACTGCTATAACAAGTTAAATTACACTATAATGTACATTTTCATAGTGACAATGTTTATGAACTAATCCATCATTTAGGTGCAATTAATTAGGTGTCATTAATGTATTCCTAAAATGAGTATAACTCATGCTATCAAAACATAATTAAGTATTCTTTTTGAGGGAAGTACTACTATATCAGATAATCAATGCTTTGAAAAGTTAATGGTGCTGCTCAAAAAAAGGAAAAGTGAAGATATAGTATACCTCAATTCTGAAAATAGATAAAGAACCAGTCTTGTTTAAGCTTTTTCTGCCTGGAGGAACCACTGATTGAACCAAACAAATCATGGATTCCCATTGGTTTCTATTCAGTGAGTCTCCCACAAACATGAGTCTCTTGTTCCTCAGTTTCTCAAGTAGCAATCTTGGTTTAAACCTAAAATTATTGTTCAGATAATTTCACAAACAAGAAAATAAAGAAAAAATGAAGGTTAAACTATCAAGAATTCAATAATGATAATCTTACTTAGGTAAAGAACAGTCTCTAGGTTGCCACCTCCAATTCTGATACATTGAGTCCTGTCTTCCATTCCTCATGCAAGTAACCTGTGTCGTAGGCGGATTCACGATTTAATATTCAGCATTTCTATAGCTCAAAATATAATATTTGTGGCACTAATTTTCTGGAGTTTTATAAAAGTTGCGAGTTCAATTGAACCGTGACTAAAATTGTACATTTGCCACTAACCTGTGCTGTGAGAAATTCACATTCAGGTTCTTTGTAAATTGGATGAGTGACATTGTCATAAACCCACTGTCCATTAAAAAGATCACAATCTTCAGGTGGCAATTCAATATTCTCCTCTTCTTCATCAATTTCAGCAGACATTTCAATCTTTTCATTCTCCTTCTCTGTTTCTACTTGCTCTGTTTCCCCTGTTTCCTCTGTTTTCTTGTCCACTACAGTTCTTGAATTCATTACTACAGATGAAATAACTTGGCTTTCATCACCAACTTTAGCAATTTCTTGAACCCCATTTTCTTGATTCAAAGATTCATTACTGATATCTTGAGTTTTAGTCGTCGAAAATGGGAATTCAGTAAGCGTCTTTACGTCCTCATTATACATGAAACATCCAAATAAGAATATAGAAAATACCATGACGAATATAGACAAGTTGTTCTTTTTGCCACTTTGCTTCATTTTGAATAATTTGGAGGAGAAAAATGTGGTTTTTCGGCTACGGAGTAAAGGCATGATAAAGAGGTAGTAAATGTTGTGATGGAGAAAGATTAGTGATGACAATAGGAAATATAATGAAAGAAAAGAGTAGTGAAAGAGAGACTAAACATATTGAATATTTTGTTTTCTGTTAAGAGTTTACTACTATTGTTAGTTAGTTTATTTAAGATTTGGTGAAATGGTGTTTTCTGTTTGAAATTCTGAGTCTTGGTGGCTGGAGAGTGGTCCTTCTCAGGTTTTGATATTTGGTTATGATCTGTTCCTAACTGCTTTGTTCCTCCTACTCCCCCAGCAAACTACTAACAACTTACTTTTTCTTTTTTAATTTTTCATTTGGTGTCCAGATATCAACTTTAAGGTTCGGCTATTCCGAGTTTGCATGGTAAAGTCTCCAAAGTGACTAAAACGCTTTATATAGAAGACGATTCTATTTCAGAGCTCAAACTCGAAATCTCTAGTTAATGATGGAGTGGTACTTACAACTTACCACAATCTTTGATGGTAAACTAACATGTGTCGTTGGATATGAGGGAGAGTTCTTAATTTTGATGGATTTTAATTTAAAAAATAAAAATTAAACTATCAGATAACTACAGGTAATTGTATACTAATTTTTAACCTGCAAAATAAGGTAGATAAGTTGGTCTAACAATTTTATTTAATTGCCAGTGCATGCATATTAGTTAAATCCATTTTGATTACTGCATTCTTTTTCTTGTCTTCAACAATTAGCCAAGAAGTGCAAAACTACCATATCTTTGCGAACTATTTCGTTCAAGTATATTAGATTAGAGTGTGAATTGATTTTCTTATTTGTATACTGCTATTTTGGTGGATACACTTTGGATTAGTCAACACATTAAACAGTCATAAACCCACCAAATGGATTTGATGATATCGTCATTTTCTTGTTCAGTTTAATTTGTCTACCTTTTTAAAGTATGCTTTCTGTCTCTACATCTACAATGAACCATGGATATTTGGAAATACAAAAATGATTCAAGCTGATAGGGAACTGAAATTTAAAAGCTAAAGTTGTGGGGTATAGATATCTTACTGTTAGCTTGTCCAATTTTTAATTTATGAAGCAAGTGAACTACAAATACCAGAATAATCCACCATACAGATCCTAGTCAAAAATTTGTTATAGAGTACTGCCTAAAATATTGTAGTTAGTACTCTAGGTATGAAAACTCAATCATTTAATTCTTTGAGTTATTCCAATTGTGAAACAAATTAAGGAAATTAGAAAAACTTTTTTTCTAACATAATGATGGTGTTCAGGTCAGCTTGCACACACCTTAAATATTTTACGAGATATCTGCTACCTTCTATGGTACATATATCAAATAACTTTTGCCACCAAGTTTTAGAAGGACGGAAAAAGAATCACCAACGGTTTTTCTCGATTAGAATTGAACATGGTTCCACACAAATGTTGTATTTTTCCTAATGAAACTTTTATACTTTTGTGAAGGAATGGATTAAATGTTTTGCCTATAATGAGGTTGGAGCAGGTAATTGCTCATGATTATAATATTCCTAGTCATCTAATACTAATAAGTTTTGATTAATGGATGATTAAATGAGCTTTCTTTTTCACCAACAACCCAAGGTAAGGAAGGAGAGGGGAAGAGGGAGGAGTTGATGCATCATGAATCATTAAGGTTCTTAATTGATAATTAAGGTAAGGGTCAAAGAAGTATGAAAAGTTTGCAAATAGTTAGCTTTATGTTTGAGAAAAGTAAAGGCTACGGAAGCTATTTGTTCTTATATACCAACAATTCAATGTCCATTGTCTACTCTAGCAGTTTGCTCTTCATTTCACTTGTCTGACAGATGACCTCTTGACATCCCTTTCTTTCCAAGCCAAGATACCTTTCTGCTATTGTATTTTCCCATGTTCTAAAACAGGGAATCCAAATATAATTTATTAATTATAGATTTACTTGTTATGAAAATAAATTCGTAATGGATTATCTTAATTAAAAATAGTTAAGTTATGGATCAAAGGACTAGTATGTAATTTTGAGTTCTTTGGCACTAAGAGATGATCCGAGTTTAATTAGTTGAATTAGGGAAATAAATGGATAAAGTGCAGAATATGGTAAATGATCTCCCACAGCATGTGGTGTAATTTTTGTCATAAAATTAACGCATAAGGGAAAGAAATCTAAATTGGCTTATAAAATATCAATTTTCTTAACTTTGGTCTATGTTAGAAAATAATGTCAATAAAAAAAAAGGTTTTTTACACAAATATACAAATTTTCACTCTTAATTACAAAAAAATAGCAATATTTCTCTAATTACAATGTATAGCATTATTTTTCTAACACATTTAATAATAATCTAACACACTTCACTTTCACTTCCCATTTTCCCCAAATTGAAAATTCTCTCAGTTACTCTCTCTTTTTCTCATCACCCCACACCCACCCCCACCACCCCAATGCCATAAACCCCACCCTAATGCCATCACCACCACCCCACCACCATTACCCCCACCACCCCAGCGCCATCACCCCCTCCCCTGTTTCTATTTGGTTCTCTGTTCTCTGTTAAAATTTTACTTCCTGTGCCAAATTGAAGCTTATTTGCATTATTTTCAAGCAGCTTCAGTGTGCCTTTAGATTGAAAAATATTACACTATTTATATATTGTGAGTATTAAGTAGCAGAGGGTTTTGATACTTCGGTATCATATAGTGACACCTCTTTGAATTCATATAATTAAGGTGTGTTTTGCCACTGAGAACATCACTGCTTTAATTTGTTGGAGAAAGGAAAGATTTAGCAGAAGTGATATCCACAGCGGTTTAGCACTAAAAGTCCGATCATAAATGGGCAAAAGTGGGCAGTGGGGTATCGGAATTAACCATTGCAAGTACAACTTCCCTTCAGATTTAATCATTTTATATACCAAAAAACAAAGTCACCATTTGCTACAAGTAGCATCTTGTCACATACTTCAAAATCTATTTCTTAATATACTCATTTTTTATGTTTCTTTACATAATGATCAAGCGGCCAGACCATATGTGCAGGCATGGAAATATAGAAGGGCAATAAACTTACCCGCACTCGGTGTTTACACAACCTGAAACGGTGCAGAAACAGTTAGATACGGTGCTGCAGAAACAGTTGAAACGGTGCAGAAACAGTTAGATACGGTGCTGCAGAAACAGTTGAAACGGTGCAGAAACAGTTGAAATGGTGCAGAAACAGTTAGAAACAGTTGAAACGGTGCAGAAACAGTTAGATACGGTGCTGCAGAAACAGTTGAAACGGTGCAGAAACAGTTAGATACGGTGCTGCAGAAACAGTTGAAACGGTGCAGAAACGGTTAGAAACAGTTGAAACGGTGCAGAAACAGTTGAGATACGGTAAGATACAACGAGATACATCGAGGATGGGATGAGGAAAAATGAAATTGAAGGAAATGATAGGAATAAAAGTGAAATTGGGGGAAATGGTGGGATGAAAAGTGAAATAGGGAGAAATGGGAGGAGCAAAAGTGATAGTGGGGGAAATAGGAGGAAGAATGTGAGGGTTTGGTATGTTATGAGAAAATATTGCTATGTTTTTGCTATATTTGTAATTAACTTGTGTTTTCCTCTATATAGGGTTATTTTGCTAAGATGTTGCTATGTTTGGTAATTAAGTTCTAAAATTTGTATTTTTATGTAAAAAATCCAAAAAAAAATCACCGTTACAATACACACCTATCATATTGTAAACAAAGTACATTATAATATAGATATTACAATCGAGATAGATCGAGCATTAGTAGTGCGAGGCCTTTCATTATTCATAATAGAAATACATGAAATAGGAGGTGCATAACAAAGAAATAGGAACATTGGATATGACTAGTGAGATCCCCAAGTGTGCTAGCTTGTCAGTAAGGCCATTGACTTCTCTGAAATATGGCTGCAGCCATCTAGGCTGGCCTAGCTCCTCGAGCAAGCCCATGTAATTCAAAAAAACGTGTGCGTAGATTTCACTAATATCATTTTGGTTTTTAGTGAATACGTAGAGTAATCTAGAGACCAATAAGTAGAGATTTTATTTAAGATAACGTCTGAACTTTAAAATCTTGTGACTAAGTCTGATTTAATCTAGGCTTGTCCTTCTTTGCTAATAGATATAGTAAACACTATCCAAGTCATATGACTATCAAGGTTGGCGGTTTAAACTTGCCATGTCTGACGACACGTGACGACCCATTATCGCCACTTTTGTTTGTCATTCTTTTACGAAACCTCATAAAATATCAACTTTCTTTTAAGCTTTGATTGTATTTCTTTCGTCTTGGCAAATTGCAGCAGAATTACAGTGATTTACAGAAATAAGACACTTACAGCGTGCCATAACAAATTTGATCCCCATAAGAAAGTCTTATAAATTTGGTCCCATAAGAAATTTCTTTGTGATCATCAGATCCTTCTATTAGCAAAGACCTGGCAATCATCAGGATTTTTCCTCTGGCAATCGCCATCAACTTTTTCTGACGGGGACTATTTTTATAAGATTTTTCTTATGAGAGTTAAAATTGTAACAACAGCGCCCAAAATAGTCAAAATTTTACTTAGAAGCCAGTTTTGTCGGGCGAAGTGCACCAAAGGCCAGTTTGGCCACTGGTCTTATAGTAGAGGCCACTAAACCCAAAACATTAACTTTGAGGCCACTTTAGTTACACCCACAATAAATGAAAAAGGAAAAAGACTAAATTACCCCTCGTTTTATATATACAACAGATAGTTCGTTATTCTCCATACTTTGTCGCTGCTGCTGCTGCTCAATACTCCACCAATTCTTCACGCCCCAATCGCAAATTTTCAAATTTCTTCACAATTTTGCTTCAAAATTGTAAGTATTCTACGTTTAAATATTACGTTATGCTGCATTAGGACTGAGTTTCAACTAAATTCATTCAATGTTTAGTATCGCTATTTCTCTGCATTACGTTCAGAGAAATTCGTTGTTTTAACACCTCGATGTGCCGTTGATGACTGAACATCAGTATCGCTATTTTTATGTTTAGTATCAGCACACTAGCACTGAAGTTTGAACTAAAATTCAGTTCATTAAGTACTTTACGTTTGAATTTTACTTTATGCTGTATTAGGACTGAGTTTGCATTAGGACTGAGTTTGAATCTATGTGAACTGAATTTAGAGAAATTCATTTAAAATTTACTAGTTTTTATACCTTGATGTGCCGTTGATGACTGAACATCAGTATCGCTATTTTTATGTTTAGTATCAGCACACTAGCACTGAAGTTTGAACTAAAATTCAGTTCATTAAGTACTTTACGTTTGAATTTTACTTTATGCTGCATTAGGACTGAGTTTGCATTAGGACTGAGTTTGAATCTATGTGAACTGAATTTAGAGAAATTCATTTAAAATTTACTAGTTTTTATACCTTGATGTGCCGTTGATGACTGAACATCAGTATCGCTATTTTTATGTTTAGTATCAGCACACTAGCACTGAAGTTTGAACTAAAATTCAGTTCATTAAGTACTTTACGTTTGAATTTTACTTTATGCTGCATTAGGACTGAGTTTGCATTAGGACTGAGTTTGAATCTATGTGAACTGAATTTAGAGAAATTCATTTAAAATTTACTAGTTTTTATACCTTGATGTGCCGTTGATGACTGAACATCAGTATCGCTATTTTTATGTTTAGTATCAGCACACTAGCACTGAAGTTTGAACTAAAATTCAGTTCATTAAGTACTTTACGTTTGAATTTTACTTTATGCTACATTAGGACTGAGTTTGCATTAGGACTGAATTTGAATCTATGTGAACTGAATTTAGAGAAATTCATTTAAAATTTACTAGTTTTTATACCTTGATGTGCCGTTGATGACTGAACATCAGTATCGCCATTTTTGTGTTAAGCATACTAGCACTGAAGTTTGAACTAAAATTCAGTTCATTAAGTACTTTACGTTTGAATTTTACGTCATGCTGCATTAGGACTGAGTTTGAATCTATGTGAACTGAATTCAGAGAAATTCGTTTAAAATTTACTAGTTTTTATACCTCAATGTGCCGTTGATGAATGAACATCAGTATCGGCATTGTCGTGTTATCAGGATACCTCGAAGTTCAGTCTTTCAACTAAAATTTAGTTAATTATGACTGAATTTCAGTGCTTAAGGGGTGAAAAAGTTCATTTATAAACTGAACTTCAGTTCATATTTGCGATTGCTTATTGGCATTGGCATATTAAGTACCAGCACGCTAGGACTGAACTTCAGTTCATAAGACTGAACTTCATTGGTTCAATCCTTATGCATATAACTCAAGTCCACATGAACTGAACTTCAATCCACATGCCGTAAAAGCTTTTTATAAACTGAAAGAAGCAACCTCAAGACTTTGTGATTACTTATTGCCATTGTTATTAAGACTGAACTTCATACTAACACAATTCTTTCTCTGGTTTACTTATTCAATGCAGAATGGATACAGTTTGTTTAGTTATTGCTTTCAATGGGAATTGGACAAAAGATTACAAGTACTTGGATCATGAAACAAAACTTTTGCTTGTTAATCAAATGATCGAATTCAGAACATTCATGCACAAGATTTATGAAGCAACACATTTCACTGGCGCTGTCAATATATGGTTTGATATTGGAATGGACTCGAGCAGGGGAATGCTTGTAACTATAGAAGAAGAACTGAGAACATGCATGCTTTTGTTGAAGAATGATCCGACTTTCAAGAATAGTCGTTTCGTGATTGAGAAGCTAGAGAATAAAACTACTCGTACAGAAGTTTCACCCCAGGAGGGGACCCTTATAATGCAGATCGACTGCATTCAAGCAGTCGAAAATAATCATACTCCATGCACAGAGCTTCCACAACAAGAGGGAAGCTTGATAATGCAGATTGACTCCCACCTAGCACTTGAAACACCTGGCATTGCTGAGACACTGCAACCAAACAATACTCAATTTCAGTCACCAGCACCAATATTTGAATGCCCTAGTAGCACACCAGCTGCCAAGAGCAAACGGAAAAGGTCCAGGGTAAAACAGAAAAAATCTCCAGCGATGATATTAACAGGAGATGTATCATCGAAAGATGTAGCAGCATACTCAACATTTGACACCAAGGAAACCATGATGAAGTGTTTTGTCAAGATGGCAATCAAGGAGCATTTTGAGTTCAGGGTTATCAGATCAAATAGAACGAGATATGAACTGAAATGCATCGATCCAAACTGTGATTGGAACATTAGAGCAAGAAGGATAAAAGATTCCTCACTGTTTAAGGTAATTAAGTTTCAGAATACACATACATGCTCTGTTGACGTTAAGAAGGCTGATCAAAAACATGCCACGTCAACATTGATATGTGAGTACTTTCTTGAAAACATCCGCGACAACAGAACAGATGTTAGACCGACATTTATTGTCAACGAAATGAGAAGGATACACGGGGTTGAAATAGGATATCACAAGGCATGGCGTTCAATTCAAGCAGCAAACGCATTAATTAGGGGACGGCCTGATGATCATTATCACCTGCTCCCTTCATACTTGCATGTGCTGAAAGAGAGAAATCCAGGTGCTCACACAAATCTAAAGATAGACAGTCTTAATCGGTAAGCATTTCTCAAAAGTGAGTTCGATTGCTATACGGAAATTGAAAACTTTCTGAGAATTTTTTAAAATGTTTCAGGTTTATGTATATGTTTGTTGCTTTCAAGCCATCAATAGACGGGTGGAGGTATTGTCGACCAGTGATAGCAGTAGACGCGACGTTCCTGAAGGCGAAATATCTAGGTGTTCTCATCATTGCTGTAGCAAAAGATGCAAATAATCAAATCTTCCCTCTAGCTTATGGGATTGCAGACTCTGAAAATAATGAAGCTTACACTTGGTTCTTCACTGAGCTGCGAAGGACAATAGGTACTCGTTCTGAACTGGTGTTTCTATCAGACAGAAACAAATCAATTGCGCATGGAATTGCACAAGTTTATCCTGATAGCCACCATGGTATCTGCATCTACCATTTTGAAAAGAATCTAAACCAAAAGAACGTGAGAACCACAGTGATAAGTCTGTTTCAAACTGCTGCAAGAGCTTATAAGCGTGAAGAGTTTCATTATTTCATGTCCGAATTAGAGGGAATGGATAAAAATACGTACGACTACATAATGGAAGAACCACCTGAAAGATAGGCTAGATCTTACTCACCGAGGCGACGATATGATATGCTTACAACAAATATAGTTGAGTCGATGAATTCTGCATTACTTGAAGCAAGAGAGTTGCCCATTTTAAGCCTTTTGGATTTAATCATTCTTAAGAAGCAGAAATGGTTTTGTGAAAGAAGAACTGCTGCTCTAGAGACTTTTCATAGCTTATCAAGGTGGGCAGAAGATGAATTGAACAAGAAGATTCAGCTGGCCTTCACAATGAATGTAAGTATACAGCGCCAAATATGCAATCCTAATAGTGTATAAAAAATACAGATACAGATAGACTGAAAATTCAGGAATGTGATTGGAACTTCAGTAAAAAAAAGGGGGAGGGGGGTTCAACCTTTTGAGGATAGCACTTCTGTACATAACCACTGGGGGGTGGACTTCAAATACTTGTTGCTACAAAATTCAGTCCATAACATTAAGCAAGTTCCAGTACAGACAGTTCGATCCTTGTGGGATTGAACTTCAGTCCATATGATTTGAACTCCAATCAGTCCATTAGAACTGTACTCCTGAACTCTTGCTCTGACTCACTAATAGCCGATTTTAAATAACATCTGTACTGACTCACAAAAGTTGTTATTTTTCATTTCAAATAGGTATTCCCCACAGGTACAGCAACATTCAATGTGCAGGATGAAGGAAAAAGCTTCAACGTCGACTTAAAGAAGAGGACCTGTGACTGTCTTCAATTCCAGACTGATGAACTCCCATGTGTACATGCAATTGCATGCATTGAGAAAAGACGCCTGCTGAAATCTAAGTTCTGTTCAAAATGGTATTCACAAGAGTTTTGGTTAAACGCATATCAAGGTGAGGTGAATATGATAGGGCACAAAACCTCTTGGACTGTACCAGATACCGTGAAAAGCCAGAGGATAGAGACTCCTAATGTCAAAATACAACGAGGAAGAAGGAAAACAAAGAGATACATCCCGATTGCTGAGGCTGTACGGGTCAAAACAAACAAATGTAGTCGATGCAAACGCAGCGGACATGATAGAACCTCATGCATAAATACTCCAGTAGTCCGACCCTATTCAAGGATATATAGGTACTGCTACTTCCTTCATTAACCATAAACTTTTTTTTACTAAATATGTCCCTCCTACTAATTTGATTTTCTAACTTCTTTTTGTTTCATGAAACTGCTTGGCTGTGACTGATGGTGCAGAAATAAATGAAGATATTCAAAATTGCTGATATTTTCTTATCAAACATTCAAGATAATGAAGGTATTCAAACTCTGAATGCATTGCATTATATTTTTTTATCTGTGTGTATGTTAATAAGTTGGATACTAGTATACGAAGCACTTTCAGTCCATATAAGACTGAATTTGTAGGTACTTATGGAGTGTAAATTCAGCCTTTTCAAATATGAACTGAAAAGTGGGATGTAGGAACTTCATTCCCATAATGATACCACTTCAGTCAACGAGGGTAGAAGAGAACTACAGTCGATATGGTTTGAACTTTCATACTTGGAAGCAAATGTTTATTCCTGGTGGATAGAAAGCTCAGTCTATATTCTACAAACCAAAAGCGCATAAGTTTGAGCTTCCATCCTTGTGTGAGTAAAAAGTTTGATCTCATGAATTAAAAACATCCATCCTCAAACAAGACAGAAGTTCAATCAAATACTAAGAGACAAAAGTTCAAAGTCATTGTTGCAGCATCGGTGAACTTGAAAACAAAAAATTCTGGAAAACTCAAAATTTATTACCAACAAAATATAACAGACAACACGTAGATATTATCTTATCAGGCATCTTCAACAACAGACCCACTACTAGAACTAGAACTGGAACTTAAAGGTTCTCTAACATCCTGCCAAATAGCAGCACTTAAAACCACACGATCTGAGGATTCAACAACTCCAAAAAGTATCCTAGTTCCTACTCCTAGATTATTACTACGGACAAATTCCCTCCATCCATTAGACAACCACCTTTCCCTTCCCACTTTTAGGTAGTTCATCCGGAAATGAGCACCATGGCAAATTACAATTGCTCGAACATTACGTCTGGGAAGCCTAATTGACAACAATGCTGGCAAAACCTTTGCAACAAAAAGAAAAATGAACACTGTTATTTTTTAACAACAAATAACAAAAAATAATACTTTTGAAAGACAAAAATGTTATGAATAACTTACAAACTGATCTGATTCAGTATCCAATTGAGTCAAAACTGCATCAATGAGTGCTGCCATCTTAGAAATAGAAATTATTTGGTTGTTCTCTTCAATAATAGTAAGGTCTATTTGTATTACTATAATTATAGAAAAGATATTCTGTACTTTTGTGTTGTCATTTCACTGTTGGATAAAGCTGAAGATTCTTTCTTCTTTTGTTCTGTAGTCTAACCCAACACACCTGACAGAGTACATGACCCCACTAGGATTTAACTACACAATAAAAAGAATACATGACCCCAGTAGGATTTAACAACTGAACTGCAATTTCAGTCCATTAGGGGGGAGTGAAATTCAGTCAAACAACTGCAATTAATAAAAAAACAACATAATCCCCGGTACGATTTAACAACTGCAGTGCAATTTCAGTCCATGAGGGGTGCTAAAAGGTCAGTCAATTTGTGGGTTCTGAAGTTCAGTCAATGAGGGGGGACTAAAAGTTCAGTCAAAAACTGCAATTAATAAAAAAAAAAAATACATAACCTTCTTGTGGGATTTAGCAAAGTGTTGTGCAATTTCAGTCCCCATTGAGGGGTAGTGAAGTTCAGTCCATATCTGTTTAGTGAAGTTGAGTCAACGGACGGGTACTGAAGTTCGAGTCAAAAACTGTCATTAATAACCATAACTGTACAGTTTCGGTAAGACCATAAAAAGCATAACTGTACAGAAACTGTAACACCATAGAAAACATAAACTTCTTTGACTACATTTAATGAACCATAGAAACCATAACCGTACAGAAAACTGTAAAAAGACCATCCACTTGCCAGTTACTGATTTTTTAACTATAAATACCCCCTTTGCATTTAGAGGAAACTACAAAGTTTATTCCCTCTTCATCTGATACATACTACATAGTTTTTTTTTTTCAGAAAACAAAATATGGCAAACGAAAACAATCGTGTGGAGGAACTAGGCAGTTTCAGGAAGAAAATAACATCGTCTTACTATAACAGAGATGATTTTGTATGTTAAAAACAAATGACCAGAGTATATTTTATATTTTTCATTTAATTTTTCAGTGTTTTGTGGTTTTGTTTATTAACTGTGAAATATTCTTGCTTTTAAATTTTTCCAGACAGTTGGAAGCACAAGCTGCCAAATATAAATGGGCTGGCATGCATAGTTTGTGAGGGTGGAGATGATGATATACATTTAATGCACTTCAAAGTTGGGAGGCATGCAAGGCTGTGTAATGGTTGGAAGGCTATGCTTACTAAGAAAGGCTTCAGGATAGGTCATACGCTTCGTTTTGATCATCTATGGCACGAGATGATCGATGGTGTTCCATCTGTTGTTTTTGGTGTTTCTCTCGTAAACAATGACGCTGGTGAAGGAGATGATGATGATGATGATTTAAGCAGTGATGATGATGATGACGATGATGGTGGAGCATCAGCAGACAATCCAATTTTAATTGACTAATTTCTAGTACTTGTTTGTTGTTTTAGTTTATGCAGTACGGTTTGTTTTGTTATTACAATGTCTATTTTTAATATATGAACTTTAACCTAGTTATGTTTTATATATTTGAATCTCTCATTATTAACTGAAAATAAGTAAAGTAGAAGCATCCTCATGGACAGAACTTCTGTCCATGAGGATTAGAAGCTCCATGTTTAAGTAAACATAGAACTTAAAACAACATGGAACAGAACTTCTCTCATCATGGACAGAACTTCTGTCCATAAGGATTAGAAGCTCCTTGTTTAAGTAACCCTAGAACTTAAATCAACATGGAACAGAACTTCTATCATCATAGACTGAAGTTCTGTCCATGAGGATTTTAAGTTTCAAATTGAAATAACTCGATTAGAAGCTCTGTCTTTAAGTAAACACAACTCATCATGGACAGAACTCTTATTATCATGGACTGAAGTCTCTAGCCACTTGCATTTGATTATCTTCTTTCACAGAATTAAGAAAAAGACTATACTTGGAATATATGTAAAATGTAAAAAATTAACATTAAACATTAATAACTGTTGATACATATATAGGCACAGAACTTATAAAAAACTCTACACCATAAAAACTTCATACATATTCAGTTATGGAGATGGTGGTGGAAGACCAGCAAGATCAAAACCAACATGTGCTGCTATAGCTTCAATAGCCTGGGTGATCATTTGCACTCGTCGCCTTTGGACGTAACGCATATACAAAATATCATTTTGCATTTCCTGTATTGCATTCTCCTGGTCCTACATCTGCCGCCTTAGGACTGCAATCTCCCATTGTATATTATTTCCAATCCCTACTGGTACTGGTGCAAATCCTGGTGCTGGGGCAAACCCTGGTGCACCTGGTTGCTCTGCTTGTGGTGGTTGATTCACACTACTTTCAGACATTCTTGCGCCTGCAGTTTAGAAATCTCAAAAATAGATAATCCTAAAATAATAAGATGATAAGAATTAACAGTCTGTTATGTATTTATAGATAAAATTATAACAGTTGCAACTTGTAGTTCAAAAGGCACAATAAAATACTAACAGTTGCAACTTATAGTTCAAAAAGGCACAATAACATTTTAAAAGTTGCAACTTATAGTTCAAAGGTCACCAGTCCATAACAGGTAAATAAAAATATTGAACAGTCACAATGAGGGTAATAAAGTTCAACCAATGATGATAGAAGTTCACTGCATCAACGAAGATAAAACTTCTGTCTCTGAGGATAAAACTTCAGTCCCCCTGTAGATTGAAATTGATGGCATATAAATAGAAGTCCAATCTCTGTGTGGTAGAAATTCAGTCCATGTGGTTTCAACTTCCAACCTTGGAGACAGAAGTCCTAGTGGACTGAAAACACACACAGACGCAGAGTTGATGTAAAAGTTCTGTCATGAGGATAAAACTTCAGTCCTATGTGGACTTCAATCAATTGGAGACAGAGACATTCATCCCCTGATGGACTGAACACACACACACAACAACAAACATACACACTCACACAAACGCATGGGGGGTATAAAAAAGGTTCACTCCATAATTGCATCACTGCAATAAAAATGGCATTTACATAATTCTATGCATAATAATCTGTTCATCTGTACATAATATCTGTTTCACCATACTTTACCAAAAAAACTTTACAAAAAATATTACTAGGAATTCTTAAGATAAAAACAAAAATATTTACAACTGGCACATGTCCTCATTATGTTGCCCATAATCATGCTCAACAAATTCGGGTGGAGTCTCAAATCCATCCCTAGCC
The DNA here is from genome assembly GCA_037355625.1 of Petunia x hybrida. Lineage (NCBI taxonomy): Eukaryota > Viridiplantae > Streptophyta > Magnoliopsida > Solanales > Solanaceae > Petunia > Petunia x hybrida. The sequence goes on from JBBBVM010000902.1 coordinate 130,931, forward strand.
TTTGCACGACCATGAGCCCAAAGCTGACAACCAAACCGCTCCCTGTAAATATGAATTTGATCTGGTTTAACCTTGTCAACAATTTTACCTCTGGTCAGCAGATCAGCATACCAAATTACAAAAGCGCCACAACTAGTCCTAAAAAATGAGGCACCAAAACAAAGAGTAAGACATAAAAGTAGGCAGGGGTTATAAGTTCAGTCAATTATATCAAATTTTGCTCTAAAACTTGCACAAAAATGAAAAGACTTACTGATCTTCTTGGTTCGGTGATACTACCCAATGGGCTTTATAGGCAGCATTGAACTTATCGTTTTTGAAAGAATCATGCAGAGACCCGAAGTTGACATACTTGAACAGATGTGGGAGCACAACAGCATAAGCCTTGACGTGGTCGACTTTGTCTGCTGGTGGCTTCTTTGTTTTGACCATCGAATCATATACACGTATTTTCTTGTCGTGCAAATCAAAGACTGCCAAAAAGTAACTGTGTGACCGTTTCACCAGGTTTTGCTTGCAATCGGCATGGAAAATAGAGTTTATCAACCCCGCCCCAGGGAATTGAACACCTCCGTTCCAGGCCATGAAGGTAATCACACATATACTGTCCAATACCGTCAAGCCAGATTTCATCACCTGGTCTTTTCTTTTTGTCTTTGAATTCTGACTTATAAATAGAGCACATATAACTATCAAAAATAATATCAGTAATTGACAGTGTATGAGGAAACTGGAACAAATGGTAGCATGCCCTCTTCCTAAGATAATACATAGCCACATCGATATGCTGCAAAAAATGAACCTGTTTAGTCAATACACACAATAACGAACACGGAACAAACCAAAGAACAGAAAATGCACTAACATTATCAGACAAAGTGTAGGCAACATCTACAAACTCCAAAAACTACTGCTTGTCTGGCTTCATTGTTTCCAGCTGATATGGATTACTGTCGTAATCATTATCGCGTATATAACAAGCATGGTTGTTCCTAATTAAAAAGATACAAAATACAAAACACATATTACTTTTCCATCAGGAATGAACTTAAGAATATAATAGGCAATGAAGTTCAATCTTATAGGGGGACAGAACTTTGCACGTCCTTGTGGACAAAAATGTCCATGGCCTTTGACTGAGGTTCAATTCTTACAGACAGAACTTACTCCATATGCACAGAAGTTCAATCCATAGGAGCAGAACTCATGGGATAAGAAGTTCAGTCCATATGGGATTGACCTATAGGTTTCCAAATTCATCAACTATGCACTGAACTTATAAAACTACAGACAAGAAATCATAAAAAAATACAAAATAGACTTACTCATCAGGTTTAGTGCCATTTCTTTGAAATAGCAAAAAAGATTTAAACTCATCCAACACTGCTGGGCTATTCTTCAAGTGGTGGAATGGACAAATACGTCTGTAATTAGCCTTCCAGTCAGTTGTCTTCTTTTTAGTCCTTGTGGTATTATATGGAGATAGCAACCACTGACTGGGCTTTCGGTCCCTTTTCCCCAGAAGACCTTGCTGCTCCGCCTGTTCTACCTTAGTACTTACAGGGGCTTGGTCACTTGCCTTGGCAATCTCCCTAACAATCGGAACAGGCCTCTCATGTTCCTGTGTCGTAACCTCTTCTTTGGGTGCTTCATCAATTGACTGACAGGCAAGAGCCTGCTGATCTTCAGTCATCTCCCCATCTCTTAAAACTTGGTTACTTCTATCAACCTGTTGTTCTTTGTTCAGCTCCTCTTTCTCCTGTTCCTGACTCATTACTTCTTCTTTGGCCGCTACACCAACTGACTGTTGTCTGTCGACAAGACTTTCAAAAGTCTGTGGTTCAGTCAAATCAACTTCTCTTCTTGTTTGCTCAATAGCCTGGGAAGTCTCCATAACAATCTTAAGAGGCATCTCCTGTTGCTGTGTCGTAATCTCTTCTTTCGGTTCTTCATCAATTGACTGACAGCCAAGAGCCTGCTGATCTTCAGTCATCTCCCCATCTCTTTCAACTTGGTTACTCCTATCAGCCTGTTGTTCTTTGTTCAGCTCCTCTTTCTCCTGTTCCTGAGTCATTACTTCTTCTTTGCCCGCTATACCGACTGACTGTTGTTTGTCGACAAGACTTTCAAAAGTCTGTGGTTCAGTCAAATCAACTTCTCTTCTTCTTTGCTCAATACCCTGGGGATTCTCCATAACAATCTTAAGAGGCATCTCCTGTTCCTGTGTCGTAATCTCTTCTTTGGGTGCTCCATCAATTGACTGACAGCCAAGAGCCTGCTGATCTTCAGTCATATCCCCATCTCTTTCAACTTGGTTACTTCTGTCAGGATTCTCCATAACGACATCAACAGGCATCTCCTTTCCGTGCGAAATCACCTCTTCTTCTACTGTTTTGTTGACCGACTGCCCTTCTGGTTCTTCTCTTGCTGCTTGATAACTCACATCAACATTATACATTTCAACGTCATCGGTCCTCTCCTGTTGCAGAATTATGCCTTGTTCTTTTCCAAGTTCAACCTGCTGCTGATTTTTCGACATATCTTGCTGAATTTCTTCAGCTCTTGGTGTATTTTCAGCATCACATGAACCCCCACTAACACTTTCTTGAGTCAGTATATTAAAACTAGGCATATCAGGATGTGAACTATTTTTCTTCAACTTCTTCCTTTTCCTTTCATAGGTTTTTGGTTGGATGGGTGCAGAAGTTGTACCTGATTTCTCCACAATCATATCCTGAGGGAGCAAGCGAGGTGTCGACAGATCAAGCTCTCCACTTATAACTTGCAATTGAATATCCAGCACCTCCCTCTGGGCTGCAGTCAACTCACCAAACATGTCTAATTCACTCTCAATTCGTTCATGAATTTGTCTAGGGATTTCATTGACAAACGCACCTTGTAAAGCTCCATGCAATTGTATAGCTGAATTTAGACCTGCACCACCACCGCTAACTTCTTTTCTGACATATGAACAGCTTTTTGATTTCCTAACTACAGTGCCTTCGCTGGAGTCTTGTCTGTCATCTGAAGGAGATTTTGATTTCCCGGATACAGCTCCATGACTGAAGTCTTTCCTTACATCTGGAGGAGACTGCCTCTTCCTTCCATCACTAGCATTGCCTCCACATGAATACAAGTTTAAGGAATTACGAACACTGCCAGATTGTTCCTTGCTCCTTCTTCCACTAACATCTTTCCCGGATACAGCTCCATGACTGAAGTCTTTTCTTACATCTGGAGGAGACTTCCTCTTCCTTCCATCACTAGCATTGCCTCCACATGAATACAAGTTTAAGGAATTACGAACGCTACCAGATTGTTCCTTGCTCCTTCTTCCACTAACATCTTTCCTCCAACTTGCTTCCTTTTCCTCAAAATTCTTAGCAAACTTCTTCATAAAATCCAGAACACAATCAACCTTGTTATCTACACCACGAACCTTGTTTTCTACAGCACGAACATTGTTTTCTACAGCACGAACCTTGTTTTCTATACCACCAATATACTTCCTTATGCGCCGTCGCTGACTACGCATCCTCTTCCGGAATTTTATATTCACCTTCTGCAAAAACAAAAAAAAAATCGATAGAACTGATAAAAATATTCAATTAAAATAAAAACAGAAAAAGATGAATGCACATGATACTTGAAAACTCACTTTAACAATTGCATTAACTAAATCTTGATCAAGCTCTACACCATGTCGAGCATCCTGCCTATCATCACAAGCAGCCTCACCCGCATGAATATCATCCTCAGTCTCAGCAACATCATCCTCACCCACATTATCATCATCCTCAGTCTCAGCACCAACATCTCCACTCTCATCAGCACCATCCTCAGTTCCACCACCACCTCCCTCGGTCTCAGAACCATGCTCAGTCTCAGCAATATGTTCACTCTCAGAATCATCCTCAGTCTCAGTCTCAGCAATATCTTCACTCTCAGCACCATCATGATGTGTCTGAGCCCCACAAACCTCAAAATCATCAGACGTATCCTCACTATCTTCAACAACTTCTTTTCCTTTTAAAAGTTTACATGCAACAACAGGTACAACAGGACCTGCTTCTGTCACATTCAATTCCACAGACCTTTTTTCTTCCTCAGACAGAAGAATTGGAACCATTTTAAATTTGTCAAAACTCTATAAAAAAAAAAAAAAAGAATCCATGAGAAATATATTAGCACCACAGTAAAATAAGAAATAAAACTTTTATATGCAGAAATAGAAGTTTTGTCCTCATGGACTGAACTTCAATTGGTACTATTTTAGAAGTTCAGTCCATGAGGACAGATACATGGATGGGAGAGAAGTTCAGTACATAATGATAGAACTTCAGTAAGGCTGAAGAAGTTCAGTACATTAGGATAGAAATTCAGTCCATGAGGGTAAAGAGCTTAAGCAACCACACACACACACTAAGACACAGATATAGAAACTTACATTTACATTATGAAAAAACTGATCAACCAAAGTGTTATACTGAGGATTTTTGAAACTAATAAACCTAACCATCCTTGGGAAGCCACGACCATTATATGTACAAAAGTTAGAACGAAGTGATGGAAATAAATCCAGAAACCAAGCACATAACACAAACGGGAATCCCAGCACATAGTAATTTACACCACTTTTAAGAGGTCTCATTGCAAAGTTAACTAGTGCTTCAAAACCCGCACTACCCCAGGGATAAGCTCTACAAAGATCCTCGTTGTCAATAATATCCAAGTAATGCACTTCAACCAAGCTTGTTTTTTTGTTAGAACACAAGATGATTGACTGAAAAATATAAAACTCTGCAATCTTCACTGCATCATCTTCATCGACCAGAGATGCCGGGGTCATTGATACTAAAAATTTACGAACGTCTGACACCTGAAGATTGCTTTTGCCACGAAAGTACTGCTTCAGAAGCCTCTGATTCATATTTATAGCAGGTCCATCAAACAATTCCTCACGGTTTGCAGAAAACCTCAAACCAGTGTAAACATGATATTCTTCGGGACCAAAATGGATGAGATGACCAAAAATATTAAAACTTAATCTATTCGGATCACTGCTCACAATACGTGACAATAATAAACAATGCAGTAACCTCATAGAAGTTTTGTACGACTGCAACTTCAGAAAGTTTCCAAACACACCATCCGAAAGCTTCTTACGCTGCGCTTTACTGAAATTTGAAATGATATGATCCAAATTGTGCTCCCCTTGCCAATATGCATTCATGTTGAACCAGCGGTCAAATGGATACAGTAGATTACCTTCCATTCCAGCATCCATATTGCACAAAGCTAACAATAAAAGAAAAAACTATCAGTCACACATACAAAATAAACAAATACAGGTTTGAGCATACACACAGACACACGCACGCACACAGAAGTTCATTCCTTGGAGACAGAAGTATAATAATAGTAGGATGACAGCACACACTGAGTCACACACATATGGGCGATAGGCTTCAGTCCACTAGAAATGAACATCTGTCCTATGTGGACTGAGCATACACACATACATAAGTTATTGGTGCTGCACCAGCTATAGGCAACTTGAATCAGGGTGCAATGTACACTAAGGTCAGAGGAAACCAGGGAAATCAAAACTTCAAGAGACAGGCAAAGAAATTCTACTGTGATTTCTGCAAACTGACTAAATGGCGGCTGGAAACTAAATGCCTACCCTCAAGATTATAAGAAAAGAAAAAGTGGTCCTTCTGCCTATAATGTGCAATTAGAAAGTGAAGATATTCCTTCACAGATTGGAAAGATAAGTCAAAACTGGAAGCTGCACTATTCAAACCGTATTCAATGAAGCGCACGCTTCATGCGCTGAAGCATGAAGCAACTGAAGGATGAAGCGAGCGCTTTAAGCGATGAAGCGACCGCTTTAAGCGATGAAGCAACCGCTTTTACAAACACTGCTTTCTACCTAATGCAATGGTGACACATACTGTGTTTTTTGCTTTGAAATAGTGCTTGTGACACACACACAGAGACAGAAGTTCAGTCCATCACACAGAGACAGAAGTTCAGTCCATCACACACAAACACACACAAACACAAACAAACACACACACACACTGAGTCAGACGCATTGGGAAGGGGTGTGGGGGACTTCAGTCCACTAGGAATAAACTTCAATCACTGGAGACAAAAGCTCAGTCCTAATGGAACTTCAGTCCATCACACACACAAACATAACTTCAGTCAATCACACACACAAACACACACACACGCACACACGCACGGCGATCACAGAGACACGCACACACACATAACTTTAATACACACACACTTGAACCTGAATAAAAATTAACTACTAAATACGCAAAAAAACATACAAATTTAAACTTAAATAACGTTACTTAACTTAACAACAACATATTTTACAAAAAAATACAACAAAAAAAATACAAAAAAGTAGTATATGAAAAGAGAGAAATGTTATACCTGCGAAAATGCAAAGGTGAAGAGAGAAATGTAATTCAACGTACGTAATGCAATGCAACTAAAATTCAGTTCGTTAACTATTCTAGGTTTGAAGGTGATTTTTGCATGAAGATTCGGTGAAGAAGAAGGGTTAAAATGCATGAAATGAACGGTTAAAATGAAGAGAAGGGTTTTAAAAACCCCTGTCAATTCAGAAAAGATGAGGGGTAATTTGGACTTTTAAATATGCCCCGTTTAGTGTACTGCCACAAAAGTGGCCTCTAGTGTAAAGCCACTGAAAAAACTGGCCTCAAACTAAATACCAGTGTTAAAAGTGGCCTCTGGGCGAAATTTTTACAGTTTTGTCACTGGTCTTTGGTTTGAGGCCACTTTTTTTATTAGTTTTGCATGAGAGGCCACTTTTTGGAACTTCCATCATTGTGGGATGAATTTCATACCACAAGAACTTCAGCCCACAAAGGTTGAAGTTTACGCATCTATGCCTAAAAGTTCAGTCCTTGCGGGTTGAAATTGCACTTTATACCTTAGTCATGAAGTTCAGCCCACAGGGATTGAACTTCAGCCCACAAGGTTTGAACTTCAGCCCACAAGAATTGAAGTTTCAAAAAGTAGTCTCTCATGTAAAACCACTAAAAAAGTAACCTCAAACCCAAGACCACTGGCAAAAGTGGCTATTCGTGCACTTTGCCCACAAATATCTCTGTTGCATAAAAACTGGGAAAGTGCACGCATAGCTACTTTTGCCAGTGATCTTTGGTTTGAGGCTACTTTTTTATTGGCTTTGCATAAGAGGCTACTTTTTGGAACTTCAATCCTTGTGGGTTGAACTTCACACAAGTTCGGCCCACAAGTGTTGAAGTTTACGCATCTATGCCTAAAAGTTCAGCCCTTACGGATTGAAGTTGAACTTCATAACTTAGGCATGAAGTTCAACCCACAAGATTTGAATTTCAGTCCACAAAGATTAAAGTTCCAAAAAGTAGCATCTCATGTAAAACCAATAAAAAAAGTGTCTTCAAACCAAATACCAGTGACAAAAGTGGCATGTGGGCAAAATTTTTACCAAAAACATCCAAAATCTACTGAACTAGGTGGCCTTTAATTCTTGGGTAATTTACAAAAGGGATTTTTTTATAACTAACTACTGTTGACACCCAATTTTGTCCCTCCGTTTTTCGCAATTTGGCTATATTTAATTAAAATTTATAATAGTAATTTTCCAAACAACTGCATTAGACAACATGCATTTACGTGTGTAAAATTATTTTTTAATCCCCTATTTATATAATATTTATTTGATTATGACTATATTACGTAATTACATTCATTTAGGCTATTTTTCAAACTACGTATACTATTTTATGCAATTTAACGCATTACGACATTATTTAATAACTATTTGTGGCTATTTATATCTAATTAGTATTATTTGTGGTCATTTACATTTATTTATAATTATTTATATTTATTCATAATTATTTACAAAATTTCCTATTTTTATACTAATTATTTATATTTATAAGCATTTTGATTAAATACTAGCTATTTTGTTATTTTACAATCCTATTTCTATTACATTCAGTCCACGTCATTACCCTTTGTCCACGTGTACGCCACCTAAGCTTCACATAAGCCTACATCTCACCAAAGTTCACTCCTAGCCTACGTACAACTCATCATAAGCATAGTACTACTCTCCAAAGCACGCGTACAACTCACATCTGCACGCAGTACAACCCCTCAAAGCCCCACTCTCCTTACACCTCACATATACTACCTATGCACTCACTCACACGCGCGCCTACGTGGCCTAATCAGGGTCCTTCATCCCGTAAATCCAACGGCTCGTATCATTTCTCCTATTTACATCTATACTTCAGCACCCCTCTTCCAAAACCCTAAACATTATTCCCTCTCCTCCCTTAACTAAAGCAGCCGACTCCCCATTTCCCTCTCTCCCCCTTTCCCCCAAAACCCGACCAGATACACCATATCTCCACCGTATCTCCGTCATCCCCTCCACCATTCGCGTTGTCTGCTCGTCTCTCTCTCTCTCCCTTGTCATTTTCACACGGTGTTATGAACTATTGCAAGGTATGGGACTTGAGTCCCACATCGGCCAAATGGGGGGCTGTTGTGGGGTTTATATAGCCTTGGGCTCTCCCACCTTAATAGCTAGCTTTTGGGGTGTGGTTCTCCCAAGGTTGTATCAATGGTATCAGAGCCACCCACCACCCTCCGTACACCGTACCTTGGATGGTGACGCCGGCATTGCAGTGTTCGCCCGGGGCTAGAAATTGTCTAGCGCACAGCCGTCGAGGACGACGGATGCGGAGCGTGGTGGTTTGTTATGAACTATTGCAAGGTATGGGACTTGAGTCCCACATCGGCCAAATGGGGGGCTGTTGTGGGGTTTATATAGCCTTGGGCTCTCCCACCTTAATAGCTAGCTTTTGGGGTGTGGTTCTCCCAAGGTTGTATCACACGGAAATAGGGAAACAAATCCTCTCCTCCCTATTTCTATGGAAACCGAAAAGGAAGAAGAGAGAATTGGGCGAATCTCGTCAGTATCGTGGAGATTATCAACCTCTATACACTGACAAGGCAAGGAAGTCGAGGGATTTGGATTTGAATCCCCACAAATCAGGCAGAAACGAAAGCAAAAGACCCGACCCGGTTCTAATTGTTCCTGACCCGACCCAACTCGAAACCTAGTACGCACTCTCATTTTTAACATTTTTTAGTTGGCCTTGAATCCTTCTATGATGAACTTGAACTTGTGTGCCAATTCTTATACAAAGACATGTTTTTTTCCTGATTAATGGAGTTTATCAAATTTATATGTTTAATCTAGTTTTGATTAAAGAGTACATTGGTTGATTAGGATTTAAGACAATTTCTCTTAGTTCTTGCTCATGTAAAAGGCATAAGTTCTTATTAAGTTCATGTTGCAAGGGTGTATGTATTAGGCTGCGATCACTAAACGTATGTTTGAACTATTTTTGTGCTCTTTACATCTCGACAGGGATGTTATACAGCCTTGTGTATCCTTGATAGCAAATAGGTGTAGGCATGATTGATAATAGGCAGAATACATAGATTGCCCCTTTAAGTTATACCCAATTCCCATATAGATACCTCAACTTTCCTAGTGATCAGATAGACACTTTTTCTTGGCAGAAGTGTATATTTCGAACACTTGAGTCCAGCGGACTATCTGCGTGAAACTCACTTGCGAGCTGATGTGTCAAGTGACCCAATAAAATAATGACACATGGAATTTTTCCTTTTTTTAATTTCCACCTATAATGCTTCTTTTTTTAATTTAAAAATGTATTATTGTTACTCTATATATTAAGTAAAACAAACCAAAACAACTTTAAATAATAGATCTCCCCAACAGAACCCCCCTCCCTCCCCTACCACTTCTTCTTCTTCCCCATGATCCTAACCCACCTCCCTTCATCAGCTTCCTCTCCAAAAACAACACCCCCTTGTCAGTTTCCTATTCTTCTTCCTATGACCCCTTTCAATTAGTTTCTTAATCTTTAACTAGGTAGTTGTCGGAGAAATTTACGACCAAAAAAAGTTGTTTCTCAATGATATTATTTGAAGGTGTTATTCAAAATAGCATAGATGTGGTTGAAGGTGTTGACTATCCCCGTTCTTCCTTGAAAATTGATAGACTCTTCAACTTCAAGTGACTATAAGTTGGTCAAAAAATTGAGATGAAAATTGAAGAATTTCAAAGAAACTTTGGTATGAAAATTTGTTTGGGTTTGAGGTATTATTGATTCAAGAAGATTTCAAAATCTGTCATTATAGTGATTTTTGGGTTTGTTTGGGCTCTTTTTGAAGGAATCTAAATTCTCCATTGATAAGTTTTGAAAAACATAAAAAACGGCAAGTTATGATTTTGAAGTATAAATTTTGTGACTGATTATCCTCATAACAAAGACATTGTTGTGATGAATCTGTAAAAATTCATGGGAACTGGTGATTTTAGCCGTGGAAGAAGGAACAGAGCTGCGGTTATGGGGCGTTGACCAGCGAAGTCAGCCATGGAAGTTTTGTTCTTTTTTTTGTTTTATTTTCGTGTGGGGCCCACATAAAATTTAGAAAGATGAGAAAATTTAGTAATCTCTCACGCGCTCAAATATGCGTGAAACTCACGTCATTTGCCATGTCAGCATAAGGTGTTCAAAATATACACCTCTGCCAAGAAAAAGTGTCTATCTGATCACTAGAAAAGTTGAGGTATCTATATGGGAACTGAGTACAACTTAAAGGGGCCATCTATGTATTCTGTGTCTTGATAATATCCTTGTAATTAGTACAATGAGTCTAGTCAAGAGCTCATATGCTGCATATATATTTCTCTTTCTAGGCTGACAGAATTAAAATGCTCTCCCTTTTTCATGTGAGAATGCTGCATCACCTTCCCCTTGAATTGTGGGACTTCTGACCTTAAATCAGGCCCTATTTGAATGATTTCTAGCCTCGAATTGATTGATTTTCTGGCTCAGTTGACAAAGGAAAGTATTTTTTTCTAATTGAATCCTGGTCTATCTAAACTGTCCAAATGCATTGTATTACATGCATAGTACTATGATTTCACAATCCATTGAGTGATTGACAATCTGGGATAAGATTTTATAGCTTCTTTCCTTTATTTGATGAAATTTGGATATTATCTTTATTTTTATTTCCTTTTGAAGAAAAGCTGAATCCTTATTACCTTAGATGAATGAAATACTGAGTTAGGTGCCAAGACCTTTCTTCACCCTATAAATACAGGCCATCCTTGAACACTTAAGAAAAAACATACAAGGACACACATACACTGAGTACACCCTCTTTTTCACCACTGGACACACTTGAAAACAGCCTCAGTTCCCAGCCTCTCCCCTCACAGACCCTGCACCTTCAGACCTCCATCAGGACAAGGGGGGAAACATCTTTAAATACACCTCTGAATACCTCTTTTATTCTCTACTCTCTCTTCTCTGGAATAAGCTGAAAACAGGACACTGAGAACACACCTTTCACACACTTTTACTGGTACCTCTATGGACTGAAATACAGTCTACACACACATTGAATTCAGATTCCTTTCTTCCCCTCCACACCTCAGGATCAGACACCATCTTTTATACCTTTTACAGAGGAAACACCCCTTTAGACACTGAATACACAGCACACAAATAGATACACATTTCTGCACTTCTCCCCTCTCCATTAAATAGCATAAGGGCTACCTGATCCTTCCCCATTCTGTCTTGCTGTTTGAAAACCAAATAGATCCTGTGGTAATGCTGGATCACTGCCCATTGCTCCCTGGTTGTTTTTCTCCCTTCTCTGCTTGTTTAAACATTTAAGGTACCTCTCAACTGATTGAATGAACTCATTGGTGCTGCATATCTGTTTTAGCTGCTGCCTGTGGCTGTGTTATTTGCTTGTTGTGTAAGCTGTTTGGGTCTGTCATAGACCATTTTTCTAACACTCTCGATGCAGCTTGTTATAGTCCATCCTTGGGCTATTTTAGGATAGCCAAAGGCCATCCCTTTTGATGTTTTCTTGCAGGTTGTTCTGGCCCTGAATGAGTCAAATCAGACTCAATGTGAAATGCATAAAAGCCTAAGATTATGGGACAAGGCCCTACTCTTACCTTCCTTCTGTTTAATTTTGTATTGAAAGTGTCTTTATGTATTCATTAGGACTAGTCATGGTTTGTATACAAGCACCAAAGGGTGCAGTTAGAATTATTAAGACAGGTGCAAGTTTAAACTGCTAGTATATGCAGTTGAATTGGCTAAACAGGGGCCGTTTCTAACCTCATCTTTGATGTTTTTTGTATTTAAGAGGTCAAAATTGTAAGACATGTTTAATAGTGGACTGTCTATGAGAAATCTGGAACTAGAAAACAGTAGTAGAACATGACATGCTTAAAACTGGGAGTTTTAAACCCAAATTGGGTTGCTAGCATAGCTTTTGGCATTTTAAATTAGATCATTTTCCGAACAGGCTAGAAATGCAAGACAATTTGAAAACTAGATTATTTCTCTATAAATTCTATGTTCTGGAAGCGTAACAGTACATCTGATTCTTTTAGAAGTGGTTATAATTGAAAATCAGCCTATCTCTGCAAACCTGAGACTTCTACAACCTAATGGCGCTTTTATTTTGTTTAAAGTGGCTAAATTTGCAAGACAGTATTAAAACAGGCTCATTTCTGCAATTGTTACATTCTGAAATGTTCGGAGTATGCAACTGTTATTCTTTTAGAAATGGCTAGAACTGGAATTAGTCTATTTCTGCAAATCTTAAATTTGTTAGTCCTTATTATATTTCACTTGCTTCATTAATTTGGAGGCCTAATTCGAAAGCTTTTAACATTGTTTACTTACATAATATGTGCTTATGTGACAACATGGCAGTTCATTATTTGACGCTTAGAGGTCTAGTTTGGGGCGCTTAATAAACTTAGGGGTCTAGATACTTAAATTAGTTGTCTCAATAGCCTCCGAGACTTTAAGCGGGACGCTAGAAAACTTTTTAGGACGTTATAAAACATTAGGAAACGCTTTAGTTAAATAGTTAAAGAGGGTATGGGCGTTAAGGGAGTTAAGCCCCTCGGAAGTGATGAAATTACCCGAGCTATATATTGATTTTGAAACTATCGTCCCTTACGAAAGCCGGGTTCTGATCCGAAAAAGACAATAAAACCTAGGGCTATTTATACAAGTAATTAATTGGTTATTTATTATTAGTGGCTATTTGTGCAACATGACTATTGTTTAAAATTATTTATGTAAATCATTAAATTGCCTATTTTACTTATTTTGCAGCCTATATCTCTTTTATTTACCTTATTTAGCTTTCATCCTTTTCTAAACAATATATTTAAACCCAATGTAGAAATCGGTCGGGAACCACGTTTAGTGGAACCTAGAAGGTGCCTAACCCCTTCCTTCTGGGTTATTTCGAACACTTACCCGTATCTCTGACTCGTAGACCAACACGGAGTTAATTCTTTAAATGGAATTAGAAATTAATAGGTGACCTAATACGCCTAGGAAATTTATTAGGTGGCGACTCCAAAACTCTAAACTCAAACGAGTTCACCCAGTCAAATCTGAAAACCCGACTCGCCTCGAGTCGAGTCCAAAATCGGGTATGACAACTACTACAGAAGATTTTATTTCACTGGATACCACTTAAGAATGGTACCATTCTTTTAATTGCAAATATACCACATTTGTAGCTGAAAAAAGAAAAAATTATACTATAATTGTTGGTCTTTATCCCGAAGTTAAGCATTATGCTACAAACATGGATAATGGAGCCTATCTTATGCTCCCTATACTAATCCCTATAATGCCTCTTTAAATACTAGTAATCTCTAACAACACTACCCATGTAGCGTCTGCTTTCTCTACATTCTTTTATTTATAGAAAATTCCTCTTTAAATACATATAACTAGTATATTTTTCGTATATTTATAGTATATATTTTAAAAAAGTCTTTGAAAGTATAAAATTAGTATATCTTGAACAAACTATAGTATACAAAATACATCTAACTAGTATATTTTTAGTATATATTTAAAAATTTTGTCTTTGTAGGTATAAAAGTAGTATATCTTGAACAAAATATAGTATACAAGATCTAAATAGTAGTATTTTTCTGGTATATTTATAGTATATACCAAAATACACATAATATATGGTATATTATTTGAGTATTAGATATTCATTAGTATTATATTGGTAGTATATAGGTAATACACATGCAACTTGTAAATCTTGTATGCTCTATGTGTAACTCTGTTAAGATGTGTTTGTTGAATGTTATGTGAAATTAAGCCTAATTATATATGTGGTAATTTATTAGGTATTGCCTTATACGCATCAATGAGAACTGCTCATGAAAATTTATATCATCAAGCTTCCACAACACAAAGATGTTCAAAGTTAGAAAGTTTGTTGATGTACACACTTGTTCAGTGATTGAATGATTATATGACCAACGTCACGCTATATTTGGGTTTATTAGGAGTATGATTGTAAAAAACTACGTTGATCCTAAAGCTATATATACTCCGAAGAATATCATTCGTGACATAAAACATGTGAATGGTGTGGACATGAATTATAGAAAGCTTGGAGATCAAGGCAAAAGGCGCTTGAAAAAGTGCGAGGAAATCCGAGTTAGTCTTATGGGAAGCTGCGTAGCTACCTTTACATGTTTGGTATAACTACATTATTTTAGGAGATAGAATTTTAGTATATATCTAAAACTTAGATTTAGGATAATCTGTATAAGTGGTATTATTGCAATTAAAATCTCTAAGTATGGTATAAAATTGAAGAAAGTGGTATTTTTGTTATTAAATTACATTATTAGATAAATGTAAGAATTAAATCATGGTGTTTTAGGTATTTTTTCATTTACAAAACTATACAACCTAACACTTTTTTTTTACACTAAAATGTCAATATTATCCAATTTTTAAAATATAGCAATATTATTTTTTCAAAACATAGCAAAATACATACAAAAGGGTAGGGGTGTACAAACCGAACCAAACCGTAAATCAAACCGAACCGAATAAAAAAATCGACTCGTGGTTTGGTTTGATTTGGTTTGGTTTTGGAAAAATAAAAACCGACATATTTGGTTTGGTTTGGTTTTAACAAAAAAAAAAAAAAACCGAACCGACCTTATCTTTTATAAGTATTATTTTTACACATTTATAGATAAAAAGCATTCATTATGAACTTTTTTATATATGATTTTAAAGAAAATTTACATGGCATAGCACTCAAGTGAGTAATTAAACACTAAATAAACATATACCCTTTTTATTATAGTTCATAAACTAATTATACTCTACATTTTTTAGCCACATATTTGATGAAATCTTTAAGCAATAGATGTGCCTATTTATAAGGGAATGGATGATCAATTACATTATCTCTCTTAATTAACATTTAAGTAATTATCTTCTATATATTATCAAGAATCAATATCACTAAATTATCATCTAAACACTAGCACACAAGAAACATACTGCACGGTTGATTAAGGAGAAAAAAATAAAACTAACTCAACTCATTTATATTGCGTCTCACCATTTTTAGTTTTCTAATTTACGTATGTTATTTTTCATTGTCTTATTAAGATGTATATGTAATTATTCTTGATGTCTAATTGTCTACAAATATCATGCATCGATAGTTGATTGTAGGAAATATTTGAAAGTAACACTTGCATATCTGTTATAGAGACTTTATATAATAAAAACAAAAATAAAAAAAAAACCGAAAAAAACCGAGAAAACCGAAAAAACTGAGGTCGAGAAAATCGACTTTATGTTTGGTTATTTTGGTTTATAGATTTGAAAAAACCGATATATTTGGCTTAGTTTTGTTAATGGTAAAACCGAACCAAACCGCCCTATGTTCACCCCTACAAAAGGGTGATACAACCTTAGATCCACCTCCTACCACCCCTCAGCCACCACCCACCATTACTGGCACTATCGCCAGAAATTTTTTTTTTAATTTTTTTAGATCTGTGTATTTTCACTGTATGGACAATGATACATTGTAGTGAAAATACATTAGATCCACACACATACAATTATTGTATGTGTGTATATTCATTGTATGGTTACTGTATGCACAGTGTATGCCTGTTCATTTATTGGACATACACACCAAAAATAAATCGATACGTGTTGTATATTTATTGTATAGCAAGTGTATATTCATTGTATATCCGGTGTATCTTCACTGTATACACAGTGCATACACGGCGCATACAATGAAAATACACATCTCGTACATTTGCCTACGATTAGGGGTGAACATAGGGCGGTTTGGTTCGGGTTTACCATTAACCAAACCAAACCAAACCAACATAAAGTCGGTTTTTTCGATCTCGGTTTTTTCGGTTTTCTCGATCGGTTTTTTTTTTTTTTGTTTTTTCGATTTATATTATATAAAGTCTCTACAACAAATATGCAAGTGTTTCTTTCAAATACAGTCAAACCTCATTATAACAGCCCCTCGTTATACCATCATTTCAGTATAACGACCTAATTTTCTCCGGAACCGATTTTTCATGTTATATTTTACCTCTTTATAACAATATTTTACCTATAACGGCAATGGCTTTCATTATAGCAGAACGCTTTTTGTAAAATTACCTCTCTATAGTAGTCATACTCAAATATTACGTAATTATTTGCAGATGATATAGTTCTGGTGGATGAGACCCGTAGAGGTGTCAATGAGATGCTGGAGGTGTGGAGACAGACGCTAGAGTCTAAAGGCTTCAAGCTAAGTAGGACGAAAACAGAGTACATGGAATGCAAGTTTAGTGACGCATCAGACAAGTCGCACGTGGAAGTGAGGCTTGACTCTCAAGTCATTCCCAAGAGAGAAAGCTTTAAATATCTCGGCTCGATCCTCCAAGCTAATGGAGAAATTGATGAAGATGTCGCACACCGGATAGGAGTGGGTTGGATGAAGTGGAGACCCGCCTCCGGTGTACTATGCGACAAAAGAGTGCCTCATAGCCTCAAAGGCAATTTTTACAGAGCAGTTGTTAGGGCAATCAAGAACTCACACATTCAGAAGATAAGCGTGGCAGAAATGAGAATGTTTAGGTGGATGTGTGGTCATACCAGGATGGACAAGATTAAGAATGAAGTCATTCGTGAGAAGGTGGGCGTGGCACCAGTGGCAGACAAGATGCAGAAAGCGGGGCTGAGATGGTTCGGTCATGTGAAGAGGAGAAGTGCAGATGCCCCGGTTAGAAGATGTGAGAGGTTCGCAGTGCTAGGTCTACGGAGAAGTAGAGGCAGACCGAAGAAGAATTGGGCTGAGGTGATAAGACAAGATATGGCTAATCACCAGATCAGCAAGGACATGACCCTAGATAGGAGGGTGTGGAGGTCGACGATTAGGGTAGAAAGTTAGATAATGGTTGATTGTCTGGATAATGCGCTATATGGATTAGCTCCATCTTAGGATCCATATTTGCAGCTACTGTTTATCCTGTGTATTTTGATTATGTGTGAGTTCATTTTTCTCTTTAGCATGTTATTTTGATCTTGATTGCAAACAACTTGTTTTCACGCGTGTTTTCTGAAAGGTTTTTCTCTAGCCAAGGGTCTATCGGAAACAGCCTCTCCACTTTGGTGGGGGTAAGGTCTGCATACATCTCACCCTCCCCAGACCCCACATGTAGGATTATACTGGGTATGTTGTTGTTGTTATATTTTGTAAGAGATATATTATGTATAAAATAAAATATAAAATATTTATGATAATCATTTGTACCATAATTATATTTCATTTTTCACATTCACACCATAAAAATAATTATAAAATTATTGTACCAAGTATGAATAGTTTGTAGGTACGGTACAACCAATTATAGATTTATTAATAATGTATAATTCGTTACATTTTTTAATTAATGAAATATGAAAATCTATTGAGATTTTAAAATTAACATGTATTTTTTTGCGTACTATTAGGTTATAACAGCTAAATGAGATGTAAACGTCAAACGCCAGAACACATATATAACAACACCTCACTATAGCGGCCATGAAAGTTCAAGACAAACGCTGCCACTATAGCGAGGTTTGACTGTATTTCCTACAATCAACTATCGATGTATGTTATTTATAGATAATAAGACATCAAGAATAATTACACATACATCTTAATAAGACAATGAAAAATAATGTACGTAAATTAGAAAACTTAAAATGGAGAGACGCGATATAAATGAGTTGAGTTAGCTTTATTTTTTTCCCCTTAATCAACTGTGTAGTATGTTGCTTGTGTGCTAGTGTTTAGATGATAATTTAGTGATATTGATTCTTGATAATATATAGAAGATAATTACTTAAATGTTACTTAAGAGAGATAATGTAATTGACCATCCATTCCCTTCAAAAAAGGCACATCTAATGCTTAGATTTTATCAAATTTGTGGCTAGAAAATGTGGAGTATAATTAGTTTAAGTTTATACACTATAATGAAAAGGGTATGTACGTGTTTATTTAGTGTTTAATACTCACTTTATGCCATGTGTGAGTATGCCATGTAAAATTTCCTTAAAATCATATATAAAGAAGTTTATAATGAATATTTTTATCTATAATTGTTTAAAAATACTATTTATAAAATATTGGTTCGGTTTGGGTTCAGTTCATTTTTTTTTCTTGGTAAACCAAACAAAACCAAATATGTCAGTTTTTATTTTTCCAAAATCAAACCAAACCACGAGTCAGTTTTTTTATTCGGTTCGGTTTGGTTTACGGTTTGGTTCGGTTTACCGGTTCGGCTTGTACACCCCTACCTACGATCAACAACCACCAAACATACACCACAACCGTCCATAACTGCCGTAGATCCACCAATCCAACCAAGAAAACACAAAATACAAAAAAAAAAAAAAACAGCAGGCAATTATGGTGATGCAGCCAATTAACAGATCTGAAGAAGCAGACTAACATAAGGAGCGCCGGCGACCGGAGACCTGTTCCGTCGTCGTTGACACTGCTCTGTGATGTATCACGATGTTGCCGGCGTAACATTGACGACGAAGGGTGATTCTCTGTTACAGACAGCGAACGAGAGTGGTTTTGCAAAAAACAGGGGCGACGGAGGTGGGGGTTGGCGGCAGTGACAAGACTATTTTCATGGGAATAGCGTGATGGACGGTGGAAACACTGCCGTCGCCGGAGCATATTAACCTCCGGTGGGCGGCCGCGGCGATTTGAAGAAAGGGGAGGGTAGAGGGAAGAGAGAAAAGGGGAAAATGAAAAACTCAGGATTTTCTAAATTATGCTATGTTTGGTAGCATTTCATAAAAATTGCTACGTTTGGTAAAGGTGTAAAATATTGCCATGTTTTTAAAAAATCTTCCCTACAATGACACTGTGCGTAATTTAGCCTTAATTCTTCTTCTTTCTTCCTTGTAATTTCAATTTTTTCCTCTTTGTTATTTTAAATTTTTGATCTCATAGTCAAATTGCACCGCGTTAAATGAGAACTAGGCAACGTTTGGAATTTTTTAGAAGATTAGCCACATTTAAGAAATACGAAAAAATTCAATATTTTTTATTGAGACTTTTGAACTAAAATTTTTAATATCCAAGTAAATTTTCTTTGGGCTTGCTAAATATGAAGTACAAGTAATTTTTACTGGGACTTCAAAAATTTTAGTCCAAAAGCCCAATAAAAAAAATACTTGGGACTTTAAATATGAATACTACAGACTTCGAAGCTCTAGAAAAATTTCCTAAAATTATGAATTAAACCACAACAAATTTTACTGGAGTTTTGTTCTAATGCTCAGACATGCGGCTAGAAAAAAAATACGTATTTTTAAAATATGACTACTTTTCTTAATGTTTGTAATTATTGGTTGTTTTATCTAAGTGGTTAATAAATTGGCTGGTCATCAAAAACAGCCTTTTGTTATCAGGTAATTTTGACGAGTAGCCATTTTGAGAGCGTTAAATGAGAAATAGCCAATTGTAAATTTTTTATGAGTAGCCACAGTCTGCTCAAAATTCATGATCTTTTATGAATTTCAATTCAAATTCTCAGGTGAAAAATGAAATCCTGTATTTTCAGAAAAAAAAAAAAAAGTACTGGAGTTTGAGAGTTTTAGTAACTTTTCCTATTTTTACTTCAGAATTCAAACTAAATTCAGAAAAAGCATAAAGTTAAGCAGATGTGTTTATTCATCTACAACTTTACAAGCAGTAAATATTGTTAGGAATTTTACATTGTATAGACATTTAGAAGTGTCTTTAACAGAAATAGATACATTTATTCTAATTTATAGTATATAGACATTTAGACTTATTTAACTATCTTTTAGTAGCCATTTTTAAAAACTGATCAACTTCCCTTTAATTGTGCCTAATTTTAGGGAACTTGAGATTTTCCCTCTTAGTGTGCCTACTGCATTTAATATTTTTTTAGATTCTAATTAATTACTCATTGAGAATGTGAGTTATCTCCTAATTTTTTGCTCTTATCATAACTAAAGCTATAAATCAAAATTTTAAAATTTTTGGTAATTCTGCATGTATTTATTTTTTATTTGATTATTTTGATGATATATTTTTTAATACAATTTAAATATCATAAATTTTTTCTGAGTTTTAGCTGGTATTCATAGGTTTTAACCGTTTTTTATTTTTATTTTTTGGGTACAATTGTGCAGCTTTAATGGCAAAGATACACAAACATGTGGTGTTTATGTATATTTGAGATATATTTGACGTATAAGATATGCATACATGTGATGTTTATGTATATTTGAGATATATATGACGTAAAAGATATGCATATTTGGGTTGTTTCTGTATTTGAGATATGACGATACACTTGATATTTATTTAATAGATTTGTGATATATTTTTAATAATCGTCAATATAATGGTATAAATTATGTCTTTACAATAATTTTTTAAAATTGGTATGGATAAACGTGACCACTGTATAAATAAAAATTAGATATTGTTTAAATAAAATGTGAATATTATAGGAATAAAAAACATAATAGAGTATGAGTAAAAAAACTCGACACTGTATATTGACATGATCAATGCATATCTGAAGTTAAAAGTTTGTACACATGGAGATAGTAATTCATATATTTGAGATATAACTTATGTATATATTTTGTATTCATAATTATGTGATATTATGAGGTATAAATCATGCATATAATGATAATATTATATGAATAAAAAAAATAATTTTTTAAAAAAAATGTGAATACTCTAAAAATAAATAATGAATACCTTATAAATAAAAATTGAATACTATATGAATAATATATTTAAAAAGATATAATTAAAAAATTGATTTAATAAAAATTGGAACTCTTTATATATTTACCACCTAAAATTATGGGATTCTATTTATTGCATATATATCATGCAACTTTTTAGGGTCATCATTTATCATGAACTCCACGATTCAAGGAACCAATATATATTGTCATCAACATTGTTCAAACTACAAGAAATATAGAACAACTTAAGAATTTCTTTTCTTTTTTTTAAAAAAAACCATTGAAGCTGTAGGAAAACATTTGCTCTTGTAATAAGCGACTGAATATTCATCCAGTACTTTATCACATATATAACTTTTGTATCTCGTTGAAAGGGCAAAAACATCTACAATATATCTAAAATATTGACATATTTGCATATATTGAAATACATCTAAAATATTGTACATATTTTTATATATTAAAATATTAATATATTGTAATATATCTAAACTAAAAATTGTATATTTTGTATATATCTGCATATATTGAAATACATCTAACTTATTGTACATATTTGTATTTATTTTATATTTCAGACATGAATAACGACTAAATATTTGGTGAATATTACAGGTATAACGACTAAGAAAAAAAATTGGATGAATAAATTTGGAAGAAAAACTTAAAAGAAAGAAAGAGAAATCGTAATTTGATGGAAGTGGAGAGATGTGTTACAGATTAAGTGATGATTTTTTGTTTGTATAGATTTACCTTATTTGTGCGTGAGTTATGCTAAATTTTAGGAAAGAAATCAATGAATGATGCTACTATTTAGGATAAAGGATACACATAAACCTATTTATTAACACCTTTTTGGCTAGCCATTGTTGTATATTAATTGTGTCTATTAAACTGTAAGGTCATGTTATATATTTGGTTAGATATAAAATTTTTCCTTATTATTAAGTGGTCTAAAAAGGTCTACCAGTACCAAGCACAATTTTCACTTTATAATTTGCTTCGGTGGTAAATACTTATTCTCACCCCGTATTTACACCAAACATGCAATTTAACTATCCCCATATACCCAAAAGAGTAGTTTTAGTGGAGACCCTATAATGCAGAGCATTCACTTTTAATTCGTAGGTTTAACTTTTATTTTGTTTGAGTACAAAGTAGGAGTAACATTTGTTCATTAAGGGGTCATTTGGTTGGAATACAGTTTATACAGATATTAGAAATATAGGGATAGTAATACGAGCATTAACAATGTGGACGTTAGCAATGTCGTTATTAGTAATGTAGATATTAATAATACATATTTCGCTATATATGTGAGGATTATAATGCAAGGATAAATACTGCATAAATTGTAATATATAAATATTTATTGTTGAATCAATAATATATCACAAGTTAAAATATAATGTATAATTTAATATATATTTTTATTCATTAATCAATTTAAAAAGATATGAGGGTTAGTTTTGTCATTTTAAAATTTTAATACATGTATTGCTAACACCCACATACTTATTTCACTTCCACCTTCCATTCCACACAAAATAATACATAGATTTCCGCATAACTAATGTGGGTATTATCATATCAACAAGGAAAAAAGCTACCAAATGTGGTATAGCTAATGTGGAATTCTATATAGGGATAAAATAAGGAACCAAACAAAAGTAGTAATCTAACGTCGTTTTCATGCATGCATTAATTTCTTAAGTTGTGTACCAATCGACTCCTAAAGGCATTATAAATGAACTAATGAAAGAAAACAAAATGAAATACAGTCAGCATAGTTGAATTATAGGTTGGTAAGGACGGAGCAGCAAAGAAAAAACTAAAAGCCATTTGTTTACGTATAAATATGTGTGTGTATTGTGACTAATGGCATGGAGCATATAATATTAATACACAAAAGCACGTACAATTAAACATGTGGGCATTTTTTTATTTCACATAAAGGAAACAAATAACAAGTTTTTCCAATCGAAACGTCGATGTCTGCAGTAATCCAACATATAAATGCATAAAGACACATACGTGATCGGTGATACGACGAAGAAGTTATGGAGCAACAATCAACAAATTGTTTTGCTACTCAAATAATGTCCTAGCGTTCACATTTCCATCATTCTTTTCTCATCATTTCACACTGCACGTGTTAAATGAACCAACATCTTGTCATTTTCGTTTTAATATTTATAGAGCGTCGGAAAAGAAATTAGAGTATTGAGAAAGTTGTGTAATAACTTCAATTCGAATATTGAAAGTTAAATCTTAGGATTTCGAAATCTATGAGTGGCATCTTAGTCATAAAGGGTCGTTTTGTAGAAACTCTTTTTATGCATGTATTAGTAATATAAATACTAATAATATTGGTATTAATAATGCGAAGATTAGTAATGTATGAATTAATAATTAATAATGTGACTATTAGTTATATGGAGATTGTAATATAGGGTTAAGAAGTACTCCATAAATTTCGATGTAGGGATTATTTCTTATTGAATAACTAATATATCAAATTAATTTATAATATATAAGTTAGAATATATTATTTATTTTTTAGATATTTTAAAAATATTCTTACTATTCTGAGGGGAAAGTTTGTCATTTGAAATTTTAATACATGCATGGTTAATACCCACATTTTTATTCAACAAACTAGCCCACATAAAACAGTTTATAAATTCCTGCATAACTTATAGGGACTTTAATTATGCGGAAATAAAAAATGAAACCAAACGTTGTACAAAAAATTATGCATAATTTGATAATGCCAAAAGTTTAAACCAAACATGGTATGACATGCAACTGAACGGCCAGGGTAGAGCT
Source organism: Petunia x hybrida (assembly GCA_037355625.1). NCBI lineage: Eukaryota > Viridiplantae > Streptophyta > Magnoliopsida > Solanales > Solanaceae > Petunia > Petunia x hybrida. The sequence continues at coordinate 155,059 of JBBBVM010000902.1, forward strand.
AGCATGGTAAGGGGAGTTGGCCGAATCTCATAGCTTTGGTCCAAACTCTGTATTCGTCTTAAAAATTATTTAATGTAAATAAATTATTAATAATTTAGAAAGCCATATCTTCAAATAACTAGGATTTTGAATCCCCAAGTTTCACAATATGCCTCCGTCTATGCAAATGACCCGCAAGAGTTTTGGCTACAAGATTGATTCTTAGGTAGGCATCATTTATTTCCACTTTGTTTTGTATAATAAATGATCTCGGATAGGGCTGTCAATGTTTCGGTTCGGTTCGATAGGTTATTTTGATAATTTTATATCATATTAATTTTCCGGTTATTCTAATATGTATAATCAAAATTTGAATCTTCATAACCGTCTCAATCATCTTCATTTCTCTTCGGTATCAGTGCGGTTCAATTAATTTTTTTATTTATTTTAGATGTTATCTAAAACTATACACCTCACAAATAAAGATGAACTTGCATAAAATTGAACAATTTATATCACTTTCATTTATAAAACTCATATACTTTAATGACCAAATCAAAATATTAATTTATTCTTAATTAAGCGAACGATATCACAAACCAATTATGATATAACATTCCAGTTGAATATTTGACTGTGTCTGAAATGGATTAATGAGCAATATGGAGGTGAGCAGCATTTTAGAGTACCAAATCTCAAAATAATATTTTAAGAAAGTGGGTAGGAATTCATAAGTAGAAAGTTAGACAATACCATATATCGAGATTATTTGGACGGCTTTCCAGTCGAGATGGAGTTGCATCAGGGGGTCAGCGCTTAGTCCGTTTTTATTTGATCTGGTGATGGACGAACAAACTTGGAGTATTCAAGGGGATGTGCCTTGGTGTATGTTATTTGCAGATGATATAATTTTGGTCGACGAGACTCGCATCAGACTTAATGATAAGCTGGAGGTTTAGAGACAAACTTTGGAGTCAAAAAATTTCAGGCTGAGCAGGAAGAAAATGAAGTATATGGAGTGCAAGTTTAGCGATTCTTCTGTTGCGTTTGAGGTAGAAGTGGCGCTTGATACTCAAGTTATCCACAAGAAATGTAGCTTCAAGTATCTTGGGTCTATAATTCAAGAAAATTAAGAGATTGATGAGGATGTCATACGTTGTATAGGAGCGGGGTGGACGAAATGGAGGCTCCCTTTCGGGGTCCTATGCGATAAGAAAGTGCCACCTAGACTTAAAAGAAAGTTCTATAAAGTAGCCGTAAGACCAACTATGTTGCATGGAGATGAGTGTTGGCCGGTCAAGAGCACACACATTCAGAAGATGAGTGTAGCAGATATGAGAGTGCTTAGATGGATGTGTGGGCATACTAGGATGTATAAGATTAAGAACGAGGTCATACATGACAAGGTAGGAGTGACATCGATGGTGGACAAGATGCAAGAAGTGAGACTGTGATGGTTCGGACATGTGTGAAGAGGAGGAGCGCGGATGCTCTAGTTAAGAGGTGTGAGAAGTTGACAATGATTGCTCTACATGGAGGTAGAGGTAGACCGACAAAGAATTGGGGTGAAGTGATTAGACAGGATATGGCTCACCTCCAAATATCCGAGGACATGACCGTAGAAAGAAAAGTGTGGAGGCCGAGGATTCAGGTAGAAGGTTAGGTAGTTCTCACGGGATTTCTAGGCTTATTATCATTAATACCATCCGTATATATGCTACTTTTACTTCACTTTTCGCCTTTATTATTGTTGGTGTTTGGTGTTGATTTCGGTTATCTTTAAATCTTATGTTGTTACGTTCTATGCACTTATCTTCTCATTATGTTTTTCTTTTCTAGCATATTTCCATAATTGTATTTTCTTTTAGTCGAGGGTCTATCAGAAACAGCCTCTCCATTTTGGTGGAGGTAAGATCTGCATACATCTCACCCTCCCCAGATTCCACTTATGGGATAATACTGGGTATGTTGTTGCTGTTGAGATTATTTGGACTGCCAAACTTAGATTCATTCATATACTAAATCGAAATTTAAAACTAAGATTAGTCGGTATAAATCTAAAATAGAGCCTTCATTCAAACTGAATGTCTCACCAAGACCGTACAATAATACAAATCCACTATTTCTACGAGAACTATATTCGAGTAGATTGGAATAAAAATTTACTGAGAATACTTTACTATTGATGTATGATAGTTTTAAATAACTTTGAATAATAGTACTAAAGTACAACAAATTGGGAACTTGGGCATTACTGATTCTACCAAAAGGCCCAAGCCAATGGTCAAATATTTTATGTTTTGTTACTTTAAAATTTAATTAAAAACTATATAGATAAATTTTATAAGTGTGTGTGTGTATATATTTACATGTGTGTGTATAAATATAAATTTAAAACATGTTCTATGCACAAAAAAACTATTCGGTTCGGATCGATACTTATTTGATTTATTTATTTATTTTTTAAAAATCTAACCTAATACTTGGTATGATTACAATTTTAAATCGAATCCTATGATTTTATTAACAAAACCTCACAATCGGTTTGATAGGACTCGATTATGGAGGGCCAGGGTTCTAGTCCCACCTCTGCATTTGTTAATTTTTTTTTTTTCAGTTCGATTATGATCGATTTTCAAGTATTCATTAACCCCTGATTGTGATTCGTTTAAAGGGGGTGGACATTGTTAGCGAATATTCTTAAAAAGCTGATCAAACTGTTTAAGATTAATGTGCAACCGTTGTTGTAGATATCTTAAACATCCGATGTGAAATTGTACAACAATATCTTATTAAAAAGATACATGTTTAATGTGTTGACATTTTAATCTTAAAAAGAGATAAATTGGCCCAAAAAATTTATAGTAGTACCCACGGAAAACGATCGAAGACGAATGAAAAGGTCCCTCCATGTTATACTTCCTTGGTCATTCTTATGTTTGAGTGGCCAAGTGGTCCTATACCTTCAAACGAGGACTAACCTGCTTGCGGAAAACAAAAAAAGCACATGTTATTGATGTGCTCCTATACGCCACTTTTTTTCTTTTCGGTTGGAAAAATATTTAAAATGTTAGAAATTAAATCACTACCATAGAAAAAGCTTTTAATTTGTTATTATGTGTAATTAATCTGAATTGTTGGTCATGTCTGTGGTCAGCTTTTCGATATCGCCCACAATAGCTGATATATGACGTTACTCTATTTTCACTAACACAACAGCCAATCCTCCACTTTTCTTTTTTTTTTTAAAAAAAAACTTACGAGGCTTCCTCTTGGCCAATATTGCTTGCCCCACTCATTTTTCCAATTGTTATAATTAACGTTAAAAACTCTGTGGCAAGTTGCCAACTTCCTCAACCCCTCGTAGTCCAGTTGCTTTCGATATACTTTCGTAGTATAGTTTTTTTTTTCGTAGTATAGCTATGTGTGGAAAGAGATTTGTTTAGTATTGGAGAGGGAGGGGGCGGGGGGGGGGGGGGATTGTGTATATATAATGAGTTTAAATGATATATATATTGTTGTTTGAAAGAATTATTTACACGGTAAGTCACTCAAATAGTAATATTTACAGACAAGTCTTTATGAAAAGTGGATTTGTAATCTTTAAAATAAGACATATTACATGCTACAAGCCTACAATATCTAAAGGTAAACCATGTATATTTTGAAATCACCTATTATGCAATAATTAACTTATGTGCATTAATAACAATGCATAGTAACAAGTAACTCTCCATAATAAAATAACCATAAATAGGTGGTATGGATGAAATTTCTCCGCCCTTCTCTACAATCCTCAAATTGAAGCCTAGAGAATACGTGCTCTTTTAATGGGCCCTTCACAGTGTAATCTTTACGGTAACATATTAACACATATTAACACAGTGTAATCTTTATGGTAAATAATATATGATTCAAACTTTAGAGTAGTAGATTTGAATATCAGATGGTAGCATAGCAAGTCTTTTAAAGTATATTACAGTATCAAATTGCAGTGTACACAACTTAAAATCTCTATATATAGAGGGATATTCTCGCTTTCACTACTATCTCATCATCGTACCCCGATATTGGATGTCCATTCGGGGAATTCAATGAGAAACAGAGTCAGAAACCTTAGCAAAAATAAGCCTAAAAGAAAACAACAAACTGATCAAATCATGAATTGTCCAAAAGATTGGCCAGAACCCATAGTCCGTGTCCAATCTTTATCCAACAGTGGCATCTCAAAAATTCCCAACAAATATGTCAAGCCACCAACACAAAGGCCATCATTAAGAATTAATTCTGGTCACAATGATATTAACATTCCAACTATTGATCTTCAAGGTCTTTTTACTAGTGATGGACGTATAAACAATGTCCATAAATCCTCAATTTTTGAACAAATTTCAGATGCTTGTGGCAACTGGGGATTTTTTCAAGTTGTGAATCATGGTGTTTCTCCTCAGTTAATGGACCAAGCTAGAGAAGTTTGGAGAGAATTTTTTCACCAACCTATGGAAAATAAGCAAAAATATGCTAATACACCTAAGACTTATGAGGGATATGGTAGTAGACTTGGAGTTGAGAAAGATGCTATGCTTGATTGGAGTGATTATTATTATCTTCACTTTCTTCCTTGTTCCTTGAAGAATCATGATAAATGGCCTGCCCTTCCTGTTTCACTCAGGTACTAATGCTTTCTCTGAAGCAATTTCTTCACACTATCTTACTTCTTGAGAAGACTAATGTCTTAAGTTCTAACTCGTAAAATTTTACATTATACTGGCGATGAATATAAGTTAAATCTTTTGAATAATATTGTTAGTCTACTGTTCCATTGCGGTAAAAGGTAAATATTTTTTTTTTCTCTCTCTCTTCTTGTTAATTTTCTTTGTGGGATGGGCTGATTGGTCGAAGGATTCAAAATTTAAACTTGATTAACTTAAAAAGAAATTTAGCATGGAATGAACTAGCTCATTGTAATTTTGAAATTACCAAGTTGCTACAGTTTACTATAGTATTTCTTGAAATTTTAGTAACGTTTCACATATAAACTTTCTAGAACTCATTATATAAAAGATAAAGGAAGTTATTATATGATTCTTAGACTTTAGAGTGATGGAAATTAGGATGTGACCAATGCAGTGAAGTGATTGAAGAATATTCAACACAAGTGGTGAACTTTTGTGGGCAAATAATGAAGATTTTATCAGCAAATCTTGGATTAAGAGAAGATGTTTTGCAAAATGCATTTGGAGGAGAAGATATAGGAGCATGTCTAAGGGTAAATTTTTATCCAAGATGTCCACAACCAGACTTGACCTTAGGCCTTTCCCCACATTCGGATCCTGGTGGCTTGACCATTCTCCTCCCCGACCAGCACGTCGCCGGCCTCCAAGTCCGCCGCAACGACCATTGGATCACTGTGAAACCAGCTTCACATGCTTTCATTGTCAACATAGGTGATCAGATTCAGGTGAACACATATTACATGCTCATGAGTCTAACTTAATTGTTGTTAGCAGTTTTAATTACGTGAGTCTTTCCTTGTTTAGCAGTTTTAACTACTAAACATTACTTAATTGATAGCAAAATTGTCCATAAGAGTAGATTAGTAATATGAAAAATAAGATATGATAGCTTTTATATTGTTAGTGCATAAAATCTAGTAAATATTTTCTCTCAAAATTTTCTTCAAATGTTTATTTTTTCGTTGTGGTTTAGTCTCCAGTTGTAAATTATCTTAAATGATGTGTTTGGCTGGAACTTGCAAATCGTCACATGCAGTGGAGTCGCTTGATATTAACTTAAAGAAAGTCTAAGAGGCTATAATTTTCAAAGATGAATAGACGACATTGACAGGCTGTTACATAATTACTGTAATTAGGATAAGTCTTAATCACTGAACTTTCAAAGAAGACGTATATTAGAAAAACATTAGAAGAACGTTCAACAATCAATCTCATGCATGACAGTATCATGGGTATGACATATATACTTTACACCTTGTTACTTGATATATGACATTTAACCACGTTCATTTAATTTGGTCTTTCTATCGAAGTGTAGCCCAATACATTCAGTATTCCATATATAGAAATGTCCTAAGTAATTCTAACTTCCCCTATAAAATTTTGAATTAACAAGTTAACACTTACCGAAGAGCATGGCTTTAGCACATGCAACGTACACAAGACCAATATGACCTAATTAAAATTTCTAATCATACCTTAATAGTGACTTGTCAAGAATTTTACGTAACTTTTTTAAAGTAATATTTCAACTTTAATACGTTTAATTATACTTTTCTGAAGATACTTAATTAGCCCATTGTCGGGAATATTCTGGAAACAATTCGTAATACATAAGCAGTTGTTACAACCTGAATGGCTTTTATTAAACCTGTCATTAACACCAATGTAAAAGGTCAAGTTTTAATAAAACATGTGATATATTAAAATCTTTCTCATTACCAGATCTGATTAGTAACTAATCATGTGGTTTTTAGCAACAAATGAAATGAAATGTACCAACAGATGCTATAGTTTCTTTTCCGCATTTGACTTTTAATCTTCATGATTTTTTCTTTCTGAGGTAATGAGGTGACTGAGTTGTATTTTGATATTTTATTTCGTCTTTTTTAAAAGAGTTCAACTTATTCTTTCACACCGTCTGATCACCTTAAAAATAGTTAATTCCCTTATTTGTGAAATTAGCTAGTTCGTTAGAAAAATAAAGTAGGTAACTTGTCACGACAAATAAATTAACATCCAAAGTGTAAAAATTATTTACACTTGTCGTGGCATATATGTCAAATCCTTGTTTACGGATTATGTTGTTCAAATATTGACAAATTGTTGAACTAATTATTTTATTTTCTCTTCTGTTTATGTAGGTGTTAAGCAATGCCATTTACAAGAGCGTTGAGCATAGAGTGATTGTGAATTCTGCAGAAGAACGTGTTTCCCTAGCATTTTTCTACAATCCAAGAAGTGATTTGATGATAGAACCAGCAAAGGAGCTGGTGACACCGGCGAATCCTCCATTATATCCAGCAAGGACCTTTGATGAGTATAGACTCTACATAAGGACAAAAGGCCCTCAGGGAAAATCTCAGTTGGGGGAATCCAACAAATCCCAAGATGACAAATAAATTCTCTCCTTTCCTTATTTTCTAATAATGGTGGTGTTCGAGTCAATTTGCCTGCACCATGCCTATTTTATCAAATACATCATACATGTAACTCATATCAGTATAGGTGTCAGATAAATTTATTGCAAAAGTTTAGGTAGACGAAAAAAATCATCTAGCATTTTTTGTCTCGAGCTATTTATGTGATTTGACCAACTTCTTTGAATGACAAATAAAATCTTTGTTTTACTTAAATAATGGTGTTCGAATTAACTTCAGCATACTTTGACTATTTTATATAGTCCTATCAATATAGGTATCAGATAAATCATCGACCAATATTTATACTAAGACTGGAAAAATCAACTAGTAGGACTTTTGTAACGATTGAAATACTTATGAAGGCAAGTATACGTTCCATGTTATAATGTCACATCATAAATCACGTTAGATTTAGGCTTGCAAGTGACACGAAAAATCAATTCGTACTTTGGTAATTACCAACCTAAAAGAGACGGTGGCTTCCAATTTCATGTAGAAGGAGCATATAGCTTGCACATACACTAGCCATGACAGTCTAGGTTAATCTCGCATTGAAAAAGTATAAAAAAAAATGATGAACATATAAGGAAGTATGTCTTAATTATACACTAGTACGACACATTTTTAAGTAGTGTGAGCCAACGTCTAAAACGGACATATCACTATATGAGGTTGGATTTGGACCGTTAAAGATGATATGATATCTACAAAAAACTTCAGCGCATGCCTTCCATAAGGAGTGATTTTGCAAAATTGCTCGCGCTAAAGAATGTTTTAGCAAAATGCTCTTATTTAGTCCGCAGCCAAGACTTCAAGGCAAAAATTTTGTAAGTCTTGGCAATTGGCTATACTTCAAGGGCAAGTGCTGTTTTGCCAATACTTTAAGTTATATGGCGAGAATGCAGGAAAGACTTGAAGGGGTACGACGAAGTACGGCAAGTGTTGTTTTTTGCCAACACTTGAGAATCGAGCAAGGGTCAAAGACAAGTCTTGCCTTTTTGCCAAGACTTACGACCAAGTGCGGAAAGTATTGCCTTTTGCCAATACTTGAAGGGATAAGTATTAAAAAGCAGAAAAATATAAAGGCAAGTCTTGGCCCCGGATTTTTTTCATTAAACCTTAACGGGGCATTTTTGCAAACCATCTGCTAGTGCGGGCAAAAAGGCAAACCATTGCTTCCCGTGTCATATTTTTCATCATCTAGTTTTTTTTTTTTTTTTTTTTTGGTTGGGATCCCCTCCACTAATTTTTGCTCCATTATTGTTCAATAATATCCTAAGGGGTCGTTTGGTATGAGGGATCATACTCATAATCCATGGATAAGATTTGGGATAAAAGTTATCATGTGTTTGGTTGTTGGGATTAGCTAAATTGGGATAACTTTATTTTATCCTAAATTCATGGGATTACCTTATCATATATACAAGGTGAGTTTATTTATTGGGGTTTTTACAAAAATATACAAATTTTACCACTTAATTACAAGAAAATAGCAATATTTTTCAAATTACAATACATAACAATAATTTTAATAGCACATTTCATTTTTCATTGTATTTCTTCAATAAAATATTCATTTCATTTTCCCCAAAATTCCACATAATAAAATAACAAAACCCAAACCCTTACCATGAAACTCCCATCCACTGTCACTGCCACCAGCGCCGACATAATTGTCTCCAGCAACAAATTGTGAAGAACTAATTACACACTTGAAAACCCACAGAACTACCACCGCCGCACCGCTGGAATAATAACGGAATTTCTAGGATTCGAAACACCAGATCTGGATCTCCCCTCCGTTTCCGTAACTGCAGATTGGCTCTAAATCTGTTCTCTATTGTCGATTTCTCGTCTACTAAGATCTGGATCTGTTGTTTTTGCCAACTTCCTCGCCACGTCCCCTTGCCTCGAGCCTCGTGCGATGACTTCTATCCTCCTTCATAAGATTCTTACCTGTGATTCGGGGTGGGCGTTCGGAATTTCGGTTCAGGTTCGGTTTTTATAAATTCAGAATTTCGATTTTTGGTACTTAAATATCGATACCAAATACCAAATCAAAATTTATTCGGTTCGGTTCGGAATTATGTAATTCGATTCGGTTATTTCGGTTTTATAATTCGGTTTTTGTTTCAATTTTATGTCGTTTTATTAATAGCATTTTTACAAAACCAAATTTTGTTGCAGCAAAATTTTATTGAGAAGTCCATGATATTGGGAGCCATCAGCCATAAATTAAAGTTTCATTGTGAGAAATTTGATGGATTAGAACTAACGAGGAAGTGGTGAAGTGCCACTGTATCAACTCCTAAGGTTGTTCAACCTTAATAAGTTTTCAACGTGCTTTTAAAGGCCACAACCCACAACATGATAGCAAGAAAAAGAAACAATGTTCAATAATATTCTTAACTCTGTCAACGATAGAAATTTAAAAGCTTATCAATTCCTGACTTCTACTTGTAACATTTTATTGAAGAGTATGGCAGGCGAAGGTCGTAACATTTTAATACAATCCTGCCTTCAAACAAAGTGATTTTTACAATTAGAAGTAATTATATCACAAAGTATTTATTCATGTGGTTATAATATAGATGGAGAACTTACAAAAAGAACGACAAGAAGTTGCAACTTGACCTCTTCAATGCAGAATAAGGAAGAAAGAAGTGTGAATAAAGTATATTTGCTATTTGGGCTAAGAAAGAATTGGGCTTGGGTTTGGTTTTAGTAATTAAAATTTTCTTATGCATATATTTTAAATATATACACTATAAAAATTTCGAAATTTCGGAATTCAAAACCGAATTCCGAACCGAAATTCTGAAATACCGAATTTTTACACCGAATAGTGTTCCGAAATCCGAAACCGAAAAACCAAATTAATTTTGTTCGGTTCGGTTTTTCGTTTTTCGAAATTTATGCCCACCCCTACCTGTGATGACTCGTTCATTTGGCTCAAACTCACCGAGTCGACAAAATCGGGTATCAAGTCTGTCCTCCTTACCTGTATCCAGCGAGAAGAGTCCAAAGTGATTATTAAGAAGTTGACTGATATTGTTTCTGAACTTGCTTCGTCTATCTTACCAGATAATCAGTGGCTTGAAATAGTGCCATTCATGTTTTAGTGTGTTCTATAGAGTTGCAAGAATTTGAATTTTTGATATTCACTTAACTTGCACAGTATATTGGGGAAATTTTGGTTCTGTTTTATAAAGGAGTTGCATTATGTGTTCCTACACACGGTGAATAATTTTCCTAATCTGGAAGGAATGATATATTTTTTTTATTTAGAAACGCCTGGATACAATGCAGAAACATGAAACATCATTGAAACAATCTGAAACGGCTGTTGAAACAGTCTGAACGGAGTTGAAACAGTATGATACCGTCTCAAATGGCGCTGAAACAGTCTGAAACGGCACTGAAACGGTGCAGAAACAGTTAGATACAGTGCTGAACACAACCTGAAATGGTGCAGAAACAGTTAGATACAGTATTGAACACAACCTGAAACAGTGCAGAAATAGTTAGATACCGTGCTGAACACAACTTGAAACGGTGCAGAAACAGTTAGATACTGTGCTGAACACAGCCTGAAACGGTGCAGAAACAGTTAGATACTGCTCGATACGGAGCAAAAATAGTGCAGATACAGGGCTAAAACTGTCTAAAATAGCTAGTCAAAAAGTCCGAAATAAAATGTAAAAAATAATGTGAAACAATCAAAAAAGGTGAAATAGTTTAGAAACAGTGAGAAACAACGAACAAACGGGATGAAACAAATACTAAAACAGTTTAGAAACAGCTAGATACAGTCTAGAAATAGTTAGATACGATGCAAAACTACCGAAATGATGCTGAAACAATCTGAAACAGTTTTGAAATATCGTAGATACAGTGAGATACAGTTTGATACGGAGCAAAAATAGTGCACATACAATGAGATACATCGCTGAAACAGTCTGAAACAACTAGTGAAAATGTCCGAAATAAAATTTAAAAAATAATGTGAAACAATGCAAAAAAGGTGAAATAGTTTAGAAACAATGAGAAACAACGCACAAACGGGATGAAACAAATGCTAAAACAGTCTAGAAACAACTAGATACAGTTTAGAAATAGTTAGATATGGTGCAGAACAGTGCAGATACAGTGAGATATGGAAAGATACAACGAGATACAAGGTGGTTGATAGTTGAGAAACATCGAGATACAGTGAGATACAACGAGATACAGTGAGGATGGGATGAGGAAAAGTGAAATTTTGAAAAATATGAGGAGTAAAAGTGAAATTGGGGGAAATGGTGGGAGGAAAAGTGAAATAAGGAGAAATGGGAGGAGCAAAAGTGATATTGAAGGAAATTGGAGGAAGAATGTAAGGGTTTGCTATGTTATGGGAAAATATTGTTATGTTTTGTTATATTTTGTAATTAACTTTTCCTTTCCTCTATAATGGGTAATTTTGCTAAAATATTGCTATGTTTTGTAAATAACTTTTAAAACTTGTACTTTTATGTAAAAAAATCCTTATTTATTCCATTTTTAGTCCCAATTTTAATCCCGAAATAACCCACTTTTGTACCAAACGACCCCTAAGATATGCCACATCGTCAAAGTAGAATTTTTTGATTGCAATTAATAGTCACTAAAATTTAAAAGAGAAGTTCAGATTTCAATTCCTCTCCAAACTTCTAAATCTCACTCGTTTGTTAGTGTTGCATGTTGGGTTTAAGTCGTGGATCACCCATATAGACTGATCCGACCCGGTTAGATTAAACAAAAGAAGTTAATATTGTATGAAGCTCCTTGGGAAAGATATTACCACATACTAAGTTAGTAAAAAGTGAAAAGTTAAGAAAAGAAGAAAATAGCTTCCACTGTTATTTTGATAAAAAGGTATAGGAACTCTTTTTGGAAAAATACTCTGAAAAAAATTAAGTAGACAAATAGAGGACATAAACCTTCTCTACTTCTTCAGACTATAATTTTTGACACTTTTAGTTTTTGGAATATTACTTTGTTTCCTAATAAAATAAGGTTCGACTTAGAAATAGATTCATCTAAGGCTATCTTCAAAACTTCAGCTATTGTATTAACAGGTATACGACTTTGTCCTTGTTACCGTCTCTAATTCGACAGTTAGCTATTTACCTTGAATTTAAAGCTCTGAAAATTGCACCTCAATTGTCTTTTTCCTTTACACCAGCAACATAGCTTGGTAACTAAAATATGATCAAGGGATAGGGAAGAAAACGAAAAAAAGAGGATTGCTATTGTGTTATTCTTCATCTGTTCAGGCAAGCTAAACTAGCATAAGTTTTTTGCTTCCAATTAACTACTATAGAGAGCCATTAAAAGTCAGTAATCCTTCTATCATGATAACATTCAAATTAAACTAAAACTTTAATTTGCAGTGGATCCCACAGTCTTTTTTTTTTTTTTTTTACTAAATATCCTCTTCATTCTAGCTTAAAAATATTAGGGGTCGTTTGGTATGTGGTATAGGATTAATTAATCCTGGTATAAAAAGCTGGATGGTTTTATCTTGTGTTTGGTTTGCAAATTCAAATCAGTATTATTTAATTCCAGTATAAACTTATGCACAATTTGATGGATAAATTAATACCAAAGACCCCATAGTATTAACTTATCCCAGTATTAACTTATTCCGGTATTAATTTATCCTTTTAATCTATTCAAAAAAGAATGATTCCTTTCTAAACTTGAAAACAATTTATCTCTAAATTTATCACCTATCTTTAATGAGATGTTTAATAACCATACAAATACCAATAGTTATTTTAGATTACAAGTTACAAAATTTTTTATTTTTTTATTAAATTTTGTGTAAAGTCAAACATACTCACGTTGATTGAAACGAATAGAGATACTGATTAATAAGTATTAAGTAGCTCACCATGTTATGAAATAGAATAATCACACTCAATAAATATGATAATTTGGACGGTGCCATGGTGGAGATGCTTTCAAAAAAAATTTAATGCATGATCAATCAAGTGGTATACGGACTTACGGTCAACAGCGTTAAGTATTCAATTATCATCGAAATAATATAATGTAGACTTTCAATTTTGTAGTAGTCATCTAACAAACAATTGAAAATTTGACAGAAAGCATCATATGGTGGTTAAAATTTAATTAATTTTATAATCTTATATCGATATTATTGACATAGTGGGTGCTTAAAGAATATTTTACTCTAAAAACTGACCTTTGTTTTTACTACTGTATCTTTTTTCCAAGAAAAACATGCAAAAAATTTATTATATGATAATACTGGCATCCTTGAATATTGCCTAATGGTCGCAAGTAAAAGTAATTGAAAGAGACATTTGAGCTTTGCATTAGGTTTAAATTATAATGTTCAGTATAGTATAATATTCCTACAACTCTTTATGTCGACCATTCTTTAGAACCCATGTGAGTTGACCTACGAAGGACCTAATGAAATAAACTTATGTCCAGAATTACAACAAATACAAAGTGATGCATTTGTGTAAATCACTCATTTTTTCATTAGGAATTATTTGCTACTTATAATAGCTAATGATTACATGTAGCCTATTCTAACTCCAAAACTTTGTTTCTACTTGACCATTTGCCAATTCATCTGCATTACTATAACGTAAAAACTTAACCGTATCCGGTATTTACACCAAATCAATAACGGCATAACAATTTGTATTTCACACACACATTTATCACTGTACAGAGTTATAGTGTTATTCCCCTGGTGTTAATTATACACAGTCCGCAGAAATTGAAAAATGACAAGTACATATATTAACTTTCTGCCATAATGGAATTGCTGAAGAACTCTCCATTATATTTATGTTAAGAGTTCAGAAACTATGTCACAGACTAATCCACAACTTCATCATTGAAGTTCTCTTTGCCCTGCTAAAGGAAGCAACTTCACATCCATTATACACAAAAATAGAACTGGATGTGCGATTTCCACGAAGGATATACAAAAAAACTACGTACCGGATTGAAGTTGTGTCCACAGATAACGGATCCTATCAAGAAAAGAACAAAATTGTTTGCACCTCAGACAAATCGAAATTGCATAAGCAGCCTTACAGATTTAAGTTTTTCGCCTTTCTTGTCATATAAAGGGACTGCTCGGATTCCAGGTCTCAACTCTGAGACAGGCAAACATGTCTGCCCTCCAAAATCATCCTTATCGGACATGTCATATTCTCGTACTTCAATCCGAAGCAAAGCTAGCTCTGGCACTGTCAAAGGGAATTTAAACTCTTCGCCCCATATAGGACCCCAATCATCCTCTATTATCCTGGTCTTTCTCTTTGCAGCATCTGCTGGCACTCCTATTATATATAGCTGCCATTACATTCGTCGAAGGGTCAATACAGCTTTAAAAAACTTGTGAAACTACCTTGAATACAATGCACAATGGCGAACTCTATTCTGCATAGCGCAAAGGTGAGAGGAGATAAAAGAATGCATGCAGGCTATAGATTATTTATACACCAAGAGAAAAAGACATGAGAGTGTTGAGTAACATTTTATTAACTACTGAACTACAACCTAAATCACTTCTGCTGTAACTATTATGTTAGCCTCAGCAAACAACTAATCCAATGGCTTCTCTTTAAGTATCATTGAAAAATGCTAAGCTCACCAAATTCTAAGTTGAGAATTGTTCTTGCTTTCACTTATTATAGCCACTTTGTATTTTCTTTTGAAGTAAAACAGTAGCAATATGTCATTTACCAGGCGTTAGATGTTGATAAATCTGTAATGCGTTCAATTCTGATAAAATCATATGCAAGTAGTATGGAGCAACTATCCAATACAATAATGAACTTATTCACTAAGGCTACAACTTCCACATTGCAAGAGCACATTACTTTATTTTTTCCCATATATTCTAACAAAAATCTGGTCGTCCAAAGCATGGTTAGCCATGATATGTACTTAATCAGCTGTGGATAGAGTACGCATTATATAACTGAACCCATTATTTTCGACATAGAGTGCAGATATATTTATGTGAAAATTTAAATGTTAGCAAATATTAGCTTCTGAACCGTAATTTCAAAAGTACAATGAGTTCATCAGTGATAAGAACCTTAAAGTTTAAATCCATCAAGTTTAAATAAAAAAATCCACTCTATACTGAATTAGGCAATAAGACGAATAACGTAACACTAAATAAAGCCATTTCACTAACCTTTGTGTAAAAGTCTGGGGGTGAAAAGGCATCAAAGTGAGTGTGGCTGAAATCCATGCGCCATCCATCTCCTAAGTATACTCTGACCTGCAAAAGGAGATCGTACTTTGTTGGCATTAACATCACATATACATGAAGCTTGTTATAATTCCACACAACACATTTCATTTACCCGTAAAGTTTTCTTCACAGGCAATGTTACTTTGGGATCAAATACTTCATTACGTGGTCCTCTTTCCATGAGAAAATCAGGCTTTTTTACATAGCCACAGCCTCCATTAGACCTAAACATCCCATGCATGATCCAAAGAGATTTCCCATATCCCTATAGTAGTTAATATATCAATTGGAAAGAAAACATGGAATCAAAGTTAAATAAGTAATAAATATTAATAGGGATCAGCAAGGGCAAATATTCAAATTCATCAGCTTTATGTTTTCTCAAATGAAATTTCAATGGGCTGCAGAAAATGGAGAAGAATTAGAAAGGTCAATTAAGGCATGAATGCACTCAAATGTAATGTTTGTCGCATTGGGTCAAGACACCTGGGCAAATGATTCTTTTTCACCTGAGCTAGTGATCAACCCAGAATAGCTTTGTATAAGGTCATTTGCATAGTTAAGGCAGGTAGTTAGCCCAAAGTATGTATGCTCAATCTGATGTCAAGTTCTGTTGAACCATGATACACCATCTGCTGAAAAACTTCCTAAAGAGACTCATATTGATATTAGTGCAAAAACAATGAGTCCACGTAGTCCTTGTCTGTATGACGTGGTCCTCATTACCCTATATCTTATATCTATCATCTTATAAATTGATTAAATTTGTTTACAAAGTTATGGGGAAAGAACCACCAACAGAGAGAACGAAAGGAAGAAAAGGTACAAAGTGCAAAAAGTTGCAGAAAAGAAAAAATGAGAATGGAGATTATTACACATTGTGCAACAAGGTAAGAGAGAAATGACTAACAGGGTTTGCTATGTATCGTGGCACAAGGAGAAAACTGATGATGAAAGAATAAAGATATTACAACCTAGTCTAAATGGCAGAAATAAACTCAGGGAGTATAACATGGATGCACCAGTTTGCAACCGAATCTTACCTGCATATTAAATGCAACCATTTGAGCTCCATGCATCCAGCCAGTCATAGGCTTAAAATTTGAGGAGGTAACTCGTGTTCCCTTAGGGAACACCCTCAATATATTCCTTTGAGTGAATCTAGAAAAGGAAACAAGTACAAAATAACTCAAACAAGGAAAGAAAAAACCTATCTCATCAATGGTTGCACTTTATATGGCTAAAACTAAATACCTGACCAAATCCTTTCCGTAATTTGTTGCAGCCTTTTCAAGTGCTTGTTCGTCCAAACTAAGACGATTGAATTTAATAACTCCATCTTTTAGTGCATGCCTCACACCATGTTTTGCCTTCCCAGCACGAATTGCTATCAAGCGCTTGTATTGAGGTGCTCCTAGCTGGGATGAATGATTGTTTGGGGTATCGTTATCTTCATCATCTTGATCGGAATCACTCTGATAAATGCCAGAAAAAAAGGTTAGCATGCCTAAAGAAAGAGATTGGAGAGACAGATTAAATGTTGTTTTACCCTCTCATCAGCTTCATGTTCTTCTTCTATGAATTTTGAAGTCTCCTTGACCAAAATGTCCTCTTGAACTGAATCTACCGCCACCAAAGATGCACTTTCTCTGTCTCTGTGATGCTTTGTTTCAATATATTCTCTGGCGTGTTTAGTAGAACGCGTAAGCTCTTGAGGAGTTGGTGCATGTTCCAAGCCACAATTTGCCTTGGCAGCTTGAATTGCTACCATGCGCTTGTACTGAGGTGCTCCTTGCTGGGATGACCGACAGTTAGAGGGATTACTACCTAGGTCATCTTGATCAGTGTCACTCTGAAAGTGCCAGAGAAAAGAAGATTAGCATGCCAAAAGAGGAGACCAGACATAGTTTTAAGTAGTTCAAATTAATTACCCTCTCAGGAGCGTCATGTCTTGCTTTATTTTCTGAAGTCTCCTTGACCAAAACATCCTTTCCTACTGAATCTTTTCTCACTGGAGATACGCTTTCTATTTCTCTCGAATGCTTTGACTCAACATCATTCTTGGGTGGTTTGGTAGAAAGAGGAGTCTCATTCTTAAGCTCTTGAGGAGTCAGTACATGCTCCAAGCCACAATTTGCCTTCGCAGCATGAATTGCTACCATGCGCTTGTACTGTGGTGCTCCTTGCTGGGATGATCGACAGTTAGAGGGATCACTACCTAGATCATGTTGATCATTATCACACTGAAAGTGCCAGGGAAAAGAAGATTAGCAAGCCAAAAAAAGAGATCAGACATAGATTTAAGTTGTTTAATTTACCCTCTCATGGGCTTCATGTCTTGCCTTATTTTCTGAGGTCTCCTTGACCAAAAGGTCCTTTCCTACTGAATCTTTTCTCACTGGAGATGCACTTTCTTTGTCTCTCGAATTCTTTGACTCAACATCTTCCTTGGGTGGTTTGGTAGAAAGAGGACTCCCATTCTTAAGCTCTTCAGGTATTTGTGCATGCTTCAAGTCATAATTTGCTTTCCCAGCTTGCATTGCTGTCAGACGCTTGTACTGAGGTGCTCCTAGGTCTGATGATCGATGGTTTGTGGGATCAATATCTTTGTCATCTTGATCCATAACTTTCTGTGAAACTCCAGATATAAGGAGATTAACATTCCGAAAGAAAGATACTGAAAAAACAGTTTTAAAATTGTTTTATGTCTTTTACCCTCTCATCAGCTTCATGTTCTTTTGCTTTAATTTCTGAAGTCCCCTTGACCAAAAAGTCCTTTTCAACTGAATCTTTGGCCTTCCCAGCATGCATTGCTGTCAGGCGCTTGTACTGAGGTCCTCCTTGCTGGGATGATTGGTTGTTGGAGGTATCACCACCTTCATCATCTTGATCAGTATCACTCTGAAATAATGCCAGAAATTAAATAGTAAGAGATTGTCATGCTGAAAGAAAGAGATCAAAAGACAATTTAAACATTGTTTTACCCTATTGTCATTAGTTTCATGTCCTTCCATTGTAACTTCTGAAGTCTCCTTGACCAAAATGTCCCCTTCAACTAAATGTTTCTTCACAGGAGATGCACTTTCTATGTCTTTATGATGCTTGGACTCGAGATATTCTTTGGGTGGTTTGGTAGAAAGAATAATCCGATGCTTAAGCTCTTCAGGTGAAGGAAATTCCTCTAAGCATTCTGACCGAGGATAATACAGCATTTCTCCAAAGATTTGTATAACCATCTAGAGGAAGAAATGGTAAGAAAGGTATTGTAAGTACTAACAAAAGTATATAATTTTCAAGTGTTTACCAGAAGGGCAACAACTCTAACCTCTGCAACTTTAGCTTGAAGGTCTGGCGTCAGGTGGTCTTCCAATGTAATTATGACAGGATAAGGAGATTTAATAAACGCGTGGTCTCTAATGGACCTCAAACATGTAAGGAGTGGCACTGGCGTGGTCAGGGTCCTGGAGATAATCACAGTACAAGGTCATTAGGAACTTGTAGAAATTCGGCTGCTTATCATATCCTCTTTGACTACTGTAAAGGCGACATATAAATGGTAATGGATTTATTTCAAAACATTACATGATAAGACGTGCTGCTAATGATTCGACGTTCAACATCTCTGTATTTTGCATATTATCTCTTGTAAGATAAGCTTGAAGGAAGTAATACTCAACAAAGAAATCTATCTGAGCACAAAATACTATGTAAGAGACATAAACTTTTTTAAGTTTAAACAGATAAGGCTACTGCACTGTTTTTTGAAGAATATGAAGGGACCTTTAGAGGTTTTGCTAGACTCTTGCTTCTAGCAATAAGAGATCTCTTAATCAGTAATGAAAGCTATGAATCAAGGAGCATATCATACCTTCCATGAAGAACATGCACATTATCTTTTGCTGAATTTGGCCATAAATCTAGTTCAATTCCACGCACTCCTCTTTCGAGAGCTCTGATGATTGGAATTTCACTACAATCACTGCTCAGTTGGTTTCCAGTTAGGTAGGAGTTGTGACCTGTATAAATGAAATAATGTTGCAATGGAGCATTCATATCATGATGTACCTGGAATGACATAAGTTGTCAAAGTAAATCTACAGGTACTTATCTAGTCATTTCAACAACTATACATGGCACAAAGAAATCTAAAATTTGAGATACTAGGAAACCAAAATAATGTACAAGTTAATCAGAGGGTGGCAATAAATTAGTTCATCTGAAATGCTGCAAACATTTTAATACCTTAAACTTACTTTTTTATACTAATAGTTTAAGTGAGCGTATAAGAAAAATAGTTCAAGTTCCTGTCCCATTAACTTTCCATGGTATCGCTGCTATGGCGGAAATCTTGCTCCGTGGAAAATGTTTTCCGGTGTTTGGTTGGTGACTGAAAAATTATTTTCTGGAAAAAAATCTATATAAAACTCTAATAGTAATATTAGCAAATTGGACTGTTTTGATGAAATTTTGAGTGCTAAGATTAATAATAATGTATAACAGTTAGTTGGAGCAAGTAATATAAAGTTGAAAGTTAAGATTGTCGCAAACAAAGCAAGTTCCTTTAATTAGTGACCGAAGTCGTTTTGCCTCTTTTATGGAAAAGATTTCGTGGCAATCAAACACCAGAAAATGACTTTCTGTAAAACATTCTCATATAAAATAACTTCCATCATACGAAACACACTCCTGATCAAACACATAGTCTACTAGTGTATATACAGGTTTCCTAATTTTTGAAAGAAATGCACGTTCTTCAATAAATTTCTAAATAGGAATCATAACATAACGCTGAAATTTGATCAATTAAAGAAGACAAAACAAAAAATTAATAAGGGAGATATGGTGAAACCTGAGATTTAATTGGACCATTGAGATCATCTTGAAACAAATAATAAAAGAAATCTTCAAGTTCAAGAGAACGAGCATGTCGAGTATACTTTGTAAGATGGTGTCTACGATTTACAACTTCTTGTATAATATTTTCAGCATCATTTAACGTGCAACCTTTTTCTCCTTGATACTCTATCAAAAAACGAACCAATTGATCTGCATTCATTTGTGTCTCTCCTTTTTGTGTGTATATAGAAAATGCATCCTTAACATCAGGAGGTGGCCCTGTTTCACTGATCTTGAATTTTCTATTAAAACATCCTAACACTTTGTAATAATTGTAACTTCCCATTTTCCTATAACATCAAGAACTATACATCCTAAAAGAACATGTATGAAAGTGGTTATTTTTTGGTTCTTGAAATGTTTGTTCTTGTTTTTTCCAAAGGAAAACTAGATAGGAAAATTAATGCATTTTTTCTTACTAGGAAAAAAAGAAAAAAAGGAAAAATTGGTGAGGAGAAGGAAGACTTTGAAGGGGTGTTGGAGCTAATTTTAAGGAACATAGGATGATGTGGTTGGAGACAACGTTTATAATAGGAGTAATAAAATTTAAAAAATGACCACAACTGTTCAAAGTCCTGCATGCAATGTTCTTAATTCCAATGTCATCCCGCCAATTTGCCATTTTGGTTTCCTCCGTGTGATAGGGAGCTCCTTAAGGCTGTCCACCGGCCCGGTCCGGTCCGGTTCCGGCACGCCTTGCCGGGTCCGGTCCGGTCCGGCGTAAAAGTAAAAAAAAAAAATCATTACCGGTCCGATCTAACGGTGAAAAATGCACCAATGCAGTGTCGGAACCGGTACCGGCAAAGGGGAATCGGTCCGGTGCCGGTTCGACCCGGTCCGGTACCGATTCGGTTTTGGATTTTTTTTTTTAACTTAATTTTTTGATTCTTTGAAATAGATTAAAATCATAAACAACACAAAAACACATTTTATTCAACAATACGAAAATACATTAAGTTGAAAATACATAATTAAAGACTTAAAGTGAGATACTAGAAAATAAAAACTAGAAAAATACATAAATCTTCAACGACTCAATTGTCGCGCTCGCGCAGATATATTCCATCACCACGAGCGTCCTATTCGGGGCTATGGTGGGTTTGCAAATGAGTCCTAAACTTCCCTGTCCCTCCATGATTTGCTCCAGTTTGATAAATCCAAGTTCTCTTACAAAGAGTACACTGAGCAGTGCCAGTATCATGATTTTTCATGATAAATTCCCAAACATCGGATCTTGCAGTTCTTGGGTTGGAGGGACCTTCAGCAGTAGCACCTTGAGCTTGAGTAGGATTATTTGCAGTCATTTTGATAGAAAATTTAGAAAGTAGCCTTTGATAGAAAATTTTTAGAGAGAAATGAATAGAAAATATTGAATTGTGATTAATTTGATGAAATATGAGAGTATTTATAGGGAAAATAGGTGTGGGGGGGAAGGGAGGGCTGTTGGGGCATTTATTGGGGTGGAGCATGGAAAAATAGTCGTTTATAGCCGTTGCCAACAGCTATTTTTCAAAAAGGGGAGCTGAAAATTTTTGTTGGGCCGGTCCGGTTCCGGTCCGGTCCAGCCCGGTTTGGACGAAATATTTTTTTTGTTATCTTTTTGTTTTTAATTTGAAAGTAGTTTTTGAATTTTAAATTAAGTATATGACTAAATAAAAAATAATAAACACTTATAAATTGATAGCAAGACCTATAACTTGTTATTTTTTATGTAGTTATACTACTAGTATTAAAGTATTTAGTATTTAGTATTTAAGTATTGAATTGCAAAAAAGATATAACAAAGGATAATTGAAAATATATAAAGAATGATAACTTAATAGCAAGACATAACACTTGCTATTTTTTTCAAAATAAAATACTAAGTATTAAGTATTTAGTATTTACTATTTAATATTTAGTATTTAGTATTTAGTATTTAAATGTTGAATTTCAAGAAAGATATAACAAAGGATAATTGAGAATATATAAAGAATGATAACTTAATAGCAAGACATAACACTTGTTATTTTTTTCAAAATAAATAGTAAGTATTAAGTTAGTATTTAGTATTTAGTATTTTACTATTTAGTATTTACTAGTTA
Source organism: Petunia x hybrida (assembly GCA_037355625.1). Classification (NCBI taxonomy): domain Eukaryota; kingdom Viridiplantae; phylum Streptophyta; class Magnoliopsida; order Solanales; family Solanaceae; genus Petunia; species Petunia x hybrida. The sequence continues at coordinate 177,452 of JBBBVM010000902.1, forward strand.
GTATTTAAGTATTGAATTGCAAAAAGATATAACAAAGGATAATTGAGAATATAACAAAGAATGATAACTTAATAGCAAAGCGTAATGCATTTTATTGAATAATTTTTTGATTTTTTTTTTTTTTTGCAAAGTACATACTACATAGATATTAAATTGCAAAACTACATATTAATAAAAAATTTCTCATTTTCTTAATAATTTCTTCTGGCACCTCAGGAGGAACCGGTGACAAAGATTCATCTTCTTCATAATCATTTTCATTTTCCACACTTCCACCACCTGATAAGATTTCGGTTGAATATGCTGCATCTGCTTCTTCATTTTCTTCAGCAAATCCAAAATTTCTTCGCTCCGATCTAATCCAATCTCTGAATAATACGGCCGTCTCCATTGCTTCTTCCTTCAATGAATGTCTATGATCTCCAATTTGTAATCTTCCTTGGCTAAACGCGCTTTCTGAAGCAACTGATGATGCTTGAATTGTTAGAATATCACGCGCCATTTTTGCTAAAACTGGAAACTGTACTTGTTGATCCTTCCAAAATTGCAGTAGTTGATGGCTTCCAAAATACTCAATTTCCTTGCAACTATGAAGCACATAAACATCTAGCTCGTTGAATCCTCCGCTACTCGATTGCCTGCTAGAAAACCTTTGATTAAGGCTAGAAAAACTTCCCACTCCGGCTGCAGCTCTTTTACTCGTCTGCGTTGAACTTGATCCAGATCCACTTGGAACACTTGGAACAACATTATCAGCTGCACTCCTATACCTTTCATAAATCCGTTAGCAATCTACAATTACCTGCGTACAAGCTGTTTCTACACTTGATGTTTCTTCATCAGTAATTTCCAAACTCCGATAAATTTCTCTAATAAGCATTTCGGTATTAAACCGTTTAAAAAATGGATTTAATACAGAAGCAATGTAATAAAGTGGTGGAATAGGAAAAAAAAATTTCAAAATTTTCAATCATTGCTTCTACGGCTTCTTTATAAGCAGGCATTAATTTATATTCGCTAAGTAATTCTGCTATTCCAGCTATAAAATACAACATGGTAGTAACTGTAGGATAATATTGACCAGAAAATTTTTTAGTAGCATAAAAAAACTTTTCTAAAAATATAAGAAGACTCTCAACAAGTTTCCAATCAGATTCTTCTAGGTGATACTCTACAGCCACTTTGCCATTAAAATAACTAGTTATAGCCGCTCGTAAAGTGTAAGCAACAGACAAAGATTCATATACAGTGTTCCTCCTAGTTGAAACTTCTTAGAAACTCTTCTAGGCTACAAACCTTCTTTCATACACTCTACCTTAAAGTCCCTCCATCTATCCGGTTTTTTAGATTTAAAAATATAACTAATTGTGAGTCTAATCTTCACAATAGTAGGATCAAATAACTGAAGGCCATCTTTAACAACTAAATTATATATATGACATACACATCTAACATGAAATAATTCTTCAAAAGGGGGATGCAATGCGGGTCTTAACTTACCAGTAGCATAATCATTATTTGCAGCATTATCAAGAGTTATACTTAAAATTTTGTTACTAATAAAATACGCCTTACAAATATCAGTTATTTATCTCTTAATAAATATTCCCGTGTGTAGTTCATCGACAGCGCTATATGCTAAAATTCTTTTTTGCATTACCTAGTTAGGATCTATCCAATGACAAGTAAGTGTTAAATAGTCATACCCATTAACACCACGATCCAAATCAGTAGTAAGACAAACTCTACAATCAAAGTGATAAAATATATATCGTAAATATTGTCTATATTCATTTTTAAATTTTATAATATCACTTCAAACCGTAGTTTTTGGAAAACCTTGAAAAGATAGATTATATACGGTTTGAATATAACGAACAAAACCTTGACAAGAAGCAAATGTAAAAGGTAAGCACTCTGCCGCAATCATTTTTGACATTTGTTCCCTATCTTTCTTCTTGTCATAATGCATAAGCCCCCCAGTCACTGGGTTAATTTTCTGTTGAACTCCACTACCTTGAGATGGAGCCATTCTGTTCCCTGATCGAGTGCCACCCGGCCTCTTTTCCCAGTCATCCTTATGATGGTTTTCTAAGTGTGTTCTCAACTTCCCTGTCCCACCATTATGCTTGCCGGTTTTAAAATCCCAAACTTTTTTACAAAGATTACATTTACCGGTCTGAGCCGGAATATTTTTAGTCATAAATTTCCATACATCCGATCTTTTCGGTCGTACCGCTGGTTCTCTACTAGGAGGCATAGGTGGTAATTCAGATTCAGTTTCTTCAGGTTCACCATGAAATTGACTAGTAGGTGTTTCATCATCTAAATTAACCCCTTCGGTATTTTCTTGATATCGTACCTCTAACATATCATTATCTAGTGGTACCTCAAAATCTACATCATGATAAAATTGTGTGCCATCTTCCTGAGTAAAATCATCTAGATGAGAAGGAGCACTAGAACTACCAATTGGTCTTTTACCTAAAGCACGATTACGTCTATCATCCCCCCCTCGATTAGTAGCACGTGATCTACGACCGCTACCCGTACGTCCAGTAATTGCTCTCCACACTCCAGACATTATTATAAGTAAAGCAAACAAATAAATTACTAAAATATGCTAAAAACAATATTGCACAAAAATTAAAATAGATAATAAGAAGCAAGAACGAGTTTACTTGATGTCGCAAACTTAGAACGTAGAACTTAGAAGTGAAAGTTGAAACTTGACCGGAACCGCACCGAACAATTTTCCACTTCACTCCAAATATTTTTTGTAATGCAATTTAGAACTTAAACCCGTTTTGCGAGAGCAATTTTGAATTATTTAGCAAATAGCCTTTGTAGAAATAAGAGAGATTGAGAGAGATTTAGAGAGAATATTAGAGAAATTGTGAATAAATTGATGAAAATTTGTGGTATTTATAGAAAAAATAGGTTGGGGGTATGGGGGCGCCTAGGGGGTGGGGGAGCAAAAAAGAGCCGTTTTTTGCCGTTGGCCAACGGCTGTGGGTGAAAAGAGCCGTTGCCAACGGCTATTTTTGCACCAGCCCAACAGAATTTTTTTTTCCGGTCCGGTCCGATTCTGTTCTGGTCCGAACCGGACCGGTTCCGGTCCAATTTTATCCGGTTTGGCCGGTTCAAATATGGGCTGACTAGTCGCGATACGAGCCGTTTCAATTTTTTTAAACTGGTCCGGTTTGCGCCGGTCCGGCGCCGGTATGGTCCGGTGCAAACCAAACCGCTGGACAACCTTAGAGCTCCTTGCCTCTTTAATATATGACGTTAATTCGAATTAGTTTGACGGAATGTCGAGATGGTTCAAATATAATAAAATAGCAAATAACATGTCATATTTTTTTTAATTACGATACTTGTATTTATTTGTTAGGTGACATTATTATAGAGAAAATAATTGCGAAATACTACTTACTAATTTAAAAAGTAAATCGGGTTATAGAATTTTGTATTTGGTTATTTGAATTCTATATAATGAGTTTGTACAGCATAAAAACTTGACGAGAAAAAGTTAAGGTGTCTATATAATGAATTTGTACAGCATAAAAACTTTGACAAGAAAAAGTCAAGTGTCTCATGATACATGAGAATAAATACAATAAGGTAAATTAATCTCAAGCAGAAAAGATAAATCATTCATGGCTTTCCTTTAAAAAAGGAAAAAAAAAAAAAAGTCAACGGTTCCTTTAAAAAAATGAAAATAAACTCAAGTCAAGAGAAATTCATATTAAACAGAAAATATGTACGAAGTGTTCTGGGTAGTGTGCTTAAACTAAACCAAAGAAGACATGATGCTCACTTAGTGTGAGTCTCACATGATCGAATCTCATTAGTAATAACCCCTCCCCTTAAAGAAAAATCAAAAAGTCAAGTCAAGATAAACTCATGTATACTAGTACAGTATTAAACAGAACATATCTCCAGTTTCTGGGAAAATGGCCAACTGGAAATTTTTGCTTTTTCCACGGCTAAATAATGACTGCGATGCACCTAAACTAAACATAAGAACGCATGATGATCATTTCAGGTGATCGCGAGATTCTTTTATTCGAAAGGACATGACGATCGCCAGCATGACAAGTCTCCATGTTTTTGCTTATACAGAAATTTTTGTGATCATCAAAAAGGTTATTTTAGTAAGATTTTTCTTGTACGGGTTAAAGTTGTAGCAGTAGCGCTGAAAGTGTCTATCTCACACAAAAATTTATGTTCAATTTTGGAACTTTTACGGGGCAATGTACACAAATAACATGATTTTACAGTACTATTTAGAACGTAACCGTTTTTGTAAAAGCTTTCCAAGGAGCGGTAAGTTTAAGATCCATATGGGGGACTGAAGTTGGATTTCATTTAGAGTTTTTTATACTATATACCCACAATATTCAAAGTATTTACAAGCCATACCCATTAAAATTTATACTACCCATGAAATTAAAAGTATTTACCCAACATACTCATTTATTATTATATACGTTTGTTATAACTTATGGGTGTATACCTTTAAGGTATACTGCATAAATAATAGTATACAAGTCTAGATATGGGTGTATACATTTATGGTATACTGCATAAATAATAGTATATAAGTCTAGATGGGTAGGACATGTAAATAGTTTATGAGTATGGCTTGTAAATATAAAATTTATGGGTAGAGATGGATAAATATTTTAATTTTGATAGGTATTTTCGTAAATCTGCCTTTCATTTAAGACTACTTAAAGTGCATGAATAGCCACTTTTTGGTTTGTTCTTACAGTTGGTCATATTTTAAAAATTATTTAATTTTTAACTATTTTTTGAAACTTCAATCTTTATACATTGAACTTCAGACGTTCTGAGCTGAACATTATCTGTGAAGGTATGAAGTTCAACTTCAATCCACAAGGGCTGAACTTTTAGGCATAAAATGCATAACTTCAGCCCTTGATTTTTGAAGTTGAACTTCATACCTTCAGCCCATAAGGACTGAACTTCCAAAAAGTAGCATCTTTTTCATAACCAAGAAAAAAGTGGCCTGAAACGAAATAACAGTAGCAAAAGTAGCCTCTTGACGAAATTTTTAATAGACTCCCTCATATTTGTTATTTTATTTTTGCCCGAGTTGCTTTATTTAGTTCTTTTCATTTAGAGTTCAGGGGCTATACTTGCATACATTTAAAATGTAAACATACCTTAAATAATAGGGAGATTTACATCAACCCTAATGCCCTATTTACAAAACATAACAACACTATACCAATCTACAAAAAATAACAATACTTTTTTACATAGCATATACAAAATGCATTTACACCATACAATTAGGGTTTTATCATCTCCCTCACAACAGTTTCAGTCACTAGTGATGGCGCCAGTGACCAGCGGCCGGTCGCCGCCGGTCAACCGCCGGCAGGTCGCCGGATTTATAATTTTTTATTTTTATTTTTTTAGATCTACAAAGGAAAACATACAAAATATACACATATATACATATGAAACTTTATATAAATTATTATTTTGAAATCAAACATACATAAACATATAAAAAATACACAAACATACAAAGATATACAAAAAAATATACAAACAATACACACACATATATACACCAACATACACATACACCAACATACAAATACACAAACATACAAACAACATACACATATATACACCAACATACACATACAAAAAGTGAAAAGATAGATATTTTATATATAAAAAATACAAGTATATATGGATTTTATACAAAAATATACATACTACACACATACAAACGGGAAAAAAGGGAAAAAGAACAGATCTGAAAATCCACCACCAAAAAACCCACCGAAAAAGTTAAATTGGACCAGCAGCCGCTGAAATGTAGCAGCGCCGGAGAGGAGTGAGGAGCAACAGCAGGGCGTGACTGGGGTTGGCCGGATCTGCTCGTCGGAGAGAGGGAAGGAACAGCGGCAGGGGTGGGTAGATGGGTAGAGTAAGAGAGAGGAAGAGAGAAGAAGAAATTAGGGTGGGTGGGAAAGTGGAGATGAAAAAATGGTATGTAGGGTAAAAAAAGTGGAGTAGGTTCAATTCAAAGTTGTTAGGGAAATTTTCAGGAATTTTGATGGCTAGTTTTAAACTCTTTCTATACTTCTTTCTTTTAAATAACGGTATTTTCTTACATCTTTTTCTGATGGCTCTTTCTCCTTCAGCGCTTTAAAAAGTGATATGGAATCAAATCTTTACAGAAGATAGACTGTCTAGCTAATGTTTACGTTTTTACAAATAATGCAAAAACTTTTACCGCATGCCCTCTGTAAGGAGTGGTTTTGTAAAATTGCCCGCTCAAAGAAATATTTTAGCAAAATGCCTTTATTTAGTCCGGAGCCAAGACTTCAAGGCAAAATTTTTATAAGTATTGGAAATTGGCTATACTTCAAGGACAAGTGTTATTTTGTCAATACTTCAAGTTATATGGCGAGAATGCAGGGAAGACAAGAAGGGGCAAGTCTTGGCAATTGCCAAAACTTACGATGAAGTGCGGCAAGTGTTGCCTTTTGCCAACACTTGTCGTTCAAGTGTTGGCAAATCGAGTAGGGGTCAAAGGCAAGTCTTGCCTTTTGCCAAGACTTACGACCAAGTGAGGCAAGTATTGCCTTTTGCCAATACTTGAAGGGATAAGTGTTGAAAAGCGGAGAAATATAAAGGCAAGTCTTGGCCCCGACTTAAAAACTTGACAGGAGTATTTTTCGTCCAGATTTTTTTCATTAAATCTTAACGGGGGCATTTTTGCAAACTATTTGTTAGCGCTGGCAAAAAGGCAAACCATTGCTTCCCGTGTCATATTTTTGCAAATCAATCCATATAGTGTACTCTTGCGTTATTTACAAAACTATGATAACGGGACAACTGGTTTGTCAGTGGTTTACCAAAATTGATATCTGTTTGGTTTAATGAATAAATTTCGGACCAAAATACTCTTATGAATCTTACCATCTCTTCCCTCTCTTTCTCGGTAAGTACTGCCTAAAAGGCAGCAGTTGCCTTGGAACCCTCTTACTTAAGCAACACTTGCCCTTGAATTCTACCTACATTCTTCAAGCTAACTTGGATTGTTGTCTTGATAGCACTTGCCGTTGATATTTTTGCCTATGCAACACTTGCCCTTGACTTCTTCTCACGTTCTCGCAAATAACTTAAAATGTTGCCTATGGACGAATTGGAAGCTATCCTCCTAAAACTATACTAAGCTAAGACAAACTCTCAGAACCAGTCAATTTTGGAACACTGAGTGAAATTTTTTGGGTCTACTCTATCGAAAAGAAAAAGAGTTTTTTTTTACATTTATATACACTTTTACACACTTTATTACAAAAAGAATAGAAATATTATTGATATTTCTACACATAATAATATTTTAATATACAAGTTGGTACAAACAATTAAAATAGAAAAAACTTAGCCTCCACCTCACATCCCTCCTCGTGCCGGCGGTCTATCCCCACTGCCGCCGAGCCCGTCACCGGTCTGCAGAACATTCAAGAACAGTGCAAAAATAGTGTAGAAACAATCGTAAATAGTGCAGAAACAATGCATAAATTATGCAGATACTGTACAGAAATAGTAAAAATACACTGATATACAATTAAATAAAAATATGAACAAAAACACCTGATCAGGCCCGAAAAATACCAGATTTGACATGTAAACATAAAAAAATAGCCGAAAATACAAATGTAGCCAAAAATACCAAATCTTAGTAAAAAATCACCACATATGAACGAAAAGACATCAACTATGGGGAATCGGGAGGTGATGAAGTAGGGTGAGAGGATATGAAATATGTAAAAACTTATCAAAAAATAATACGGTGGCTAGAGTTAGGTGTTGGCTGATACTTTGGAGTTAGATCTACATCGATTCCACGAGAATATGGAAAAGTAGTAGCGAAAATGAAAAGAGAGTGTAGAGAGGAATTCAAAATATATTTTCTTTTTATTTTTATTTATTTTCTTGTTGCGATCCGCTGGCAGAACAGCGGCAGGTGGAAGGTGGTCTGGCTACAGATTGGAAGTGGAGGAGAGATAAGAGAGAGAGAATAGGAGAAATGAGAGGATAGGGTTTGTTATGTTGAAGGTTTTCATATATTTTTGCTATTTTATAATTAAGTCTTCATTTTCTCTATATTGTGTAATTATACCAAAATGTCTCTATATTTTATAAAAAAAGTCTTCAATTTATACTTTTGCGTAATTTTTCCTAAGAAAAATAACGGAAATATTTAATGCGTAGCCTTTTTTGGACGCGTTAAGTGAGAATTATCCAACATTTCAAAATTAATTGAGAAATAGTCAAAAATGCGCGTACATATTTACACTCTATTAGCATTGGCAAACACCTCAAACTAGTCCTAGATTTTTATACTGGGACTTTTAACTAACATGTTCAAAGTCCCAGTATTTTATGCTGGGATTAGTGTTTAAGTGATCCCAGTATTTTATACCGGGACTTTGGACTATGTTAGTTCAAAGTCTCAGTATTTCTCGGCGAATTTTTGAGCAGGGGCTACATATCAATTAGCGCGTGCCAGATAGGCTTCTACGCGAAATTTTTATGAAAATAACATAATTTTGGCCCATCTTCTCATTATTTACTGGGAGATTTTTACATATAGGTTGATTTCATGTTGTTTTTATATGGGAATTTTACACTCTATACCTATAAAATTTAAAGTATTTACAAGTCATACCCATTACAAATTATACTACCCATAAAACTAAAAGTATTTACCCAACCTACCCATTTATTATTGTATACCTTTGTTATGTCTTATAAGTGTATACCTTTAAAGTATACTGCATAAATTATGGTATACAAGTCTGGAGGGACATTTATTACTGTATACATTTGTTATGCCTTATAGGTATATACCTTTATAGTATACTGTATAAACTATGGTATACAAGTCTGGGTGGGTAGAGTGGGTAAATAATTTAGTGGGTATGTCGGGTAATATTTGAAAGTAGTGGGTAGTGGCTGTAATTATTTTAAGTTTTGTGGGTATTTTTGTAAGTGTCTCTTTTTATATTTGTTTCCATCTAAGAAAATTGTGCAAATAACTCCCAATTGTCAAATTTTGCTGAGCGGGGCACTTCTTAATAATATGTTTTCTCGGATCGGCCAAAATTCTACCGTCCACAACACAAGCAAGTGTTGCCCAGTATTTCAAAACTTGTGACTTTAACAGGTCTTGATAGTTCGTCAAAAACACATGCTTATAAGTTACCAACCATCAAAATCTTCAAGCAAATAGTAATAGTTCATCAAAATTAGTCAATAATTAAGTAACACATGCTTATAAGTTACCAACCAATCATAATTTTCGAGCAAGTATTGTCCATTCTGCTAGAACTTGTCTACAAGGAAAAGCAGTCGTCTTTCCAATTTTGCAGCCTTACCCTCGAACTATTGATTTTCAAATTTTAATCAACGAGTTGTAAGGAGTTAGGTTCATTTCTCTGGTCTGAGGTCTCATAAAAATGCAAAATCACGAGTTTTCTTCTAGGTTCTAGGAATCCAACATGTGAGAATTCTTATTTAATTATTTGAAGCCGCCGTTGGCCTGAACACTAGCTATGGTCTATGAGTCAAATGTTATACGTATAAAATTAAATTTAGACCCTACCAAATTGTCGTAAATCATATGACACTAACATAATAAAAATTAATATGAAAAGCAATACTTTGTTTTGGCAAGCTATATTTTGCTCAAGTCCTAGGAGTATCTTCATAAACTTGTTGAATGTTCAAAATATTTTTATTGACACAAAATTTAAGCATTGCATATGAACATGCAAACGCCAAATAAAAAGAAATACGAACCTATAAAAGTTAAACTCACATTCCGATACCTTATATCTTACTAACGTTATTAGAAGTCAAAAACCTTCTTTTTTTGCCCAATCTGTCAAAATAATAGTAGAAGGTTTGACTTCTAAGGAAGAATTCTCCAAGCCAAACTTCGTGCATTAGAAGTCAAACCTTCCATGTTTCGCTGACTTGCTCATTGTTTTTTATTTGTTCTTTTATTTGGCAATACACGAGTCTTCGAGCAGCCAGCTGATGCAATTTCCAATCCTATCAAATGATAAAAAAAGAAGAGAAAATTTCTTTCTGGAAGTGTAAAAGTTTTGCCCTTCTAGAACTAGCATATTACCTAAAACGTTGGACGTTCAAACTTGAGCTTGTAAGAGTTGTAACGAAATTTCTTTCTTGCTTCTACTTGAGGTGCGACAATAATTTGTCCATTACTGCCTATAATCATCCTCTTTATCTTATTTGCTGCCAACCATCTTGTTTTCTTAATTCCTATTATTTCCCTATTAGTTTGAAGTACTGAACTATACACAACAGTTAGTTCCCTTCTTAAGTCTGCGGTTTCCTCGAACCATTTTCTCAGGGCGTTAAATAATTTCTCCTCATACAATTAAGATGTAGGTCTGTGAGCTTTATAGCTTACATTAGGATCACAATTAACTTTCGCCAGCCTCCTTTTATATTGTAAGGAGTAAAATCAAATGGTGAAAAGCTTCAAAATTACTGAAATTGGAGCGATAGTTAACTTGGGAGATTTACAAAAATGCCCATCAAACCCTACTTATTTACATCTCCATACCCATTATATTTTTACCCACAAACTTATTTACACTGTATACCCATCCTTCTGTATACCTATCTAGTATACAGTATACTCCCATGGTATACTTGTTACACTATACTCTCAAATCCTTCTGTATACCTATCTAGTATACAGTATACTCTCATGGTATACTTGTTACACTACACTCTCAAATCTATAAAAGAAGTATACTTAATTTGGTATACCAATATAATGCAATGGTATACAGTTAAAATTGGGAGGGTGGGCACATAGTGTAAATAAAACATGCTAGATGGGCATTTTTGTAAATAAAATGAGGTGCATGTGTATTCCATGTAAACTAATTTTTTTTGGGCACAAACACGTAAATAATTTATTTTTGTGGGCATGGAGTGTAAATTCCCCATTTAACTTATGGGTTTTTTACGCTACATTCCCATGAAGTTAAAAGTATTTTCCCGCCATAGCCATTAAAACTTACACTATCCATGAAATTAAAAATATTTACCCGACATACCTATTTATAATTGTATACCTTTGTTATACCTTATATGTATATATTTTTATGGTATAGTACATAAATTATGGTATAAAAGTCTGGATGGGGTAGAGTAAGTAAATAGTTTATGGGTAGGACGTGCAAATATGAAACTTATGGGTAGGGCCTAGGGGTGAGTAAATATTTTACTTATGGGTATTTCTGTAAACCTCCTTAGCTTGTAGAAAATTTTGAAACAAAAATCTAGAAATGTCACATTTATAGAGTTAATTTTACCGGTGGTCACTCAGCTATTGTTTCATTACCTCAAAGTTAGTATTTTTGTTACCCAAAAGTCACTAAATTATACTAGTACTTCATTACCACAAAGTCATTTTTATTTTTTTTGTTACCCAAAAGTCACTCAATTTTCCTCCGGTCTGCACCAAAGTCACTCTAGCTGAATTTTACTTATAAATCACCGGAAAAATAATGTGTCATCATTAATTAAAAATAATCTATCTTAATTATATTAACCCAATTCTTTAACCCATTACACTAATTTTATCCAATCCAAGACTCAAACCGATTTCACTACTAATTTTACCCAGCCGGAACTTCATTAATTCTATTCAATGCCTCCTTGCTTGGTCGCTCATCCAACCCAATAATCATCACAACGTGCTTTCTTGGAGCAATCCTTCCAACACTCAAAAGCTTACATTCACATTCTCCTCAGACAAGATGCTTCCCACATTTCCAATCATTCTTGGCTAATCAACTTGTCTGCAGAGAATGATACTGCATTCTAAGCTCACATCAACTTTAAAAGATTCAACTTTTCTTAAATGAGGATTTTCATCTCTAACCCTTCCCTCCACTCTAATCTCTCCAGAATCAATAATAGAGCTGGTAAACTTGGACTCCACATTGGCAATCTGAATGTGAATGAACTCGAGTGGACTTTCTGGTGAACCATCTAGAAGAATTATTTCTTCGACAATTCTTAGTCCCTCTGTTTAACAAGACAGAAAACTAGAATTATTTTAATGACTTGACACAGTTAACCGCAGGGTTGAGTTGTAAAATGGATTTGGGTCTTGAATTGGGTTTTGAGTGATTTTTGGGTAAAAAAATAAACAAAATTAACTTTGTAGTAATGAAGCAAAAGTTGAGTGACCATCCATAAAATTAACTGCACATTTATATATAGTCACTCTCAAGCCATTTTGAAAGAATGATTTGCACATATTTTATTTCTAGGAAATTTTGAAAAAAGTATTAGGATGAGCTTTCTACTTGCAAGTTGCAAGACTTGTGATACCCTCTTTTAGTAGTGGATTAACTAAAATTATCAAGTTACAAAACACATTAATACTTATCATATTAATTTATACTCCCTCCGTTTCAAAATGGTTGTTATAGTTCGGATTTCGAGAGTCAAACGAGTTTAACTTTGACCGTAATATTTTCATTTCGAGAGTCAAACGAGTTTAACTTTGACCGTAATATTTTCATATGTCTTTTAAATATTTTGAATTATTAATTATTGTGACTTATAGTACTTTTTATGTAGTTTCTAAATATATAAACATCGTTACAAAAAACTTAAGATTATATGTTTAAATTTACGGTCAAAATGAACTCGTTTGATTCTCGAAATCCGAACTATGATAACCATTTTGAAACGGATGGAGTATGTAATTTCATCACAAGTGACATTTAAAGTTTTTACACAGTATGAACTTGTTTGAAAAAGACATGTACCTCAAAAAACTATCCATTTATAATCTCAAACTACTGGCAACATTCCTATTTATATAGTGCAAAACATACATTAATTAGAAACTAGAAAACCTATTGTCGTTTGTACTAATGTTCAACATTATAAATAAAAACATGGTAGCAAAAGTAACATCTCAGTTTCACCTACCACAAAACTTTCAAAATTGAAGCACCAAACATCATTACGTGTAATCCACATTCATAATGACTGTCTGAATTAATCAGGGTAAATTATGGACTTAGTTGATCATTGTTAAGAAAGTTAGTTCTGTTTATAGCAGTTAGTCCACATAGGAAAGATAAACTTTTGCGCAGACAGTGACAAAATAAAGACACAACCACAAGAAGACAGCATCCTAAATTTGACCTGAACCTTCCTAGTTTAATATTCTTAAGTCATATATTAACTCATAGTATTTCACAAACGCATAAGCCATAAATCTCTCATCTTAAGCCCTTTCCCACCATTTCTATGCACCATAATCATAAAAAAGCAAGTCCAAAATCTCCCATCAGAGCAAAAAAGAAGAAAATAGGAGATGGGATTTTCTAAAGAAGATAGAGTAATGAGATGGTTCAAAACTTTATTTTTCTTGATCACTATGCTAATATCACTTCTCCTATTTTCTGCACAAATTCTTCTTGTCATCACTGATACCTTTCTACCTTCAGCATTATTATCTGCTTCTCTTTCCCCTGCTTCACTCTCCATTCAAAATCTTTCATCTCATTTATCTAACTATGATTTCCGGTATTCACTCATTGACATTCCAATTATATCCATCATTAGGTCCGCCATCATTTTATGTAAGTATATACGTAAACATTTAGACGTTGTGTCATTGTGTTCTGATTGGAAGTGTGTATAGAAATATAATCTCAATGTACATAAAATGTAGAGTCCATGTGTTCAAATTGAGTTTGAACTTATTTATACATGCATATACAGTATTTCGAGTCAAAAGCAATTATGTTGAACCAAGGTGGAACTAGATGGCAAAGGGTGGTCAATTGAACGCTTTTGCAAAAACGTTATCCAGTATATATAGATCTAACGGTACATTTTATTCATATATATTAAATCTTGCACACTCTTAGTGAAATTTCTAGCTTTGCCACGGTATACTGTCCTTTCTACATCACATTATGAACAACAACTTCATTTTTTCCAATTTCAATAATATTGTTGAAGGTGTTAAGAGTGACTTATTTTCTTTTATGATCTTAATATAGGTGTTTATAGCTTATGTGATGGTCCAAGGCTATCAAGAGGGCCATACTTGGGAGTTGCCACATTTTGTTCAATGTGGTCTTTGGTGTTCGTATCATTGAAGGCTTCTTATGTATTTGGAGAAAGTTCGAGTATGAATCGAAGAGGGTATCTGGAGATGGCTCTGTTTGTATGCTCATGGATGTTGGCTGTGGCACATGTAGTCGTGGCCTATAGAATTAGCTGCAAGGAAAGGAGAAAGCTTCTTCTTTACAAAATTGATATTGAAGCTGTAAGTCAATCTTATTCCATTTTTTTATTTGTCAGTGTCACCTAAGCACTTTCAAATTTGGTAAATTAAGTGTTACACACTAAATAAATTATTCACCCTTTTAAAATCTTCAATTATAATACTTAGTATAAAGAATTAAATATAATTAGTATCTTTTTAATGACTTTGATTTGTTTATCCCTTTAACAAAGGAGGTAAAGGTGGTTTAGCTTAGGGAACACCCGGCGTGATCTAGTCTTAGCGATCTTGGCCCCGTTTGGGTAAATTTAAAAAGCTACTTAAAAGTATATTTGTACATTTAAGTAAAAAGAGAGTGTTCGGTAACTAAAAAGATAAAGTACTTATAAGCACTTTTGTACTTAAAAAAAGCCAACTTCTTAAAATTTACTTATAAGTAACTTTTTACTTTTAAACTAATTAAAATAAGCCCACCCAAATGGGGCCCTAGTCTTAATTAGTACTCCCTCCGGTCCACAATATAAAATTTTTTAGCCTTAATTCTTCGGTCCAAAATAATTAATTTCTTCAAAAATCAAGAAGCAATTAAATGGTTCTTCCCAAATTTACCTTTTTCAATAAATGATCTAAACATACTTTCAAAAATTCTTCACATATTTTTATAAGTAAATTTGAAAGAGATAAAGATTAATATAGTAAATGGTCTTCTTAATTATTATTGCTAAAAGGTGAATTTCTTATATTGTGGATCAGAGGGAGTATAATTAGAAGGTAAATTATTTGTAATGGAGGTTATTTGGTTCTTAACTTTTAAGGATTTTTTTTTTTTTTTTTGTATTAGTTTCTTTGTACTAATAAGGTAGCGACTATTACCAAGAAGCTTTTTTTATTGAATATCTAACTTAAAATTGGACACTAATCTCCTCATAGTTAAATGCACTAAAGGCTAAATGGCATGATTAGTTGAACTCATGTTTACAAGAATGGCTTCCACTTCTCCTTTCTACTTTCTTAATTAGAGTCTATTTGAGTGAGCTTAAAAGTGATTTATAAACTTATAAGTCCATTAATATACATTTGGTAACTTAAAAAGTTTTGAACTTTTAAGCCATCCACTTTTTAAAAAGTTAGTAAATCCTGACTTGTCAAAATTTCCTAACTTCTTAAAAAGTGACTTTTAATTTACTTTTTGACTTATAAGCCACTTAACTTAAAATAAGTGGCTTATAAGCCCACCCAAACAGGCTCTTAGTCCACTTAGATTTTAAATGTTTAAGTACTACTCCTATATAATTAGGGAAAGAATAGTGGCTCTCTTCTTTGTTCTTGGCCTTAGGTGAAATAAAATAGGATCCTCTGTCCTGAGGCTTAAGGTACCTGCAAAGGTGGAGCCACCTAATCCTTGGTTTTTGTTCCCATGCCAATTTCTTACTTGCACGGCCTTTTGACTTGGCCATATCTTGCCTTGTAAAAAGCAAAATAAATACATATAAATAAATCAAAAGTTCCCATTTCTCTATAAAGGTTAAAAGTATTTTATTTGATTTTCTGGTCAAGGACCCTAGGTTTTGTCATTAAAAAGTCATAATTTGGCTAATTAAAACATGGCTAAACAGAAATTGAACTTTCCTTAGCATGTTAAGGGCAAAGTAGAATTACTCTATTGGGACTTAATTTCTTTGTTTTATATTGCATAGTAATTCTCTTAAGACTCATCTACTATTAAAAGTGGCTTTGATAGTTTCACAAGCACCCTAAAATTGGCAACAATGTGTTAAATATATGCAAGAAATATGCCGTGAACCACTGTTGTAAGTAACGCTGAAGAATAAATTCCCATAGAGTTATCAATAAGTCATTCTTAATTAAATAGAACAATTTAACAGGACCTTTTCATTTAATGTTCTGATATTTTTGCTAACAAACATAATTGTATCACATGGATGCAGGTCTCTGCATGCAAGACTGGTCTGACTGGATCATTTTCTAGATACCCTAAAGTACTCCAAGTCGAAAGAGCAAAGTGAGAACAGCAAGGAAGCTAACCAACAAACATAGTGTCCATACATAAATTGGAGCTAACTCTGGTTTGTTTGGACAAAATCCAGTTTGGCCAATGCCATGCTTCAGGTAAATATTGCTAGAGGAACCTAGTTTATAAATACTCCCTCCGTCCCAATTTATTTGTCGTAGTTTGACTTGGCACAAAGTTTAATAAAATAAGGAAGACTTTTGAAACTTGTGGTCTAAAATAAGTCATGGATATTTGTGTGGCTATAAATGAATCAAAAAGTAACTTTAAAGTTGAATTATCGCCAAATTTAAAAATATGACAATCTTTTTGGGACAGACAAATAAGAAAAGTATTACAAACAAAGTGGGACAGATGGAGTACTATGTTATTGTTGTTGCGTAAAATTTACCCGCACATCAAACTAACGAATGAAAAAACATTTAGTCCACTTTGGGACACAGAGAGTAATCATCTTTTGTTTTGTTTTTTTATTAAAATTAATGGTTCATAACTAACTATTCCTTTTTGACTTTTCTGCTTTTTGCAGGTGCCCCAATGATATCTGTAACCTAATTGGTCAGAGGACTAATTTATACTAGGATTAAAGAACCACTGGTTATATCAACATTGATGTATATTGTGCAAAAATGGTGTGCCTATTGGTATTAGTATATAGAGAGGTATCATATAAGACAGGACAATTCAGCACCCATTGCTCGGCTTACCCAACTTGTACATATTTTCCTTCTAATTTGTAGCCAATTACTTTTATCCGATACCTAAATAGACTAAGGCCTCATTCGTTTGCAATTAATAAAGGTCTGAATGTTAATGGTTTTAACTTTCGAGCATTAAATGTATTTATTTTTGTTAAAATTTAACCATTTAATGATTCTTAGTAGATCTGCATCATTCAGATATTGAATAAAGTTTTAATATCATTAAGAAGCTCTTCACCACTCTATATATTATGAAAACTAGCTATTGCACTACCACAATCGGTAACAACTACTGCTGCCAAACACACCCGCCACCACCAGTCCACACCCACTAACCACCTATATAATCATAACTCATTGCTACCACCACTAACTACTAAGTATTACTACCACACTAACAACCTCTACTGTCACGACCACCATTATCTCTGTCAACTACCGCCACCTCTACCGCAACTCCTTAACCACAACCACTTTCCACCAACGAGAATTACCAACCACCACTGCTACCACCGACCACCTCAGCCATCACAACAACCACAATCACTACTTATCACCACCATTACCATCGCTATTAGCACCAATGATCACACCACCAACACTGCTAACCACTAATACCAACCACCTCCACAAACATAATTACCTTCACTACCAAGCACCATGACCACCACAATTACCCACCAACGCCAACATTGCTAGTCACTACCACTAACCACCTCTACTATTAAACCACCACTATCACAAAACAACTACCAACATTACAATTACCAACAATCACTGCAACCAGACGCCACCATCATACCACTACCTTATAACTTAATAACTCGTTGATAAAATATTTAAAGTCAAATACATAGTCAGCCCCTTAAACTTATCTCAATATTTTATTTAGGTACCTAAACTGATGCAACTCGTTGCCCGAGTAAACCATTTGCAAGAAGCCAAGCACGGGAGTTGCAGCAGTTGAGGTCCATGTTTGCACAGTTGGAGCTGCTGGGGCAAGTGCTAGAAGCTTCAGGGCAGTTCTGCCTACATTCTACCTCAGAAGCTGAAAATGTACATGAAATGCCAAAAAGAAGACCAACTCGATCGCGAGCAGCCAGACGCGATCGCGGAAGATTAGAAGGCAGAACAGCGCGATCGCGAGTCCACAGACGCGATCGCGCAAGAGGCTGGTTGAAAACCCTCGCCTGCCCGATCGCGAGACCATAGCCGCGATCGCGAGGCTATGATTTATTACTCATCGTCCGTGTAATCACCTAATTTTGGCACGAATACAGAAAAATTGCTCAAAATAGCCGTGTTAGATTCTTAGGATATTTGCCAAAATTTTCCTAAATTTTAGTCTTTATTTTAACTAAAATTGTCATTAATTAGGATGTAAAATATGAAAAATTTGCCAAATTACTTGTCATGTGTTTAACTCTGATTCTATATTTCAATTGTGATAATATTGCAAAATTATGTGGTTCTAATTTCAGTTGTGTGTGTATTTTAATCAAGTCTAGACCTGTTAGTGGCCATTTGTGAAAAATAGTAACCCACTCTAAGAGCCCAATCCATTATGTATAACCCGGCCCACACTTAAATTATATAAGCAGAAAACCCTCATTATATCACTTTGCACCCCTTTAGTCAAGAGACTAGGGAAACTCTGTCAAATTTTCCCCAGCCCACCGGAATTCGCCTCCACCACCTCTCCCACCGCGGAGCCGCCGCCGGCCACCACCTCCGGTGGTCGGAAAATTTAGAAAAATACATCATCGAAAAGATCTCGAGCCCCCCATTCCATTTCTCAACTCGGATTCTCCAAATTCTTAGCCGTTTCTCGTAGATCGGGCTTCAAAGTTCCGGTTGAACTTCACTCCGGCGACTTGATGCGTTTTTCGGTAAGTTTTTGGCTCTTTCTTTTCTCCTCACCCTCCTCTCTTACCCTCGCATCCCCATTTTCCCAAACCCCATCTCCCAATACCCGTTTCCCGTTTCCCTTTTCTTTTCATTTTCAGTTTTTTTTTTCTCTCTTCTTCTTCTTATTTTCTTTCCTTTTCTGTTTTTGTTATTGGTGTGAGGGTGACAATGTTTGGAGGGGCTGTGATGATTATTTGTTTGGAGGCGTGGCGTCGAGGCAATAACGAGGTAGTGACGGGGGATGCAGGGGCTGTGACGTTTTGTTTGGTAATGGCGGGCTGTGTGAGTGTGCTGTGGAGGTAACGAGGGAGCATTGGAGGTGCTGCGATTGGTGTGAGTGAGTTGATGTTTGGGCAGCAGCTATGAGATGGTGATTCGAGGCTGATTCGATGGCGAGGCGTAATTGGCGCAACGAGTGGTGAGCTCTAGGGCAGCGGCGTCGCTCTTGCTGCGGTGGCGCTGCAGTTTTTGGCTCCGATGGTGAGGCAGTTATGAACAGTGGCTGAACGGGGCAGCGACGCGAGCTGTGATGTTTTGTTCAATGCGAGGCAACGGGGATCGAAACTACGCAGCCCTGGTATTCACTTTGGCATAAGCTTAGACGGGTTAGCAATGAACTTGGATCCTTTCCTTTCGCTTTCCTGTTTAGTTAGTTAAAACTTTATTGAAGTGAAAAACTTGTATTAGTATAACTTTAGTGTAGTATTGAGGTGTAGGCTGTCCGAGCTCACGTGTGATCCTGAATAGCCGCGTCTTTTGTTCATAAATGATAAGTATGAAGTTGATTTTGCTATGGCTGTTTGTTTCAATGACTTGCACTTGTTTATCGGTTTAATCTCCGTTTGTCTAGACTTGTGAAGTTAAGTGCAGTTAGTATGTATAGTTTGTGCTAACAATGAAGTTTCATGTGCTGCCTGTGTGAGTCCCTTGAATTCGAACCTGTTTTCTTACCTTTAAGTATAGAATCCTATGTTTGTGTATGTATGAGCTTGAAACTCGATCGAACGATATGCAGGCGAAAACTGACACAATTGAGTTAACAAAACGATCTGTTTAATGTCCACTGCACGTGTATACTTTGGGTAAGAGTTTTGAGTTTATTCTTGTGTGTTAATATCTGCCTGTTAAGCATGAAAAATGCGTTGTAATGTAATATCATGAAGGATTAAAGCAGCCTGTTTATTCCCGGTCTTATATAAAGGTTTAATCCCTGGAGCTTTGTCTACTTTTGTCATTCTTAGTTGCACTAGCTGAGAGATACAGATTGTTTGATTCTAAGTTTGTTTTGGTCACTTTAGTATAAGTTTTAATTAGTTTGGGGCTGATTTAGTTGGTCTAGTTTGGTTCTAGTCCTTTAGTCAATATAATGAGTGTTTGGGTGTCCTTCTAAAGGACACAATTTCAGCTTTTTTGGACTGTTTAGGGGGCTGAAATAGTCCTCTATAGCTGCTGTATTTATGATGAAAATAGGACTAGAAAACACTCAAGTGTAGGGGTGTGGGCTTGTACTTTTGTACAAGTCCATACCCCACCTTTAGGCCTCAACTTTCAGCTATAAAGAGGTCATTTATTGCCCTCTTTCAGAGCCAACTACAGCTGAAAACACATACAACTACCAGCTGAAACAACTAAAAATACTTGAAAGAAAGAGGTTTGAAACATTAAGCTTTTGTTGGGTAAAGATTTAGAACCAAAAGGCTTGACACCTAAAGTCTTTTGGGGTATAAATCTAGTGTTAAATTACCAAGCTAAAGGCTTAAAAGGAGACTGTCTAGTGGCAAGGCTGCATGGTTTTTGATGTTGCTAGTTGCTGGTGAAAATCTTGCTATTGTCTTTGGCTAAGTTTTAAAGGCTGTTATGCTTCACTCTAGGAGTTTTGGCTACTAGGTAAATATTTCCTTCAGTATTTATTTTGAAAGCATGTAGTAATGTTGAATGAAGTGAATACTGGTTTAAAAAGTCCGAAACAGCTTGTTCGTGTATGATTACTCTTGTTATACAAGTTGTTTTTGGTTACTTGAGAAAAAATGAAATTAAGCCTGAAGTTCTGTTGGACACAAATCCATGGTTTAAAAAATAAAAATTAGAAACATTTGGAAGTATTTCCCATGGTAAGTTTGAACTCATGAAGGCTCAGATCCTATCTTCAAATTAGATTTGGGCCATATTCTGTTGGCACTCTTATCTTTTACAAATGAATGTTGCTTTATGAACAAATATGTAAACTTATTAGACTTGTATATAAAATGACTATTTATTAAGTATCTTGTTAAAGTGGACAGATTTGCAAATGACTAAGAACTAACACAGACCATGCGAATGATGCAGCTAAATCTAGAATTGCATTTTTGAAGGCATCCTCGTTAACTCATTTAATAAATAGGATAACTTGACCAATTGTTATACTAGTAAGCTTCCAATAAAAAGTAACACAAGCAAGTTAAGTGTTAATGATGGGAAAGTAATAGTGATGAAACAAAGGATACATACACAGATTAGCGATGTTAGTGTGCTACTATACCGCTTGAAATGTCATGGGACAAATTTAAAAATGAACAAGCAAAAATAGGACAAAGGTGCTAACCACTTTAAGGTCGTAAATGCGAGGCAGAGAACGAGTAGGCTTTTTACTCTTACGCAGAAACATGAGAAAAATATGCGAGCTTGTATATCTGATTCAAATGTGACATAAAAACTAAATAATTTGTTCAAGAGGTAGGCAAACCAATAGGGTGAGAAGACTCATACGATTAGGCATTGATAAATGATAAGTATGATTTGTGATCTACTTATTAGGCAAAAAGAAAAACCAAATTGAGATGAGCCAAATTAAATTGAGAGAAGTCAATGATAAATCTTGTGATAAAATATGATTTTCAAATTCAATTAGTCAATATTATAAGTATGATTTGTGATCTACTTATTAGGCTAAAAGAAAAACTAAATTGAGTTAAACTAATTCTAAATTAATTATTTTTTGAAGTTAATTCTTTTAAAGTAGACCAGTCCTTTGTAAGGTTGGAAATGCGTAATAAATTTTATTTATCTATTTATTTACTTCGTACAAAAGTGTAGATTCGTCCAGTCCTCTGTGAGGTTGGATAATGATATCGCTTTTAATTTTTCTTAATCAAAGAATAAATTCAAATTAACAGCTTTAATATAACTGTTGACACCCAATTTTGTCCCGGAAGTTTTCAAATTAAAGGTTTAATTATTCTAAAATTAAAATTAATTTTTTTTTTTTTTGAAATTAAAGGCAATCGCTTAATTTCAAATAAAGTGGCTAAAATCGTAATGCGCAACCTTAATTTCAGTTGACCCTCGCAATTCCTCTACTTATCTATTAAAATCTAAAATTAGGGCTAATTTTGCTCTAAATCCCGAAATCAGTCTATCTGTGCAAACAGATATATAGATATACAATATTACTCCATTACCCACTTCAGAAATTCTCTAACCTGAAGCCCATCCCCTCATTTTCCCTAAATCAACTTAGAACCCTAATCCCTTCCCCTTAATCCTGATTTCCCCTTCAAAAATCTTGAATCCGTCCAAGAACTTGTACCTGCTGGTCCCCTCCTCCTTTCCACCTCACCAATTTCGTACCAAAACCGCGTTTTCAAATCTCACGCGTCCATTTTGAACGCGAATCGATCCGAGCCGTAAAGAGGTCATAACGTCTATTTTTCTCTTTGAATCAGGGTGAAAGTAGTACAATCCAGGAGGATTATACTATTTTGACCTTGGTTTCAAAGGGGAAAAAGCAAAGGGAGTAAGGGTCGCTTTTGGGAATTCAAAGAGGTCCAAACCCTAGCATTCTCAGGTATAAATCCTTATTTTTGTTCATTTTTAAAGAGCTTCTGGGCAGCAGAGAGTGAGAGGCAGCAGCATACACATACATGAACATTTTTCCTTCGTTTTCTTTTACAATGAAATAGTGTTACAGTCTCTTTTGGATTCTGCGTATCGCTTCGTCGTTGTTTCAGTCATCGCTTCATTATTTGTGTCGTCGCTTTATTATTCTAGTCGTCGACCTTGCTCGAGTCGCTTAGTCGAGTCGCGCTTGCTTCAAATCCCTGCTCCTTTTCACTGCACCTAGAAAGGTAATACTCTCGTCCTCTTGCATTTTTGATTTATTGCTTATGATCGACAGGTAGTATATGCAGTATATATTTCTATTTTAGGACTGTTTAGCTATAAGAGAATGAAATGCTATGATATGTCTTTCCTATTTTCACTAGATTAGCTCGTTGGTATGAGGTATACATTAAAGAATTTGGAACCCCTGGTTAAGTATTCATCTTGTTATTTGTATTAGTCGAGCATGATTTTAGCTTAGCGGGTTACTTATTCTTTGTGATACTATTAGATAATTCAAGTAAAGCTTCCATCTTGATGTATTTTAGTTATGTGTTTGAGTTTGGATTAGGATCTGAAGTTTTGTTCCTTGTTTGTTAAGTTAAAGATTTAGTTTTAAAGCTAGTTCTATCCTCTTTGTTTCAGTTGTCTTGCCTGCGGTAGCTTATAAGTTCAAACGAGTTTTTCTAGGCAGCCTTGCATATAAAGATATTTCTTTGTAGTTCAGTTTCTGTGTAATGAAGGTAGATAAGTTTAAAGAAAGCTGGGTGTATTCCTGTTTTGTTTCTCTGAACTTGAAGAAGATCTCATGTTGTTAAACTCCTGCTATCTAGTTCTGTTTAATGTATGGCTGTGTGTCTGTTAAAATATCATCAAAGATAGTGTTGGCTGTTTCTGTGAAGCTCAGGTGTGGGAGAGAGAGGATGTTTCTGTTTCAGCTTAGGAAGTTGGAGAAAGGTCCAGGAGAGTGTATGTTTGTTCAGGTGGTTTGTTTGCTGTTTCTTGGAGTTTGAGTAAGTGTAAGAGGGAGTCTGGCTTGGGTTCTGTTTTGAGGAGGAAGCTCAGGGGGTATGTAGGGTGTTTCCTGGAGTTGAGAAGGTGTGTGAAGAGCATGTTTTAGAGCTGATTGAAGTCAGGGAGCCATTTTCTTGTCTGTTGCAGGTTGATGGAGCAATTGCAGGCTGTTCCTAGTTGGCTTTGAAGTAGTGTAGGGTCTTGGTTAGCTTGGTTCAGGGTTGCAGGTGTAGGTTGCTTTGCATCTAGTAATGTTAGGGGTCCTGGTGATCTATTAGGGTGTTAGGGAATGTCAAAGGTGAGCTTGCAGGTCCTGAGGTTGGAGCAGGTTTGGTTTCCAGGTAGTGTAGGATCAGTGTGTGTACATTTGTCAAGTGAGTTTGCAGGGGTCTAGTTTAGGTGCAGATGGTGTGCATAGTTCCCTGGAGTTAGGAAGATATTCTAGGTGGCATTTAGATAGAAGTATCTAATTTTATCTAGAGGAAGTAGCATCTGAGCTTCAGATTCCAGCTTGTTCTTCCCTTTGTGTGTACCCTGAAAACTTAGTCCCATTTAGGACTCAAGTTTTGGCTTCATTGGTTTTCTTTTAGCCAGAGTGCTTTAGTTTCTATCTGCTATATCTTACGCTTCTTAAGCATTGGTCCTGAGTGTTCATCCATCTTGAGTGTCAAGTGTAATTCTTCCGGTGGTTCAATGTTGTTTCCTTTGCCCTCATTATTGATCATAGCTTTAGAAATAGTGTGTTCTTTCCCTGCACTTCGTGCAACTGCAGCTGTTCTGTTTTTTTTTTGGAGTCAAGATGGTTTAAGTGTTGTGTGAAGAATAAAAGGGAGTTAATAGAGGTCAGGATAAGAGTGATTCTTGTTCTTCTTTATTCAGTATGAGGGGAGCATGTTCAGTGTTTTGGCTGACTTTTAAAAGTTGAGTATGAAGTCCATATGTTAATATCCTAAGCTTAGTTTGCACCTATTTGCTATGGAATTATTTGACTTGGTTGTATTTTGGGAAATCTTCTTATGCATTGTTTATCCTGGTATGATCATCATGTACAAGTTTAAAAAGTATTGCTTGTGCTTGAGAAGATATGAGCTTAGTTTTGGGTGCCACTTATACATCTTCATGCTAAGATTATGGTTTTAAATCTATTGACTCATTATGTCATTATTAGTATAATGCCATAGTTAAATTGAGATAATCTTTGTTTTTTTTAATTTGAAGCACATTTCAATATTTATCCTTTGGTATTGTGACTGATATTTTGAGTTTGATTGTCTATGAATTTTACCTCTTCGCTGCTTGCTCCTAGCTTTACCTTTGAAAATTTGTTTGAGCATTTACTAATCTTTATCTCCTCCTTATTTTTGCATGAAACACTTCTTGGGAACGAGTTGTATGAAACTCACAAATTGGGATTGGCTATCTGCATTCGAAGTTACTTGAACCGCTCCGCATTTTCGGGACTTGATATCCCCGAAAATGTAAGAAACGGAAAAAATGAAAATCACAAGGTCCAAGGCTCAATGATTGAGTTTGCGCTCCCGGGTTCTATCTTCTAAACTCCTTCTTTCCCGTCCCCTTTAGAAAAGCATGTTTTAGGAACCCTGTAGAATAGAAATGGTATTTGAATTGTGAATAATTATTGTAAATTACTTAAATTGTTTTTTATATGTATGCTTCGTATCATTTCTTTGCGAATCGCCAATTAATTTATGGATGTTTAGAATCATTTGTCAATTAATGAGTGCAAATAAAATTCGATTAAAATCGTACCTTCGTCATAATTTGCATTTGAATTATTTATTTATGAATATTCAATTATTTATTTATTTAATCTAACTTATTTATGCAGTTAATTAATTAAATTTTAATCCATTATTCATTTATTTACTTAATCTAATTTATTTAATTTCAATTAATCCTTTATTTATCTAATCAATTGAATATTTATTTATTTATTTATTTAATTAATCAATTATTATTTATTGCTCCTTTATCTAATTAAAATTGATAAGTATTCGCTTATTTAATTAAGTTATTTATTTGTTTATTTATTTTTCTGTTTATTCAACCAATTATTTAATCCCTTTATTATCATCCAATTATTTATCTAATGTGTTTTTATTAAATTATCTAACTTCATTTAACCTTTGTTTATTATTAATTAATCAATTGATCATAATTTCATTATCCCTTTAACTAATCTTAAATTGGGTCATTTATTTATCTAAGTATCGGCATAATTAAAATCTTATCTTATTTATATTATTCATATTGTCCTTATAAAATTAGCTTTATATATTTATTATTCTTAACAAATTCGTGAAAACCGCTGGATTAACCGCTTTTAGCGGATTTTCGAAAGTGCTCCCGCAAGGGACCTTCTTTCGGATTTAATAGAACCACTTACCTAAGAATCTCTGATTTTAATTTAATTTTATTTAATTAAAGAATAAATTGCACTCATTAGTTAACTTAGGTTCCTAATAATCCTTAAATTAGGTGGCGACTCCGAAGAAAACCCTTTGGAATCCCATTTTGTTGAAATATACCCGAAACCTATCTTTTCTTTAAGAAAGGGTAATTTTTTGGGGTTCAACAATAACAACCATATTTAATGAATAAAAATGCGACAATAAAAGCAACTGTGCTCGGCACAGGACTCGATGGTGCCTAATACCTTCCCGAGAGTCAACTGAGAACCTTACCTGAATCTCTAACGCAGACCATTAGACGAGTCAAAGGTGTTCCAAGGTACCTTTTGGTGACTTGGCACACCTTAAACTATGTCAAGTGGCGACTCTGAGTTCTCTAAATAATTTTGTACCTTGTTGAACACCAGTCACGAGCCTTTAAATAAATAAACTCGCAACTCGCGCAGTTAAGTAATTAATTTTAGGGCGTGACAGTCCGTTCTTGCGCGAACGCACTGAGACGAGAACCAGAAGCCCATTTTAGCTAATGACTTTAAAGGCCCATTGTTAAGGGGCAATTAAGGCAAATTGTGCCATACTATATAAGCTGTTATTGTTATTAGTTTACTTAGATTTTGATGACATTAAACCTAGTGAGAACTTTGGCTAAGCTTGTTTGCTTAAGCACTCTTAATCCTTGATTTGCAATTAGGCTTTACTAATTGAGGATCAATTAGTATAGGTTCTCTTGTTTAGACAATTAAGGGGGTATTAGGCTACTTTTCCCTAATCTACTTCCTTAATCCTTTTCTAATCAATTGGGTCTTGCTTTCAATCTTGTTATTTTTATTTTGTGTCTTTAATTTTCGTATCATTTGATATCAGAGTTGGATTAGTGTTTGTTTTTACAATCACTAACCCAAATTTGTTCCTCAAATCACCAAACAAAAAAAAATCCAAAAAAATGAGTCTTAGGTTTAGGTTTCTTTTGGGTGAAATTTTTGTTACCAACTGAAGATATTGGTGTCTAGAAGCTATTCCAAAAATGAATTGAACAAACAACAACCATTTTGCTGCTGATTTGAAGATTGAAAAATTAGGGTTCTTCATCAAGAAATTGGGGCTTTTGAAATTAGTTGTTGATATTGAAGATTCAACTACTGAGTTTGTTCACGGACCAACAAGGAGTATAAACCTCAAATTTGGAGCAAAAACACGGTGGTTTGTGAAGATTCAAGTAGAAAAGAGGATTTGAAAATCGGGTTCTGCTTCAAGCCCAGAAGCTTACGCGATCGAGCGCCATCCAGCGCTATCGCGCAGGCCAAGAATTAAAAAGCCAACGCGATCGCGACAGTCCTACGCGATTGAGCCAGAACTACCAGAATAGCCTTCGCGATCGCGACGTTACTCACGCGATCGCACTGAACAACAAATTCCAGAAAAACAGTTTCTTAGACAGATTGCTCGCAATAGCCTCGTAACAGTTTCCAATCAACCGGAACCTAATTTCAGCATCAAGAACAGTGAGTTTCTAGATCATAAACAAAATTTCATCCAATTCCGAATTCAATTTGTGCCAATTCGATTCGTGCCTTTCTTCTTTCCTTTCTTTAAATTTTCCTAAATTTCGTCTGTTAGTTTCAATTGTCTGTTTCTTGTCACAACAACTCCTTTCCATCCCCGAATTAGTTTAATTTTGATTGTCAAGTCGGATTTAGTGTGCGAAGAACAAACTTGCTATAGCCAATAGTGGAAAAAGGCAAGTGTGGTGAGAGTAATAGAGCGAGTAAAAGCCAATTGTTGAGTGCAAACACGAGTGAATTGAGTGACATCAATTTGAGAGTAAAAACTTAGGGAGCGACTCGGTGAGGACTCTTTCTACTAACCTTGTTTGTTTAATTGTTTGTAGGTACGATGGCTCAAAAGGGAGTCGAGGCGGACATGGAACTTAAAACCATGATGCAAGCCTTGATGGCAAGTGTTAACTCAATGCAAGATAAGTTTGAGGGAATGAAGTAGACGGTTGATGAGCTATCTTGAAAAGATAAGCTTCGGGAAATGGGTAAGCAAGTGGTTGGCACACCTCCAACTGTGGGGGTGCGAGGTGATGGACCTAGTCGAATCTCTCGGGCTAATGACCGCTACTCTCACATAGTGGTCCAAGATACCTATTCTCCAAATGTCACTCTACAAGCAAGGGATCCCATTCATGACCTTCCAAGAAATGAACCACCAAGGGATGACACTCCAAGGCCACATGAAGATGAGTCTTTTCATGCACATGAGAACTATGATAATGACCCATTTCACTATCCGGGGGATGCATGACAAGAGGGAGCTAGGGGTCGAGGTGGTCGATTTGGGGGAGGTTACCAAGAGAGAGTGGATCGTGATGGGGACTACTATGACTTCGGGGGTTATGGTGGGCAACAGAGACATCATGAGGATGATAGAGTGTTGAACACTATCAAGATCAACCTACCTACCTTCCAAGGAGAGAGTGACCCGGAGGAGTATTTGGAGTGGGTGGTCAAAATGGAGAGAATCTTTCAAACCAACAACGTCCAAGAGGCTACAAATGTCAAATATGCCATCCCTCAATTCGAAAATTATGCCTCTACTTGGTGGGAGTCCAAACGAAGGCAAAGGGAAATGCAAGGACTCATTGCCAATGGGGGATGGGCGGCTTTGAAAACCATGATGGAGGCTCGGTTTCTACCTCCAAACTATAAGGATGAATTGATCAAAAAGTTCTACAATTTCAGGAAAGGAACCAAGAGTGTGACGGAGTATTTTGATGAATTTGAGAAGACTAGGACAAGGGCCAACGTGCAAGATGGTAATCGGTCCCTCATACTAAAGTTTTGTGGAGGTTTGAATATGGAGATCTCTTGTCCCATGGACTTGCACCGATATGAAAGCTTGTATGATGCATTCCAAGCGGCTCTTAAGGTGGAGAAAGGGATCAAATTAGGCAATTCTTACAAGACCAAAAACATCCCTTCCACTTGGAACAAAGGGAAGGATAATTTGAACGTCTATACCCAATGGGACAAAGCTAAGGAGAGCCAAAGGTGGGAGGTAACAAAGCTAAACTTGAAAGCTTGTCTAACATTCAATGCTATAAGTGTAATGGCCGAGGCCACATGATGAGAGATTGTCCAGATAGGAGAACTATTATTGCTTTGGGTGATGGGGGCTATGAAACGGGTGGTAGTGATGATGAGGAGATAGATAGGGGTATGCCATGTGATGATGATTTTGACGAGAGGCCGTTGGCAGTGAGCAATTACATAAAGTATATGCTACTCTTATGGTGAGAAGAATAATGGGGGTGCAAGTGAATGAGGAGTCGAGTCAAAGGGAGAATTTGTTCCATGCATATTGTAAGGTTCAAGGGACTACTTGCTCTCTAATTATTGATAGTGGTAGTTGTGTCAATGTGGTGAGCACCACTTTGATTGAACAACTCAAACTACCCACTAGAAAACGTCCACAATCTTACAAGCTACAATGGTTGAATGAGTGTGGTGAGCTAAAGGTGACCAAGCAAGCCTTCATTAAATTTAAGATTGGGGACTACCATGATAAGCTTTTATATGATGTGGTTCCGATGCAAGCTTGTCATATTTTGCTTGGTAGGCCTTGGCAATATGACCGCTTGGCAAGGCATGATGGCAAGACTAACAAGTATGTCTTGGAAGTAGAGGGTTGGAAATTTGTTCTCAACCCATTGACCCCAGCGCAAGTGAGTGGGGGTTATAGGAAGATGAGAGAGTTGAAGTTGAAAAGAGAGAAAGAAAAGAAAGAGGGAGTTGTGGAGGATAGGAGAGTGGGAGTTGTCACACAAAAGAATGAGGAAACAAATGAGGGAGTGAACTTGTTCTTGTCTAGGAATGAGTGTTTGAAAGATGTGGAGGAAGGAGTACCCATGATTCTCCTCCTACACAAGGACCATGTTTTGCTTACTAATGAACTAACCCCTTCTTTGCCTAGTTCTATTTCTTCTCTTTTTCAAGGTTATGAAGACATCTTCCCCGAGGAGTTGCCTAATAGATTGCCACCGCTAAGAGGCATTGAGCATCAAATTGACCTTGTTCCAGGCTCCCAATTGCCCAACAAGGCCACTTATAGAAGCAACCCGGAGGCTACCAAAGAACTCCAAAAGCAAGTGGAGGAGTTGCTTGGGAGAGGACTTGTGCAAGAAAATTTGAGCCCATGTGCGGTTCCGGTCATCCTAGTGCCAAAGAAAGATGGGACTTGGCGCATGTGTGTGGATTGTAGAGTCATCAACAAGATCACGGTAAAGTATCGTCATCATATTCCTAAGTTAGATGATATACTTGATGAGTTATATGGATCTTGTGTGTTCTCCAAAATTGATTTGAGGAGTGGATACGACCAAATCCGGATGAAACCGGGTGATGAGTAGAATACGGCCTTTAAGACTAACTTTGGTCTCTATGAGTGGCTTGTCACGCCTTTTGGCTTGTCTAATGCTCCTTCAACCTTCATGAGGTCGATGAATCATGTGCTCAAATCTTTCATTGGAAAATTTGTTGTAGTTTACTTTGATGACATTCTTATTTATAGCAAATCCATTGATGAGCATGCTAATCATTTGAAACAAGTGTTTGATGTTTTGAGAAATGAACAATTGTTTGCTAATTTGAAAAAGTTCTCTTTTGTGTTGAGAAAGTTGTTTTCCTTGGTTTTGTTGTGAGTGCAAAGAGTGTGGAAGTAAATGAAGCTAAGGTGGAGGCCATTAGGGATTGGCCCACTCCTAAAAGCATTGGTAATGTGAGGAGTTTTCATGGGTTGGCTAGCTTTTATAGGAGGTTTGTGAGGGGATTTAGTACTCTAGCTGCACCATTGACCGAAGTGATAAGGAAGGATAAGGCGTTTGTATGGGGAAGAGAGCAAGAAGAGGCTAAATTGAAGAAAGTCCTTAGTTCCACACCTCTTCTTCAATTGCCAAACTTTGATAAAACATTTAAGATTGAGTGTGATGCTAGTAGGGTAGGAATTGGAGTCGTGTTGATGCAAGATCAAAAACCTATTGCCTATTTTAGTGAGAAACTCAAGGGGGCAACCACTAAATACTCCACTTATGATAAAGGGTTATATGCATTGGTGAGGGCATTGGCTCATGGGCAACATTACCTTTGGTCCAAAGAATTTGTCATTAGAACCGACCACCAATCTTTAAAACACCTCAAATCCCAAGTGAAATTGAATGTGAGACATGCCAAATGGGTGGAGTTCCTTGAAACCTTTCCGTATGTCATCCATTATAAAAAGAGGAAAGAGAATGTAGTGGCGGATTCCTTGTCAAGAAACTTTGTGCTTCAATCAAGACGGCAATTGTTGTTGAATACCTTGGGGTCCAAACTCATGGGTTTTGAAAGCATGAAGGAGATGTATGCTAATGACTCGGAGTTTGGGGAACTTTATGCTAATTGTGAATTGGAGGAAAGAGGGAGGAGACTCAATCGAATGTGTGGAGAGGAGGAATCTAGTGGTGATGTGGAGAAAAAGAGGTTTCACAAGTTCGAAGGCTTTTTGTTTAGGAATGGGAAGTTATGTGTGCCTAGTTCATCTTGGAGAGAGTTGCTAGTGAGAGAGGCACATAGTGAGGGATTAATGGGGCATTTTAAAGTGGGCAAGACCATGGAGATTCTTAAGGAGAAATTTTATTGGCCTAAGATGAGGGTGGATGTTGTGAGGGTGTGTAGCCAATACTTGGAGTGTAGGCAAGCTAAGTCAAAGTTACTTCCACATGGTTTGTACTCACCCCTCCCCATTCCCTTAGGTCCTTGGCTCGATATTTCTATGAATTTTGTCCTTGGATTGCCTAGGACCAAAAAGGGAAAAGATAGCATTTTTGTGGTCGTTGATAGATTTTCTAAAATAGCTTATTTCATTCCATGTCACAAGGTTGATGATGCATCTCATGTAGCCAATTTGTTTGCTTAACATGTGCTTAAATTGCATGGGGTCCCAAAAACTATTGTTAGTGATAGGGATCCCAAGTTCCTTAGTCATTTTTGGAAGGAACTTTGCGGGAGGCTTGGCACTAAGTTGTTATTCTCCACTTCTTGCCATGCCCAAACCGATGGCCAAACCGAGGTTGTCAATAGAACCTTGGGTGCCATGCTTAGAGCAATAGTTAAGGGGAAACTAGCTTCTTGGGAAGAACATCTACCTTTGATTGAATTTGCATATAATAGGACCATGCACACTTCTACTAGCATGACACCTTTCAAGGTTGTGTATGGTTTTAATCCCCTTACCCCCTTAGATCTTACGCCTTTGTATAGTGATGTTGTCTTAAGCTTAGATGCCAAGGTGAAAGCTCAAGAGATGAAGCAACTTCATGAGCAAGTAAGGAAACAACTCGAGAAGAAAAACCAAGAAGTTGCCAAAAGAGCGAACAAAGGGAGGAAGAAGGTTATCTTCAAGCCCGGTGATTGGGTATGGGTCCATTTCCGGAAGGATAGATTCCCAAACAAGCGGACGAGCAAATTGTTGCCTAGAGGCGATGGCCCATTCCAAATCCTTGAATGCCTTAATGACAACGCGTACAAGGTAGACTTGCCAAGCAATTACCAAGTGCACAACACCTTCAACGTGTGTGACTTGTCTCGCTTTAAAGTCGAAGAACAAGCGAATCCATGGACGGATTCTTCTCAAGACGGGGAGAATGATGCAATACGTTGCCCGGGCTAATCATTTACAAGGAGCCAAGCACGAGAGTTGCAGCAGTTGTAGTCCATGTTTTGACAGTTGGAGCTGCTGGGGCAAGTGCTGGAAGCTTCAGGGCAGTTCTGCCTACATTCTGCCTCAGAAGCTGAAAATGTTCATCGCGATCGCGAGTGCACAAACGCTATCGCAAAAGGCAAAAAAGAAGACCAACGGAATCGCGATCGCGGAAGATGAGAATGCAGAACAGCGCGATCGCGAGTCCACAGACGCGATCGCACTTGCGATCGCGCAAGAGGCTGGTTGAAAACCCTCGCCTGCGCGATCGCGAGGTTATGATTTATTGCTCAGCGCGGTAGCGCCCGTTCTTGCGCGAACGCGCTGAGACGAGGACCAGAAGCCCATTTCAGCTAATGACTTTAAAGGTCCATTATTAAGGGGCAATTAAGGCAAATAGTGCGATACTATATAAGCTATTATTGTCATTAGTTTACTTAGATTTTGATGACATTAAACCTAGTGAGAACTTTGGCTAAGCTTGTTTGCTTAAGCACTCTTAATCCTTAATTTATAATTAGGCTTTACTAATTGAGGATCAATTAGTATAGGTTCTCTTGTTTAGACAATTAAGGGGGTAATTAGGCTACTTTTCCCTAATCTACTTCCTTAATCCTTTTCTAATCAATTGGGTTTTGCTTTCAATCTTGTTATTTTTATTTTGTGTCTTTAATTTTCGTATCATAAACTAACCCCAAAATCATTTGAACACTTGAATTCTATTCAAAGTGTGTCATTTAAACAGTGCTCACACAAAGAATCCACCAAGTAATAGGCATGTAGTTCACACACGATGACATGGAAAAGAAGCTAATGAAAAAAATGACATGTGGTTCTTTTTATTCCAAACAACAATTATAAACTTTTGTTAAATTAAAAAAAAGATATTATTAATCCCAATTACGGATTTTTCCTCTTTTTTTTTTCAAGATCCTCCGGAGTGGACTTCCGCCGACTCCACCACCTTCAGGCTTCATCAATGCCATTATGAACGAACTCCATAGTCATGCCTTACATATTTAGAGGAGACCTTCCATTACTGTCCCACGAGGCAGCTCTTCTCCTCCCTGAAAACTACATTCTTCCACCCTCAATGTCGGCCCACCAACATGTCCAAAAATCAATTCATATTTGGTCTTTTCTAAGAAAAAATAAAATAAAATAAAACCAGATCAAATTTTAGGTTAGTGTTATTTGGGCATTGTTTAGTTTGCCTTGCGTATCAACAGGGCATTATTTCCGGACAGATATAAGTTGTTAGCGGTAAAGAAAGTCACCCTGACGTATTTAAGTGATTGAAAATTTTAGTTCTAAATTGGAGATGTTGATATGCCGATTCTTCCAAGTAAAATATTTTGAAACCTTTTCTTTTATTTCCAAAATTAGGTTTCAATTGAATATAGTTTATCAATATCAAATTTATGTTGCATAATCTTGTATAAGATCGGAAATCTTGTTAGAATGAGCCACAATTTCTTAAAGGTATGAAATGAGCAGAAAGACTATTTTAATTCACAAAAATGATAAGTTTGAATCTAATTGAATTCTAAAGGATTGTAACTCAAAGCTAGATGAGTGAAGTAATGGAGAGTAGAGGCCGAAACACTATTTGACGATGAAATAAGATAGACACTTGTCCATGTCAGGCTTTTTTTATTCAGCTTCACTCACTCTACTACTGTGATTGCCATAATATATGCCACGTCAGCAAGTTGTGTTTATATGACACACTTTGAATTCAAGTGTTCAAATGGTTATGAGCTTAGTTTAGGTGTCTAAATGAAATATTGGAACAAGATTAAAGGACTAACTATATATTTTAATATGTATAAACTTTAATAAAGATAGATTATAAGTATTCGGATGTTAGAAAAATAAACGGTGATATTAGAAAAATAAACGGTCTTAATCATTTAGGGGTCGTTCGATTGTAGGAGTATTTTACGCGGGTATTAACTATTAATGTGGGTATTAGTAATGTAGGTATTAATAATGTGTGTATTAATAATGTGGGTATTGATAATGCGGATATTAGTTATGTAGGGTTTAATAATGTGGGTATTAGCCATGCATATATTATAACGTAGGAATTATTTGTTGAATTACTGATATATTATAAATTAACAAACAATATTATTATTTAAAATATTTATTTACTCCTTAAATAAAATTTTAAAATATCCTTATTATTATGAGGGTTAATTTTGTCATTTTAAATTTTAATACATGCATTATTAATACCCACATTATTAATACCACATTCTACCCCGCATAAAATAATACATAGATTCCCGCATTAATAATTCGGGTATTAATAATGCGGAATATACAAAAACACAACCAAACGTTGCACTAATTTTATGCGGGTATTAAAATTTCACAGAAAACCAACCGAACGCTGCGCTAAATTAGCACGGAATTTTGTGCGGGTATTAACTTATGGAGGGAGCAACCGAACGACCACGAGGGATTGGATTACTTATCCCGGGATTAAATTTGAGATTATAATTATCCCATATTTGGTTGGTGGTATTAACTAACATGGGATAAATTTTATACCCCATTAATGGGATAATTCTATTCCATATAGGAGGTGGGATTAACAATCCCGGAATTAACTGTAAGTTGAACCGAACGACCCCTTAGTGTTTAGTTCTTAGCACCACATAATAATATTCAGATTCAGACCTCTTAATTTTAATAAAAATAAATGTCCCCAAAATAGTAAACGTTATTTAACTAAACTACGATGTCTATTACTTGGCAAAACCCTTAGCATCCGGTATAACAAAGAAAATAGGACGAAGATGAAAATTTTGCTAATAAGAAAAAGAAAGTATGTATCAGAGCGATCAAAATTTAAATAAAGTCACCAAATGGCCTATTTCTGTAAATCCCAAAACTGTAGTTCGCATCGCGAACAACATAAAATGTTTTCTAATCTTGAGCCGAGGTCTATCGGAAACAGCTTCTCTACCCCTACCTTCTACCCCTACTTTTCATCCTCTTCAGACTCCACTTATAGGAACATACTGGGTTTGTTGTTGTTGTAACATAAAATGTTTTCTAAGAGGGGTCAGACTTAAATAATCGACTCTTAAATGACCTATTTCTGTAAATATCAAAAGCATAAATCTTTGTTTATGCGAACTACTATAAAATTTTTCTAAGAGTCAAGAGATGTCAGAAGTTATATATTAGCAGTGAAATGACTTATTTTTGTAAACACCAAAAAGTGTTAGCTTCCCTCATTTATCCGCAAACTATATAAATTTTTCTAAGATCAAAAGTTAAATAGTAGCACTGATATTACCTATCTAGGTGAATCCCAAAAAGTTTTTTTTTTTTTTTTTTTTTTTAAGATCTGTGAACTATAATTTTTTTTTAAGGTTTCTCCGAATCAGCCTCTCCACTTTGGTGGAGGTAAGGTTTGCGTACATCTCATTGTCTCCATACTCACTTGTTTGATAATACTGGGTATGCTGTTGTATAAATATTTGTTAAGAGAAGTCAAAACTTAAATAATCGCACTGAAATGACTAATTTATGTATCCCAAAAGTGTAGTTAGCTTCTTATCTGCGAAATAGTATATACTCACTCAATTCTCAATTTATGTGATTGTGTTTTACTTTACATGGAGTTCAAGTAATAGAAATTGACATTGTAAACTATAAATTTAACTTTAAAAAAGTAAGAAAGAGAAAAATTGGAGAAATTAAAAATTTGTTTGTAACTTTTAAAGTTAGTATGACCCAAAAAAGATAAAATATAGATAATACATTAAATAGCTGTCCCTAAATTTTATATATTAATTTTGTTTACCATGTATATATATCCTTAAAAAACCAATCATATACCTGAAAAATACCAACAATGTACCTGAAAAATAATAATATGTCCTAAAAACCCAATAATATCCTGAAAAAAAGAAAATCAATAATATACTTGAAAATCAATAATACCACAAATAATAATATAATCCCAAAAAATACCATAATATACGAGAAACAAGATTGGTATGACGCTTCCATGAGCAATAGAGTTCTATAGCATTGGTAGATTTTGAGCTAATTATGGGTGGATTTGGTAGTATTTCAAGAAGAGGGTGAATATTTAGGATAATAGAGAATCTTTTGTTTAAAGATATAAAGAGAAAGTGGAAAAAATCTAAACGAAAGATAGAGAGAGAACGAGACTCACGATACCCTTTTCCTAATTTTGTGGATCACTAATCGGATGGACTTTAATATCTAAACCCGTTATATTTTTAATAAAAATTGTTGTTTTTGAAATAAATAAAGAACAATGTTATTAATGTAATTATGGTATTCTAAGGTGCTCTACAGTGTAATTTTTCCTAAAAAAATTCTAAGAGGTTTAGAAGTTAAATAATAGTACTTAAGTGACCTATTGGTGTGAATACCCAAAAGTGTAGCTAGGTCCTTTTATGCGAACTACTATAAGGGCAGTCCGGTGCATAAAGCATCCCGCGTTCACACAGGGTCCGGAAAAGGGTCCCACTCCAAGGGGTGTGATGTATGCAACCTAACTTGATGGAAGTGTTAATGGTTGTTTCCAAGGCTTGAGCCCATGACCTATAAGTCACACGAAGACAAATTTACCAGTTGTTCCAAGGCTCCCCTTTATATGCGAACTACTACTACTACTACTCTATATATATATATATATATATTTGTAAGTTAGGCTAGAAGTTAAATAGTTAGCTCTTAAATGACTCATTTATGTATATTACCTAAAATTCGTTAGCTCCTTTATATGTGAACTAATATATAAAAATTTCTAAGAGGAGCCAGAAATTAAATAGTAGAACAGAAATTACTAATTTATATAAGGGGTTTTTACATATATATACAATCCTATACCCCTATATTATAAAAATTAATAACATTTTTCAAATTACAAGGCATAGCATTATTTTACCTAACATATTTAACAATAATTAATACATTTCAATTTCATTCCCCCAAATTACAAAATCTCACTTTACTCTCTTTTCCTAAAAAAAATAGAGATACAGCACCTCCCCTACACCTCCATCACCCCACCCCCACCACCCCAGTGCCCATCACCCCACAATCAATTTTCCTAAAAAAACCACAACAATTTCATTCGCAAAATTCTGGTCACTAATTTTGTTGCGAAATGAAAAAATTCTTACTTTCTCGTTTTAGAACATTCTCGAAAATCACGGCACCGGAAAACTAAACCTAACGGCGGCGAAAGCGTCAGTTTCGGTGAACTTTTCTATGAATGGGCGAAGAAATTGCAGATTCAAAAGAAATTTTTTAAAAATGCGATGAAAAATTCAGGTCTAGGTTCAGGTGCGGGTCATGTGCATTTGGATAGTCCGAATTCGTTTCCGAGGATTGAAGATACTTTACCGATGAAGAATAATGAGAAAGGTGTAATTTTTTATGAATGTGTGAATATACGACGGAACTTCGGCGGCGTTACGGTGGAGTTTCATCTAGTTATTACTGCATTAATAACTAGAATATCTTCAATTGCTTCATCTAGTTTTTCTCCAATACCCTCTTCAATGAATGCCGTGAAGTTAAATAGTAAGTCTTGGCCCTTGTAAACCTCGCTTCCGTGTAGCACACAACTAATAACTGTGCATCTCTTACTTTTCTCCAAACACTTCCGTGTAGCTAATAACCTCTTGCTTCCAGTTTCCACTGTCAAACCTGCACTTAATATTTTAGTTTTGTTCATTAGTCACATCCTAGAAAGTAGTTGTGTTAGTGGTGCGTGATAAGTAACACATAGGATATATGTGTGTGTTAGCTTGAAAAAGAAAAATGGATAAATAGATAGCATAGTACTAACGTTTTAAGAGTTAGTAGTAAAAAGTAATTAGTAAGACGTAAACAATGTCAACTTTACCATATATAAATTTGGATAACTTTGAAACAATCAGAAATAGCTATTGAAACAGTCTAAAACGGCATTAAAACACTATAGTACAGTTTGAAATAAAGTTGATATAGTCTGAATCATAGTTGAAACTGTCTGATACAGTCTGAAACGACATTGAAACACTATGATACAATCTGAAACATTATTGAAATAATTTGAAACAGAGATTGAAACAGTCTAATACAGTCTGAAACGGTGTTGAAATAGTATGATACAGTTTGAAACAGCTCGTAAAAAAGTCTAAAATAAAATGTAAAAAATAATGATAAACAACGAAAAAAGGTGAAATGGTTTAGAAACTGTGAGAAACAACGCACAAACGGGATAAAACAATGTTGAAACAGTCTAGAAACAACTAGATACAGTCTAGAAATAGTTAAATACGGTGCAAAACCACCTGAAACGGTGCTGAAACAATCTGAGACAGTGCAAAAACAACATGAAACGGCGTAGATACGGTGAGATACAGTTTGTTATAGAGCAAAAATAGTGCAGATACAGTGAGATACAATGCTGAAACAGTCTGAAATC
The DNA here is from genome assembly GCA_037355625.1 of Petunia x hybrida. Taxonomy (NCBI): domain Eukaryota; kingdom Viridiplantae; phylum Streptophyta; class Magnoliopsida; order Solanales; family Solanaceae; genus Petunia; species Petunia x hybrida. Next base: position 216,972 of record JBBBVM010000902.1, read on the forward strand.
GCTATTGAGATTAGGGCTGTCTAATAGCCCGGTTTGCACCGAGCCGGACCGGCGCAAACCGGGCCAAATATAAAAAAAAAACAACGGCCCGTTTCCGATTCGGCACCAACAAAATGGACCGGATGAACCGGACCAAAGTGGACCGGACCGGAATCTGGTGGGCTTTGTGCGAAAATAGCCGTTGGGCAACGGCTATTTCACGCACAGCCGTTGGCCCAACGGCCAAAAACGGCTCTTTTTTGCCCCCCACCCCCTAGGCGCCCCCATACCCCCCCCAACCTATTTTTTCTATAAATACCATCATATTTCATCAATTTATTCACAATTTCTCTAATATTCTCTCTAAATCTCTATCAATCTCTCTTATTTCTACAAAGGCTATTTGCTAAATTGCATTACAAAAAAAATATTTGGAGTAAAGTGGAAATATTGTTCGGTGCGGTTCCGGTCAAGTTTCAACTTTCACTTCCTAAGTTCTACATTCTAAGTTCACGATATCAAGTAAACTCGTTCTTACTTTTTATTATCTATTTTATTTTTGTGCAATATTATTGTTTGTAGCATATTTTAGTAATTTGTTTGAAGCATATTTTAGTAATTATAAAAATGTCTGGACTGTGGAGATCAATTACGGGTAGCGGTCGTAGATCACGTAATTCTAACCGAGGGGGGGGGATGATAGACGTAGTGGTGCTTTAGGTAAAAGACCAGTTGGTACTTCTAGCGCCCCTTCTCTTCTAGATGATTTTACTCAGGAAGATGACTCGCAATTTTTGCATGATATAAATTTTGATCAACCACTAGATAATGATTTGTTAGAGGCACGATATCAAGAAAATATCGAAGGGGCTAATTTAGATGATGAAACACCCACTAGTCAATTTCAAGGTGAACCTGAAGAAACTGAATTACCACCTATGCCTCCTAGTAGAGAACCAGCGGTACGACCCGAAAGATCGGATGTGTGGAAATTTATGACTAAAAATGTTCCGGATCAGACCGCTAAATGTAATTTTTGTAAAAAAGTTTGGGCTTTTAAAACCGGCAGCCATAATAGTGGGACGGGAAAGTTGAGAACACACTTAGAAAACCATCATAAGGATGAATGGGAAAGGAGGCCGGGTGGCCCTCGTTCAGGAAACAGAATGGCTCCATCGCAAGGTAGTGGAGTCCAACAGGAAATTAACCCAGTGACGGGGGGGCTTATGCATTATGATAAAAAGAAAGATAGGGAAAAAATGGCAAAAATGATTGCGGTAGAGTGCTTACCTTTTACATTTGCTTCTTGTCAAGGTTTTATTCGTTATATTCAAACCGTATATAATCCATCTTTTCAAGGTTTTCCAAAAACTACGGTTAGAAGTGATATTATAAAATTTAAAAATGAATATAGACAATATTTACGATATATATTTTATCACTTTGATTGTAGAGTTTGTCTTACTACTGATTTGGGTCGTGGTGTTAATGGGTATGAGTATTTAACAGTTACTTGTCATTGGATAGATCTTAACTGGGTAATGCAAAAAAGAATTTTAGCATATTCCGCTGTCAATGAACCACACACGGGAGCATTTATTAAGAGAGAAGTTACTGATATTTGTAGGGCGTATTTTATTACTGACAAAATTTTAAGTATAACTCTTGATAATGCTGCAAACAATGATTTTGCTATTAGTAAGTTAAAACCCGCATTGCATCCCTCTTTTGAAGAATTGTTTCATGTTAGATGTGCATGTCATATATATAATTTAGTTGTAAAAGATGGCCTTAAGTTATTTGAACCTACTATTATGAAGGTTAGACTCGCAATTAGTTATATTTTTAAATCTAAAAAACCGGATAGATGGAGGGACTTTAAAGCAGAGTGTGTGAAAGAAGGTTTAACTCCTAGAAGAGTTCCCAAGGAAGTTACAACTAGGTGGAACACTGTATATGAATCTTTGACTGTTGCTTACACTTTACGAGTGCCTATTACTAATTATTTTAATGGCAAAGTGGCTGAAGTGTATCACCTAGAAGAATCTGATTGGAAAAATGTTGATCATCTTCTTCTTTTTTTAGCAAAGTTTTTTTATGCTACTAAAGAATTTTCCGGTCAATATTATCCTACAATCACTACCATGTTGTATTTTATAGCTGGAATAGCAGAATTACTTAACGATAATAGAGTAGTGCCTGGTTATGAAGTTGCGGTAGAAGCAATGATTGAAAAATTTAAAAAATATTTTTTTCCGATTCCACCACTTTATTACATTGCATCTGTATTACATCCATGTTTTAAACGTTTTAATACGGAAATGCTAATTAGAGAAATTTATCGGACTTTGAGAATTACTGATGAAGAAACACCAAGTGTAGAAACAGTTTGTGCGCAGGTAATTGTAGATTGCCAACGGATTTATGAAAGGTATAGGAGTGCAGCTGATAATGTTGTTCCAAGTGTTCCAAGTGGAGCTGGATCAAGTTCAACGCAGGCTCCCAAAAGAGCTGCAACCGGATTGGGAAGTTTTTCCAGCCTAAATCAAAGGCTTTCTAGCAGGCATTCGAGTAGCAGCGGAGGGTTCAACGAGCTTGATGTTTATCTACTTCATGCTTGCAAGGAAGTTGATTATTTTGGAAGCGAGCAACTACTGCCATTTTGGAAGGATCAACAAGCACAGTTTCCAATTTTAGCAAAAATGGCGCGGGATATTCTAACTATTCAAGCATCATCTGTTGCTTCAGAAAGCGCGTTTAGCCAAGGAAGATTACAAATTGGACATCATAGACATTCATTGAAGGAAGAAGCAATGGAGACGGCCGTATTATTCAGAGATTGGATTAGATCGGAGCGAAGAAATTTTGGATTTGCAGAAGATGAACTAGCCGATGCAGAAGCATCATCAGAAATTTTATCAGGCGATGGAAGTTTGGACAATGAAACTGATTATGAAGAAGATGACTCTTTGCCACCGGTTCCTCCAGAGGTGCCAGACGAAATTATTCAGAAAATGAGAAGTTTTTTTATTAATATGTAGTTTTTGCAATTTAATATCTATGTACTTTGCAAAAAAAAAATAAATCAACCATTATTCAATAAAATGCGTTACGCCTTGCTATTAAGTAAATCCTTTGTTATATTCTCAATTATCCTTTGCTATTAAGTTACCTTTGGCTCTTTGCAATTCAATACTAAATAGTAAATACTAAATACTAAATACTAAAATACTAAATACTAAAATACTCAAATACTAAATACTAAAATACTAAAAACTAAATACTAAATACTAAATACTAAAATACTACATTACTAAATACTAAATACTAAAATACTACATTACTAAATACTAAATACTAAATACTACTAACTTAGTATTAAGTTTGAAAAAATAACAATTTACTTACATTATACTAGATTACTAAGTTTTGAAAAATACTCAATTATACTTTTATAATACTAAGATACTACATTACATAATAGTTCATATTTTAAGTTATTACATAAAACTAAAATTTAAACAAAACAAATAACCAAAAAACAAAAAAAAAATAAAGAAAACGACAAAACCGGGCCGGACCGGACCGGACCGGAACCGGACCGGACCGGCCCACTGCAAACATTTTCCAAATCCGCTCCATTTTGAAAAATAGCCGTTGGCAACGGCCATAAACGGCTATTTTTCCCACCCACACACCCATAAACACTCCTACAGCCCTCCCTTACCTATTTTTCCTATAAATACTCCCATATTTCATCAAATTAATCACAATTCAATATTCTCTATTCATTTCTCTTCAAAAATTTCTAACAAAAGGCTATTTTATTAAATTTTCTATCAATATGGCTGCAAATGCAAATAATGCTAATCAAGTTTACGGTGCTAATGTAGCAGGTCCGTCTGGTGGTCCAAGAAGAACTAAACGATCCGAAGTTTGGGAATTTATCACAACAAATAATGATACCGGTAAAGCTCAATATACTCTTTGTAAGAAAGTTTGGAATTGGGATGATGAATCAAATACTGGAGGGACAATGAGGTTTAAGAGCCACTTGGAATACCATCATGCCTACGAATGGGCAACTCGTGATGGTGGCAAATATCTGCAACCACGTGATAATTGAGTGTTGAGTCGCAGAAGTTTAAAATTTATGTATTTTTCTAATTTCTAGTCTATTTTCATGTTTTTATTTTCTAATTATGCATTTCCATTTTCCAACTTAATGTACTATGTGTGTATTATTGAATAATATGTGTGTTTTGTGTTGTTTATTTAGATTTTAGTCTACCAATATTTTTTTTACTTCTATTTTAAAAAATAAAAAATATAATGTGAAACAAAAAAAAAATTAAACGGAACCGAACCGGACCGGGCCGGACCGGACCGGGACCGGCACGATTCCGTTTGCCGGTTCCGGTTCCGATCCGGCATTGGTACAACTGCACCGTTTGACCGGACCGGAACCGGAACCGGTTCGAGTTTTTTTTTTTGTTTTGCACCGGACCGGCACAGGCGCACCGGAACCGGGCCAGACCGGGCCGGTGGACACCCTTAATTGAGATACAACGGGATACGATGTGGTTGGTAGTTGAGATACAATGAGATACGATGTGATTGGTAGGCGAGATACGGTTAGATACGAGGTGGTTGTAGTTGAGATACAATGAGATACGATATGGTTGGTAGGCGAGATACGGTTAGATATGAGGTGGTTGGTAGTTGAGATACAGTGAGATACAATGAGATACGATGTGGTTGGTAGGCGAGATATGGTTAGATAAGAGGTGGCTAGTTGTTAAGATACAATGAGATACGATGTGGTTGGTAGGCGAGATACGGTTAGATACGAGGTGGTTGGTAATTGAGATACAGTGAGATACAATAAGATACGATGTGGTTGGTAGCCGAGATACGGTTAGATATGAGGTAGTTGGTATTTGAGATACAGTGAGATACAATGAGATACGATGTGGTTGGTAGTTGAGATACAATGAGATACGATGTGGTTGGTAGGCGAGATACGGTTAGATATGAGGTGGTTGGTAGTTGAGATACGATGAGATACGAGATAGTTGGCAGTTGAGAAACATCGAGATATAATGAGATACAGTGAGGATGGGATGAGGAAAAGTGAAATTGGGGGAAATGGGAGGAGTAAAAGTGAATTTGGGGGAAATAGTGGAGGAAAAGTGAAACAAAGGGAAATGGGGAGGAGCAAAAAGGATGATAGTGGGGGGGGGGGGGGATAGGAAGAAGAATGTTAAGGGTTTTTGGTATGGTATGGAAAATATTGCTAAATGTTTGTGCTATGTTTGTAATTAACTTTATTTCCTCTATATAAAGCTTATTTTGGCTAAAAATACATTGCTATGTTTTGGTAATTAAGTTTCTAAAAAAGTGTCTTTTGTGTAAAAATCCTTTATATAACGTACGCAAAAGTGTAGTTAAGCTCCTTTAGGCCATCTCCAACCATCACTCTCAAATCTTAGCTCCAAAAATTGAGTAAACTATCTCCAACCATTACAACCATTTTTTACTCGCAAAAGGAAGATTCCTTTTCATATTCTTCACTCTCTTCTATATTATATTATTATCGTTTATTTACTTTCTTTTATTTTCCTTAAATAAATCCTATCTTTTTTCATTCATACATATTCATCTTATACAATTCATATTCCTTTTCTTATATAATCATTTAATATAAAATTATTTTACCATCAATTTTAAATAATAATATTTGTAAGAAAATATTATACATTATACATATTAACGGATAATTTTAAATAAAAATGAAATCATTGATAAAAGATAATTAAATAAATATTATATTATAATAAAATTTAGTTTAATTACAACATAAATATTCAACTTCCACCTCTATGCTCCCATAAATGCTAAGGCATTACGAAGTGCAAAATGAGCATCCGTGTCCTTAATTTTTTTTGTTTCGAGCTAAAAATTATTCAAATCGGTGGGGTTCATCTACAGCCACTTCTATTATTGGAGTTGGACCTTCCCAAGCATCTTGAATTGGTGCATTAAGATCACGGTCATCCTCGATTATCATGTTGTGCAGTATAATACATGTAGTTATTATATCATGTAGCACTTCTTTACTCCAAAAACGCGATGGCCCTGCAATAATTGCAAAACTCTGAATGGATGTTCAACATCTTTTCGACATGATTCTTGTTTCATCGCAAAATATTTCAATTTTGGTGTACGTGGCTCACGAATAGTTTGCACAAGGGTAGACCATTTTGGATATATACTGTCAGCTAAATAATAACCCACATCGTATTCTTTTCCTTGAATAACATAACGGGCGGGATGAGCAATACCTGCAGCAAGATTGAAAAACAAATATGATGACTCTAAAACATTAATGTCATTATTGGTGTCGGACATGCCAAAATATGCATGTCATATCCAAAGGTCATAACCAGCTATAACTTTAAGAATAATTGTTGGGGATCTATTATGACCTGCATATTGCCCAGCCCATGTTGTTGGACAATTCCATCTCAAGTGCATGCAGAGACTACCTAGCATTTGTGGAAAACCACGTTGTTCACCGATGTGCAGAAGCCTTGCAATATCGTTAGCTGTTGGAGATCTCAAATACTGCTCGCCAAAAACCTCTACAAAGATCCGAATTTCAAAAAAGGTTTTAAATTTGATCATGTGTGGGATATGATGAAGAATTTTGAGAAATTTAAGGATGTCGACGCTGGAAGAAAAAGTAAGAAATCAAGGCTCTACTTATATATCATCAGAATCTGAGGCTCCTACTCCTAATTCAACCTTATCATCTCCTAACTTATCGTCCTTTTCACTAAATTTGAATGAGGATGTTGCAGGTGAATATATCCACATTATCACAACGGCCTAGTGGGTGAAGAAAGCAAAAATGAAGAGAAAAATGGATGAAGGTTATATGAAAATGGTCGAATCACAAAATACTCGGCTTGAGATGATGTTCAAAGAGTCAACTAAAAGCTTTGAGACGAAAAGAATTCAAAGAAAAAAATAGAATTTTATTTAGGGATGTGGATTCTATTGTGGTTAAATTACACTCTATGTCAATGTAGGTAACTTTTTTTTTAAAAAAGAACGTGTCAATACTTTTGTCTTTTTCCATACATAGCAATATTTTTTCAAATGCTACCAAACATAGCATATTTAGAACAAACCCTAATTTTTCTCTCTTTTTCTCTTTTCTTTCCCTCTTCTCTCTTTCTCTCTTTAGCCGCCGGCACCGCCAGCCAAGCTCCGGCGACTTATCCCCACCCCTTCTCCATCGTCCCCACCACATCCCTTTCCGCCGTCACTGTTTTCTCCGACACCACCCAGCGCTGCTACTGCTGTTCCTGTGACAGATCTATTTCTGTTGCAGCTATTAGGGTGGCGACGGAGCGGCGTCGTCATTCCTCTTGTCGTCATTGAATTCCAGATCTACTATTTTCCGTTGCCGACGCTTCACTTTTCAGCACAGGCAGATCTGACTGCTCCGTTCTGTTTTTTTTTTTGGTCATCTGGCGGCTACGGTGGTTGTTGGTGGTGGTTGGAGGTGGAAAATATGTATGTCATGGGTATCCCCATTGTATGTCCGATGTATGTCACCGGACATACACTGGGTATACACTTAACATATAACACATATACATGTATGTTTGTTTGTTGGTATCTGGTGGTGTATAGTGGTGGTTGGTGGTGGTGGAGGCAAAAAAACTGTATTTCATGTGTATACCCAATGTATGTCACCGGATATACACTGGACATACAATACATATAACTGTATGTTTGTGTTTATTCATTTGTATATATTGTATATGGCTTATGTATGTATATTCGCACACTTTACATACACTGTGAATACAAAAAATATACATGTGCATACAATGAAAATACACAACACATACCAAAAAAAAAAAAAACATGAAACAAATTTTTCCGGCGACTGCCGGTGGGTGGAGGCAGCAACAGTGATTGAGGGTGGCGGTTGGGGGTGGTAGGAGGAAGATCTAGGATTTTTAGCACCCTTTTATATGTATTTGCTATGTTTTAAAAAAAAATATTACTATGTTTTGTAAATGAAAAAATGTTGTCATTTTTGTGTAAAAAAATTATTAGCTTGTATACTTTTGTAAATTGCCCATCTCTTGTCGATCCAAATATTCGTAAATTTTTGCGACAAGAACAAAAACGAACTCTCAAGAAAAGAAGTCAACAATTTCCATAGCCACAACCACATCCACAACAATCCTCTGCTCCATTCACTCAATTCTTCAATGATTTCGGTGTATCCGGAAATGACTTACCAGATCACTGAATTGTTATATTATTTAATATAGTTTCAATTTTAATGTATTTTCAATTCTAGTGTATTTTCAATTTTAATGTATTTTTATTTAATGTACTTTCAATTTTCACTTTTCAATTTTAGCAACATAGTATATTGTCACGTTCGCACTTTTAATTTGTGATGGTAAATTTTTTTATACATTTATAGCTTATAATTTTGTATAATAATAATATATACAAAAATTAATCTATCAAAATTATATACCAAAATTAAGAGGTAAAATGAACATTATAAAGATATTACATAAAGCTAATTAGATATATATATAAAATTATAAATTAAAAATATTAAATAATTACAAATAATAATATAGTAATAGTGAATAGTAATAGAGTTGATGAATAGTGTCACTCCAAATTTGGAGTGACACTATTCACACTCCATTTTGGAGTGAAAATTGGCGCAAGGTTGGAGAGAAATAACGCCAAAAATGACGCCAAATTGGCGTTTGGCGTGGGAATATCTATCCCGTTGGAGATGGCCTTATATGCGAACTACTTCCCCTGCCCTACTATTTCCTTTTTGTCTTAAAAGAAGATTATCATATTTTTAAAAAATAAAAACAGTTTACCTTAATGAAATTAATCAGCCACATAAATTTCTATGAATTGTTCTATACACAAAATTTTGATTTTGTTGTAAATAAAATACAAAAGAACAAAAAGTTGACAATAAAGAGAGAAATATAAATGTTTCATTATTCTTTTCCGAGCATTCAAGTGTGTCTGTTATCATATGAGGAACTCTCTTGTATAAGATAGTAAATATCCTAAGAATTACATATATTTAATACTTCATTTAATGAGTACATTGATTAAAGTAGTTCTATGAATATAGAATGAACAAAATCGTGAATGGACATCCACATTATGCATTTATAACATGCTTGTTTTCGTCAAGTATGTTTCTTAAATTGTTGTTCTTTAGCTGATAGTCTATTTGAAACAACCTTTTATTTTGGTGGGAATGAGATCTGCGTATATCTCACACTCCTTACAGCTTGTTTGGGTGGTTGTAATCCATTGTATGGTATTGTATTGTTATTATGAGTACGACGTTTGTTTTGGTTATTACTTTAATTACCATTGTATTGCATCGTTAAATCCATGGTTATGTAACCATGAAAACTGTCACTTTATGTAATGATCGATTTGGTGGAATCGCGTCGTTACCTAATTTTCCTTTCCATCATGCCCTCATATTATTTAATATTTCCATTTTACCCTTTACCTTATATTCACTTACTAAACCACAATAAATAATACAACATATCCAAATATTGTACACAATATGATACAATATAATATATTATGAAATGATGGGTAACAACCATCCAAACAGAGTGTTAGACTCTACTTCTGAGATAATACTAGATATACTATTATTGTTGTAGTTCTAGACAAATTTAAAAAGTTTTATAATTTTTATAAATTTCGTGACAAATCAAATGCCACTTCGTAAAATGCGAAAGAAAGAATACAATATAAAAATTTCTAATAGGGGTCAAAAGTTAACTTCCATCTCCGTTACTCATTCAAACGCCTTCTCTTTCTTCACGTTAACTCTTTATCATCATTGAGCTGAAACATAAATCAATTACCCACATATTAAGCAACAACAAGACAATCATAAACTTTTGATCTATATATCCTTATTCCAATCTTTCTTTAATTTTTAGCCTTTTTCAACTCTTTCAATTTTATCCAATAATCTCACAATTCTTGTTACTGTTTAAGAAACTCAAAGAGGAGGAAGATGGGGAGACTATTTGTGTTAACTCTTGAAGGCAAGATCTATAGCTGCAAACACTGTGGGACCCATCTTGCTCTTTCTGAACACATCGTTTCCAAGGTTATTTTTTCCTCAATTTATAAACTTATTTGCTTGATCACTCTTTATTTTGTGATTATTTGGGCAATTTGCAACTTGGGGTTTCTTTAATTTTGTTTATTCAGGTGTTATTTTGTTAAAAAATGTAATCTTTAGCTTGATCTATGGTTAAAAAATGTAATTTTTGGTTTCTTGGGAACTTTATAGAAATAGTCGCGTTAGTCGGGATACATAGATTATACGCTTATTATACCTGAAATATACAAAAATGAGCTATTTTTTGTTCAAGCGGCTTAGCCACTGTTCAGGTAGTGTAAAAATCCTTCTTTTCTTTTGGAGAAATCGCCGAGGGCTTGTGGGTATGGTTTGAAATTTGTTGGATAATGGGCTCGTCCCATCATGTTAACCTTGTTCTCTATGTACTTGGTTTCTTGATAAGTGATATCTATCTTACCATCACCAATCTGTGCTATAATTTCAGCCGATTAATAATAATTGGATACTTATAAAAGCAGCTACATAAGTGAAGAATGTCTTAGATTGAGCAATTTGCACAAGAAGGAGATGGATTACCATGCAAGAACTGTTTTTTTTTTTTTTTTTTCCGTAGTTGCTAGTTTTGGAGTAAAAGGGCATGTATTTATATGTGTGAATTAGTTAAAATTAGTTAGTACTACTTATAGAATCCAATATAACAACCTTTATGTTTCTTCAGTTATAAGTTAGAGGGTCATTCTTGCAATGTGGAAGAGCTCATTGTTGAGTTGATAGTTGGAGTATAGTACTTGATTGGCATTTGCCCATTTCCTCTCGTGTTTGTGGTTAACGGCTTCAATACTTCGAACTAGGAGTAATATGTTATTCCCAATCCATTGGTCATTGGCTTCAACTCCAGGACTGATCCGTGTTTTACATTGATCAGCTTGATGTTTGTTTTGTGACTTTATTTGGCTTAATTTCTTCACGAGCTTTCTTTATATTATTTTGACTCTGGGTCAGGCTGTGCTGTGGAGAATTCATCTGTCTTTCTAAAGCATATAATTAGAGCACATTTTCAAGTATTGGGGCTTCAATAACGCTGTTTAATAGAGAACTTAAATGCTCGGAATAGAATGAAATGATGATTAAGCAGCTAATTTACACTGAAGTTTATTTTACTTTCTTCTTTAGCTTTATTAATTGTCAAATATGTCCGCCTCTAGACAATGTATGATGTCATTCTGAGTCATTAAGTTATCTGACTCATTATTTTCCCTCTGCTCTTTCCTTCAGTCTTTCCACTGCCGACATGGGAAGGCTTATCTCTTCAGTAAGGTGTAAGTCTCTTTGATTCTCCACACCCGATCATCAGAAATCTTTTGTGACATTTCACTTGTCCAATATTTCTTGTTGCAACAGTGAAATCACAAGTCCCACTTTTATTGGTTCTGTTCTCTTTATATCCTGTTATTGTTGTTAAGGTGTTCTTGGATTGACAGGGCATGAGTTATTTGTTATTTGGTTTGATGAGTAATGTTATTGCTAAGTTCAAGCTTATGCATACCTCTGGCACAAAGTTATGCAAAGTGTTACTATATTTAGGTTTTTTCCTTCTTTTATTGGTTTGGAGGACGTTGTTCAACTAGACATTGGAAAAAGATGAAGTATTGAATAATTTATGTTTGTAGTAGTAAGTAAAGTTTCATGAGTTTATATTGAACTAGACTCGCTTTTGAAAAAATGGATGCAACTACCACTTAGGTGTCATGTGGACCACCCACAAAGGGTGTGTTAGCATTTCAAAAATTGGTTGCAACTGGATTGCAACTTATTTGGCTTTCTTTGAGCCGCATATTCTACTTGGGTCATGTTGCTCTCAGGACTTTGACAATATTATTAGCTTGGATTAATAGATTGCTATAGAAGGTCACCACCAGCTTAGAATAGTTGAACTGCACATGAAAACTTGTGAACACGGTATTCCATACCTGTTTGGTCTAGTTTGTTAAAGATTGTGGTAATGTAGATGTATATATTGTTGCATTCATGTCATTGACTAAAAATTAGCTGGCCAGAAACTTCTTTTTCTTTTGACAACGGTGTCCGAAGCAGCTAATGTGTACCTAGACTATATACCAGTTGAGGTACCAGGTAACTCTACCCATCAAGGTTTAGGCAGATAGGAAGAGGTCACCTAGCCTCTATTGTCTTTGCTGGGAAGTGAACCCTGGTCTCTCATGGTTTTCAGCTGAGCGACACCCTTGGGTTCTAGGTCTCCTGAATCTGTTTGACATGTAGAAACCAATGGAATTATACTAGATTGTATAGCAGTGTCCGTTTTTTAAGTGTATCTTTATGGAATAGAAAAATACACATCAATATTTAGAAAAATCCCTCTTGACCCATGTTTGTTAAATTTCGGATATGCATCATGATCCTCTGCTGTAACACCTATATTGTGCTCAAGTTGATTGCTTACCTGTTCAAGAATTCTGCTCGTCTTTAGTCTCCATATTTCATATTTACTCATTTAGCAGAAACATACAAACAAAAATGCACTTTGTGGATCTGTATATTCTATATGCCTTCTTGTTTTTCATTTGACAGAGTGAATGTCACTTCTGGCGAGATAGAAAGTAGAATGATGATGACGGGTATGCACACTGTGGCCGACATTTTCTGCGTCGGTTGTGGGTCAATCGTTGGATGGAAATATGTAAGCTCCGAGTGCTGAAATGCTAGACATTCAGTTTGGCAGTTACCAGACAGTTTTAATAGCTGCTAATACTGATTTTTTCAGGAGACTGCCCATGAGAAGGGCCAAAAATACAAAGAAGGAAAATCAGTGCTTGAGCGGTCAGTTTGTTACGTCAGTGTTCTTTAGAATTGGAGTTTAAGCCTGATCATAGGTCCTCTCTGAGGTGCTTTACTTTATAACTCAACAGGTTTAAGATTTCTGGTCCTGATGGAAGAGATTACTGGGCCAGTCATGAAGCTCATGTGGCAGGCAGTGATGCTGATGATGTTTGATCACCATCCAGATCCAAAAATTCTATCCCAAATGTACATTCTTTAACTTACCACCCCAGCAATTCTTTATGGACCATTGGATTCTTGAATCGCTTGCTTCCTCAGCAGCTTGTTCCCCCTGGATTCTACCCTGTATAATAATATTGTAGCAAACATATATTGTTGCAAGCTAACAATGACCATATTTATGTACAATGATGAGTTGTTACTCCTAGCGATGACTTTCTCTTTCATTACTTCAAATTTTCCATATTTTTTCTCTCGGAATCTCTGTGGTATTCACTTATTTCTAAGACTCTGGTAAAGCAAGTGGCATGAATGTTCTGCTTCTACTTTGTCATTTTCATAACCATCCTATATCTTCCCTGGATGACTCTGATAAACCAATTTGGTCTGCCTGTTAAGAATGTGAGAGATGCCTATAAGAATCCAAACACCATGGCACAACCTATCAACCAATACCCCTATTATCACACAAATTTGAAGGAGCCATAAGCCTATGTCTGGAATGGCATAAGGTTTATCATGGCTTAATACCTAAATTGACACACATGGTTTTCTAATGTCTGACGATGGGTTCTCAAATAGACACCTCAACTTAGTCAAAACTTATAGTGCAATCACGAACAAATTAGACTTGTTCCAACTGGAAAATGCTTTTTACTCAAAGCGAACACACACACACATAATGTGTTTAAGATTGCCGTCAACAGTAGTAAAGAACACCAAATGAAATCTCTCTCTACTTCACATTACTCAGCACACCAACGAATGCATTGTTGAAGAACAAACTTATGACAGCATAATTTAGTTCTTTATTTGTATCAAGAGCTTGGTATTAAGGTACAAATTGTACCACACAATTGAATTCCTGCCTGAGGATAACATAATTGTGGAATCAGTCCAATGAATAAACTATTCGCTGAGAGAGCTCAGTGCCTACAACCCTCATGTATCTGCGTAATTGTGTCTCCATAAGCTGCCTTTCCCTGGAACCAAAAGCATGCCGCAAATCCTTTCAACAGAAAAGAAAATAATTAAGTTCCATTAAGCAAACAAGTTTTAGAAATTGTAAAAATCATATCAATTACAAATGCAAAAAGTGTAATGTGACATGTTATGAACATTTTACTTTGTATCTCAAACGAGCTTCTCCCAGTCCAATCAGAACACTACCAGGATCTCCATCTTCATTCCCGGACAGTTGGACATAACTGCTTTCAAGGTCCAATTCATCATCTGAATCTTCAGAATCAGTTTCAACCATTTCCTCATCCACATCAACAAAAACATCATCTGATCCTTGCAATAGTTCATCATTTAGTTCCTCGTACTTTTCAATGAACCTAGGTGGTTCTCCATTTTGTGTGGAGTAATCAGATAGAACCGCATATGATTTTCTGTCAAGCAGTTCCTTGACAGCATCGAATGGAACCCACCTAATTAAAAAGAGATAACTGTCAGTTGGAACAGAAATAACTCAGGCCAACGAGCAACCCCGTCCAACAAAGGTCATTGCAAAACCAGGCCAATGGTAAGGTTATTTTCACTAGGCAGCAAAAAGAATGATAATCCATCAATTGCAAGCAGTTTCAAATCCATCACTGACCTGGTCGGGCAAAAAGACTCAAAAGTAACATGCCATCAAATAGAAAATGTCCTGCACCCCTAGAACCAAAATCCATGACTTCCTTAGGACTCATCCAGGGATTCACTAGTCTACATCAGATATAATATCAGGCAACACCACAACCTTGGAGCACATGAAATACTAATACATAAAATTATTGTTTGAATCATCGTCCACGTGGAATACGACTTAGTGAAGCTCTATTTCATCCATCGAACCAAATAGATTTAGTATACGTTACTTTTATTCTTACCAATTTAAGTATCTACTAAGATGTTGGTGCTTAAGACACTGATCTGAATAAGAGAGAACCAAACAACAGGAGAGAGAAATAGATCAGTGCTTAAAATTCAACAAGTTGTTCACTAACAGAAACTTGAGTCATCCAAGTATAATGGCTCCTACTAAATTTTACTAGTTTTGACTTTCGAAGGCCAAAAAATGGATCAATTACTCAGGTTATGAAAACTAGCCTAAGATGGTTAAGCTATCTCCTAGAAGTGGCTTGATTGCAACCTCAAATTGCCATTTCCCATGTTCCCATTGGTTCTTACAAAGATACTTGTCAAGCAAGGAAATGAGGAAACACAGGCATTTTTACCTCACAAAAAACATGATTTGTAAAACAAAAATTTTATGACTATTGTCAATAGGCACTGAGATCTCTTTATCATTTAAAGAAGAAGTTGAACTTACTGATAGCGCAGAGGGCAGAGCAACTCAGAAGGCCTATATGCTGCTTTATACCGCATTTTGCTGCAGGAGTGGATGTAATAACCCAAATAATAGTACTTGAGACTGGGACAGCATACTTGATTCTCTGTAATCCATCTTATTTCTTGTAGAGCTGAGTACTTACCTAATGATAAGAAGGCATGATCTGGATCCCAGAATAAATATTTACTGGACAAACAATTAGGTAGGATATCTATAACACCAACTGCAACTAGCCTCCCATCTATCAGATACTGCTGATGAAAAGAGCCAAAGCCACAAGGAGGAACTGTGACATCCCCAGTTGGTGGAACAAATATTAAAGGT
This sequence comes from Petunia x hybrida, assembly GCA_037355625.1. Lineage (NCBI taxonomy): Eukaryota > Viridiplantae > Streptophyta > Magnoliopsida > Solanales > Solanaceae > Petunia > Petunia x hybrida. Next base: position 232,829 of record JBBBVM010000902.1, read on the forward strand.
GTATCAACCAAAAATCTCCTATAGGAACTCTCAGTAATTCTATCCGGTGAATCATTGTGCACCCTAAGCTGGTATTTTCTATACAAGGAATACTCTTCTGGATCAAATGTGGATCTTTTAAGATGAACCTCGAGCTTCAGCTTCTTGGCCTCAGGGTTTTGATGGATACTTGTCGAGCATCTTTCTTTACCTGAGCTTGCTGGTGACGATTTCTTTGCTACACCATCTTCGCCAACTTGTCTTTCAGAAGAATAGAAGTTTATATGTCCATTGCAAGCTCTAACTAACAAACCTAATGATTCAGCAAAACTGTTTATATGGCTAACTAGTTTTTCAGCAACCACTTTTGGGGTATCAATAACCGGCTTGCTTTCCTCAGCCCCAGATTCGGATGATTTTTCAACGTGAACTTCCTTTCTGCATCGCCTTAAAGAAGCTGCAATCTGAAATGAGAAGCTGCTGGTATACAATAGAACCTCTGATCCTTCAGCTAATAATTTTCTTTTAGCAGGTGCAACTTTTTTAACTGAGGCCTTTGCAAATTGAATGTCAGGGGAAAGCTCCCCATTCTTAATGCATACTTTTACTGCATTATGCATCTGATCTTGAAAATGGTTGATAAATGGATCTTTTTTGTTCTTCTCTTCAAGGTTAGCACTCAAGGACTTCTCTGCTGCAGGGCATGGACTTTCACTGAAGCTATTGATTCGTGAAACTCTCGAAGTATTTGTTGCATCCACTATCTCGTCTGATATTTTAGCTGATGAGCCATCCAGAAACCTAGCATCAATAGTTCAGGGGTATGTTACCTCTTGTTGATGCATTCAATTTTCTTCAAGCTGAACCAAGTATACTAAATCTATGTGCATATAATTCAAAGTAGCCAAAACCTAAGTGAAACTTGATTACTTGAAGCGCTTGCACACCACATATAGCATGCTAGATCTAATCAACTTTCAGTTCATCCTTAATCATTGAACACAGTGGAAGTAAAGGATCCACCAAGGTGATATTAATTAGTCAAGACTACGGTCTAGTATGTCGTTATACTGACATTATAGGGTATTTTTTATGAGGCTTTTTGTTAGGCAGTATAAGAATAACAATGATATTTAGAGAACCTCTACTGTTAGATAGCCCCTAATTTTTCAAACATATTATGTATATAGGCAAAGCATTATTGGAATGATTAGGTCCCAAATAAAGCAGAATGGTCATAGGGAGTTCATATAGCTGACCAAAATTTCATTAGGGATTGAGATGTAGTTGATTGATTGTTCCTTTATCCTTATTCTGAGAACCTAAACTGGGCTGGAAGGAACTGACTAATTAAGAGACATTCTCAAACAGGCGAGCAGAGGCTTTTAAATTGAAGATTCATGTGTGTTGTTTGCCACCAAAATCTAATTACAAACCATATTTATAACTTACTGAAAAAGGGGAAAATAGTACCTTTGCATTCGTTTCAAAACTTGGCGTTGTTCTTTGGAAGGGACAAAATTGCTTGCTTTAAGACGGATAGTGTAAGGAGGACAGCAAGTGCTTCCCATCTCAGGTTTGTATAACAAACAACCTGATCTTCTCCATCCTCTATCCAGTAGAGCTATGGAAAGAATTTGCGACAATAAAACAAGATTTCATTAGGACATTACATGAAGTTCACAATGACCCTAACTAGAAGCAAGAAAGCATTACTTTTGCAACTTCCTTTATCTGGTGTAACTGTGAGATTCTACATAGGAGAGATGCACATTTCCAAAGCAACTATGGAACAAATGATACCAATTTAACCAATGATCACAAATTTGAATGATCATGGAAAAATTTGGGTAATCATAACATGAAAGAGCTCAACTTACATACCTTGATAGTCATCTACTGTCAAACTGTGTGCCGATAACCCTGACAATAAATAAACATGAATCTAATTAGAGTGTCTGATACAGTAACATCAGTTGGACAATATAAACAGAAGGATATCCAATACTGTAGTTTTGTTGTTGTATTCCTATAGTTAGGTGTATTACCCTGTTGCCCATGTTCTGAAGTTCTCTCATTTTCTAAACACTTGCATTGTTTTTAGTTGATGATCTGGCGACATAGCACGCTGAACTACATATGAACAACAGTGGAGTTTAAGTTACATACACAGTCAGATGATTACCGTGAGAGATACTAGTCCTGCTGCCACTAGATTTACAGTAACCGCATGACTTTGTACGATGGCCCATGTCAGCCACCACAGTTTCCCCTCTGTTGTTTCCAGTGCCATGGCTATTACTGCTGCTGCTCATCATGCTATTCTTCTTCTTCTTCTTCTTCTTCTTCTTCTTCTTTTTATAAGAGTTACTTGATCTTTATTCAGCGTTCATGGGCACCATGGTAGTAGTTGTTACAGTTACATGAAGAAAAAGACAGTTGAAACAGGAATATCTTAATTGCAAAGAGCTAGACGTTTGACTTTAACAAAAGAAAACAAGACAATTGACTTCTGGTTGGTGGCATTGCATTTGCAAGAACTAATTGCGGGAGAGAATGTATGTGGTTAGTACTAGTATTATTTTGGGTCAAGACATGAGAACCTCTACAACTTGTATAAAATTCCCTTTGACACAACCTTTTCTTTGCGGAAATTTATAACATGTACTCCCTTCGTCCATTATAAGTGTTCATTTTTACTCTTTTCATGTTCATTAAGAAAAATTACAATATAGTATATCTCTTACCACATTATCTTTATTAATCAAATTTAAGTACAATTACTAGTTTATTAAGATTGAAAAAAATAATTACTTTTTCATTGATTTTTTATAGTGGCATTTATTCTGGAACAAATAAAAAAGAAAAAAGAAAATAAACACTTACTAAGGAATGGAGGGAATATTTTTCACTTGTTTCATTTTGATTTCACTAGTGGGGTCTGTGGGGGTGAAATGTACGCAAACCTTACCCCTAATGAGGTAGAGAGACTGTTTACAATTAACCCTTTCATGACTCAAGAAAAAAAAAACAAAAGAAAAAAAAAGGAAAAAAAGAAAGAAAAAATAATTTTGAAAACAGGTTTGGGAGAAGAAAATGAAACCATACCAACTGAAACAAGCTAAGATAGAAGTACCAAGATAAAGAAAAACAATGACATCAATATAATGCCAACACCCATGGTAAATAAAACAACATTACAACTAAAAGTGAAGAATAAGAGAAAAATAGTTCAATAACAATATTACTGATAAGCCCTAAAATCCCATCGAAGGGAGGGAAAACACGCAACTAAACCTCCTAACTTTTACCGTAATCTTCGCCCTCCATGTCCCCTATCTTGGCTCAAGTCTTCGGTGATTTAAAGCTGCTTCATGGGTTGCTTAATTACCTCGCTCCAGTTCTTTTTCGGTCTACCTCTACTTCTTCGTAGACCAAACACTGACAACCTCTCACACCTCTTCACTGGGGCATATGTGCTCCTCCTTTTTACAAGCCAAAACCATCTCAGTTTCGCTTCTCGCATCTTGTCCACAATTGCGGTCACCCGACCTATCCTAAATGACTTCATTTCTAATCTTATCTTTCCTAGTATCACCATACATCCATCTAAGCATCCTCATTTCGGCAACTTGTATCTTCTGAACGTGGGTGTTCTTGACTGCCCAGCACCCAACCTCATACAACATAGTTGATTTAACAACCACTCTATAGCTAAGTAGTTCTATATAAAAAAGCCCCTTTTTTTTTTTTTGTTGTGATGGATTAAAGAGATAATTTGGTCACATAAATTGAAACCTAATAGCATACACATATATTTGGTCAATCAATAATTAATTTTATTTTAGAAGCAAATATTTATTTCATTTATAATTTCGAAAGATAACATTTAATATACAAAAAATCAAACACCTACCAAAAAATATTCACATAATTGTACTGTTTGCATTATCATATCATATTTGAATTATTCTGACAATGTAAACTCAAGTAGGCTGAAAACGTCATATAACAAACTAGTCACAGTGACATGCCTTTACAATAAATTAAGGTGATGTCTGAAAATCCTCAAAAAGCAAAAAGTCTACTAAACCCAAAACGTCTCCTAAAATTCAACTTTCAAATATCACTGCTCCCCACGACACAACCCAGTACCCACTACCCCCCTTTAACCCCCACCCTACCCGCCACCCTACCCCCTTTCAAAATCTTGTCTCTTTGCATTATTCTCCCAACACTACTAGCATAACATAACAGTGTGTTTCTTGAAAATATTTAGGGCCATTTCTTGTAATTTATTTAACTTAAGTGTTAGCTCCAGTTTTCTTGTTTTGTTTTTCTTTAATAGTAAATGGATTAAGGAGTTTAGTGTGTTTTTCAACTTGGGATTATTACATTTTTAGCAATGAATAGAAGTTTTAGAGCAGAGGATAATTTATCAGGGCAAAGGTCAAGACAAGCATTAATGGGAAGTATTAGAAGCTCAGATGAGGAACTATCATTGTTTCTTGAAATGAGAAGAAGGGAAAAAGAAAGAAATACTAATCTTTTTCTTCATAAATCCGACGAGTTTGATCCCCTCGCTAAGTACTCCTCCATCCTTAACTAGAGGTAGTGAGTTTGAAGTCTTAAAGTGGGACTTCTGAGTTTCGGGGCTCGAATCTTGATTAGTCGGGTCCGGTACTAGTCACTAGGTGGGAGACCCAAAAAAATAGAAGGGGATTTTAAACTGTCTGAACAGTGTCTAGGTTGACCTGTAGGTCACGAGTTCAGGTTGTGGTAATAGCCACTTATGCTTGCATCAGCGTAGGTTGCGTACATCACACCCCTTGGGGTGCGGCCCTTTCCGGACCCTGCGTGAACATGTGATGCTTTGTGTACCGACCTGCCCTTTTAATAACTGTATATTCTATATATCCTGACTAGGACGGCTAAATGTTGATGGATTTCACTTTGATATAAATCTGTTTCGGGTTGTAAGTTGGTTTGTTTGTGAAATGGAGGATATAAATTTGAACTAGAACTTGAAGAATTTTTAATATTGTAGTTGCAATGCTGATATTTTCAAGTTCACAAACTTTTTATCAAGAAAAAGCTACAATCTTTTTCCGAAAAAGGTTACAACTTTGCAAATAAAACTTCCAAAAGCTTTTTTCTAACTTCAACTTCAGATATAGGTCAAATGGACCCTTAATCTTTTTGACATTGTATAGGCATGTTTAATTTGCTGGGGATTTGTATTTAAAGTCTGTTTCATAACCTAAATTCATGATAAATTTGTTTTTTTTTGCAATTATATCTTATTGCAGGATCAAGAAATGGTAGTTCACCTATATCTAATATTGCATCGGCTGCACCTGTACGGAGGAGTCGTGCTGATGATTTCCTTAATGCTGACAATGATAAATCTGATTACGACTGGTAACCTTTATTTTTTTTTGGTGTGTGTGTGTGTAATTGTGTATTCTTCTTTCCAAGCATGTATTGTATGTGATTCTTTTAGCTGTTTAATTACTTCCGTTAGCTGATTAGGCTGACTTATGACATCATTAAGTTTCTTTATCGAATGAAATGTCGGTGTAATGTCACCTAGTACCTACTCTCTTTCTTCAAATTCAATCTTCATCCTTCGTCATCTAGATTAGTAAATCGTTTAGACAAATGTTGATGCACGTTTTGCCCAAATTAACTTGCCTAGACAGGCTTACCGAGATAAACAGACATTTGGACATCTCAATAACAGAAAGCAGCTTCAAAATCACAGGACACAAACAAACATGATAAGACATGTGTACTCTAATTTGTATGGGTTTGTTTGTATAGGCTTAATCTACAAACTAATGAAACATTAAGAACTACTTGGTAGAGACGATGTTTCATCAATTCTGTTGGTTCCAATGTAACAAACAATAGATCAAGTCATTCAATTTTGTTATAAAGATTAAAAACACTATGCTAAATGTTTAGCGGGAGGTTCCCCCCTCTTTCTCTTCAACTGAGGACTTTGTCGAATAATAGGAGCTTGAAATTCTTTAGGTCTCTAGTTTCAGTTATTATAGGAGACCCAATTTAGTCCTTTAAAAGTTCTTGTTTTGTACCCTGAGGAAAGAGGCAGAAAATTAGGTAATAGTGCCCTACTGGTGTCTCGTAGACTCGATAGAGCTCTCCTAGTATCAAAACTCTTTAAAAATAACAGGACTAGGTGTTTGACACGTGTCACTCAAGACTCTGATACATTTGTATGTGCAGCTTAAGCTTTGACGTCGTACTTTCCTAGGTAGTAATTGTAATACTTGCAAGCTATATTCGATTTCTCTATGTAAAAGGTTGGAGGATAACCAAGTGCTTTGATGATGCAATTTTAAGTGATAAATTATAACCTTCTTAAAAGCTGATTTTTATGCAAATATCATGAATGGTGAGAAAAGCATGCATAGTTTGTAGAGGGACTTGTTTTTTACTCAATTTAAGTTAAAAAATTACTAATGTTGTGACACCTTAGGCTCGGCAAAGCACGAGAGAGATACTGGGTATATAAGAAAATAGGCCTTAGACCCTAGTGACGTGTTTTAAAGCCGTTTGGACCTAGGACAAAGTGAACAATATCAATAGCGGGTTGGACTATTACAGGTGGTATCAGAGCCACACCGAAGTTGAGAAACAGAATAAAAACGGCTTTTTGCACCCGTCATCTTGGATGACATTTTGTCAATTCTTCAATTTAATTTCCTAGTAAAATGTACTATCTGCTATTCTCTATTCTTTATCTTGAGATGTTATTTTCCTGTTTCAGGCTTCTAACACCTCCAGGTACCCCTCTTTTTCCCTCTCTAGAGATGGGATCACAAAGAACTGGGATGAGTCAGCTCGAAGATTCTAAAGCTCAACCCACTGCATTGAGATCTAGAGTAAGAATATATATCTTGAACTGTTATTTTCTTTCATTGCTGAAATTAGTTTTTTTTTTTGGTGTGTTATTTGGAATTAGCATTTCACTCTTTTTTATGTTTACTGGAAATGTTGTCCATCTTAGTAATGAAATTATTTAACTCCATATCCAGCCACGAGAGGGATGTGGACATTTCCAGGAAGCCTATAATTAGACCCTACTAGGTTGTTTAGTTCAAAACACTTTCACATGGTGGCTCCATTGTTTAATCAAATGCTATTAGCAGAAGCCTTCGCTGTTGAATTTGAGTTTTGTCTCTGTTCCTGAACTTTTGAAATTCTTTTGTGATGGTTCATGTGGAGGAATAGCAACTACGCAATCTCTCAAAGATATCACACACCGTTTGGCAAGCTTAAATCCTAGGAGTATTTAGGGCTATGATTTCTTCATCCTAGTGAGCATGCATTAGCTAGTGTTACCGGCACATGCTCTTTTGATTGGGTGTCCTTTTCTGTTTGAGTTGGCTTTTCTTAAAAATTCTCTTGAGCATTCTAGTGATCAGGTTCATTGATAAAAGTACAGTAAATGCTATTACATATACGATCATACTCAATTTGATGGGATTGTTTGATCTTGAAAGGAATCTTCTATAAGTTTGCATGTGAGGTGTTATGTCTTGGTTTTATGTCGTCATTAATAACTTGATTAGTTTTAGATAATAGTAGATACATACAATGCTTGTGATGAACAACACCTCTAGAAAAGGTTTGTAAGATTAGCCAATATGCAGCAGTTAAAATAATTAATATGACGAAAGATACGATTACAAAAATAATAATAACAATAATTCATGCGACGAGAAATAACTTCACCAACATGTTCTTGCTTTATATGCTTCAACCTTAATCTCGTATTTATACTAAAATAAGTGCATTAACCCAAGAACAGAGAAAACATAATTAAATATGTGTAGATACTAATACAAAAAAGAATATCGTAGCAATTACATATATACATATTTGCAAATTACATATGAGGAAAATCTTTTAAATAATTACATATTTTGGTAAATTGTAAATACATACATACTTATATACACACACATTTATGCATATTGTATAACTAAAAGAACGGTATGTGTTGCCATTCAACTCATTTTTTTTTTCTCAATACATAATCAAACCAAATGTTATCGGTTGTTTCTGTTTAAATTTGTTACATGTCCTTCATTGGTTGAGAGATGAGCTGTTTGTCTCATACGTTGTTGGGGGGCAATTCTCACCAATGAGCTAATTTTTGGGGTTTGAGTTAGGCTTATGGTACATTTTCTTAACTTGGTATCTGAGCTTTTGTTAGATACCAGTCACTGTGCATTTACCAGTGACCTCGGGAAAAGAAAAATCATTGTCGTGTAACTTTTTCGACAATTGTTAAAGGCTCTTTTTTTTTTTAAAAAAAAAATTATAAGAAAGTGTTGTGACAGTTGTGTAACAACCAACATTGGCAGAAGCCACAAAGCAATGACTTCATTAGAGTTGACACGCATCTCCATGTGCCAAGAAGAGTTTTGTCTTTTCTTGAGAGATCTGAGCATGCACTATCGCATGCGGCGTCTCCCCGAAAATTTATGGCGAGATCATTTCACTCATTCATACCCTACCCATTCCCATCAAAAGCCCAAGATTTTTCTGACAAATTCTAATTGATACAAAGTATTATTTGCAATATTCTTAACATGGTAGCGGAGCCAGCGCTATCCTAATCCTTAGATTACCCAGTCTCAGGCCCCATGTTATATTTTTCCATGTTCCAGTTGTCCAGTCCTGAGTGTGTGGCCAGGGAGGGGGGATAAGCATCCACATTGGTTGCGGGATGGGTTGTTTGTCTCCCATGAACTAACTTTTTGGATTGGATTGGTCCCAAATTCCATTTTCTTAAAAAACGTACCTAGCAGTACTAAATTGAGATACACATTGGCTTTTTAGTGGGTTTGATTCAGGTTTACTGCTTGGTTTGATTTCTTGTTTATCTTGGACAGAACACAGAACTTTGCCTATTGCCCCCAGTAGATAATATGTAAAGTGGAAACAGTGAAGTTTTCTGTTTGGCAGTCTTAACCTGAAGATATCACTGCTTTGACTCAGTTTCTTGGGCACCATGGACTTACTTTATTCTGTATTTGTTGCTTTCGCTGCAGTTAATGAATCCTCTCCCAGAGGCCACTGCAAGAAGCGGCGTAGCATCTAGACAACTAACTTCCTCTACTGGATTAAACACCTCAAGTTCAAGTCTTCGAAGACCATCTTCTTCAGGCGGACCAAGACCATCTTCCTCAGGTGGACCAAGACCATCTTCTTCAGGTGGATCAAGACCTTCAACTCCAACTGGCAGACCAACATTAAGCTCATCTAAATCCACCTTGACCTCAACATCTAGACCCACATCTACTTCAGCAGCCAAAGCAATGGCATCCACTGCAACCTCTAGAACAATGTCAGCCGCAACATTATCTAGATCATCAAGGTCTGCAACACCTAATTCTCGTGCCTCCGTGCCTTCTGGCAAACCCACTGTTCCTCCTAGATCTTCAACACCTACTGCTAGGTCTAGTGCAAGGTCCTCAACACCAACCAGGACCTCAATTACTGGATCAAAGTCCACATCAAGGCCAGCAACTCCAACTCGTCGGCCAACTTCAGTGTCAAGTACAACAAATACAAGTTTTCCTCCTGGTAGACCTTTGTCTTCCTCTTCAGGTGCCAAGTCAGCTACAGCTACAGCACGTAACCCTGCAGCTCCACGTGCTAGTTCACCAACTGTAAAACCCAGACCATGGAAGCCTTCAGATATGCCAGGGTTCTCCCTTGATGTTCCACCCAATTTAAGGACCTCACTACCTGACAGGCCAATTTCGGCTACCAGGGGCAGACCAGGAGCACCTAGTGCTAGATCTTCATCTGTTGATCGAGCTTCAAATGGAAGGGGTAGACGACAATCATGTTCTCCAGCAAGAGGACGTCCTCCTAATGGTGTTACGCATAACAGTGGAAGCTCTGTTCCTGTCCCATCCATGAGAAGATTACATGCTAAGGCCAATGAGAATGTAAGCCCTGGCATGGTTGGAACCAAGATGGTTGAAAGGGTAATAAATATGCGGAAGCTGGTTCCTCCAAAGCAAGATGACAAGCATTCTCCACACAGTAACTTATCTGCGAAGTCTTCCTCACCTGATAGCTCAGGCTTTGGGAGATCAATATCAAAGAAATCCTTGGATATGGCTATAAGACATATGGTATATACATTCTTTTCGTTTAGTGCTGCTATGAAAATACAATAAAACTAATTCAGTGTGCTTCTGAGACATTGACCATGAACTTTGTCTATATACATTAACAGAATAAGTGAATAACCAATAAATGCTTATAAAATTTGGTGTTACCTTAGATTGAGGACATAATTAACGTTTCAAGCTGATTAGAGTTAAACTTCTGTTGGTTTCTCCAAGCAGTAAGGTCTTAGATGTTCCTTATTTTGTTGGTCCTCGTGGATTTGCCTAACTTTAGACATTGCTTCTGAACAGGATATAAGGCAAAGGATCCCAGGTAATCTGCGCCCATCAATGACTAATATTCCAGCATCCTCTATGTACAGTGTGAGATCAGGGCCTTATAGAAGCAGGACAGTTAGTGTACCTGACTCCCCACTTACTGCGAGCAGTTATGCTAGTTCTGAAGTGAGTGTTGGTAACAATGATGTGTGTGTCGATGGAAGTGACATTGATGATGATATTAACAGCTATAAAGGTGCTCGATCACCTGCCAGTATGCATGGGAGGTGATGATAGGCCTTTCCTGCTGCAGGATGATTTCTCGCTCTGAACTGCTGCCAGTATGGGAGTTTCAGCACCTGAATATGAAGAACTGACTGACTTGATTATGTAAAGATTGACGCACTGTTTAGCTGCACTATTTGGAGCCTTTGTATCAGTAGTTCTGTTAATGTCAATTCCTCGTTATTGTTCATGAGAAATGTGAACTATTGTCATTTGCAATTATGACATATACAAGATTAGAACACCTAAACATCATCTGATGAGTTTGAGATCATCCTGAATGGTGAAGGGGGACTTCATTTTTGGCATGGAAAGGAGTCTGCTTGTCATGGTCGTAAAGCATCCCTTATTCTGCACATCTAGGAACCCATATACATTGAAAAAGGTGAGCTAACCTGGTGGATTCTCTAATTTGCATAAATTTAACAGGCCATTGGTTTCTTGGAACATTTGCTTTGTGCTTCTCTAAAAGACTACAGATGCTGTATATGTTGAAATGTTGGATCATATTGGTCCTTTTACTGTTTTACATGATATATTAGGCAGTGGTGAGGCTATGAAATTACCAGATGCAGTGAACTTGTTGCTCCTCCATATTAGTATTCAGATATAATAAAACTGAATATGAAATGATTTAATTTATCAAAGGAGACAAATAGAAGGCCAAGAGTTCCTTCCTCTATATTTTACGTGGATGCCGTACTGGGTTGAAGGTAGTTAGTAGGGAAAATTATGCTGCATGAACAATGCTAGATCAATTTAACAAAAAGTAGCCATTTTTTTGCATATTTGATGTATATTTTATGCATAATATTGCATATTATGTACATAATATGTGCATAATTTATGCATCCTGACTAGAGCGGCTAGTTATATATCTACCACTTTAAATATAAGATAATCTGACCTACACAAGAAAATGGCAAGTTCTTTATGCAAAATAGAAGGTATCAATGATTCGTGAATGAATGGAAACCAGCATTTCACTTAAAATACTATTCAAACTAGTATTTCAACAATTTATCAAAGGTGACAAAAAGAAGGCCAAGTCATTGTTATCATAAGTGATGATTATCCCAAATTCAAGATAATAGTTCAGGAATTAAACTAGTCAGACAGTATGAACTAAGGGTGATTAACGGTCCGGTTTTGATTGGACCGGGCCGGATTCGGGCCGGAAACTGGCTCGGACCGGTTGAGACCGGACCGTTAGTCCCTAACGGGCTCCGAGCCCCGGTGCCAAAACGGTTTGGAGCAAAAAAACTGGATGGACCGGTATAAAATTGGACCGGAACAGGTCGGACCGAACCGGAACCGGACCGGACCTGTCCAAAAAAATAAAAAAAAGAAAATTCAGATTTTTCTAGTCGTTTCTAGCCGTTGGCAACGGCTCTTTTGACCCCCTAGCCGTTGTCCAACGGCCAAAAACGGCCATTTTGACCCCTCTACCACCCCTAACCACCCCTAACTATTTTTTTCTATAAATACCCCATTATTTCATCATATTTTTCACACAAATCTTCCAATTCTCTCTAATTCTCTCAAATTTTCTACAATATTGCTATTATTCTACTTTGGCTATTTGTGAAAAATTTATAATTTGGCTACTTTATCAAGTTCTATTTGGAGTTGCTATCAAAGTTATATTTGGCTATTTGGTGAAGTTTACAAATATCAAGTATTGGGTCTATTGGAGGCGCTACTTGGTTGAAATATCAATTTGGCTATTTTTATAATTTTTCGATTATCAAGTATTCAACTAATTAATTGAAGTGGAGGCTCAAGTTTCAACTTCACCTCAATTATACGGTTATATTTGGTTGGTCGTTCCTACTTCTACTCTTTTATAATATTTTTTGTCATATATATTTATTTTATTTGCTATTATTATATCTCAAAGAGGTTCAATTGGAACTAGTGGTGGGGGGCGGGCACGTGGTCGTAGGGGAAATAGGGGTAAAGAAATTGCTGGTAGTTCTAGTCAGTTCACCCACATAGATGATTCTCAATATTATTATAATGTTAGCGCTGATAATATACTTGATCACGAAATGTTAGAAACACGATATGGGAATCAAAGCGGGGTTAATTTAGAAGAAACACCTGAATTTCAAGCTAGTCCACCCGAAGTTCAGTCTGACTTGCCTCCTGTACCTCCTACTAGAATACCGGCTAAACATAAGGAAAGATCTGAGGTGTGGGAATTTGCAACAAAGAATGTTGATGCACAGACGGCCACATATGGGATTTGTGAAAAGGTGTGGGTTTTTAAAACTGGGGGTAATGAGGGTGGGACGGGTAAACTTAGGGCCCACTTACAAAATAAACATCATAAAGAATGGTCAATGCGGGCGGGTGGTATATATTTAGGGACCGAACATGGGGGAGTAGCGCATGATGAATCTTCGGGTACCCAAACAAGAATTAACCAAACAACATGAGGGCTTCTTACTTATGATAAACAAAAGGATAGGGAAACTATTGCTAAACTAGTTGCCCTCGAGGGTTTACCTTATAGTTTTCCTTCTTCTACTGGTTTTGTTCGTTATGTTCAGTCTATATATAATCCTTCGTTTAAAGGTTTTCCAAGAACTACTGTTAAAAATGATATTATTAAATTTAAGAACGAATATCAGGATTATTTGCGATATATGTTTGATAACTTTGACACTAGAGTATTTCTTACTACGGATATGGGTCGTTCTACTAATGGATGTGATTATATTACTGTTACTGTTCATTGGATAGATCCTGATTGGGTATTTCAAAAATGTATTATTGCTTATAAAGTTGTTGATGAACCACACACGGGAAATTATATTTGTAATAAATTTTCATCAATTTGTCGTACGTACTGTTTAACTAACAAAGTTTTTAGTATTACGGTAGATAATGCTACAAACAACACAGATGCACTTAGGAACTTGATACCTATTTTGAACCCCCCTTTTGCTGAATTTTTTCATGTTAGGCGTGCATGTCATATTTACAACTTAGTAGTAAAAGATGGTCTTGACTTTTTTAACGACATTATCGCAAAGGTGCAAATAGCTATTACTTATATTTTTAGAAATAAAAACCAAGAAAGAAGAAGACAATGGGAAAGAAAATGTATAGAATTAGGAATGCCAATTAGGAGAGTCCCAAATGAAGTTTGTACTAGGTGGAACACTTTATATGATGCATTGAAAGTCGCTTATGAATATAGAGTGCCTATTTCTCAAATGTATAATAAACATTTTATGGAAATCTATCACCTTAAAGATGAGGATTGGCAAGTTGTTCAACATCTTCTTCAGTTTTTACAAAAATTTTATCAAGCTACTTTAAAATTTTCCGGTCAATATTATCTAACTACTCCTACCATATTATATTATATAGCTGGAATATCGGAATTATTGAAATTATATAAGCAATATGAAGTTTACAAACCGGCTGTAGAGAGAATGATTGAAAAATTTAGAAAATATTTTTTTCCAATTCCTCCTCTTTTTTACATTGCTTCTGTGTTGCATCATGCTTTTAAAATTAAGTTAACAGAAAGACTTGTTAGAGAAATATATGCAAATTTAGAAATTACTCCTACTGAAATTGCTACTAACAAATATCCAAGTGTAGACGAGGCTATTGCTAAAGTTTATGCAGATACCGTGGCTGTTTTTGCAAAGTATAGAGCTTGGGCAGATACTGCTACACCAACGGAACCAATACAATCCACCGGGCAAAGTTCTTCACAAGCGGGGATGAGCACTTTTGGGGGACTTGATGAAAAGTTGCTTTCAGAACAGGACGAGTACGGGGATGAATACAACGAGTTCGAAGTGTATTTAATTCAATATCCAAAGAAACTCAACAACTTTGGAACTCATCATTTGTTGGATTATTGGAAGAATCAAGAATCGCAATTTCCAATTCTTTCAAAAATGGCCCGGGATATATTAACAATTCAAGCTTCATCAGTTGCATCGGAAAGCGCTTTTAGCCAAGGAAGATTTCAAATTGGAGATCACAGATATTCGTTGAAGGAGGAGGCAATGGAGACAGGAGTTTTATTCAGGGATTGGATCAGAGCAGAGCGAAGAAACTTTGATCTACCAGAACTTACTAAGGAAAAAGGCAATGCATATCTAGATCAAATTTTGAGCGACGGAACAAGTGAAGGGAGTCAAACCGGCAATGAAGAAGAAGAAGAAGACGAAGAACCAGAAGGAGATGATGAACAAGAACAACAACGGCCAGTTCCTAAAGAAAAGCCTACAACTATCCTCAAGAAACTAGCTAATATGTTTAAAAGAATGTAATTTTCTAAATAAGAATTTTGAAATTACAAGTTTGAAGTTTAGCTATTGTAGTATGTGTTGCACTACTTATGTCTTAAACAATTCAATAAAATTGCTCCAAGTCTTGGAATTTAATCACAACTATTGTCTTCATACTTTTTATTTTTAATTTATAGTTTGCGCAAAAATACTACAATTAATTACTAGTTTGTAAATTAGTTCAAATTTGATTTTTCTAAAATTAATTCAAAGTTTGAATTTTGAACTTAACAAATTAATTCAAAAGTTTGAACTTTGAATCATCACTTCAAAAATTTCATTACTTCAAGTCTTCAAAGTTCAAAGTTTAAAAAAATACTACAAGTTTTTGAATTCTAAGTTTAAACTTTAAACATTGAAATAAACATTCCAAACATATGTACAAATAAAAACTTGATAATATTTTGTTGTAATATTTTTCAAATTATCCACCACTTTAAATAAAACTCAAAGGAAAAAAAAAAAAAAAATTGGCCGACTGCCGGACCGGCAGCTTGAATGGGCCAACGGCTCTCTTTCAAATATAGCCGTTGGCCAACGGCCAAAAACGGCTATATTTGCCTACCACCCTCTCTAAACGTCCCCCATACCCCAACCTATTTTTATCTATATATACCCTATTATTTCATCATTATATCACACAATTCATCATTTTCTATCAATTTATCTCTCAAATTACTCTCAAAGGCTATTTTCTAAATTTCTTCCAATATCCAAACAATTATAATGGCTGGAAATCAAGCTCCCGCTAATTCCGCTGCACCCGCTGCTCCACAACGTCCTGAACGAAGATGTCGCTCTGAAATTTGGGAATTTATGGAGTATAATAGAGAAGACCACAAACCTAAATGTAGAATTTGTGAAAGAGAGTGTAGCTTAGTGGGTGGAACCCGTAGACTTATACAACACTTAGAAATAGGGGTGAACATAGGTCGGGTTGGTTCGGTTTTTTCATTTACCAAATCCAACCAATAATTTCGATTTTTTAAATCTTTAAACCAAACCAAACCAACCAAATTCGGATTTTCTAATATCGGTTTTATTCGGTTTATTCGGGTTATTCGGATTTTTTTTGTTAACAACAAATATGTGGTGCTTTCTCTCCTTTAGAAGTATAGGTAAAAAGCTCGTATCCAATTGTACAAAAGAAGACAAGTTAAACCAAGTTAGTTCATATTAAAACTGTGTTGGATACATAGAGTTCAAGACTTTCTCCTTTTTTTTATAGGTAACTGTAGAGTCCTACAAAAAATGACACTCTCAATCAAACGATCCAAATATAGATTCATAGACGTACAATGTAGCCCATCCAGATGCAGATAGATAACAAAAAAAGAGAATATTTACCGGTTAAAAAGACAATAATAGCAGCTCATTTGAGCGCCAAATTCTTTTGTTCTTAGAGAATAATTTTACTAATTAGGTATTTCATTTGTGCACTTAATTTGGGTTCTCGTGTTACTTTCGGGAGGGCTTTCCTCTATGGGCCATAAGCCTATCACTCATTCTTATTAAATAGTAGCTCCTATAGATGTGTGTTGTAAACCATAAGTTTGCAACATAAGTACATAACTAAGAAAAACTACTAAAATATTTAGACAATACTTTTCACTGATTGAATTTTATACATATAAAAATTTAAAAGTAACATATATGTAATGTGTCGGTTCGGTTTGGTTTCGGTTCGGTTTTTTTATGGGTAACACCAAACCAAACCTAATATGTCGGTTTTTTTTTCACCAACACCAAACCAAGTCAAACCAAACCATAGTCGGTTTTTTTTCTCGGTTCGGTTCGGTTTGTCGGTTTGGTTCGGTTTGCCGGTTTGGTTTGTACAACCCTACTTAAAAAGACAACATAATTACGAATGGAGTCGTCGGGTGGGAGGCATATATCTGCGTAATAATTGAAGAAATTGTTAAGAAATTTTCTATGTCATTTCAATTATGTATTTTCGAATTTCTAGTTTATTTAGTATCTTTGTAATTTTCAATTTCTAGTTTGTTTTTGTCATTTCAATTATGTATTTCCCGAATTTTCAATAAATTGTGTGTATTCCTTTTCCAATCAACGTTTGTTTAGTGTTTCTTTATTTACTTTATATTACTAAATTTAAAAATATAATTTACATAATTGTTTAGTTATAATTTTACATAATTGTTTAGTTTTATTAAAAAATATAATTTACATAATTATTACAAATGGTGTAATAATTAAAAAAAAATTCAATTTTCAACTTTATTTGTCCTAAAGAAAAAAAGAAAAAAAAACTAAAAAAATTAAAAAAAACCGTTAAACCGGACCGGACCGACCGGCTTAACGGTCGCCGGACCCGGCTCCAACTTTTAAAACCGGATGAGACCGGACCGGTAGGCCGGTTTTTAGCCGATTTTGAAAGTTTTTTTTGCCCGGTTCCGAACCGAAACCGGTTGCCGGTACCTGCCCCGGACCGGACCGGACCGTTAGTCATCCTTAGTATGAACTGCTATGATATGTGATGAATATTCCAACTTGAAATAATTTCATCTAGACGTATAATGTTTGACAAAACTTATACTAACATCTTCTCATAGCTGGTTCCACAATTATTTGAAATTCTTGTCCACTTACTTTTTTGGCAAAATATCAAAATCGCAAAGTTCAACACGAAACCTCATGGAACTCAGCATCACAATATCATATATAGTCTTCAAAGAAAACGTAGGAAGTCCACTTTCTTTTTCTTTCTTCTTTTGTCTCTTCTTTCTAATTTTTCTTGTTTTTTTGTTTAGCTCAGTTTTCAAAACCTTTAAAGTAACTCTTTTTCTAATAATATTGAAGTGGATAACAATTTTTGTTTTCTAATAGCACCTGTGACACAATGTCAAGAATATACATTCTTCTTAAGCGCATATCATTCTTTTAAAAAAAATTGTATGCTATTCAGAAAAGAACATTAATTCAGGCATAATTTGATTGAATTATCCTTTCTTATTCTTTGATTTCAACTATTTAGTAAAAGTGACAGTTAAAATAAAAAGAGGGACTGAAAAAAAGGATGGATATTTTCCTTTCCCCTTTGGCTCCTAGACCGGTACATAAAATGTCCTTGCTTTGAATGGATGGGACCAAATTTCCAAATTTCCACGAAGTTAATATTCTTGAATGACCACAAAATTTTGTACGGAGCAAACAACAAAGCGCATGAAGTTTTTATTGACTAAACTAATTCCGGCATCTTTGAAATAAATAATTTCCTATATTTTCACACTATATGTTGCTACTTTCATAACCAGGTGTGACCAACAAACCAAACTTTCTATATGGTCGACATCTTTCCAACTAACCATTGACTGTCTCAAGTCTTCTTGTAATAGATATTTCAGAATAACAGACATCAAATACTATTAGGATACATCATACATGACATACGCTATACAAAGTTACAGATTGTTAAATTATATGACTAAATAATTTAAGCTTTTAAAAGAGATAGTACGCGATTCAATATTTTATATAATATAAACACAAATTCATCAAAACGAATTTTTACTTTAATGTACTAATTTTATTATCAAAATCAGATCTGAAAGAATCGAACAATGATAGAATTCATCAAGGCAATTTGTTGCACAAATTTAAATAACTTTAACAAAAGGTCAAGCACAAGTCAATTCAGAGCACATGCCGAAATTTGTCTTGGCAATCCAACTTGTCGTCCTAATAGTACTAGGAGAATCTTGCATGTGAATCTGCCAAACATTTCCCATGAAATATCAATAAATGTACATATCACTCCAAATGCAATACTCAAAGAGAGTTATATATATGATTTAGACTGGTGGTTAATGTAGACTGGTGTTATGTGCCATCAAACATTATATAGTATTTTAATCTAACTCTTGAGATTCTAAAGAACAATTGTCAATCCACTTTTTAGTTTTGAGATCAATATGATCCTCTTAACTCAATTCACTACTTTCAACTATATAGCTTTTGTATCTTTACTGACCTTTTCTTTGACACCCTTTGCTCTATGCTCCAGAGGCAATGAAACAGACAGAATATCACTGCTTGCATTCAAGAATATGATCATTGATGATCCTTTGAAGATTATGGACTCATGGAATGAGACCATCCATTTCTGTGACTGGCCTGGTGTATCATGTGGACATCGCCACCGACGAATCACAGTTTTAGACCTTAGTTCACTGAAACTGAGAGGTTCTTTGTCACCAAGCATTGGCAATATGAGCTTTCTCAATGCTCTTAAGCTCCAAAATAATAGCTTTTCTGGTGAAATCCCACAAGCACTTGGTTATTTACATAGGCTGCAAGTTTTGCGCCTTGACAATAATTCATTCACTGGTCATATTCCATCAA
Source organism: Petunia x hybrida (assembly GCA_037355625.1). Lineage (NCBI taxonomy): Eukaryota > Viridiplantae > Streptophyta > Magnoliopsida > Solanales > Solanaceae > Petunia > Petunia x hybrida. The sequence continues at coordinate 252,210 of JBBBVM010000902.1, forward strand.
ACATTTCAGGTTGCTTTAACCTTGTGTCCATTGATTTTTCATACAATAAGTTGGTTGACAGAATTCCAGAAGAATTAGGTACATTGTTGAAACTCCAAAAACTTTTTCTTGTTTCTAACTACTTTACAGGAAGTATTCCAGTTTCTCTTGGCAATCTTTCATTTCTTGATACCTTTGTGGCAAGCAAGAATAATTTGGTAGGGAGAATACCTGATGAATTATGCCAATTGCCAAACTTAAAGTACTTTGTAGTGAATGAAAACAACTTGAGTGGAACTTTGCCTCCTTCTCTTTTCAATCATTCATCTATGGTTGCTATTGATGTTGGAACAAACCATATAGAAGGGACTTTGCCTCCAATGCTTGGTATTACTCTTCCTAATATGCAGTTCCTTAGTATACGTAGAAACAATGTGACTGGAAATATTCCATTTACATTATCAAATGCCACAAAGCTTGAGGTTCTTGTTGCTGGTACAAATAGGCTCACAGGGAAAGTACCACCCCTTGGAAATTTGCTGAGCATGCGTAGATTTTTAGTTGCTTTCAATCATCTTGGAAAGGGGAAAAATGATGACCTTAGCTTTCTCACCACATTGGTAAATGCCACTAGCTTGGAGCTTTTAGAGCTTAATACAAATAATTTTGGTGGTGTCTTACCTGCATCTGTTAGTAATCTTTCGTCTGAGCTTATAAAGCTTTCTTTTTCATATAATCTGATTTCTGGAACCATCCCAAGAGGGATATCCAATCTCAAGAAGCTACAGATTTTCTCTGTGGCTTACAACAGATTCCATGGTGAAATTCCATCTGAAATAGGGGATATGATAAATCTGCAAGCGTTGGCTTTACTTGGAAATGAGTTCTCAGGCAAAATTCCAATATCTTTGGGAAATTTAACTTCCTTAAGCAGACTCAGTTTAAGCGAAAACAATCTCCAGGGTGGAATTCCTTCCAGTTTAGGCAAATGCCACAATTTGGAATTGTTGGATCTTGGTTCAAACAACCTTAGTGGTTTCATACCATCAGAAATTCTTGAACACACATCATTGCCAGAGGGCCTGGACCTGTCTCAGAATGCGTTAACTGGTTTCCTTCCTGTGGAAATTGGAAAGTTGAGAAACCTAGGCTACTTAAACCTGTCTGATAACAAGTTGAGGGGACAAATACCTATCACTCTAGGTAATTGTGTTAAACTTGAAGAACTAGATTTGAACAGCAACGACTTTCAGGGAAGTATTCCTTCGACCATGAATAATTTGCGCGGCCTGGAACTTTTAGACCTTTCACACAACAATCTGTCAGGTGAAATTCCAAGATTTCTGAAAGACTTCAAATTTCTGCAGATGGTAAATCTGTGTTGCAATAGTTTGGAAGGTGCAGTACCAATTGGAGGTATCTTTGCTAATGCTAGTACTGTTTCTATCATAGGAAATGAAAAGCTCTGTGGGGGTATACCAGAGTTGGACCTTGCTACTTGCAATGCAGAAGTAAAGAAAGACAAGAAACCACCGTTTCCCTTAAAAATAGTAATTCCTATAGCTTGTGGGCTTATAGTGTTGACACTTATAGCTTGTTTTCTTTTCCTTCGACGGTTAAGTAAATCGAGAAAAGCACATCCATCAAATTCACCTGAAAACTCAACCTTAAGAGTATCTTATCAGAGCCTTCTAAGGGAAACTGATGGATTTTCTGCATCAAATTTGCTTGGCATAGGTGCTTTCGGGTCTGTATATAGAGGAACTTCTGAACTTGATGGTACAGTTTTTGCAGTTAAAGTGCTGGACCTTTCACACCATGCAGCTTCTAAGAGTTTCTTATCTGAATGTGAGGTTCTAAAGAACATAAGACATCGTAATCTTGTAAAGGTGCTAAGTGCATGCTCAGGTATTGATTATGAAGGTAATGAGTTCAAAGCAATAGTATATGAATACATGGATAAGGGCAGCCTGCATGACTGGTTGCATTTCATTCCTCGTGAGAATTCTGAGGCAGATGAGCACAAGAAGCTTGGGTTTCTTCAAAGATTAAACATCGCTATTGATGTTGCCTGTGCTTTGGATTATCTTCATAACGATTGCCAACAGCCAATAATTCACCGTGATTTGAAGCCAAGCAACATTCTCCTTGATGAGAACATGACTGGACATGTTGGTGATTTTGGTTTGGCAAGATTCGTTCCATCAGCTATTCGAAACTCATCAGCAAATCCAAAAAGTTCTTCTGGTGTAGGAGGAACTATTGGTTACACACCTCCAGGTAATATGGCCTTGACAATTCTCTGTGTTTCTTTTTCTCTAGTCTCTCCTTCAGTCTTCTATACATAGTAACAAAAATAGTTCTTTAATATTCATCATGTAGTTGTTTGTCTTCTATACTGGCTTTATTTCAAACTCTGCCAAGCCTTTACTGCTTTAGCCATAAATCAAGATTTCTGTTGTCACATAAATATATGTATTCTTCTTGTCTTTTGGGAGGAATATCTCCAATTCTGTCATATTTCTTGCTGACATGTAAATGAATGACAGAATTAGGTATCGGAAATGAAGCCTCAATCTATGGAGATGTATACAGCTTTGGCATACTGCTCTTGGAAATGTTTACTGGGAGGAGACCAACTGATGAAATGTTCAAAGATAGTCTAAACCTTCATAACTTTGCCAAGGCTGCTTTACCAGACAGAGTGATGGATATAACAGATCCCATTCTTCTTCAGGAAAGAGATGAACTTGGAATGAGATACAAACTTGATGACAACAGAAGTAGTGACCGCGACATATTTCTCAGAGTCTTGGTTTCGGTGATTCAAATAGGAGTTTCTTGCTCCGTTGAATCTCCAAAAGAAAGAATGAGGATCAGTGATGTTGTTGGTGAACTCAATTCATTAAGGAAGTTATTCTTGGACAAAGCATACTAGAATTGATTCTGGTCTTTCGTAGTACGGGCATTCCCGTTAAAAGATAAAAGAAAGGAAACTAAAGCTAGCTCTTAGTAAGTTTGTTAGTTAATGTCGTATTGATTATCTTGGGTAATATGTTAATTCTGCTCGAGGTCTATAGCTGCTACAACTTTTTGAACAATGATATTTACATTGACGTCAGCTGTCACCTTGAATGGTTTTAATTCTTAAACATTGTATATTACCAAATGTATGTGTGATGTAAAAAGTATGTTAGAAACGGGTGCACACACAACAGTAACTATAATAGAGAAGCACAAAGAGATAAAATTCAACTAGAAAACTCCGTATAAGAAGGTACAAGAGTCCAATTAAACAAGGAGAACAGTTTCAAGAATACATATCTCAATATCTACATGCATTAGTTAATCTGAATACATAATTTCATTGTTAAAAAGTCCCACAAAAAAGCATAGGGAGATAAAATTCAACTAGAAAACTCCGTATAAGAAGGTACAAGAGTCCAATTAAACAAGGAGAACAGTTTCAAGAATACATATCTCAATATCTACATGCATTAGTTAATCTGAATACATAATTTCATTGTTAAAAAGTCCCACAAAAAAGCATAGGAAAAAAAGAGGTAAGCTCAGATGCGCATGTCATCGTCCTGGAAATCGGACAACTGTGGAGACCCAATCACCACATTGAGCACAGAATTTCATCACAGCAAGACCCCAAGGATGCACCAGCCGGGAATCGAACCCGGGTCTGTACCGTGGCAGGGTACTATTCTACCACTAGACCACTGGTGCTTCTTGATGTATCTGCTTCGTGTGAACATATATTTACAAGCAATAGAATTCTGAAGTTGTTTAGCCATTTTGAGAGAAAAAAGGAATGGGATTGGGATACTTTCTGCATATAGAGGTATAATAATAGATATAGGAAAGCTTTTATTTCAACCATACCGGACTAGAACTAGACCTCTAGTACTTATCCAGTTTCTGTCTAATTTAGAAATTAAGACTACTTAATTAGATAGGAGAACTATTTAACTCTGGTAGCACTTGTGACCGTTTACAAACTTTTTGACCTTTAATGTGCGGCTGAAATTACGATTTCCTTTATCCTCTGCACACTCTCTCTTTTCTGATTCTGGAATTTTTTGGCATTTCTTTCACTCCAGGAGTGACAAATTCTGGCTTCAAACAAGAATCTCAGCAACTCCGCTGGTTCTACTATTTTTATTTTGAGACCCATTGTACTTCCTCTTCCCAGCTGCCTAGTTGCTTTTCTTATACTCGTATCCATTGTAACAATCTCCTCCAGATGTGTGTAGTGTAGGAGCAGCAAAAGAATAGATGTTTTTATCACAAGTTTTTCTGTTAGATTAAAACTGAGCTATTTTTATGTGACAAAGCAATTTACAATAGTTAAATTTTACGTCCCAAATGTAAGGTATCCTTGATGAATCAATCAAAAAGGATCACACTAGTTATGTTGTTGTTGTCCCTTTTTATGGCAGTTATTTAAGTTTTATCTCACGTTTAAACAATTTGTGCCAAAAAATAAAAACTCAATCTTTAAGTTTTGTTGGGCGAAGCAAGACTCAATCGTTCACAAGTTTGTCGAACAGTCAAGAGTTGATACTATATTCATTCTACCTATCATATCAAATTGTTGAAAAGTTTTGATCGATGGGGAAACATTTGTTTGTCGATCCGTCAATTCATTATTCTATTGACAGAAACATATATAGTCATTAATACTTAAACCACATATATTCCATTAATGGTAAAGACAAGGAGGTAGTTATCTTGCTAATCTTAATTATTTTTGTTATCTACTTATCCCATATTCTTTGGTCATCCCACAATACCAGAGTAAGAAAAATCCAAAGTGGAAATTCCATCCAATTTGGCAAAATCAATTATTGGCTCGAATAATGAACAACTGTCAAGTATGTCTGCAAGGAAAATAAGAGCGCTAATGAGATATTGATGATGATATTAACAGCTATAAAGGTGCTCGATTACCTGCTGCAGGATGTTTTCTCATTCTGAATTTCTGCCAGTATGGGAGTTTTGGCACTTGAATATGAAGAACTGACTGACTTAATTCACTCGATTATGTAACGATTGACGCACTGTTTAGCTGCGCACTACTTGAAGCCTTTGTATCATTAGTCTTGTTAATGTCAATTCCTAGTTATTGTTCATGAGAATTGTGAGCTCGTGTCATCTGCAATCATGTCATATACAAGATTAGAACACCTAAACATCATCTGATGAGTTTGAGATCATCCTGAATGGTGAAGGGGGACTTCATTTCTTGGCATGGAAAGGAGTCTGCTTGTCATAGTCGTTAAGCATCCCTTATTGTGCCAAAATTAAACTAGGGGTTGGTATACATTAAAAAAAATAGTGAGCTAACCTGGTGGATTCTCTAATTTGCAAAAATTAACAAGGTATTGGTTTCTTGGAACATTTGAATTGTATTTTTCTAAACTATTACAGATGCTTTTTGTATCCTGAAACGTTCCATCATATTGGTCCTTTTTAAGTTTTTACATGATATTTTAAGCAGTGGTGGGGCAATGGAATTACAGACGTAGTGAACTTGTTTCTTGTCGCTCCAAATGCACACGCAAGTATACGCGGTCGATCAAGTAATAAAGTGATAAGAAAAGTATCGTTCCCACGAGGACTATTGATTAACTACTGACTAAATGAGACAATTCCTTATTATCTAGACAAGAAGGTTTTCAAGAGTTGAGAATTTATTTAACTAAAATTAACTAATGAAACTAAGAAAATAATTAATAAATAAAATACGATTTTGGATTTCAAGAAGGGATAATAGCCTAGGGTCATGAGATATCTGACAATCCTGTTGAATTGTTCAGTTAATCTGACTAAATCAATTTATCTGGGTTACTAATCACAGGGTTGATTATACTCACACGACTCTTTCGATACCCTGCTCGCCTATTCAAGCCAACCTAACGCCTATATGTCTATGGAATTAGAGTTAACAAGAATGCATGTGCTTCTCCTGTATAGTGACTAAGCATGACTGTTAGGTATATTTCTATCCTAACCGCGAAACCTTTCCCCGATGCCCAAGTTCAGGAACACGCTCTATTCAAGTCTATTGCAACCTGTGGTTCCCACTTTCGAGTTTAACCCTACGTTCATAAATAGTATTAAATTGATGATCAAGTAATCAAATAATTAGGCTCAGGATACGAATAAATAACCAAATTCAATAAACCAATAAAATCAAATCAACATCTGAAAATCAACATTCATGGAGAATCTCACAACTATAGACTAGACAAACTAAATTAAAGAAAAGAGAAGAAAACTCAATGTAGATGTTGAGCTCCAACTATGGGTGTCAAACGGGTAGGGGTCTACCCGTCAAAACCCGGACCCGGACTCATTAAAACCCGACCCCACCCGGACCCGCAAAAACCCGGACCCGAACCCGTAGACCCTCTAAAATACCCCTACCCGAACGGGTTTTTTTTTTCTTAACAAATACCCGTATCCGTTAAGACCCGTCAAAATTATGGGGTATTAATGGATATACCCGTACCCATACCCGTTAAAATAAACTGAGTAATAAAACTTGTACGTGGAGAGAAATGTATACACAAGTTTTCCACTCATGGTTTAATTTGTTTTGTGTCCATATTGTTAGTAGTGAAATATGTTCAAGAGAAACAAATTATTTATTTAATTAAAAAAATACTTTATATTCCTTAATAAATCAACACTTTGAAGTTTGAATATATATTACTCTAATATGGTATAGAACTTCAACTATTAATTTTGATATATACCTCAGAAATCAAGTAATTGAAGACTCACTAGAACAAGATGATAACCTTGAAGAAATTTTGTTAAGTGATCAAGCACCATCAATGGCACCTACACCGGAGCATGATGGAAATGACATGGAAGAAATTACACAAAGAATTAGGCATATTTAAATTTGTAATTTGAATTTTCATTAAGTTTTGATGTTGCACTTTTTAAATTTGGAAGTTTAATATTTAAGACTTTAATAGTTCAAGTATCTTAAATAAAGTAACTCTTTGAGTTTTTCCTATTGATCTTTTTTTAATTTATTTTAAGTATTTAAAATAATATTATTAAAAAATAAAATTATAACCCGTAGCCAAACCCGATTTGTTAAGACCCGACCCGTACCCCTACCCGCTAAGACCCGAACCCACACGGGTTTTTTTTTTTCTAGCCGAAACCCGTATCCGTTAAAAACCCGTAATTTAAACCCGTACCCGACCCGTACCCGGAACCTGTGGGGTTACAATTTTAAAACCCGAACCCGGACCCGTATACCCGTTTGACACCCATAGCTCCAACCCATCTCTAGTGTTTCTATGCCTCCAAAGGTTCTTGCCTCCAAAAGTACGTAATTCTCTAAAAATATGTTTACAAGGGTTTAAATACGGAGTACAATAAGTGGGCCACGTTATTAGCCTTTCCAAGCTTCTCTAGGACTGTTTTTCGGCGCGTACAGCCGAACATGCCTCGCTCTCGTGGCTGTATGCGCTGCTAGTCTTTGATTTCTTCAACTTTTCACTCTTCACATGCCATACAGTCGAGCATGCCAAGCATGGGAGGCTGTATGCGCTGCTTCATCCTCGTTCTTGTACAACTCAAGCTCCAATTTCCTTCATTTTGCTCCTAAAATATTCAAACACCTCATTTTACCTTAAATCAATCATTGTTGGGCACATAATACAATAAAAACAACACAAAAACTATAAGAAATCGACGCCGAAACATAAGATAAACGCCCAACATCATTGCTCCACCATACTATTCAGAAATAGAACTAAATATGGAACAATTTAATTTATCGAATGTGACAAAAAGAAGAGAGGGTCGAAGCTTGTTGCTAAAGATAAAATTATAATTGGCATAATCTTTGTACAAAATTAAAGGTATCAATATTCGTGAATGAACTAAAATCATCATTTCACTTAAAATACTCCACACTAATATTCTAACAATTTATCAAAGGTGACCAAAAGAAGTCCAGTAGATCATTATGATAAGTGATGAATATCATAGCTAGACTCCACAACTATTTGAAATTCTTGTCTGCTTATTTTTGGAAAATTAACAAAATTGAAAACTTTCATCACGAAACCTCATGGAACTCAGCATCACACATGGTCTTCAGGGAAAGCGTAGGAAGTCCACTTTCTTTTTCAGTTTTTCTTTCTTCTTTTGTCCCGTTCTTACTAATTTTTGTTGGTTCTTTGTTTAGCTCTGTTTACGAAATCTTTAATGCAACTCTTTTTCTAAATAAAGTGGATAACAGTTTTTCTCAAAGCACCCGTGACACAACGTCAAGAATATACAGTCTTCTTATGTGTGCTACTCCTTTTGTCTCATTTTACATGTCACTTTTTTTCATTATGCAAGCTTTATAAAAAAATATTAATTTACGGATAATATGATTACACTATCCTTTTGTTATATTTTGGTTTCAATTTGATGCTACTTGTCTACTTCTTGCTTTCACTACATAAATCTCTCCATTTTTGTTAATGTAAAATTGACCAAACAAAAAAGATCAATTTAATATTCTTTTTTTTTTATATAACGACGAGTATCATGGAACAATTTTATTTCGTAAAAGTGATAATTATAGGTAGAGCGAAAAGAGGGGCTATTTTTAAACCTAATACAATGAAACAGATGTATATTTTTCTCCTTTTTCCTTTCCCCTTTGGCTCGTACACTCCTACGTAACTCTAAATAGATGGAGAACTCTTGAATATTCTTGAATGACCAAAAAAATTGTAAACTCTTGAATCATGGAGAACAACAAACTGCACCGAGTTCTTATTGGCCAAATTAATTCCGAAATCTTTGAAATAATTTCTAATATTTTCACATATATGTTGCTACTTTAACCAGATGTGGCCAACAACCAGACTTTCTGGATGGTCAATATCTTACCAACTAACAATTGACCGTCTCAAGTCTTCTTGTAAGTAATACTTTATATTTTCACTTTAGCATATGCTTAGAGATTTTTAGGTTCATATCAGAATCATCAAATACTATTAGGATACATGACAGACGATAACAAAGTTACATATTGTTGTAAATAATTAAATAATAAAGATGTTCACTCTCTTTGATATCTTAAGCTTGCTACGACTGAATTTAACTGGCAGAAGACGAATTTTATAACGAGGCAGAAAAAACAACTTAAGATATGCCTTAGTATACTAATTTTATTCTCAAGATCAGATCTAAAAGAATTGAATAATAAAGAAGGTAGAGAAAGCACAAACGTGAGTCCAATAGCTTAACAGTAGGTCAAGCACAAGTCATAAATTAATGTCTCATCAATCCAACTTTATCATCCTAAGAATACTAGGAGAATCTTGCACGTGAATCTGCCAAACATTTCCCATGAAACACCCAAATTGTCAATAAAATACGTATCACTCCTAACGCAATATTTGAAGAGACTTAGTATATATGATTTAGACTGGTGGTTCAACAAAAAAATGATGTACACTGGTGCTATGTGTCATCAAACGTTATATAGTTTTTTATTCTAACTCCTGATGAGATTCTAAACAACAATTTTCAATCCACTTTTTCAGTTTTGGGATCAATATGATTCTGATTACTCAGTTCTTTATTCTCAACTATATAGCTTTTGTATCTTTACTGACCTTTTCTTTGACACCCTTCGCTCTATGCTCCAGAGGCAATGAAACAGACAGAATATCACTGCTTGCATTCAAGAATATGATCATTGATGATCCCTTGAAGGTCATGGACTCTTGGAATGAGACCATCCATTTCTGTGACTGGCCTGGTGTATCATGTGGACATCGCCACCGACGAATCACAGGTTTAGACCTTAGTTCACTGAAACTGAGAGGTTCTTTGTCACCAAGCATTGGCAATATGAGCTTTCTTCATGTCCTTAAGCTCCAAAATAATAGCTTTTCTGGTGAAATCCCACAAGCACTTGGTTACTTACATAGATTGCAAGTTTTGCGCCTTGATAATAATTCATTCACTGGCCATATTCCTTCAAACATTTCAGGTTGCTTCAACCTTGTTTCCATTGATTTTTCATACAATAAGTTGGTAGACAGAATTCCGGAAGAATTAGGTACATTGTTGAAACTCCAAGAACTTTTTCTTGTTTCTAACTACTTTACAGGAAGTATTCCAGTTTCTCTTGGAAATCTTTCTTTTCTTGATACCTTTATGGTAAGCAAGAATAATTTGGTAGGGAAAATACCAGATGAACTATGCAAATTGCCAAACTTCAAGTACTTTGTAGTGAATGAGAACAACTTGAGTGGAACTTTGCCGCCTTCTCTTTTCAATCATTCATCCATGGTTGCTATTGATGTTGGAACAAATCATATAGAAGGGAATTTGCCTCCAATGCTTGGTATTACTCTTCCAAATCTGCAGTTCCTTAGCATACATAGAAACAATGTGACTGGAAATATTCCATTTACATTATCAAATGCCACAAAGCTTGAGGTTCTTGTTGCTGGTAGAAATAGACTCACAGGGAAAATACCACCCCTTGGAAATTTGCTGAACTTGCAGAGACTTTTACTTGCTTTTAATCATCTTGGGGAGGGGGAGGATGATGACCTTAGTTTTCTAGCCACATTGGTTAATGCCACTAGCTTGGAGCTTTTAGAACTTAATACAAATAATTTTGGTGGTGCTTTACCTGCATCTGTTAGTAATCTTTCGTCCGAGCTAATAGAGCTTTCTTTTTCATACAATCAAATTTCTGGAACCATCCCAAGAGGGATATCCAATCTCAAGAAGCTACAGGCTTTTTTTGTCGCTTACAACAGATTCCATGGTGAAATTCCATCTGAAATAGGGGACCTGATAAATCTGCAAGAGTTGGCCTTACTTGGAAACCAGTTTTCAGGCCAAATTCCAATCTCTTTAGGAAACTTAACTTCCTTAGGCAGACTCAGTTTAAGCGAAAACAATCTCCAGGGTGAGATTCCTTCCAGTTTAGGCAAATGCCACAATTTGGAATTGTTGGATCTTGCTTCAAACAACCTTAGTGGCTCCATACCATCAGAAATTCTTGAACTATCATCATTGTACGAGGGCCTGGACCTATCCCAGAATGCGTTAACTGGTTTCCTTCCTGCGGAAATTGGAAAGTTGAGGAATCTAGGCTACTTAAACCTGTCCGATAACAAGTTGAGGGGCCAAATACTTATCACTCTAGGTAATTGTGTTAAACTTGAAGAATTAGACTTGAGCAGCAACAACTTTCAGGGAAGTATTCCTTCGGCCATGAATAATTTGCGAGGCCTGGAACTATTAGACCTTTCTCACAACAACCTGTCAGGTGAAGTCCCAGGATTTCTGAAAGACTTCAAATTTCTGCAGATGGTAAATCTGTGCTGCAATAATTTGGAAGGTGCAGTTCCAACTGAAGGTATCTTTACTAATGTTACCGCTGTTTCTATCATAGGAAATAAGCATCTCTGTGGAGGTATACCAGAGTTGGACCTTCCGACTTGCAATGCAGAAGTAAAGAAAGAAAAGAAAACACAGTTTCCCTTAAAAATAGTAATTCCTGTAGCTTGTGGGCTAATAGGGTTAACACTTGTAGCTTGTTTTCTTTGTCTTCGACGGTTAAGTAAATCAAGAATAGCACCTCCTTCAAATTCACCTGAAAACTCCACCTTAAGAGTATCTTATCAGAGTCTTCTTAGGGAAACTGATGGATTCTCCGCATCAAATATGCTGGGCATCGGTGCTTTTGGTTCTGTATATAAAGGAACTTCTGAACAAGATGGTGCAGTGTTTGCAGTTAAAGTACTGGACCTTTCACACCATGCAGCTTCCAGGAGCTTTTTAGCTGAATGTGAAGTTCTGAAGAACATAAGACACCGTAATCTTGTAAAGGTGCTAAGTGCATGCTCAGGTGTTGATTATGAAGGTAAAGAGTTCAAAGCTATTGTATATGAATACATGGATAAGGGCAGCCTGCATGACTGGTTGCATTTCACTCCTCGTGAGAATTCTGAGGCGGATGAGCACAAGAAGCTTGGATTTATTGGAAGATTAAGCATCGCGATTGATGTTGCATGTGCTCTTGACTATCTTCATAATGATTGCCAACCGCCAATAATTCACCGCGACCTGAAGCCAAGCAATATTCTCCTTGATGAGAACATGACTGCACATGTTGGTGATTTTGGTTTGGCAAGATTTGTTCCACCAGCTATTCAGAACTCTTTAGCAAATCCAAGGAGTTCAACTGGTGTAGGGGGGACTATTGGTTACACACCTCCAGGTAATATGGCCTTGACAATTCCATGTTTTCCTTTTTCTTCCGTAGTTTAGCTTTGGAATCATCTAAGTTTGTAACATTTCTTGCTGACATGTAAATATATGACAGAATTAGGTATCGGAAATGAGGCCTCAATCTATGGAGATGTATACAGCTTCGGCATACTGCTCTTGGAAATGCTTACTGGGAGGAGACCAACTGATGAAATGTTCAAAGATAGTCTAAACCTTCATAACTTTGCTAAGGCTGCTTTACCAGACAGAGTAATGGATATAACAGATCCCATTCTTCTCCAGGAAAGAGATGAACTTGGAATAAGATACAAACTTGATGACAACAGAAGTAGTGACCGCGACATATTTCTTTCAGTCTTGGTTTCGATGATTCAAATCGGAGTTTCTTGCTCCGTTGAATCTCCAAAAGAAAGGAGGAGGATCAGTGATGTTGTTGGTGAACTCAATTCATTGAGGAAGTTATTTTTGGACAAAGCATATTGGAAGACATAGGTTATAAGCTTCCTTCAGGTATAATGTTATTCCTTCTCATGTTCTCTGCCACGAAACGATCTGCTGACAAAGCAAATCCATGAGTTTATAGTTTGATTTTGATCTTTTGTAGTTATGGTCATTAACATTAAAAGATAAAAGAATTGAAACTAAAGCTAGCTCTTTGTACATTTGTTAGTTAATGTCTTATTGGTTATCTGAGTAATATGTTAATTCTGCTTGAGGTCCATACCTACTACAATTAAATAAACATGAAACTCTGAATAACACAGATGATGGCCTAGTAATGTCATGAAAGAAGCAGTTTCATATGGACAAATGTCACCTGCAATGGTTCTAATTTATTAAATATTGTGTATATTACTAAATGTATGTGATGTAAAAAGTATGTTAAAGTGGTGCATACACAACAGTATCCATAATAGAGAAGAACAATGAGAACGCCAAGCATTCAACTAGGAACTTCTCGGTATAAGAGTGTAAGGAATCCAATAAAACGAGAATAATTTCAAGAATATTATCTCTCAATCGTGGATTCATGATTTTAAGTTTGTGGATTCTGATCAAACTAAGTGGATTGTTGTGTGAAATTATTCGGTTCTGTGAACACCTAACCGGGCTTCTACATCCATCCCTGAATTCTCACCTGCACTAGTTAATTTCCCATTTGCAGTGCTACAAACCTTAAAACAAAAGCAAACTTTGAGGCACAATTCAAACAGAAGTAGATAAACAGAACCATCTCCACTGAAAATCAATCTCAAAAAGGATATTTTGTCAAATTTTGGGAGTTAATTAGCTTAATGCGGTATCAAAGTTAGTATATTTTGTAAAAATTAAGGGAAGCTCAGATGCGCGCATCTCATCGTCTTGTAAATCGGACAATTGTGGAGACCCAATCACCACATTTAGCGCAGATTGTCATCACAGCAGATCCCAAAGGGTTGCACCAGCCGGAAATCGAACGTGGGTCTGTACCGTGGCAGGGTATTATTTTACCACTAGACCACTGGTGCTTGTTCCTTCTTCTATATAGAAGAAGAACAATACTTTTCTAATAGTATGGAGATGTATACAGCTTTGGCATGCTGCTCTTGGAAATGTTTACTTAGACGGAGTACTGTAAGTTTAGTGATGCAGTTCCTGAGTTAAAAACTGACTATTAAAAAAAGACATCTTATTCCTGAACAGACAGTCTAAAGGCAGCTTATGAGCCTTGTCTTATAAACTCCCCAGTTCAACATTGTTCCACCGGTGTGGGACAAATGCATCTCAAAAAGTACTAACTATCCAACAAGACCAAGTGATGAAATGTTCAAAGATAATCTAAACCTTCATAACTCAATTCATTGAGGAAGTTAGTCTTAGATAAATAGCATACTGGAAAATGTAAGTTAAAACTTAAAAGTTTCCTTCAAGTAATATGTTATTATTCCTTCTCATGGTTAGTGTCACGAGGCAATCTGCATTATAAACAAAATAAACGAGTTTAAGGTTTGATTCTGCTCTTTTACACTTATAGAAGGTTGGGTTGGGTATTCCCATTACAAGGTAAAACAAATAAAACTAGAGCTAGCTCTTCCTATGTTATCTTAATATCGATGCCTTATCGATTATCTTGAACAATATGTTAATTATGCTCGAGGTCTATAGCTGCTACACTAGATAAACATGAAACTATGAATGACACATAATTCCATTGTTTAAAAAGCATATAAATCCACAAAGAAAATTTTAAAAAGCAAGGGAAGCTCAGATGCGCATCTCATCGTCCTGTAACTCGGACAACTGTGGAGACCCAATCACCACATTGAGCGCAGATTGTCATCACAGCAAACCCCAATGGAATGCACCAGCCGGGAATCGAACCCGGGTCTGTACCGTGGCAGGGTACTATTCTACCACTAGACCACTGGTGCTTCTTGATGAAATCTCCCACCTGTAATTATATCTCTCGATTTTTGCTAGTAAATAGAATCCTTTTTGAGAGAAAAAGGGATTTTGCGATTGTGATAATTGTACTTCTAGAGGTATAATGATATATAGAGAGAGTAAATGGGCGACTTAAGTTCTACATGAATGGGGTAAAACGTGGCCAAATCACTAAATGGATCATGAACTAAACTGTCCAAAATTTGATTGGTCAAAATAAGTTGGATTATGAATAACATTGTTAATAGGAGTTACAAGATAATCATTAAAAATTGAGAGAAGGGAAGTATGTTGAAGTCTACAAAGAATCTTAGAGATAAAAGCTTTTACATCTAAAAATATATTGTACGAATAAAATCACAAAAAAATAAAAAATAAATAAACATATCAACCAAGAAAACTTAAAGCAAGATGATATGCATTTTTCATGTCGACAATTTTAAAATTTGTTATTGGTTTAATATCGATATTGATTCCATGTAATCTAAACTCAGTTTATGCATAACTCAATTTTTCTTTTTGGTTACGTTGAAATAAAATGTTTAGTAGTTTTTATGAGAAGTTTTCTGTTAGATAAAAACGGAGCTATTTTTATGTGCCCAAGCAAGTTACAATAGCTAAATTCATGTTCCAAATGTAAACTATCGTTAGTGAATCCAACCAAAATATCATCCGATGCCCTTTTTGAGTTTTCTTGACACTATATTCATTCTAGCTATCAGATTAAATTGTTGAAAAGTTTAGACCATTTTGAGTTTTGTTGATACTTGATACTATATTCATTCTAGGTGTCAGATTAAATTGTTGAAAAGTTTAGACGGATTGGGCAAGGCTTGTTTGCCAAATGGTCAATATATTATTCTATCTACTTTATTTTTCACTTATTTTATCCTCTTCTTTGCTGGTGCAAATGCTTATTTTCGTTTATATTAAATTATGTCATTACAATTAAACTAAGAAATTTAAAGATAATTTCTTTTATACATAAAAATGCGTGGTTCCTTTTAAAAGTTACAAACAAAGAAATACTGCCACAAAAAACAGAATAGGAAGAGTCAGGAGCAGTTCCAAATAGGGCTGTTCATTTTTCGGTTTAAACCGATAAACCGAACCGATAAAAAGTTAATGGTTTATAAATATTGAGTTATCGGGTTATCGGTTATTTAACGGTTTGCAAAAAAATTTTATTGGGTTATCGGTTCGGTTGTCGGTTTTGTACATTTTCTTATTGGTTAAACCGATAACCCAATAAGGTTTTCAAATTTACTATATTGCGCTTATGTACATAAAAGTAGTATACTTAATTACTAATTAGTTGGAACTTGGAAACCTCAAACTCTAGTACTCTTTTACTTGTGTAACTTTCAAGTCTCCCCATCCATTTCAACCACCGTTTTACTATTTCACTCCTTGCCTCCTTCATTAGTTTATAGAATAATAAAGTATATTTGAATCTATTGTTGTTTACTTTTTTTAATATGGTGAATGCTATAAGAGGCATTTGAATTCGCTGTAAAAATAAAGCCGATTTTGTATTGGATACAATTGTTTAAGAGTTTTTTTTTTACACTTGTTAGGCCTAAGTTTCTTAATGGTTAAACCGAAAACCGAACCGATAAGAACCTAAAACCGATAACCGATAGCTTATTGGTTCGGTTATTGGTTTAACACTTTTAAAAACCGAAAATCGATAGTCCAAACCGATAAGGTGCAAAACCGAACCGAACCGACCGATAAACACCCCTAGTTCCAAAGTATAACTTTTGCTTCACGTGAACTCATGGTCTTCCCACGAAACTAAATATATTATGTGTATATTTTTTAAAACATGTCTAATATGATGTTTGGGAACCCATACTCTATAAATTTATATGGTTCATTTGGTCAAACGATGGTTCACTCACACTTAGAAGTAGAGATTGATCATATTTAAATGCCTTTTGATATATTTTTTTCTTTATTATATCATCAAATAAAATGATTTTTGACCTATATACATGATAAATTTTTGACGAAAGTTGTTTCCGACCACTTTTGGAATGGTGAAACTTGCCCCCTAATAATAGTGAACCCATCTTCTTGAAATTCTAGATCCGCCTCTAGAAAGAGTAGAAGTTTTAAACAATATTCGCTAGAAAACATTGATTCTCACGCAAACAATTAGTATCAGAAAAGAAGAAAGAAAAGAGAATGGCAATGCATGTCATATACCTTCTTTGCAACAATGCGCTAAATATGGCGCCATATCTTTATTTAATTGCTAGTCAGCCAACAAGTAAGATACAACAAAAGGCTATAGTGTACACTAGAGAAGATTATTTTAGCATAAAGCATGTGCTTGACAGAAAAGTATATATAGTCATTAATACTTAAACCACGTATATTCCAATAATGGTATGGACAATGAGGTAGTTATCATGCTAATCTTAATTAATTATGTTATCTTAATTAATTATGTTATCTACTTACCCCATATTCTTTTGGTCATCCCACAATACCAGAGTGAGAAAAATCCAGAGTGGAAATTCCATCCAATTTGGCAAAACCAATTATTGGCTCGAATAATGAACTGTCAAGTATGTCTGCAAGGAAAATAAGAGTGCTAATGGGAGAGTAATAAAGTACTGCTGTTCCCAGCCTATAATCACTCTGTTAAGCAGAGATCATGAGATAAGCTGCCAATAACTTGATGGTTTATAACAATTTCCAATATATACTGAATATCTGTAATTTCTTTAATTAATAGTTTTCTTTTCTTGGTTTTTAATAATATAAATTCTTTCTTACTTTTTTTATACAATTAGGGGACGATATGTAAAAAGAAGTTGTATAGGACATAAATTTAATGAAAGTAATTTTCGACCATAACTCATTCGATTATTTTTCATCGTGTTACCTGATTTAATTAGTCTTATGATTCTTTTAGGGGTCATTTAGACTTTAGTTTGCCCCACAAGGAAAATAATCCTGACGTAAGATTCTGCATAAATAATATACTTACTACGTTTGGTTTGTAATTTAAAACTCTATATAATAAATAGTAGAACTTTAAGTTTTTCAGCATGTATTCTTCACAATTATTGCCTTATTTGGTTTCTCCTATAAGATTCTGCATTATTAATACCGTGATAACTTGTGTGACAATTTTTTTATATGATAGTGAATGTGGTGTATTCCTCATGACTGGACAATTGTATACGAGGACAAATACCTTTTAGATCTAACACCACAATTCATGCATTATTATTTATCGTAAAATAATCGTAATATGAAGGATTATAAAACACATAAATTCATACTAAATAGATTAACCACAAATATAAACCAACACTTGTCAGTTTCGTAAGCGAAAACAGTAAATTTTGACCACGACTGTAATTACTGACCGTCGGTAGTTGTAACGTTGTTGATGAAACAGCCCTTTACCCACAATCTAAACACCACTAATTAATGTGGTAGGGAAAAGAGCAGAAGAGTAGTATATTTTTGTATTTATAACAGCATATCCTAGTTGTTTTCATAGTACTGTACTAGATAACTTTATTTTTATTTGAATAGGATTTAAGAACACCCTTATATGGGTAGACTCGTAAACTCAATTGCAGTTTATATTATTCACCATATAGTAATATTCGTATTATAAGCTGTTCAAAATAGCATATTGATTCTTTAAAATTAAATTAAAATTGTATTGGGTAAAAATCGACATGCTCGGATAGCACTTCGGTGTGACGAATTGAGGACAATCGAACTGATATTCCGAAAGAGAAAGATCGAAGCAAACAGTTGAACCACCGAAGTCAAGCATCAAGGTCATCACTGAAGGCGAGCCGCGAGCTGTGCTTCGGTGATACTCATTTCAACCGAACAGCAAGGTCATGCCACCGAGGTCATGCATTCTGGCCTCGGTGGAACACCTCGATTTTAGCGGCTCATCAGCCCACTACTGCAGCCCACTAACTCCACTCAAGGATATGCTGAACGTGGGTTTAGGCATGATCAGCCATAGAAAACGTGGGCAAGGCCCCTTGATAAGACCCAAATTGGAGCCTAAGCGCCAACCATCAAGAGCCAAGCTTGAGAGCACAAGGAAGGGTGCGAGGACGCAAGGGCAAAAGCTTCGGAGATGAGTCGAAGGCCATAAGGAGCAAAAAGAAGCAGCCAAGACTGCTTAGGCAGTGGAGCACCGGTGCTCCACCACACAAACAGAAGCCAGGCGGACCGCCCACTTCACTAGGCGGACCGCCTACTTGGAATCATGTCTCTGGATCTCTGGCCGCCTACTTTTGAGGCGGACCACCTACTCTGGGCGCCTACTTTGAGGCGGGGCGCCTGTTTTGCCTAGTTTTGGACGGGATTTTGACATGTACTCCCTATTTTGGCCCTACGAGGCTTGTATTCCTTTTATATCATTTGAGGGCTTTTTAGACATTACATTAGGAGTGTGGAACACCTATAAATACCACACATAGTCATTTTCTCTCATTAGCTAGTTTTGGAGATAGAATTGAGAAGATAGAATAGGCTTGGCCTTTCTTGTTGAAGCGTTGACTTCATGTATCTCTTACGTTGAATCCATGGTGGATCTCCGCTAGTGAGAGTCCCGTTTAATGGTTCAAGTCTCTTCTCCCTATTGAATCAATCTAATTGTTAGTTTGATTCGTTCTTTTCTTCTATTTCTTTTCTCCCCAATCCCTTACTTTCTTGTTATCGTTTGGTTGTTGCTTCCGCATCCTTGTTACTTGCTTCCGCGTATTTGATTCCTATCATCCTGGTATCAGAGCACGGATAGGTTTTGTTCTTACAAACCCTCGATCGTGACTCTTTATCTTTGTGCTTGTTGTGTTTGTTCTTGAAAAAATTGAAGAAAAACAAAAAAAAATTGAAAAACTTGAAAATTGAACAAATTTTGGTGGAACTTGTTGGATTGGAACACCCATGCGTTAAAAATCATTGGGGTTTGTTCCTTATTGTATTCCCGATCTTTTGATACCAAAATTACAAAATTTGGTGGTGTATTTCAAAATTTGAAGAAATCAAATTCCCAAAATTTTCAAAGAACCCTAGAACTTGCTCAAGAATCAAAATTGATTTGTTGTTGTTTGATTGGGGTTTAAACCTATTGGGGATTGTTTAGAAACATCATATACACCTTTGGGTATCATTAGAATCGAAAACAAGTCGAAAACGTTGGGTTTTGAGTGCTAAACGAGCCAAAAACCAATTTTCGGACCGTGCTGAGAAGCCTAGTAGGCGGACCGCCTACTCCTAAGAGGTGGACCGCCTCTTTTTATGCTACTCTCTGTATTTTGAGTAGGCGGGGCGCCCCCTTTACAGAGGCGGACCGCCCACTCCTGGGGAGGCTCCGTTTGGCTTCGTTTCGCGTCTTTTTGTGTTCCGTTTGTTTCCGTACCTCTTGGTTAGTGTTTCTAAGGTATTAGTCCTACTTTATTAACACTAATCTTTGATTCCTTAGGTTGTTTGTGTGTCTTGAAGTCTTTACTTAAAGTCGTAGAATTTGCTTGCTTCAAGTGCGCACTAAATTTGCTTCCGTACATCGAGTCCCTTAAAACTCCATTCCGAACCATTACTTGGGCGCATTAGTTGATTGATCTTGCCATTGTGATTACTAAGAGACAAGAGGGCCTTGAGTGGAAAAAGGCTTGAGTGGTGAGAACAATAGAGTGTGGTCACAAAAGCCAACGACCTTGAGTGTATACACGAGTGGAAAGAAAATTGAGTGACATCTTTGGAGTGATACACGTGAGGGAGTGAATTTGTGAGGTCCTTGACTCTTTGATTACAATTATGGCTTCGGATGATGATGATTGTGGAGGATATGACTCATGCGGAGATGATGGAGACTATGGTTCCTATGGTGATGATGATGGGTATTGCTATGACGATTCGGGGAACCAAGGCTCATATGATGATGGAGCGGATCACTATGTTGATTATGAAGATGAAGAAGACTATGGGGCTTACGAAGAAGAATGTGAAGAATCTTATGCTCCAAGTCAAGAATGTGAAGATAGTGACGCTTCGAGGTATGATGATCCTACTTACTCTTCTTGTGATGAATTTGAACATAATGATAGTGACGTAGAGAGAATTGATGATGAGGTTGATTATGAGGATGGTTCATATGCATCTTCTCTTGATGTTGCTTGTGGTGAGCAAGAGAGTAGTAGAAGGCCTTCCATTAGCATGGGAGGTGGTGGTGGTTGTTCCATGGGAGATGGGAGGTTTGCATCTTCTAGCTCCCATGAGAAGGGTGGAATGAGAAATATTGCTCTTACCGTGGTTGGAGTGCATTGCTCTAGTAGTGGTGGTAGGAGTGGTGTTAGGGGCTATGGAACCAAGGCGAGAGGCAATTATGGGTTCCATAGTGGTACTCCTTCCTCGACTTTCAACGACACCTCTAATGTTGGAAGAGTGACGGGAAGTGGAAGTTGTCCTAGTGGGGTTGCTAGGAGAGGAGGGATAAGGAAGACTCAAGTTGATGGAGATACTATCCTTGGACTTCCAAGATATCTCGTGAATGAACCTATACTAAACTTGGGTCTAAGAAGGTTCGATGTTGAGGTAGAGGGAAATGGAGGATATGTGCTCAAGATTGGTGACACCGATGCCAATTGCATTAGCACTTCGTTGGTTAGCAAGTTAAGGCTACCATGCTATGCTCTAGAGTATCCGTATGAGTACAATGGAGTATGGGTTACCAAGAAAGCTTGGGTGTACATATCTCATAGGAATCTCAAAAGTTATGTTTGGTGTGATGTGTATCCCATGCGACATCTTGATGTTTGGTTAGGTGATCCATGGTTGCAAGGCAAGAAAGTGAATTATAGACTTGCGGAGGACAAGTATCTTGTGAGCGAGGGTCGAAAGACCTATGAGTTGAGACCTAGTAGGGAAAGAGACAAGTTACCTCCTAGTACACTTTCTTGGTCTATGCAAAGGGCCAAGGAGCAAGAACATCATCCTATGGTTGAAAGAGTGCAAACAAGAAGTCCTACAATCACAAGCAATGGAGGGACTAGTGCAAGAAAAGAGTTGGCAACCGTCAACAAGGTGAACCCCGAACCCCAAGCTCCAAAGCAAAGTGGTTCACCAACAAAGAAGAAAGAGATCTCAAGTGATGAGTCTCTTAGTCCTAGATTTCGGGTTGATGTTAAAACTCCACCTACTCCGGCTATGGGTATTCTTGGGCCTCGCCCCAACTCACCCGAATTTGAGAGACAAAAGATTGAGAGGAGTGAGGGAGTGACCGGTGACATTCCTCGAGTGGAAAAGGGAGAGGATGTGAAGAGTGATGTGAGTGGGATGTCACCACCCGAATCTACACCTAACCTTGAAAAGAAAATGAGAGAAAAGAAAGAGGAAAAAAAGAGTGAGGACACCCCTTATTCTAACCTTAACCCTTTATCTTTTTCTTCTACTTTTGTGAATGCTTGTGTAGGTACTCTTGGAGGCCCATCAATAGAGCCTCAATCATGCCCCAAGAAGGATAGTCAAGGTGAAGAGACAATTCATGACACTTCAAATGCATCGAGTGAGCAAGATGGCCACTCAAAGGTAAGTGATAGCTCGTCCCTTGAACATGTTACTTCCTTGTCTCATGGTAGTGTTTGTGCTAACTCAACACTAGTTGATGATTTGTATGATTACAATGTGTTTGCAACTAGTGTAGAGTCGAATGGTCAACTTGTGTGTGATTGTGAACCACTAGTTGAGAGGGATGATAAGCCACATCATGATGTGAGCCCGGTTTTCATTGAACCTCTCATTAGTGAAGAATGTGTAGTTGACCCTAATTGTGACCCTTGTTATGACACTCCACCTATATTTGATAAAGGGGAAGATGAGTTGAATGAATATCCTATCCTTTCTCTTGATGAATTGCTTGATAATGGTGGACCTATGTGTTGTAGTGAGGTTGGTAGCGACCTTGAGGAGTCCCTAGTGGATGAGATGGACCGAATTGTATTCGATGACTCCTCAAGTGTGGATGAGGACTTTAGTTTTGATGCCTTACCTTTGTTGGGTAGTGGACTTGTTTCCACAAACCCTTTGTTTGAAGAGGATTTTCAAAAGGGTGATGGTGAGTATCAAACTAGAGAAGAGTTTGGATTTAAACCTCCATGGTTTGGAAAGTTGAGCTCTATAGACAATCCATTGTTTGGAACTTCTAGTGAGGAAGATTGTCTTAGAGATGGATTTGGAGGTGAGGAAGCCACTCTTGGAGTGTGTAAGAGTGCTTCCAAGAAGGGGAGTGGAGTAGTTGATGTTAGTTGCCAATTGAACTATTTTGTTTACTCCCCCCCACATGTTGATTACACCTTGGGTGTTGGGCATGCCAAAGCCAATGAGTCACATTGTGATAGTAATGCATTGAAGGCTTGGTGTGTTGACCATAAGCTTGGAGGTCATAAGGAACTTACTTGCTTAATCTTGCATATTCCATATCTTATTGATCTCCTTTCTTGTTATGATAGTGCGTACTTGTCATTGTGGAGCCAAGAACTTGTTGTTTCGTTTGGAGACATAAGCATTTTGATTAGTATTGATACTTGGCTCTATCATAAAAGTGTGATTTTCACATCGCTTGTGCTCACTCTTGGTGGACTTTCCTACTCTTGTAGTGGGAAGTTTTGGTGTGTCCTTATTGGACTTAGGGATCATAGGAATTTTAATGGCTTGATCTTGCATATTCTCTATCCTATTGATCTCCTTGATGAATCGTGTGTTGAGTGTACCCATTGGGGAAGCCAAGTGATTATTGTTTTCTTTGGAAACATGTGCTTTATCATTGTTATTGATGCTTGGCTCTATCACAAGAGTGTGTTTTCCCACACTTTTGCCACTAACCTACTCTTGTAGTGGGAAGCTTTGTTTGTGCTTGTTTTGAATGTAGGCTTGATGGTTTGATTTCGAGGACGAAATCCTTCCAAGAAGGGGAGGATGATAAGACCCAAATTGGAGCCTAAGCGCCAACCATCAAGAGCCAAGCTTGAGAGCACAAGGAAGGGTGCGAGGACGCAAGGGCAAAAGCTTCGGAGATGAGTCGAAGGCCATAAGGAGCAAAAAGAAGCAGCCAAGACTGCTTAGGCAGTGGAGCACCGGTGCTCCACCACACAAACAGAAGCCAGGCGGACCGCCCACTTCACTAGGCGGACCGCCTACTTGGAATCATGTCTCTGGATCTCTGGCCGCCTACTTTTGAGGCGGACCACCTACTCTGGGCGCCTACTTTGAGGCGGGGCGCCTGTTTTGCCTAGTTTTGGACGGGATTTTGACATGTACTCCCTATTTTGGCCCTACGAGGCTTGTATTCCTTTTATATCATTTGAGGGCTTTTTAGACATTACATTAGGAGTGTGGAACACCTATAAATACCACACATAGTCATTTTCTCTCATTAGCTAGTTTTGGAGATAGAATTGAGAAGATAGAATAGGCTTGGCCTTTCTTGTTGAAGCGTTGACTTCATGTATCTCTTACGTTGAATCCATGGTGGATCTCCGCTAGTGAGAGTCCCGTTTAATGGTTCAAGTCTCTTCTCCCTATTGAATCAATCTAATTGTTAGTTTGATTCGTTCTTTTCTTCTATTTCTTTTCTCCCCAATCCCTTACTTTCTTGTTATCGTTTGGTTGTTGCTTCCGCATCCTTGTTACTTGCTTCCGCGTATTTGATTCCTATCACCCCTTGTACCTATAAATAGCATTAGTTTTTACTTTGTATTCATTCAGAAATACTTACAGAAGCTCTGGAAAAATTTGTACTCACTGTTATACATTGAAATCACGTTATTCTCTTGCATTTTCGCTTATTCTTGTCTCGACTTTGATACTAAGATTTGATTGTGTTCTTAACCCAAATTCGATTTGTAATCCTAAATCAGTTTAGACCCATACAAAAATATTTAATAGGGTACAATAATTTCTTTTGAGGTGATAGGGAGATGATTGAATAAGGTCGGTAATAATACGACTGGTGACTATTCCATACCATCGTGGTGAGTGATTGTTTCCAATTTCCACAAGCTTTCAATTTACGAATCTTGGACTAAATGCAGTGAATTTGGCCCTCACCAGCCTATATAGGCATCAGAAAAATTAAATAAAATGGTGAATTATAGGCTACAAGTTTTGGCCATGTGTCCCTCGAGTTTACTATACTTACAAATAAAACGTGATCCTACTGTTCAGAATAGGTACTCCCAATTTATCTACCGACGTTGAAAAGAGAGAACGTACCTGTAAAACTGAACTACTAGGACTTTCCAGTTATAGAAAAACTTACTAGTAGTACTATAGATTATATTAAATTTTGTATATTGTAACTCAAATTAGCAGTACATTCAATCAATACCATCCTGAACCTGAGAGTTAAATTCTGGATATGTACTTGATGTTGTTTTTCAGTTTCACTTTTCATCTTTTATACTCAAAATATCAAAATTATGAATAATAATTTATGTTTTATATATACTGACAGTATAAAAGTGAAAAGATATCTCATAATAAAATTACTTAATAAGATTAGTGTTACAAATTGATACAATAACTAAGTAATGTTATCAAATTACTTTAAATTCATGAATGTGGTAACTCAACTCATCCTCACCGAAAGATCAACTATAGGTATGGCAAAGTTTGGCCACAGTTCCAATCAGAAATTGCCATAGCCGTATTTCATTTTCCACATAGTCTTACTTCTACCACATAATTAAAATGGGCGGTGCTGGATTGGTCCATTATGAAATGAGCATATGGACATCCTTGTGACAGCTAGGATCTAACTTTGAAAAAAATAAATCAACAAACACTGCCAAATCCTAAATCCAACGTCTCTTTCCACCCACAACATCATTAAAAATACATCATTTTGAGCCAAAAAAATTTAGTGTACACAAAATGCTGAATTATGAATGGTCGGTCACAATGATAATGAAACTTAAACCATTATAACACATCATTTTGGGCCCCTGTAGCCTACCCAACATTGCTTATATAAACACCCTTAACTCCTTCACTCACTCCCATCAAATATACAAACTTAAGTTAGTTCTCAAGAGAATATAGCAATTGTGACTTTATTGTAAAGTAAAAAAAAAAAATGGAACATAGAGAAGAGGATGTAAACTTAGGAGCTAACAAATATTCAGAGAGACAAGCAATTGGCACTGCTGCACAGAGTCAAGACAAGGATTACAAAGAACCACCACCAGCACCATTGTTTGAGTCAGGGGAGTTGATGTCATGGTCCTTTTACCGTGCTGGAATAGCAGAGTTTATGGCTACTTTCCTTTTTCTTTATATAACTGTTTTAACTGTCATGGGAGTGTCCAAGTCTGAATCTAAATGTTCAACTGTTGGAATTCAAGGCATTGCTTGGGCTTTTGGTGGCATGATCTTTGCCTTAGTTTATTGTACTGTACTGCCGGCATTTCAGGTACCTATTATTGTTCCTTTCATTTATATGACGATATTTGACTGAACTCTTTAAGGAGAGATATATCAAAAGTACCTTTTAGAAGTTTTGGTCTCGTGGCCTATACATGTTATGAAAATTCTAGTGTTGTAAGAATATGTCATTAACTATAAAGCTAATGAAGGGGATTTAATAGATCCCATTTGTCAAAAAATCATATTGTGAAAGTAGGACAAACTGATTTTTTTGTATATACAGAAATTGCTGTACCATTATATATAGTTGAAGTTATTGAATCAATTCATCTGAATATGTACTAAATTTAACAATATGATTTTGTGTTGTTATGCAGGAGGACACATTAATCCAGCAGTGACATTTGGGCTATTCTTGGCAAGGAAATTGTCATTGACAAGGGCATTGTTCTACATGGTAATGCAATGCCTAGGAGCCATCTGTGGTGCTGGTGTTGTTAAAGGATTTGGCAAGACCCTTTACCAAACTAAAGGTGGTGGTGCTAATGTTGTAGCTCCTGGTTACACAAAGGGTGATGGTCTAGGTGCTGAAATTGTTGGTACCTTTGTTCTTGTTTACACTGTTTTCTCTGCCACTGATGCTAAACGTAGCGCCAGAGATTCTCATGTCCCTGTAAGTACTTCTACTGCTTAGCAATTAAACTCTTTTCTTCTTTATCATAGTTGAAAAAAAAAATTATGTTGTGTTCAATATAGTGATGTTAAAATTTTTGGGTTGTGATTAATACAGCTTTTGGCACCTTTACCTATTGGATTTGCTGTGTTCTTGGTGCACTTGGCTACTATTCCCATCACTGGAACTGGTATTAACCCTGCTAGGAGTCTTGGTGCAGCCATCATCTACAACCAGGAACACGCATGGAATGACCACGTAATTACATAACTACCTCTTTACACTTTGCTTTCAATTTTTACCTCTATTATTCCCAGAAAATTTTATAAAACATTGTGTGTTAGCTTGAATGTAAAAATAAAAGGATTTAACCTCTAGACATTGGTACTTACGACATAATGTAGCAACATCGGTTAGTTTTCAAGTTACCAAAATCAGTAGATTATTACTCCTATTTTTTGGTAATTTGATAGGGTAAATATATTTTAATGTCAATGTTTTTGTTACATTAATTATTATGTATTTAATATGTAATTAATTGTGGTTGCAGTGGATATTCTGGGTTGGACCATTCATTGGGGCAGCTCTAGCAGCTCTATACCACCAAGTTGTGATCAGAGCAATTCCATTCAAGTCCAAGTGAAGAAATTTCTTCGTGTCATTTTGACCACACATCTCCTCAAGCTTATCGTTTCGTGGCAATTGTAATCATGGAGAGATGAAAAGGCCTCATTCTGCCCATTTTCTTTTGTTTCCTTTTTGTCTTTTGTTTATATCTATGTATTTGTAAGTTACTTAAGCAAGGGAATGTATGTGATTGCTACATGTGTTCTTTAAATGGACTTTTGCTTTTCATTCAGAGTCCAAATAGAACATGCCTATGGGTCCAATAAAAAGTTTGTTGGCTTTTGCTGTCCTTAAGTGTGCAACGATTTCTTGCTCCTATATATGGCTGATGATATAGATCCCAGAGTCCAAAGTTCTAGTAACTGCTAAGCTTCCCTATGAACCTAAATATAATATTACTACACTCGACATTATTTAGCAGTGCAGAGTGCAAACTAATTATTCATCTTCTATTACTGCTTCTGGGACAATTCCAGGAAATTATACAAAAAGATTCAATATAATACTAGGAAAATCGTATATGATATGAACTACTACTATATTGATCTACTACTGACAACCGCAGAGGGTTAAAAGTATACATATACCATCATAATTTAACCATAATCTTTTTCAAAGAAAGGGATTAAATTGAAACCCTTCCTTACAGTTGCCTCTGCTGGAAGCTAGACACGAGTTACTAACACGAGTCCACTACATTATTAACCGAACAGACAGTAGATCAAATTTTACTTGGTTTTCCGTTGCAACACATGAATACATAATCTTTATAAAGAATTTAACTTTGAATCTGTACGCTAATTAACGTACAGTTTATATTTATTTAACATATAACAACAATATATGTGCATAGTCAGTTTCATATATAATCTAAAAAATAAATTAAATAACTTGTAATATCATAATAAAATATATTGCCATGTAAAGTTGGTAATTAAGTTAAACCCTTCTTGACTAATATTAGAAAAAACCCAAAGCATGCAAAAATAAACCCTAAAACTGATTAAGACAAGCAACAAAATCAACAAGACAACGCCACCAACACTAACTACTAATTAAGACAAGAAAGCAAAGCTTCCTACTTCTATTTATCTTCTTTTCCTCAAATACTTTTTCTTTTAGTAATAATCTTCGTTTTCAAACCAATGATTGAATCCACCTTCTTTTCAACTCCAACAAGTTTCACAAGTTCAATGTTTCGATCTTCCACACTCTCTACTGCTTCAGGCATTGGAATTAAAGCCCTTCCAACCACAACTTCACCACTTGATGTCCCCGGATTTCCATAATAATTTTCACGGACCACCATTAATTTCAATTTCTGGTCAAAAGGAAAACTATCAAAAGATATATCGATACATTGATTCCATGTTGGCACTGGCATTCCTATACTACGACTTGTGCTAAATTCTCTGCCGCTGTCATCACTAACTATCACACGATAAATTGCATGGGAACAACGAAACGTACCCTTATGTTGGCTAATATTTGAAGCTTTTCTTATTAAAAGCTTCATGACATAATACTCATCTTCCCATTGATCATTATAATACTCGTCGCCGTCATAATAATAATAATTAGTAACTCCTTTGACCTTATAATCACTTAAGTCGTGATTGGAACTTCTTCGACGGCCATAGAAATTATTTTTAAAGAAAATATTATTCATGATGAAAGAAGTATAACGGGGAGAGATTTCTTTAGGTATTTGGTTGTATATCTAATAATAAATATATATAAGCGTGAGTTTGCCTGTAGGAACACGGGTACTTTTGAAATTGTACAGTTACTCAAGGGTAAATTGGTCCATATTTACCCTGCTTTGGAATATCTATTGTGGATTTTATATATACCTTTTAATAGGGGTACATCTTATGTGCTCTTACACGCACCCCTATCTGTATTGTATCAGGGAGCGGTGGGTGTGTGTACATATTGGACAGTTAATATCTATACATAAGTCATAAGTGTGTAGAAAATAGTTTTTTCAAAAGTATTTTAGCTAAGGATATTATATCCCAGGTAATTTCCCTATTTGATTGGACATAGAGTATCTGAAATGCCAGTGTTGTTGATAATCACAAATAGTAATCAATAGAAATAGTATTCTCAGGAGTAAGAAATACAGAATTTGAAAGTGGAGTGGAAACAATTTCCAAAATCATACTTAGCAAACAAGCTAGAAAATATTTACATTTAGAAAAATATATTATGTCATAGCAAATACCAATCAAATAATTTTATAATCGGGAAGTTGCAAGGAATTCTTGCATGTAACTGTTGTATCTTAACATCAGTAAGGAATTTCCTGAATGATTACTTCATAAAAAAGTAAGGTATTTCCTGAATGTTGGTATTTAATTCTTTAATTTATTGAATCTTAAGTATCACTTTGCACTTCCTTAAATATAAATGTCTTCCTACTTTGTGTATGCAATCAAGTTTAGTTTGATAGTGTATATGCATTCATTAACCTGATGATAATCGTATGCAGGACATCACCTAGGACTCTAGTGACGTTCTTACAAGAGAATGAGGAGGAAGTAGTAATTGAGGAATCTTTTGCACCTTAGAGTTCCCTGGTAAAGATGGAGGGGAAGTAATGGGGAGCCACCAGGCGATTCATCCTCTGTTGTTCCGGAGAAATGGGTAATAAGGCTTGAGCAGTCTGTAAGATATCCTTCTGATGGTACATAATATGTTTATCTGAATAGTGTCTTGTATTTTTCTTTTCGACTCTGCAACTGCCATCATCATCAGAATTTCGTTTGATTTAATATCGACTGAATCCAAATTACTTGGTTTTGGATATATAAATTCTTGCAGGATGGTGCCAATAAGTTCTTTCGCTACGGTTCTTTATGAGAGGGCCTACCCCTTTTCTTCATTAACCTATGTAACAGCCCAAGCCCGCTAGTGATATTGTCCGCTTTGGGCTTAGGCCCGCACGGCTTTAAAACGCGTCACTAGGGTCTAAGGCCAGTTAACTTATATACCCGGCATCTCTCACGTGTTATGCCGATGTGAGATACTTAACCCTTAGCTGGGGTGTTACATACACCCCCTCTTATGGACTCAGCGTCCTCGCTGAGGTTTGCCCCGCGTACCGGGATTCGCCTAGACTCACCACTGAGATTTGCCCCGCGTACCGGGATTCGCCTAGACTCAGCACTGAACTCTGTCCCGCATCTACAAGGCTAACACGGAGTGGCTCTGATACCAATGAAGGGGTAAATACATGCATGTTAGCTTGGATAAGCTTGGAGTTTTGACTGATGACTGAGGAACGGATTCAAAGGACCTGTTCCTTTGAATCACTGCAGCTAAATAGATAATTCATGCAAAATCGTTTAAGTTGAGATATTATTAATTATCCTAAAACTAATGTTTGTCTTGATAATTATGCAGGTCTAAACGGATATGAAAAGAACTTGTATCATTTGATGATGCCATGTGAATCGCTAGAAACATGTGAAGTGTCATAAACACAAGGATAAGGATAGAAGATTTCTAAAAAGAAGAATCTAATTAGGACTCAAATTCAAGGGAGCATTGGAGTTCTAGTTATTGAAGACTTCTTGGCTGCTGGATCTATAAAATGTGGAGCATTTCAGCCATAGAAGTCAAGCACAAATACAGAGAGCATCGAGCAAAAGCTTAAAAGAGTTATTAGCTTATTTGTGTAATCAGTTAGCTACACTAGAACTAAGTTAGAACCTGTTCCTTAAGATTGAGTCTTGTAAAAGTTCTAGTCTTAGTTCAATTGTAGTAAGCAAAAATCGAGTTGTACTTTCTGGTTCAAGTCGTGGACTTGACACAACTTCACTGATCGTGAGAAAGATCACTAAAGGATTAGAGTTAGTCCTAGGTTAGTAAGAGTGAGTCTTGTAACCAAGTGGGTCTTTTTACATAGTGAAGTTGAAATCCTACTTGAGAAGTAGGTCGTGGTTTTTTGATCCCGAGTCAAGGGATTTTTCCATGCTAAAATCTGGTGTTCAATTACTTACAGTTTTAATTCCGCATATCGTAGAGTAAAGGAACACATTTTAAGGAACTGGTCCTTAAAACAGTAAAGTGGTGTAATCGTGGGAAATAACAATTGGTATCAGAGCAGGTTATCCTTGAAAAGGCTAACACCTAGGATTAGATGAGTACATCACGAGAGAACAGTGAGGGTCAGTCAATGGTTAGAGCTCCTTACTTCAATGGGAAATACTATTCATGGTGGAAAGAAAGGATGCGTGATCACCTTCAAGCAGAGGACTATGAATTGTGGGACATAGTAATTGAAGGTCCCATGATCCCAATGAAGAAGGATGCTGAGGGAAATGATGTTCCCAAAACCAGGAAGGAATGCAATGCTGAAGACATAAAGCAATGGGAAAAGAATGCAAAGGCAAGGAAGTGGCTGGTTGGTGGACTTAGTCCTGACGAATGCACTAGAATCAGAGGGTATGCCACTGCAAAAGAGATTTGGGATGCTTTACAAGTGGCACACGAAGGAACAAGTCAGGTAAAAAGGTCCAGAGGTACACTTCTTTATGCTGAATATGAAAGCTTTAAAATGAAAGAAGAAGAGTCAATCTCTGAAATGTATACTAGATTTAATGCCATTTCTTCTGAACTTATTTCTCTGGGAAGGGTTTTAACTGTGGAAGATAGAGTAGAAAAGATTTTAACTAGGGTTCTTCCAGATTCTTGGGCGATCAAAGCTTGTGCTATCATAGAAAGCAAAGATTTAACCACTCTATCCTTAGATGAACTTATAGGTAATTTAAAAACTTATGAACTAAGGAAAAAGGTTAAAAACATAGGAGCACCAGTTAAAACTGAACCTAACCTAGCCTTGACTGCTGGTGATAAGATCATTGATGATAAGGAACTGGTCCTTATCGCTAAAAGTGTCCAGAAATACTTGATTAAGAAAAAGGCAATTAGTGGGCAGGGTAGGTCTACTAACATGAAACAGGCTGGAGAATGCCACAAATGTGGAAGCTCGGAGCACTGCATCAGCAAATGTCCAATTATGGAAGGAGAATGGAGGAAGAGATTCATTGAAGAAAGGAAAAAGGCTAGGGAACAGGTCCATAAGAAAAGTGGAAATCCCAAAGCAATGGTTGCAGGATGGCAAGACAGTGAAGAAGAAATAACTGATGATGATCTGGATGAGGACTTTGCTCTAATGGCTCTTGGAGATTCAGAAAATGAAGAAGATGCTGAGGTATTTGTTTCTAAACTTAAAGAAGATGTAAAAAGCATGTCTAGAGAAAAATTGGTTAAAGTATTCCATATTGTGCTAAATGAATTTCAATCTCTAAGGGATGGAAATCATAGACTGCATGATGAAATTGATTGTCTAGAAACAGAATGTAAAGAGGAAGTAATTAAAAATGATTTTCTGGAAAGGAAGATTAGCATGCTTGAGGAACAGGTCCTCACACTTCAATCAACTGCTCAGGAATTAGAAAATGTTAAAACAGTTGAAAAAGGTAAAGGTATTGCTAACTCTCATCAGATCATTGCTGAAGAGAAACTGAAAGTCACAGTTGATGAACTGTGTAAGAAAGATGAGAAGATAAGATCTTTAGAAGAAGACTTGGTTAAAACAAGAATGGAACTAAGAAAAACTGTAGAATGGAACAAGTCTTCTGAAGCACTAGAATGGTTACAGGAAAATCATAGTAGTAATAGGAAAGGTATTGGATTCTTGAAAGCACAGAGTTCATCCAAATGGGATCCAAAGAGTAAGTACCTATCATTTCCTGAAAACTGGCTATGCACTCATTGTGGGAACACTGGTCACCGGAGAGAAAATTGTCAATCTTTAAAAATGGCTGACCAGAGGAACAGGTCCTACAAACCTGTTCAAAATTCTGTAAAACAGAAAAATAGGTCCTATAAACCTGTTCACAATTCTGTAAAAAGAAAAATTGTTCACACAAAGAAACCATTACCATTTTGGGCTAAGAAAGATTTGATTCATCCTTTTTCCAAAGGAAAGGAACCCAAACTAGTTTGGGTTATTAAAACTAACCCCTAGTTTTCTTTTGCAGGCTAGAGTGAAGGAGATAAACCACAAATGGTATATGGACAGTGGTTGCTCAAGACATATGACAGGACATAAGGAACTGTTCCTTTCACTCTCAGCCTTCCAAGGAGGAAGTTTTTCCTTCGGTAATGGTAAGAAAGGGGAAATAATTGGAATTGGAAAGGTAGGTAGGTCTGATTCACACTGTACAGATAATGTGTTTCTAGTAGATGGGCTGAAACATTGCTTATTGAGTATATCTCAATTGTGTGACAAAGGTAATAATGTTAATTTCTCATCTACTGGATGCACTGTGACTAACAAAACTTCTGGAGAGATTATTTTGCAGGGAAATAGGCATGAAAATATCTACAAAGTAGACTTGCTGACACTTTCTGATGGAAGCTTGAGTTGGTTAAGTGTGGTGCAAAATGATCCCCTCCTATGGCACAAACGACCAGGACATGCTAGTCTTTCACAATTGAACAAACTTGTGTCCAAGGATTTGGTGATAGGTCTTCCTAACATCAAGTTTAGTGATGAAAAAGTATGTGAAGCTTGTGCCAGGGGGAAGCAGGTAAAATTCTCCTTCAAACCGAAGAAACAGGTAAGTACCACTAAACCTTTGGAACTGGTCCATATGGATTTATGTGGTCCAATGAGAACAATGAGTCGTGGAGGTAAGAAGTATGTTATGGTATTGGTGGATGATTACTCTAGATTTACATGGACTATATTTCTTGCATCTAAAGAAGAAGCATTTAATGCATTATCAATTTTTGCTAAGAAAGCTCAAAGAACTCTAGATAGTCATATTGTTGCTATTAGGTCAGATCATGGAACTGAATTTGAAAATCATATGTTTTTCAATTTTTGCAATGAAAATGGCATCAATCACAATTTTTCTTCACCTAGAACTCCACAACAAAATGGTGTAGTGGAAAGGAAAAATAGGACTCTAGAGGAAATGGCAAGAACTATGTTAATATCTGGAAATCTTCCACAAAAATTCTGGGCTGAGGCTATTAATACTGCATGCTACATAATAAATAGATGTATGACAAGGCCATTAATAGAAAAGACCCCATATGAGTTGCTTAAGGGAAGAAAACCAAACATCTCTCATCGTAGGGCTTTTGGTTGCAAGTGTTTTATACACAACAATGGGAAAGATGCCTTAGGAAAATTTGATCCTAGAAGTGATGAGGGAATCTTTGTTGGTTATTCTTTAAATAGTAAGTCATATAG
Organism: Petunia x hybrida; assembly: GCA_037355625.1. NCBI lineage: Eukaryota > Viridiplantae > Streptophyta > Magnoliopsida > Solanales > Solanaceae > Petunia > Petunia x hybrida. The sequence continues at coordinate 286,898 of JBBBVM010000902.1, forward strand.
GGTGTTTAACAAGAAAACATTGAAAATTGAAGAAAGCATGCATGTTAAATTTGATGAAACTGACAGTCTCACTCAAGAACAGGTACAGGAGGATGAAGAAATTGGACTGCTGAAAGCTTATGAACTTGATCCACAAATGCAAAGTCTGGATATGAGAAGTGAACTGCAAGGAACTGTTCCTCAGGACAGAACTGAGAAGAGTGGCACAGATACAGGGGGAACAAGTGTCGGTTCCACCTCACAAACTGGAAGTGCTACTCTATTAGGAACTGTTTCTCAGCAGAGAACTTCTGATAATGGATTGACACCCAAGCCTTACAAGTATCAAGGGTCACATCCTGTGGATCAAATAATCTCAGACAAGACTGCTGGGATCCAAACCAGATCAGCAGTCAAAAATCACAATATGTGTGCCTTTAGTGCTTTCCTATCTCTTGTTGAACCCAAAAATGTGAAAGAAGCACTGAAGGATGCAGATTGGATAAATGCTATGCAGGAAGAATTGAATCAATTCCAAAGAAGTCAAGTTTGGCATCTGGAACCCAAGCCAAGGAACAGGTCCATAATTGGAACAAAATGGGTTTTCAGAAACAAACTTGATGAGGATGGCATGGTAACAAGGAATAACGCCAGACTAGTTGTTCAGGGATACAGTCAAGAGGAGGGCATCGACTATGATGAGACTTTTGCTCCAGTTGCAAGATTGGAAGCAATAAGACTTCTTATAGCCTTTGCCACATACATGGATTTTACTCTACATCAAATGGATGTCAAGAGTGCATTTCTGAATGGTTACTTGAAAGAAGAAGTGTATGTCAAGCAACCTCCAGGTTTTAAAAGTGAACAGTTCCTTGAACATGTGTACAAGTTGGACAAGGCCTTGTATGGACTCAAGCAGGCACCAAGAGCATGGTATGAAAGGCTATCAAAATTTCTACTCCAGCATGGATACAAGAGAGGTAAAATTGATAGCACATTGTTTTTGAAAGAAAAAGGTAAGCATCTCTTAATTGTTCAAATCTATGTAGATGATATAATCTTTGGTGCTACTTGTGAAAATTTAAGTAAGGAATTTGCAAACTTGATGGGGAGTGAGTTTGAGATGAGCATGATGGGTAAACTCATTTTTTTTTTTTGGGTTTACAAATTAAGCAAACCTCAAATGGAACTATGATCCATCAACAAAAGTATGTTAAGGAATTACTTAAAAGATTTGATATGGATAATGCTAAGGAAATTGACACACCTATTTCCACTGCCACAAAATTGGATCTTGATGAACATGGAATATCAGTTGATCAAAAATTGTATAGGGGTATGATAGGTTCTCTACTTTATCTAACTGCTAGTAGACCTGATATTGTGTTCAGTGTTGGCTTGTGTGCTAGGTTTCAATCAGATCCTAAGGAATCTCACTTGAAAGCTGTTAAAAGAATATTGAGGTATCTGAAAGGAACAGGTCCCTTGGGACTTTGGTATCCAAAAGGTGGTAGTTTTAATCTTGTTGGATATACTGATGCTGACTATGCAGGTTTCCTTGTTGATAGAAAAAGTACTTCAGGTATGACACATTTTCTTGGTGAGTGCTTGGTTTCTTGGGGAACCAAGAAACAAAATTCAGTGGCACTTTCCACTGCTGAGGCTGAATATGTGGCAGCTGCTTCATGTTGTTCACAGTTGTTATGGATCAAACAACAATTACAGAATTTTGGTATTGATGTAGGAACTGTTCCTATCTATTGTGATAACACTAAACACATTGACATAAGACATCATTTCCTAAGAGACAACTGTGAAAAAGGTTTGATCACCATAGCATTTTGTCCCACTGAAAAGCAAATTGCTGACATTTTTACAAAAGCTCTAGGTGGAGATGATTTTGAAAGAAATAGATTGGAATTAGGGATGATTAAATTCACATAAAATCATCAATGTTTTACTTCATAATTGGCTAGAAAATTGCACTTAAAATGAATTTTATTCAAGTCATTATGAATGATTCAGTCCAGCTTAATACTTAAATGTATATTCTTATGCCATATCTCTTATTTAGAGTTGCTAAAATTGAATGATGTTACCCTTATGCTCTTAGAATTTCAGATGATCAAAATGTTGCAAATTGGAAGGACACTGAATTTTGTGTTAAAATCAGGTATGTACTCGTTATTATTCAGTTAATTTAGAAGTGCAAAGGCTATAGGTAACTTAAGATTAGGATAAATCCCACTAAGTTTCCTACGCATATCCAAATTGTAAAAGAGTCCCATCGAAGGAACAGTTCCTACTCTGAAAAGGTATCCTGCAGCCTAACGGCTCTTTTTCTCCGGGAGACTCCCAAGAGTCCTTAGCCGTTGCATGTTGTGCTGAGGTAAGTTGATCGTTTTTCACTCTAACTCCACTACCTAATTCACTCTATAAATACACTTCTTCTTCTTCATTATTCTTTTACATTGATTCATCAATTAAAGCTATCAAAATTTAAGAAAGAGTAGTAAATTATTTGCTAATTCGAATTGCTAAAATGTCTCTTACTTCTGATAATTCTTCTACTGCACCTATTGATGAACAACCACAAAATCTTAATCCTCCCTCACCCATGGAAACCACCGACCTAAATCCTGAAGTCCCTGAACAAATTCCAGAAATAACTGAACCTGAAATTCAGGGGGAAGGACCAGTTCCCACGGCTGAATCAATTGCTGAGCAGGTTGAGGATTTGTCAAGGGCTATGGTTCTGTTTCAGTATCAGGTAAACTTTGCTTATCCCTTGAATGTAGTGGTAGATGAGGAAGAAAAGGGAGAGGGGTCTGAGGATGTTCCTGAGGGGGAAACTATTAAAAAGTTGGAAGCACCCATGCATGGGTCATCGGGGTCTCCAGAGATTGCTTTTAGAGCATCCATGGAGGATGTTATAGATGTTGGTGAGGATATTAGTGATAGTGATAGGCCCTTGGTGGATTTGATCAACATTAGGAGTTTGAAAAGAAAATTGGCTAGAAAGGGACCCATGAATGACCAAATGACTGCTGAAATCACTGCTAAGTTGAAGAAAATAGGTGATAGTTATAAGCCCGGAAATAAGAAGAAAGTTGACAATTCCTCCAAGGCAAAAGGACCTGTTCCTTCTACTTCAACCCCTGCTTCTGGGGTTAGGAGGACAAGAAGTGTTGCAAAAGCTGCTGATGAACAATTAGCTGCTACCTTAGAAAGGAGCAGAAAAGGGAAAGGAAAACAGGTAGTTGAAGAGGAAGAAGTGGAGGACATTGATCTTGATGATTTTTCTGAGGATGATGAGATGGCAGAGGCTGAGGAGGTTGTGCCTCAGTCCAAGAAAAGAAAAGTTGCTGAGAAAAGGGTAACAAGGAGTTCTGTTAAAGCTGCAGAAAAATCTGCTAAGAGGACCAGGTCCTCTAAAAGAGTTGTTGTGTCTGAAAGTTCTGCTAGTGATAGTGATGACTTGTTTGCTGAAGGTGACAGTGATAGTGAAGCTGAAGTTGATGAGTCTGTACACTGTGTTCATGATGACATGTTGACCAGAAAGGTGTTGAAAGGTCGGGTAATGTCTGATGTGCAAGAAGAATGGATGCTATGGTTGCTGCAAAAACTGCATGCTCAGGGTTGGAGGGACATGGTCCTTAAGATCTCTGGCAGGTGTGCAAAGGGGATGGTGCAGGAGTTCTATAAGAATTGCTCCATCAGAGGTGACTGCCTTACTACCTCTGTTAATGAAAATGTGATTATAATGCTAGGGAACTTGGTGAGCTGTTGGGGATTCCTTTTACTGGGTATGACAGCTATGTCTAGAAGGTTTGGCCTGACTTGACAAACTTGCCAACTGATCTGGAGATCACTAGGAAGTTTGCTGAGAATGAAGGGGAAGAGAAACCCAGGGCTGTGCAGAAGAGTGAGATGCACCCACAGCACCAAGTGTTATTCGAGTTTGTGAACAAGATTGTGATGCCAAGGCAGGAGAAAAGAGGAATTGCCAGTTTCATGGACCTGGTCTTTATGGAGCTGTTGGACACTGAAAAGCAGATCAATTGGCTCAGCTTTATGATCCACCTGATAAAAAGGGTGATTGCTGGGAAGAGAAAGCATTCCTTGCCGTTTGGTTTTATTTTAACTGATGTGTTTGCAAAACTGAAGGTTCCTTTGGAAGGGGTAGTAAAGGCTACAAAGAAGGAAAAATTTGGCTGTGCCACATTGATAAGTTGTGATTTGCCAGTTCAGGCTGATCCTCCACAGGCTGGTGTTGGGAGGCAGCCATTGAACAACAAGGTAAGGGCACTAAGGCAACAGGTTGCTATCCAGGCTGCTGAAATAGCAAGGTTGGAAGAGGAGAAAAATTACTGGAAGGCAGAGGCCACAAAGGCAAAGGAGACCAATGAGGGAATGCTCAAGCAGATGTTTGAGTTGCTTAACAAGTCTCAGGGACCTGGTCCTTCCACATCCTGACCACCTTAGCCTTTAGCCATCTTTTGTCCAGTGGGATTTAGCCTAGTTTAGTGCCTTAGTCTTTTCCTTCTCTAGTCTTTGAATAATTCTGTAGTACTTGCTTGTATCCCCTGGTTTCACCTTTTGGTTTAATGAATTGTCTTTGATGGCTAATATCATTGTTTTGCAGTTGCTTTAATCTGATTTATGTTTGCATTTTGAATTGCCTCAATGGCCATGTGCTGATTATTCTAACACTTGAGTTATATTTTATATGCAACCTTTTCAATGATGCCAAAAGGGGGAAGAGTAAGTCTGATTTTGCATGAAGTTATACCTAATTAAAATCTGTTCCTTAATGATGAATAAAGTTCCTACTAACTGTTTTTTGAGCCTAAGTTGAACTTCAGGACATTAAGGATATGCAGCTATGCTTATGTATTTGTCATCATCAAAAAGGGGGAAAATGTTAGCTTGGATAAGCTTGGAGTTTTGACTGATGACTGAGGAACGGATTCAAAGGACCTGTTCCTTTGAATCACTGCAGCTAAATAGATAATTCATGCAAAATCGTTTAAGTTGAGATATTATTAATTATCCTAAAACTAATGTTTATCTTGATAATTATGCAGGTCTAAACGGATATGAAAAGATTGCATATAAGGATAGAAGATTTCTAAAAAGAAGAATCCAATTAGGACTCAAATTCAAGGGAGCATTGGAGTTCTAGTTATTGAAGACTTCTTGGCTGCTGGATCTATAAAATGTGGAGCATTTCAGCCATAGAAGTCAAGCACAAATACAGAGAGCATCGAGCAAAAGCTTAAAAGAGTTATTATCTTTTTTGTGTAATCAGTTAGCTACACTAGAACTAAGTTAGAACCTGTTCCTTAAGATTGAGTCTTGTAAAAGTTCTAGTCTTAGTTCAATTGTAGTAAGCAAAAATCGAGTTGTACTTTCTGGTTCAAGTCGTGGACTTGACACAACTACACTGATCGTGAGAAAGATCACTAAAGGATTAGAGTTAGTCCTAGGTTAGTAAGAGTGAGTCTTGTAACCAAGTGGGTCTTTTTACATAGTGAAGTTGAAATCCTACTTGAGAAGTAGGTCGTGGTTTTTTGATCCCGAGTCAAGGGGTTTTTCCACGCTAAAATCTGGTGTTCAATTACTTACAGTTTTAATTCCGCATATCGTAGAGTAAAGGAACACATTTTAAGGAACTGGTCCTTAAAACAGTAAAGTGGTGTAATCGTGGGAAATAACAATGCATATAACACAAATCTATACTAAATAGATTGTTTAAACATAAATCGAGAACGTACTTATTGTTCTCGTAAGCGGAAGCGGTAGGATCTTGAACCGTGGCTGGAATTACAGGCCGTCGGTAGTTGTCACTTGCTTGACGGATCAACCCCTTTATCCACAGTCTAAACACCTAGTTATTTGGTAGAGAGAAAAGAGGAATAGCTGTATAGAAAAGTACGTACCTTTCATTGTGTATTACTGTTTTATTTATAGCTTATATGAAGTAGTTGTCCTCTTATAGGACTCTACTAGGTAATTATTTATTTACCAGGATAAGCTTTAAGAGCACCCCTTATGGGTGGACTCTTAACAGATAATTCCAACATCTCCCACTCACACATAATGGGAGTGCTCTTATAATATGAGAAACATATTCTCATCTCATCTCTACAAATATTCATACAGTGAAACAGACCGTGCGACCAGCATACTGTGAGAGCTACGTGCTATACATCTGTTAGGAGTATATAGCCTCTCGTCGAGTGCAAACCTGCAAGTAGATTATAAAGTATGCAATACCCTAGATCATATGAATCACATTTTGATATCCTCTCAAAATCTCAAATATCATTTTTTATGTATTCACAATTATAACTCATAAGTTATAACTGGTGCACCTGTGAATACAAAATTAATGAGATTCCTTTAATGATCTTCCTCTTCTCACGATTCTCTTAACATTAGCTCAACTGCTTTTCTAGATATGTCCCGCCAGACCGCATCCATTTTCATGGTCTTTTGGAAACACACTAAGATAGCTAACATTAGACTAAGTCTCAAGTATCTGATCGGAGTCACTGAGGGTACATAATTTGAGCCAGCATAAAGGCTCTGGGTCTCACGCAACAGTAAGTTGAGATCAAACTTATGTTAACCCAAGATCGTCATTAGCACACATGGTATGAAACACGTGCTACAACATTTTTCTCCTTTCCTTAAGGAGCGTATGTCTTTATAAATAATATTGTATAGATGAAATTCAGACACCATATGTATCTAAATTCGAGTTTCTTAAACTCACGTCTATCTCACTAAGTAGACTAGGTGAACATCCTTCCACCTTAATAACCTTATGTTATTATTTAAACGACTGTATTGATTTTAAGCATATCGCTCTCAAATTATCCATTTGATAATTTTTCTTAAAATCAAGTCTCATCTCCACTTATCACTAAGATAAGGAGGTGGTTGCCTGTGTGAGAAGGCCAACCTCTTGTCTACCCGACATACTAAAATATAGTTGAAGAATGTACTAAACACTCAATAAATTATGAATATGTATGTAAGTAAATCAACTTTATTGATTATCAAAGAACATAGTTTTGTGAACAACTGGAAAAATAAAGAATAATACAAAATCACTCAAAGTCTATGCAAGCCTTGAGACCTAGTGTGTCTCACAAATGCATCTCTAGCTAAAGGCTTGGTCAATGGGTCTGCTACCATATCTTCTGTAGATATTTTCACCAGGTTCAACCTCTTGCGTTTATACATGTCTCTTGCATAGTTATACTTGATATCTATGTGCTTAGTATCACAATGATGCTTAGGATTCTTGGTTGCATCAACTGCAGCCTTACTATCACAGTAGACCAACACTGGTTCATCATCAGTGTTACCCAACAAGCTTTTGAAGAGCCTGTTCAACCAAACAGCTTCTTTTGTTGCTTTTGACAGAGCCACATATTCGGCTTCCATCGTGGATAGTGCTACACATGATTGCTTCTTACTCTTCCATGATATGGCACCATTACTAAGTAAGAAGACATATCCTGAGGTAGACTTCCTCTCGTCTAAATCTCCTCCATGATCAGCATCAGTGTATCCAACTATTCGCAAATCTTTGCTGCCTTGATAACAAAGTGCATAGTCAGCTGTGCCTCTCAGATATCTCATGATCCTCTTTACTGCTTGCCAATGTGCTGGACCTGGATCGGATTGATATCTACTTACCAAGCCAACTGCTTGACAAATATCAGGTCTAGTACACACCATAGCATACATTAGACATCCGACTGCACTTCTATAAGGCACTCGCTTCATCTTTTCTGTCTCTTCAGGAGTCTGAGGACACAAATGATTTCCCAAGTTATGGCCTTTGCTGATAGGAGTGTCAATTGGGTTGCTATTCTGCATATTAAATCGTTCAAAAATTTTCTTAATGTAATTCTCCTGAGAGAGATACAATAGTATTTTAGGACGATCTCTTGAAATCTTAATTCCAAGAATATATGCAGCTTCACCCATATCTTTCATCTCAAACTGAGATGATAACCAGGCCTTTACCTCGTTTAATAACTCCTTATCATTTCCACCTATAAGTATATCATCGACATACAATGTCAAAATTACAAGCTTATTTCTTGATCTCTTGGTATAAACACAATGGTCTTCATCAACCATAGTAAAACCATTCGATATGATCACATTTTGAAAGTGTATATACCACTGCCTTGAAGATTGTTTGAGGCCATAAATAGACTTCAAAAGTCTACAAACCTTTTGTTCGTGACCTTTTTCAATGAAACATTCGGGTTGTTCCATATAAATTTCTTCATCTAATTCTCCATTGAGAAATGCAGTCTTTACATCCATCTGATGTAATTCAAGATCTAAACTTGCCACTATAGCTAGAATCAGGCGAATTGAACTAAATCGCACAACAGGTGAGAAAGTCTCTTCGTAGTCTATTCCTTCCTGTTGTGTATAACCTTTCGCCACCAGTCGAGCCGTATATCTCTCAACTGTGCCATCAGCCTTGAGCTTAATCTTGAGAACCCATTTGCTCCCAATAGCTCTGCGTCCTTTTGGGAGATCAACTAGTTCCCAGACTTTGTTGACTCTCATTGACTCCATTTCATCTTCCATTGTTTTATCCATTTTTCCTTAGAAGGGCATGAGAAAGCCTCTTTTGCATTTTTAGGCTCATTTTCTACTTGTAAGAACAACATAAAAAGTTCAGCACCTTCGACATCAAATCGTCGGCGAGGAATCTTTTTACGTAAACCACGTCCTTTTTGTGATTCTTCTCCGTTGTTCCCATTTGGATCAACGTTGCTCCCACTTGGATCAAGAACATCTATCCTGCTCCCACTTGGAACAAGATCATCTATCCTGCTCCCAATTGAAACAAGATCAGTGACCATCTCGCTCCCACTTGGAACAAGATCCATTTGGTCACTGTTTGATGTCAAATGATTACTTACATTCGCATCCGATGATGAAGGAGGTTGTTGATGTGAAACTAATTCATCATCAGTTAAATTTCTCCCACTCGAATGAAGTGATCTTTGTACATTTTGATCCTCTATCTCAAACAAGGTTAGGTCTTGACTTACCTCTCCCTTTTTAGGAAACTCATCCTCTAAGAATGTGACATCTCGTGATTCAAATTCAGTTACGCTCCCACTGTCTTGCTGACCTATAAACACATAACCCTTAGAGGTTTCTGAGTATCTTATGAAAATACTCTTCTTTCCTCTCGGGCCTAATTTGCCATGTTTGTGTGAAGAATCATGTGTATAGGCAGCGCAACCCCAAGGTCTTAATACACTTAGGTTGGGTGCTCTTCCAGTCCATAACTCATATGGAGTGGTTGCAACTGATTTTGTAGGCACTCGGTTAAGTACATAGGTAGCAGTAAGCAATGCATCACCCCAATAACTAATTGGGAGGTTAGCTTGTGCCATCATTGACCTAACCATTTCTAGAAGCATCCTGTTTTTTCTCTCCGCAATACCATTTTGTTGTGGAGTATTTGGGATTGTCAACTGATGAACAATTTCCTTTCCATCACATAACTCATTAAATTGAGTTGACAAGTACTCTCGACCTCGGTCAGTTCGAAGAACTTTTATCTTCTTGTCTAATTGATTTTCCACTAAGCTCATATAGCGTTGGAAACAACTTATTGCTTCTGATTTGTGGGAAATTAAATAGACATAACCGAAACGAGTGTAGTCATCTATAAATGTGATGAAATAGTACGCTCCATGCCTAGCCCTGACATTCATAGGCCCACAGATGTCCGAATGGACTAATTGCAAGGGATATTCAGCTCTAGTCGCTTTACCGAAGGGTTTTCTTGCTGATTTTCCTGCTAGACAACTTTCACAAGTGGACAATTCCACATGTTCAATGCCAGTAAGCAAACCTTATTTTGCTAACCTTTGCATTCTTTGCTGGCCAATATGACCAAGTCTAGCATGCCATATGTTTACATCACTATCATATTTATGTGAGGAAGCAAACATAGAAAAACTAGCATTATTATTAAATGAATCATAATCCAAATCCATAATAATAAAACCTCCGGTCACATGACCAAAACCAAATAAAGTTGAACCTAAAGTTAATTTGGCAGAATTGTTATGGAAAAACAAGCTAAAGCCAAGCCTAAGCAAAACAATAACAGAAATAATATTCCGGCGAATTCCTGGAGCATAGAGGACATCATGTAGTAGTAGGTGTCGACCACCACGCAAGACTAACTTGCATGTACCGATCCCTTCAACAGCAACCTTATTGTTGTTGCCCACATAAATCCACTTTGTTCCACGTGAAATACGCCGAAACTCCACAAAGGAATTGCGTTCCCTCGTTATGTGGTCCGTTGCTCCCGAGTCTACAATCCACAAAGGATTAGATTCAGTCAAAAACACTGAACTAGAAACACAAAGTTCACTAGTTTGAGTTTTGTGAAATACCTTTCTAGGAGGCTCAGAGCAATCCTTAGCATAGTGACCCTTTTTGTCATAGTTAAAGCATTTCACCTTTGCAACATTGACACGTTTGGGACGTTTGTTATTGCCTTGTTGTTCTCGTAAGCGGAAGCGGTAGGATCTTGAACCGTGGCTGGAATTACTGGCCGTCGGTAGTTGTCACGTGCTTGACGGATCAACCCATTTATCCACAGTCTAAACACCTAGTTATCTGGTAGAGAGAAAAGAGGAAGAGCTGTATAGAAAAGTACATACCTTTCATTGTGTATTACTGTTTTATTTATAGCTTATATGAAGTAGTTGTCCTCTTATAGGACTCTACTAGGTAATTATTTATTTACCAGGATAAGCTTTAAGAGCACCCCTTATGGGTGGACTCTTAACAGATAATTCCAACATCCTAAAAGCGCATGATACAGCTAGAAATAATCTCGATTGATGATAAATTTGTTGAACAGTTTGGATTAATTTAATTGTAACTTGAACAACTCTATCAATAATGGAGTGTGCAAGTTCATGCAAGTCCCTGTCTTCTACTGGCCTTTTGATTATCTACTAGAATTATTGAGTTTCTCTTTTATCATCAATAGTGTTTATGACACGACCCGAATTCTCGGTTAGGCCGTGCGGGCACCCGATCACCTCCCCTAAACCTGTCGGGCGAACCCTATTGACTGAATCGATAAAAACGGCACACAATTACCTTAAAAATGAAATTAAACATGACCTTAACAACATAAAATAACTCTCAAGGATAGACATATATACAAACTGTCTAGACAAGACAACTAACTACCCAGAATACACAATTTTAAAGGTTTCCAGATCAGACATCTAAGAAGGCCAAAAGATATACACATCTCCCGAACGGAGCAAAAGTAAGAAAAACTGTAATATCTGAAGTGGGTGGCCGCAATGAACAGGATGGCTCACCGTAGACAGCTGAGAACGTACTACTCCTCAATCACGGCGCGACTGGCTAGGTCCTGGAGCAGAATCTGCCGAACGAAGGAAAACACAAAAACAAATAGGGGGGGTGAGTCATGAGGACTCAATAAGTGTGAACAAACTAGCAACCTCGAAAAATAGATACGCTAGTAAGGGAAACGGAAGCAGACAACAATCAACAAATAAGCAATGCACATATAAGCAGAACAGTAGTCATGTACAGAAACTCTACATAATAGTATGAAATGAGATGAAATGATATGAAATGAGATGAAATGAAATGAAATGAAATGGGTCACATGTGCCAAATGAATGGAGCGGAATCCTCCTGCTCCGAGGGCGGAATCCTCCTACCCTCAATATGATGCGATAGAGCGGAATCCTCCTGCTCCGAGGGCGGAATCCTCCTACCCTCAATATGATGCAATGGAGCGGAATCCTCCTGCTCCGAGGGCGGAATCCTCCTACCCTCAATATGATGCAATGGTAACCCTTCACCGGCGCGGGACTCTCATCGACAGCCGGGAAGTATATGTCAACTCACAGCCAGGGTACAATGCTCAGATTCCCAATGCAATACCAACAACAGGATATAACATATAATATAGAATGTAAATCCAAAGCTAAGGCGTAATGAGTACGCCTATCGGCAGCTACACACGTAAGGAACACGTGGTAGAAAATCCACGAGGCCAGGTGCCTCCAAGAAATGGATATAAACACTTACCGTATCCCAAAGCTAGCCCTGATACTCAACCACTGCTTTTTCCTTTGGATTAACCGCCAAACGATCTCTTTCTATTCAATAAGCAGAAAAATTATATCAGATAAAGCTAAAGGCTTCATTCCTTATGTTTTAGGGCAATCCAGTTAGGAACCTGATACCCTATTCGCATACGCAATACGCAGGCTAGGCCTATATACAGGGTTCAAAGTCCCATAACCAAACCCTAAATAAATTATATTTACATGTTGCCCATAACTCACTGAGTACGAATATATAATCATTTCCATCATCGGGGTCCAATTGACCCTTTAAAATATCAATTTACGTCATTAGGGCGATGTCTAATATCCCTATTTTTACCGTAAAAATATATTCAAACACACGTAATAAGCTAAGATAGTGAGTTAACATCATTACCTGAAGATTTGGGGTAGAAATTCCACTATTTTTCCACTCCTTTTTCCCTTTTTCCTTCTCTCTTTTCTAATTTTTTTTCTTTCTGTGCGTTTTGTAATGTTTCTGATATGTACCATAGCTACCGCATATAAGGGAGTAATCCCTTAACCGACTTTTTCCATTTTGACTTTTTCTCTTTTTTTTTTTTAATAAATTCGCTACGACGATTAAAATTAAAATGGAACCCTAGAGAAGTCGAAATGATCCCAAATTTTTCAAGTAAGTTATACAAAATATATGTAACATACTCGCGAAGACGGATCTCAAATCCGACTCCCGAAACTCAAGATGCGAATTTAAAGGAAAAAGGTCAAATTATTTAACTTTCGGCATTTTTTGCGGAACTAGCCGAACAACATCGAAATTCACTTTTGAAAAATTATAAAAGTCACAAATAATCATACGAACCTAACGGCGCTTTCGGATTTTGAATCGGAGCTCATTCGCCCAAACCGAGCTCAAAAATCTCTTTTTAATATTTATTGACAATAAAAACTGAAACCTTCTTCCGATGCCTATCAAACGAGGTATGATTTAGCTCCAATTTTACAGACAAGTCCTAATGGACCTTACGAATATTTTGAAATTATCAGCACGCCAATCGGAGTCCTAACTTCAGAAACGACTGACCGAGGTCGTTTCATTCTCCTCCACTTAGACTCTCGTTCGTCCTCGAACGAGCAAGAGTCTAAAATAGATTTCACACCTCTAATGAGAATGCTTACACGAATTTTCAATGACATTTATTACGAAACCAAAATCATATACAATGATTAGAACTTTTAGGCTTTAAAGATCAAGTTCGAACCTGAATCGTCGAAGAGGTAAGGATACTTCTCACGCATACTGGACTCAAGCTCCCAAGTGTCCTCCTCATGTGGACGATTATTCCATCGCACTCGAACCATCGGAATCTGCTTCGAACGAAGCTTCCGGTCATCACGCGCTACTATAGCAACTGGGAACTCCTCGTAAGCCAGATTCACATCTAGCTGAGCAGGGTCTAATTCGATCACCTCGGAAGGATCTCGGATACACTTCCGGAGCATCAATACATGGAAAACTGGGTGAACTGGCATAGAAGCTGGCAAGTCGAGCCGATAAGCTACCTTACCAATACGCTTCTCGATACGGAAAGGGCCAATGAACCTGGGACTAAGCTTTCCTTTCCTGCCAAATCTCTTTACACCTCGCATCGGTGACACTTTCAAAAATACCATGTCCCCGACCTCGAACTCTAACTCTCGGCTCCTCCGGTTCGAATATGAAATCTGCCTGCTCTGGGCGGTCCGTAAACGATCCTGAATAACACGAACAACCTCAAGAGTCTGACGAACCATATCTGAACTCATCACCTCGACATCTCGAGACTCAAACCAGCCAATAGGAGAACGACATGGACGACCGTATAAGGCCTCAAATGGAGCCATCTGAATAGAAGACTGGTAGCTATTATTATAAGAGAACTCTGCTAACGCCAAATGATCATCCCAGTAACCCCCAAAATCAAGTGCACAAGCTCTCAACATGTCCTCCAGAACTTGAATAACCCGCTCGGACTGACCGTCAGTCTGAGGATGGAATGCTGTACTAAGCTGCACCTGGGTCCCCAACTCTCTCTGAAAAGACTGCCAGAACTGAGAAGTAAACTGGGAACCACGATCTGAGATAATAGATACAGGAGTACCATGCAATCTAACCACCTGCTCAATGAAAATCCGAGCCAGTCTCTGAGCTGAATCAGTAGTCTTTACAGGGATAAAGTGAGCTGATTTAGTCAGTCTGTCAACAATGACCCAGACTGAATCGTGGCGCCGTATGGTCTTTGGCAGACCAACTATAAAATCCATCGTGATGTGCTCCCACTTCCACTCGGGAATGGGCAATGCCTGAGCTAACCCTGCTGGTCTCCGGTGCTCGAACTTAACCTGCTGACAGTTCAAGCAACAAGATACATAATCAAATACATCTTTCTTCATCCCCTTCCACCAGTATAGCTCTCGGAGGTCCTGATACATTTTTGTAATACCAGGATGAATGGAATAACGCGAGCTATGAGCTTCATCGAGCACTGACTGCCTCAAATCCCCAACATCAGGAACACAGAGTCGACCATTAAACCGAAGAATTCCATCTGAATCAAGCTCGAAGGAGGGAACTCCTCCACTTAGGACACGACCACGCAACTCCTGCAGATGAGGATCCTCGAACTGTCTTCCCTTAATCTGACTGACTAAGGAAGACTGAGCTGCAATACATGCTAAGACTCGACTGGAGTCTGGGAGAAGAAATCTCACGCCAAAGTCGCCAAGGGACTGCAATTCTCGAGCCAATGGTCTCATATCAGCATAAAGAAAAGCCATGCTGCCCATTGACTTCCTGCTCAAAGCATCTGCTACCACGTTCGCCTTCCCAGGATGATAATGGATAGTGAGATCATAATCTTTAATCAATTCAAGCCATCTCCGTTGTCGGCCGTTAAGATCTTTCTGAGAGAGAAGATACTGCAGACTCTTATGATCCGTATACACCTCACACGGCTCGCCATAAAGGTAATGCCTCCATATCTTCAAAGCAAAGACCACAGCTGCCAATTCTAAATCGTGAGTCGGATAATTCTTCTCATTCGGCTTCAACTGTCTGGAAGCATAAGAAATTACCTTTTCGTGCTGCATAAGAACACAACCAAGCCCACACGAGATGCATCACAATAAACTACGAATCCACCGGTGCCCGAAGGAAGGGATAACACTGGAGCTGAAGTCAATAAGGCCTTAAGCTTCTGGAAGCTGGCCTCACACACATCGGACCATCGAAACTGAACCGCCTTCTGCGTCAGGCGAGTCAGGGGAGCTGCAATAGTAGAGAACTTCTCCACAAACCTCCGATAATAACCTGCCAATCCAAGGAAGCTGCGAATCTCCGTCGGAGTAGTAGGACGAGGCCATTTCTGCACTGCTTCAATCTTCTTCGGATCAACCTTGATACCTTCACTAGATACTACGTGACCCAAAAATGCTACTGAATCAAGCCAAAACTCTTATTTCGAGAACTTGGCATACAACTTACGATCACGGAGGGTCTGAAGAACCACCCTCAGATGATAATCATGCTCCTCGCTGCTACGAGAATAAATAAGAATATCATCAATGAAGATAATGACGAAGGAATCAAGGAATGGCTTAAACACCCGGTTCATGAGATCCATAAAGGCTGCAGGGGCATTAGTCAGCCCAAAAGACATAACTAGGAACTCATAATGGCCATAACGAATCCTAAAAGCAGACTTCGAGATATCTGACTCGCGAATCTTTAGCTGATGATAACCAGATCGCAGATCGATCTTAGAAAAGAATTTGGCACCTTGCAGCTGATCGAACAAATCATCAATGCGAGGCAAGGGATACTTATTCTTGATGGTGACCTTATTTAGCTGACGATAATCAATACACATCCGCATAGTCCCATCTTTCTTTTTCACGAATAGAACAGGAGCACCCCACGGAGAAATACTCGGCCTGACGAACCCCTTATCAAGCAAATCTTGCAACTGCTCCTTCAGCTCCTTCAACTCTGATGGGGCCATACGATAAGGAGGGATAGAGATAGGCTGAGTCCCTGGCACAATATCAATGCCAAACTCGATCTCTCGATCAGGAGGAAGTCCTGGCAAATCATCTAGAAACACATCAGGGAACTCCCTAACGACAGGAATAGAATCAAGAGATGGAATCTCCACAGTGGTATCTCGAACCATGGCAAGATACGCTAAACATCCTTTATCCATCATCCGTTTTGCCTTCAGGAAAGAAATAACATGCCCCCTGGGTGGCAAATAAGAACCCTGCCACACCACTGGTGCTGAACAAGGAAGAGACAACTGAAGAGACTTGGCATGACAATCTAATGTGGCATGACACGACGCCAGCCAATCCATGCCAATAATAACATCAAAATCAACCATATCTAGGATTAGAAGATCTACTAGTGTCTCACGACCCCCAAAAGATATGGTACAAGCCGGATAAACTCGATCCACAATGATAATGTCTGCAATAGGAGTAGAAACACAGAATGGATCACGAAGATGCATATAATCAACATGAAAACCCGAAGCAAAATAAGGAGATACATATGAATATGTAGACCCCGGATCCACCAAAGAATATGCATCTCGACCACAAACAGATAAAATACCTGTAACAACAGCTGGGGATGCCTCGGCATCCTGCCTGGCCGGCAGTGCATATAGCTGTCTCTGCGGCTGAGCTGAGCCGCTACCCTGACGACCACCTCTAGAGGGACCACTAGGACCACGCCCACGACCTCTACCAGATGGTGGTGCACCTCTAGCTGGCTGAGACCCTGAAGGGGCACCCTGAGGCTGCTGCTGCATAGGCGCTGGAAGGCGAGGGAAAGGGCGGCCACTACCCTGCTGAAGGAGATAAGGACAATCCTTCTTATGATGCCCTAGATCCTGACAGATAAAGCACCCTGGAGAAAATCTACGCTGATCAAACTGAGACTGATCTCGCGGGCGAAACCCAAACTGACCCTGAGAAGAAGTAGGCGCGTTCTGAGAACCACGCGCTGGAAACTGAGCTGGTCTGACAGGAGGCCTACTCTGCTGCTGATAACTCCTACCTCCATACGAGGTACTAGAATGCCCTGGACCACGAGATCTCTTACTCTCCCGCTCTAACTCCTCCATCTCCAATCTATGATAGGCCTCATACCTCCTGGCAATATCAACAGCAACATCAAATAGAGTACCAGCCTCAATCTCACGAGCCATCTGGGACCGCAAATGAGGAGAAAGCCCATCAATAAAACGTCTGACCCTCTCAGAGGGCTCCTGCACAAGATCTGGAGCATAGCTGGACATCTCTGAAAATAAAAGCTCGTACTCCGTAACTGACAGGTTGCCCTGTCCAATCCTCTCAAACTGTCTCCTCTTCTCATCCTGCTGACTGCGAGGGAAAAACTTCTCCATGAATCGATGAGAGAACTCACTCCAGGTCAGCTTAGGTAAGCCCTGTCTAGCTGATCGGAGTGCGGTCCACCAAGCTAAAGCTGGACCCTCAAGCTGGAAAGCAGTATAATCAGCTCCATACTGCTCAAGATATCCAAGGGCCTCTAAGATACGCTGACATTGATCAAGAAACTCACGAGGCTTAAGCTTATCTGATTTCTGACCAGAGAACTTTGGAGGACTAAGTCGGGTAAAATAATGCAACCTTGCCGGGTCATCAACCTGACCTGCTACCTGGACTGGCTGACCAGCCTGAACAACTGGAGGTATAACACCCGCCACCTCTGGAACATGACCACCTGGAACATGAACTGCTGGGGCTACCTGTGGAGCTGGAATGGGGGCTTCCTGAACCTGAGAACCAATATCTACCGCAGCCTGAGGAGCTGCCTGAGGGATAGGAGCATCTACAGCAGCCTGAGGAATAGGAGCATCCACAGCAGCCTGAGGAATATGAGCATCTACGGCAACCTGAGGAATAGGAAGTCCCTGGGGCATCTGCGTCGCTAAGAATCTCATAAAAGCGTCATGAAGTGCGGGGGGAACGAATAAGCCCTGCTCCCCCTGCCCGGCAACAGCTGGCACTACCGGAATTTCTGCACCAGGATCAACACGATCCACCATCCTCGCGGCCTGGGCAACTCTACCTC
This sequence comes from Petunia x hybrida, assembly GCA_037355625.1. Taxonomy (NCBI): domain Eukaryota; kingdom Viridiplantae; phylum Streptophyta; class Magnoliopsida; order Solanales; family Solanaceae; genus Petunia; species Petunia x hybrida. The sequence goes on from JBBBVM010000902.1 coordinate 305,171, forward strand.
TGCCTCGACCACGACCTCTACCGCGACCTCGCGGAGCAGCAGGCATAGGGGCGACCGCTGGCTCCTCCGCCTCTCGCCGAACATTCGCGCGCGTTCTCACCATACTGCGGAAAATTAAAATATTTAACTTCAGATAAGAAGACTCACGCACGACAGGGAAAAAAGAAGGGAAACTGCCTAAATGCCATCATAGCCTCTCGTAGATAGGTACGGACGTCTCCGCCCGATCAGCGAGACTCTATTAGACACTGTCATGATCTGGAAAGACTCTAAACCTCGCTCTGATACCAACTGACACGACCCGAATTCTCGGTTAGGCCGTGCGGGCACCCGATCACCTCCCCTAAACCTGTCGGGCGAACCCTATTGACTGAATCGATAAAAACGGCACACAATTACCTTAAAAATGAAATTAAACATGACCTTAACAACATAAAATAACTCTCAAGGATAGACATATATACAAACTGTCTAGACAAGACAACTAACTACCCAGAATACACAATTTTAAAGGTTTCCAGATCAGACATCTAAGAAGGCCAAAAGATATACACATCTCCCGAACGGAGCAAAAGTAAGAAAAACTGTAATATCTGAAGTGGGTGGCCGCAATGAACAGGATGGCTCACCGTAGACAGCTGAGAACGTACTACTCCTCAATCATGGCGCGACTGGCTAGGTCCTGGAGCAGAATCTGCCGAACGAAGGAAAACACAAAAACAAATAGGGGGGGTGAGTCATGAGGACTCAATAAGTGTGAACAAACTAGCAACCTCGAAAAATAGATACGCTAGTAAGGGAAACGGAAGCAGACAACAATCAACAAATAAGCAATGCACATATAAGCAGAACAGTAGTCATGTACAGAAACTCTACATAATAGTATGAAATGAGATGAAATGATATGAAATGAGATGAAATGAAATGAAATGAAATGGGTCACATGTGCCAAATGAATGGAGCGGAATCCTCCTGCTCCGAGGGCGGAATCCTCCTACCCTCAATATGATGCGATGGAGCGGAATCCTCCTGCTCCGAGGGCGGAATCCTCCTACCCTCAATATGATGCAATGGAGCGGAATCCTCCTGCTCCGAGGGCGGAATCCTCCTACCCTCAATATGATGCAATGGTAACCCTTCACCGGCGCGGGACTCTCATCGACAGCCGGGAAGTATATGTCAACTCACAGCCAGGGTACAATGCTCAGATTCCCAATGCAATACCAACAACAGGACATAACATATAATATAGAATGTAAATCCAAAGCTAAGGCGTAATGAGTACGCCTATCGGCAGCTACACACGTAAGGAACACGTGGTAGAAAATCCACGAGGCCAGGTGCCTCCAAGAAATGGATATAAACACTTACCATATCCCAAAGCTAGCCCTGATACTCAACCACTGCTTTTTCCTTTGGATTAACCGCCAAACGATCTCTTTCTATTCAATAAGCAGAAAAATTATATCAGATAAAGCTAAAGGCTTCATTCCTTATGTTTTAGGGCAATCCAGTTAGGAACCTGATACCCTATTCGCATACGCAATACGCAGGCTAGGCCTATATACAGGGTTCAAAGTCCCATAACCAAACCCTAAATAAATTATATTTACATGTTGCCCATAACTCACTGAGTACGAATATATAATCATTTCCATCATCGGGGTCCAATTGACCCTTTAAAATATCAATTTACGTCATTAGGGCGATGTCTAATATCCCTATTTTTACCGTAAAAATATATTCAAACACACGTAATAAGCTAAGATAGTGAGTTAACATCATTACCTGAAGATTTGGGGTAGAAATTCCACTATTTTTCCACTCCTTTTTCCCTTTTTCCTTCTCTCTTTTCTAATTTTTTTTCTTTCTGTGCGTTTTGTAATGTTTCTGATATGTACCATAGCTACTGCATATAAGGGAGTAATCCCTTAACCGACTTTTTCCATTTTGACTTTTTCTCTTTTTTTTTTTTTTTAATAAATTCGCTACGACAATTAAAATTAAAATGGAACCCTAGAGAAGTCGAAATGATCCCAAATTTTTCAAGTAAGTTATACAAAATATATGTAACATACTCGCGAAGACGGATCTCAAATCCGACTCCCGAAACTCAAGATGCGAATTTAAAGGAAAAAGGTCAAACTATTTAACTTTCGGCATGTTTTGCGGAACTAGCCGAACAACATCGAAATTCACTTTTGAAAAATTATAAAAGTCACAAATAATCATACGAACCTAACGGCGCTTTCGGATTTTAAATCGGAGCTCATTCGCCCAAACCGAGCTCAAAAATCTCTTTTTAATATTTATTGACAATAAAAACTGAAACCTTCTTCCGATGCCTATCAAACGAGGTCTGATTTAGCTCCAATTTTACAGACAAGTCCTAATGGACCTTACGAATATTTTGAAATTATCAGCACGCCAATCGGAGTCCTAACTTCAGAAACGACTGACCGAGGTCGTTTCAGTTTACCGAGTGAATGACTTACTTTCTGAAATTGATTTATAGTATCATGTGACAAACTTATGTCAAGATGTTTGAAAAAAATTTCTATTAGAAACATCTTTCACTTCATAAGGTTTAGTACTGAGTTGCTTTTATAAATTCCAGTTGTCTAAGAGTATGTCTATTTCAAAATATGCTGATACTTTCAGCATTCTGTGATAAAAGTTCCTGATACTTTGTAGTTTGTATCATGATTGACACTATGCGAGGTTTTTGGTTCTTGGAATAATTTATTGGTGTTTTGTCTGGATTTTGACAATACTAATGAACTGAAAAATGGATGTCGACTCTTTGGTGTGAATTTATGAAGAGATCGACTGCATGTTCTATCTGTTTCCTATACCCAAATCCATGCCAGCGTTATCTCTTTTAGTGGATTGAACAGGGACCATGGATGTTTTAGTAAATTTCTAACATACAATGAGGACCTATTCTTCAAAATTTTTGACCTGATATGTTTAAGTTCTTCTATTTTTGCATAGAGAACCATATGATGGTTTAGAAATTGGAGGTTCTTAGGATTTGTCTGAGTTATATTTACTTGCAGCATGGAGACAATAACTCTAGAGGATGAGCATGAAACAAGTGTCATAGAGGGGAAGAAGACAGCTTGTAACATGCTTTTTCTGTGATGTTGGTGGATTGGATGAATGTTTCTATCCAAGATTCAACCAGATTGGTATCTCAACTTTTTCATATTGTTGTTGAGTGAAGTCTTTTTTATTATGTTGAGTTAAACAAGTGATGTTAATATTTTAAACAAGTGATGGTATGCCAATTAATTTAAACAGCTTAATAGGAATTGGAGGAGCTCAACACTTCTAAGATATGAACCATGTAAATCAAGGATGACTCTAGAGTCTAGATAAAAGAATCATGATGTCACATTTTTAGAAGAAATCGTGGTGTAGAATCCATCTATTAGAGAACCAAAAGAAATAGCTCTCATTTTTTATTGGCAGAATACATCGATAGCCCCTTGAAGTTGTACTCAATTCCTACTTGAACACTCCAACTTTCCCAATAACCAACTAGACACTTCATTTTGTCCATACTGTGTCTCCGGAACACCTAAGTCTAACAGACTTCATGCGTGAGTTACACTCTCTGATGGCGTGGAAAAGTAACAAATAATATACCGACACGTGTAAATTTTTTTAGAAAAATAAAAAAAATAACATAGAAGAAAAACTTTATAAATATGAATAATGCCTTTCAACCACACCAAACCCCGCACCCCCTCCCCCGTCTTCTTCCTCATCTCGTTCCAAAATAATCCAAACTCCAAATTCTCTAACCCCTCCTCCTCTCATTATTTTTTGGAACTTTGCATCAAATATATACTACACAAATACCATAGTAATTCCAAATCTTAAAACTCATCCAATAGAACACAAATCAGATTCAAAAAAACCTAAAGATTAGGGGAAAAATTGTGAACTCCATTCTTGGGATTATGGCTTATACGCTCCCGACAAAATATACCCCAACTCCGCAGCCCACGCCCCTTATATTCCAAGAATCCACTGCTTCAATTTTCAATCCCCAAATGTTGAAACTAATTGTTTAATTTTCCCCAACATCTTTTTCTTTAATTTTCTTCTTAAAGATTAATTTTGCCAAGTGGGTACTTGTGAAATGTTTTCTTTGGTTTTCTTATATTTTTTTATTCTTTAGATCTGTACAGTTTTTATGATTTTCAAGATTATGCATGTCTTTTGGGTATTTACATGTTTGGCTAATATATATGTGAGCTTAAAGATTTGATTTTGATGACACGAGGTTTAACGTTTTTGCAATTGAAAGTCGGGATATTGTTTATTGAGAATTTTGGGATTAATTTTTCTCCAATTGAAGAGACAATAAGTAGAGAGATAGTTGAGGCTGAGGAAATTGGTGGTAGAAGGTGGCGGATTGGAACACTGCTAGCAGCCATGAAAGATGGCAGCGCGATATTTTTTTGTTAAATTTTTGAGTGGGACCCACCTAAAAGTTAAATTTATTCTTTAAAAGAATAGGAGAAAAAAAAATTGTAATACACCACTCGCTCAAATATGTGTGAAACTCACTCTACTTGCCATGTCAGCCTGAAGTGTTCATAAGATACACTGGCAACTACAAGAGGTGTTTATCTGGTCACTAGGAAAGTTGTGGTGTTTATATAGGAATTGGGTACAACTTGAAGGGGCCATCTATGTATTTTGTCTTTTTTATTCCAGTAGAATGGTGGACTAAAAGAGGTTGAGAAAGCCTTACCAAAATTATTGAAAAGATCCACAGAGTGAATTGGAGGAATTGGAGAAGTATGGGGGAAAACAGCATAAACTTTGGAGATAGCGAGGTTTATTTAAACACCCCCCCCCTTACACCAAGAAAAAAGAAATCTAGAGAATACTCAGAACTTGACAAGGATGTAGTTAAAGACTAATTTAGTGCAGTCCTAAAGGTTTAGTCAAATGAATTTAAAAAGGATGCCCTAAGTGTAAAAAAGGTACTCTAAAAAAGAAACTCTAAAAGACTTGCTTCCTGTGGTGCTCTGCTTTTGAGATGGTAGCTTTTGATTAGTTCAATTTATGACTAAAGGGTAAAAGAAAAAGTTGTTAATGTGCGACCAAGAGAAAATGCAGGATGTTTGGGGAGATTATGATGTACTCTAACTAATGTTGTTGTGGCTTATGATGTTGGTCTGAAAAATTTAGGACATCATATAGTCAAAAGAGCAACAGCTTTCATAATAGTAGTCTATAGGACATACAACAAGAACGGTTGGTGTGAACAAATTCGATATCAAGGTTGCTGCCTAAGGAATCTAACAAGTGTAAGATGGTGATGGGAAGGAGCAGTTTTTTTTACTGTTTTGTTTTAACTCTTTATGTTGACTGCTTTGGTATGAGTATTTGATTTGAGGCTAATATTGATGCTATTGAATTGGAGCACAATACATGATATGTGTTTCATTTGAGTTGTGATGAAGCTTTTATTTAGAATTCTTCTAATGCTGTACTTGTCTTTTTTTCTTCTTTTGTAATCCAGGAACCACTCGGATCCAGTTGTACACACAGTGGGATGTCATGAAGGTGTTGCACTAGAAGCAGTTACCAAACATGCTAAAATTTCAGAACAAAATAGGCCAAATAGGTCACTAGCTGAGTCTACTTGTCAGCTCGTAATGACAGTGTCCTTGCTTTTCCTTTTTTATTTATAGTGCTTAGTGTTTACATGACTTCTACATGTTCCGTCCATCTAATTAATAGAACAAAATGAGAAATCTAATGGTAGTTTCTGGTGTCAACCTTTTTCGATTTTGGTGTAGTTGTTAATTGTTTTCCTTTCCATTTTATTGAACTTCAGTTTTTAGAGTTGGGAGCACGCTAATTAAGGTTTTATTATTAGATTACTAATTAAGACCTTTGTGTACATGGCTACTTATTTTTATCCTCGTATTCTCTTTATAAAACATTCATGTACGTTCAGGTATTGCATATATAAGCAAAATTAAAACTAGTCTTCAACTATTGTAGCCCTATAAATATAGAAAGCAAATCCAGAGAGAGCAGAAACTACAACCACAATAGCTGCAACACTCATGGCCACCTTTGTGAATTTCCCGAATCTTAAATTCTTTGATGCTAATAATTGCTTAATCCCTATTTGGAAAAACAAAATACTTTTAAATAGGAACGATTTTATTATTAGACTATTAATTAAGAACTTTTGAAATTTTAATTAATATTGACCGGCTATTTATATTTTTATTTCTAATTAAATTTTTTAAATAAGATATACAAGGAAATTAAAGTATGTTTTCTTTTCTCTTTTTAAAAATAAAAAACAACTTTTTGTAAAAGAAAAAGCAGTTCTTTCTCTCAAGCAATTTGTTAATAGTTTAGAACAAACATATCCTCACCAAAATTTCTTATTTACCAGACTATTTCTAATTATTTTAATCAAGATATCCATAAAATATATAAAATAAAACTTTATTCTCCTCTTCCCTCTTGTATTCTAATTTTAATCCTATTCTTAATAAATCTTACTAATATATATTTTATTTTATACTTTAATAAATGAAAATTTTAAATTAAATTTTTCATTAAAAAAAGGCTTAATGGCCAAATTGGCACCTCTACTTGTACACTTTTGTCATGCCCACGCCTGTACTTAGGGGTGTGTCACTTAAACACCTCTACTCGTGAAAAACCTTACATTTAAACCCCTCATTGCCTTATGTGTCAAAGCGTGTCGGGCAAACGCCTCCACATCAGCTTCCACGTCAACTAATGTTCCACGTAGACAAGCCGCATCGGATGGGGTTAAATAACACAAGCCTCAGCCTTTACCCGATCATTTTCCCATTTACCTCTACATTTTCATCTCATTTTACCCTAATCTCCTAAAACCTAATCTCATCTTCTCACCCAAATCTGATCGGGATTTACAAACGACTCCATAATTTTGTTGCTCATTTCACAGGTAAACACTAATTCCCAATTTTTTTTATGTTACAATTGTTTATGCCTTTTATTTTTTTTTTTTTTTTTGGGTTTGGGGTTTTTGTTCGAATTAGTGTTTCGTATTTTAAGTTTTGATATTAAAAAATACCCTATTATTTTGTGGTCCACTTTTAGAAAATATTTATTTTTTAGGGTTGTTGGTGGGGGACCGATTGTAATCTTAGATTAAAAATTAGGGCTTTTTAAATCTGATGCTTTTAGCCATTAAACAATTAGGGTTTTTGATTTGTTTATTTATGTTTGGGTGACATGCATTGATTATCAATGATTAGGCATTTAAAATTAGGGTTTTTTCCCATTAAAAATTAGGGCTTTTTGAATCTGATGCTTTTAGCCATTAAACAATTAGGGTTTTTGATTTGTTTATTATGTTTGAGCGACATGCACTGATTATCATGGATTAGGCATTTAAAATTAGGGTTTTTTTTCCATTAAAAATTAGGGCTTTTTGTCTTTTTGGTTTGTTTTATCTAAGATTTGTTTCTTACACATACACTTAATTGATATTAATAATTAGATGCCATTAAACAATGAATTACTATTAAAAATTAGAGACTTTTGTCTGTAAGCACTGTTTAGGCATTAAAAATTGGGGGGTTTTGTCTTTAACCACTGTTTTGGCATTAAAAATTAGAGATTTTCTCTTTATAAGCCCTGACTGATTTGTCATTTATTATTACTGTTTGTTGTAACATGCTGGATTGTGTTTATTGATAATTAATGTTGTTTTCTAAATACTTTGTCTTTAAGCACTGTATTAGGCATTCAAAATTGGGGATTTAAGTCTTTAAGCACTGTTTAGGCATTAAAATAATAGGGATTTTTCCTTTCAGCCCTGACTGATTGTGAATTCTTTATTACAGTTTTTTGTAACATGCTGGTTTATTGATAATTAATTTTGTTTTCTTAATTACTGGGCAGGTGTGAAATGGCAGCAGTTGTTGTCAGTTTACAATTCCATTACATAGCTAAATATGTGCAGAACCCTAAGCTAAGGTATGTTAATGCAGTCTCTCACTCTAGGGTAGAGACAACTGATATAGATGAACTGCACATCATATGGTTTCAAGATTTGGCTAAAGAGTTAGGTTATAATTGTATTGAGAAATTTGAATGTAGAGTGAACAAAAGTGGTGCTTATCATGTTATTAATAGTGATATAGATATGCTGAATCTTGCTAGTAATTTAAAGACTGGGGACATAGTAGATGTCTACATGTTTAGTGGTAATGAAACTGCTGAGGTTACCCAAGTTTTTTTATCTTCTGCTGGTCAGTCCACTACCCAACAAAATGTGCAGTCATGACCTTTAAATGTAGGGCCTACTTCCCTTAACATAGAGACTGCAAATGATAAAAAAGGGAAGGGTACAGTGGCTGCTGAAACTGATTTTCCCAGTGAGGGTGTGGGGGAGGATGAGGGTGAGGGTAATGAATCTGGTAATGAATCTGCTTATGACTTTTCTGACTTTGAAAATATTTCTGATGAATCATTGTATGGAAGTGAAGAGGATGGTGAAGATGGTAGTGATTTAGAGGAGGTATTAGTTGAAGCTAGAAAGACTAAGATCCAAGATAAAAAAAAACAAAAGAAAGAAGAGAAGGTGAATATAGATGAGATACCTGATGGACCTGTAGGTATAGATACTGGATTTGAAGACATGTACAAGAATAAGAAAGGAAAATATGATGGTAAGCTAGGGGGAGATGAACAGTACTTAGATAGCTCAGACCCTGGTAGTGAGGATAGTGAGGAAGAGATGGAACCTGTTGAAGATGATGAGGTTAGGGCAGCACCTACTAGAAGGGCAAGCACCAAAGTTTATTATGATCCTAACTGCCAGAAAACTTTATTTCAGCTTGAAATGATTTTTGAGAATGCAATTCAGTTTAGGCAAGCATTGCAGAATTACTCTACTGAGAGATGTGTGCAACTTCAACTTAGGCCTAATGAGAGACATAGGGTAAGGGCTAAGTGCATGAAGACAGGTTGTCCTTGGCATATTCTGGGCAGTATCCAAGGCAGCACATGTAATTTTATCATAAAAACCTATTATCCTGTTCACAAATGCTATAAGAGGAGAAGGACTAAATCTTGTAATGCTGAATGGATAGCCAAAAATATGAAGGATAGGATAATAGGTGAGCCTCAAATCAAGCTTAGCCAAATGCAGATTGAGATAAGAAAGAAATATGAGTTGTATGTGAATAAGACAGCTTGTAGAAGAGGTAAGACACTTGTTTTAAAGCAACATATGGGTGATTATAAAGAAGAATTTGGCAGACTGTATGATTATGCAGATGTGATTAGAACAACTAATCCTGGTAGCACTGTAGTCATAAAAACATCAAAAGAAACAGAACCTGGGAAAGAGGTGTTTATGGGGATTTATGTTTGCCTTGATGCACTGAAGAAAGGGTGGTTGGAGGGGTGTAGAAACATAATTGGTTTTGATGGTGCTTTCTTGAAAGGAGTATGCAAAAGTGAGATACTATCATGCATATCCAAGGATGGAAACAACCAAATGTATCATGTGGCATGGGCAGTAGTTGATAAGGAAACCAAGAATACTTGGTCTTGGTTTCTTAGATGCCTAATGCATGATTTGGAGCTGACTGAAAATGAAGGGGATGGACTTACTATAATGTCTGATATGCAAAAGGTATGTTCTGCCTATTTTTTTCAAGAATTTCTTCTTCTCAAATCACTTTTACTTGTAGGATATTCTGTCTTTTAATATTTGTTGTCTGTTGTTTTCTTTTACACTTGTTTTGCAGGGGCTGATTTCTGCAGCAGCTGAACTACTCCCAAATGCTGAGCACAGGATGTGTGCTAGGCATGTGTGGAGTAATTGGAAGCAAACATGGAGAGGGGAGGAAAGGAGGAGAAAATTCTGGCAGTGTTCAAGAGCTACATTTGAGGTACAAATCTATCATAACTATGCTTGAAGACATAAGACACAAGATGATGGATAGGATGAACAAGTTGAGAGAGTTTTCTGGAAAATGGATTTCTGATGTGTCTCCTATGGCTATGGAAATTCTAAAACAAAATGCTCAACATGCAATGGACTGTCATGTAGTGTGGAATGGGGATAAGGGGTATGAGGTGTTAGATGGTAAGTATCAACACACTGTGGACATGAAGAAGTTAGTGTGTAGTTGTAGAGCATGGCAACTCAAAGGAATACCTTGTGCACATGCAGTCTGTGCAATGCACCATAAGAACCTGAAACCTTCATCATGCATTGGTATAGGAAGGAGACCTATTTGAAAGCTTTCAGGCACTTCATTCAGCCTTTAACCAATATGAAGATGTGGCCACCTACTACAAACCCAACAATTCTGCCACCTATTGTAACTAGAATGCCAGGAAGGCCAAAGAAAAATAGAAGAAAAGCTGCTGATGAACCTAAGAAGAAGTTTGGATCATTGTCTAGAAAAGGAAGAAAAATGTCATGTTCACTGTGCAAGTCATTTGGCCACAATAAGAAAGGGTGTCCAAGCAAGGTAAGCACATGTTATTATTGCTTGTTCTTTTTTCTATATACTTGGTAATTGTGTAAGCAAAAGTAGGCTGCTAATGGTCTGTTCTTCACTGCAGAAAGCACCTGCAGCTGCTACTACTTCTGCTGCAGTTGATACTACTTCTGCTGCAACATTTGCTAATAGTTCTGCTGCACCATCTGCTGGAAAGTCTGCTAAGGTAAGCTAATCTTCCTAATCTGAATTCTTTTTTTTGTATACTTGTACTTTAAGCCAAAAAAGTGCTGCTTATGGCTTGTTATCCACTGCAGAAAGCACCTGCAGCTGCTACTACTTCTGATGCAGCTGCTAATAGTTCTGCTGCACCTACAACTGCTGGAAGGTCTAGTACAAGTGTTAGAAAGTCTGAAACAGCTTCTAAAAGGTCTGGAACAGCTTCTAAAAGGTCTGGAACAGCTGCTGAAAGCTCCCAACATTCTGTACAAGAGGTACAAAGTACTGCTGTTGCTGGAGGTACAAAGAGAAAAGGAAATGGTAGTACAAGAGGGGGTGTCAATACTGGATACAAGGTGCCAAGGGCTGCATGTTATGGTGTCTTATTTAGCAAGGCAGGAACTATGATAGAAAGGGTATGTATTGTGTAATCAGCCACAATTTAGTTGTCTTTGCCTTTGATCCTAACATTGTGTTGCTATGTGCAGCATGGGCTTAATGATAGAGTGTTATCCACTCCTACAACCATCAAGAGTTCAATGCCTACAAATATAGATGTTGGTTTCAAACCACCTGGACTTCAGGTTAGAGGAAGGCCTGCAGTATCTCAAAGGCAACTTCAGGTTATGGCTCAAAAGAGAAGAAGGCAAAATTTTGCAGATAAATGGTTCAATTGCTCAGGCAACCAAGGCACACAAGGCAGTCATGTTTGAAGTGTTTACTGGTTATTTTTGCTTAAATTATAGGTCTGATGCACTGCTGAACAGCATCTTGTTATACTTAGTTAAGTGTTTTGTTGTTAATGTGTCTCTGAACATCATGTTATGGTAGTTAAGTATTATTGCTACTAATGTGTCTATGTTTTGCTACTAAACTTGTGGCTTAAATGCCCTTAATTAAAGACATATTGTTGACAATAGCAAGTGATTTTATTACATTTCTTCTACATACTTAGCATCCTTTGAAGGAGTTTCATTAAATACCATCATCATACAAGCCTATCCAAAGAAAATGAATGCAACATATATAGCAATAAGAACTCATATAATCGGATAAAACCAGTTTTTAGAGCTTCCGATCCTTCCTTTTTGTTGGTGGCAAGGCACTTGAAGATGGAGATGTTCAAGCTCTTCAATCCTCTTACGCAATCCAAGCATCACTTTCTTATAGTGTTCATCAGTTGGTGGATCAAACCATAGAAAAAAGTTACAAGCATTCCCACTTTCATATCTTTGACAACCAAAAAACCTTCTTCCGGGGTTGATAGATGTCCATGACGTCTTCATGTCCGCAACAAGTCCACAATAACACATTGGCATTTTCATGGTTGTAAAAAAGAGAAGGAAAAATTAGCAAAGAAAGAGAAGGAAAAATTAACAAAGAGGAGCTTGGAATGTATGAAAATGGTGGTTTTGACTTGGAAGAAGGAAAGGGCTTTAAAAAGGCCAAAAAAGAGTCGTTATGGGTCTGATTCAGTTGTTTCACGCTTCAAAAATGCGTGTATTCACGCCCCTGTGCCAAGTAAGCTTCGGTTTTGCCACATAAGGCACGGAGGTGTTTAAATGTAATGTTTTGGACAAGTAGAGGTGTCTAAATGACACACCCCTAAGTACAGGCATGGGCCTGACAAAAACGTACAAGTAGAGGTGTGAGTTTGGCTATTCAGCCTTAAAAAATTAATCTTTTCTACGTCTAAACAAATTAGTCGCAAAATGGACTTTGATTGTCTTTTCGCAAGATTTTGATGGGAAGCATTGACGTGTAGCTATAATTTAGAATGTAAATTGACAAGTAATCAGTCTTTGTAAAGTTTTAAAAGCATAACTGTTAAGTTTCAGGAAAAATTCAAGGGTTTCAGTTCAAACTTTTGAAGCAAAAAAAAAAATCAGAAAAAGAAAATCCTGGCTTCTGGAAATTTCCCATAAGGTTTGAGCGTGAACTTCAGGAGGGGATGTGACTAATCATATAATACTTTGCAAACACTAACTACCATCGCTCTAAGTAAGAATTTCACCTCGTAGCCAGTTTGTAGCATAACTGAAATAGAAATGGTCAGTATCTGAAGTTTTAAAAGAATAGCGATATTTAAGAAATAAGGTAAAATTTTGAGAAATAGTCACTACTATGCAAAGAATATTTCTAGGACTTTGAACTAAAATATAGAAAGTCCCATATAAATTTTCTGGAACTTTGACATAAATCTAAAGAATTTCCCTGGAACTTTGAACTAATTTTAGTAATTTTTTCTGGAACTTTAAACTAATTCTGTTACTTCCCTCCGTCCCAATTTATGTGGCACAATTTCCATTTTGGTTTGTCCCAAAAAGAATGACACATTTTCTTATTTGACAACTATTTAATGTACTATCTCTATTTTATCCTTGTTGGTCCCTACATACTTTTAAAGCTACCAACAACTTTTTTATTACTCAAATCTTCTCTTACTTACTTTTTCAAGGGTAAAATTGAAATTTTACAAGGTCAACCTTTAAAATAGTGCCATACAAAAATGGGACGGAGGGAGTAATTGATCTAGAACTTTGAACTAACTTCATTTGATTTTACTAGAACTTTGAAGGAATTATAGGGAGACACCTGAACTTTTCCTTGAATCCAAAATTTTCAAGTTGCTATCATCACCACCATACAACCAGTGTCGCTCTTAATTGTTGATCGCACCAAAAAGTGACTTATCATCAAAATGATCATCTAAAGGTGGCTACCTGGCCTAAAATTCACATATTTATGTAGCATTCGAATATGACAGCAATAAACCATCTTGATAGAGGGGTAATAATACCTATTTATTACCACCTCAGTATATAATTATATTACTATGATTTACTATAAAAGTATGTACTCAAAATAGAAGAAGTCAAAAGACCTAAATACCTTTCTAAATATTTTAAATACCATACTTATCCTAAAAAAAGTTATCTAATACAATATCATACTATTCTAAAAGAGCCAATCCCTATAGCAAAAACTGAAAGACGAAAATACCCTTGAAAATTGAGTAAATATAATACTCTTTAAAATAATAAATAATAAACTAAATCTTTACATAATTCATGAAAGTAAACTCTTGATTCATAAATCTATATCTATACTAATATAAAAGTGAGATTCCCCTAAGTGAAAATGTGAGTGACCATTTTGTCCTTCAAATACTACTCCTTATCCGTAATAATTTTTGTACTAAAAAACAAAATTACCTTTCAATAAATAATATAGTAATAATTTATTATATGATGTATAAGATTTATGAACTGATACAGTGCACTTGCACTCAACAATTTGACATTTTTTTAAAAATTAATGTCGATAATGTATGTCATAAAATTTGTCATAAAGTTTGATACTGCCTTTTGAAATACCAGAAAATTTATCATGGTATACATATCTAGAGCCTTTTCATTTTCCAATGTTCACTTATTAAATTCCAATGCATGTACAACATGAATTCATCTAAATGATTTCATCTTTATATACTGAACTTTTCACATTCTAGGTGTAATTCATATATTATAAATACATATATATATATATATATATATATATATATATATATATATATATATATATATATATATATATATATATTGAGCTTCTTCTTTGAGTTTCCACTGATTACTGCCAAAATCCAAATCTTCAAGTTGTGTTGTTATGGGATTACTTTAGACGTATAGAGGGAAAATTAATACTGCAAATATACTAGCTTCACTCTGTATGAATCCGCATTTTTTTTAATTGCCCGATTTTGTTTTGTTGTTCTACCCCCTCTGGATATTAATCAGTCCAGGTAGGTGCATGGAGTAGGTACTATTTATCATTACTGATTATTCCTTTTTATATAGGAAGACAGTGCACATTAAGTTTCTCAAATTTAGATTTGAAGTCAATTGTCCTCATTTTTCTAAAATATATTTCATTTGATTTCTCCTTAGTTATAAAATTTAATTTATTTTCATATACTTTTTCCTGCGCATCTATCTACATAATCGAAACTCGAAATTAAATGTATAAATAGAGATTATATCATGTGCACTGAAGCAGAAAACAGTTGACAATTGCATTAAATAATCGAACTCATATTTATTTCGACAACTAATATTTGAAGATATATGTTGATCGTATTTCTATATAAATAAAATTACTTCATTTAACAACGGTTTCTTAGTATGTATGTGGCAATAAGAAGGAGAAGATTGCATTTTCTTAAAGACTAAGACGAAAAATTTATGACGTGAAATATTTGCAATCTTATGTCCATAGCCGACGTTGCTCATCTCCACTTTAAATTGTGTTGTTGGAATATCAGTTAAATAGGATAGGCATTCATCATTTTGCGCCTGCTCTGTTCATCTTCAAATTTCGTATAACTCATTGCATATATATTTTAATATTATATATCGTTTAAAAACCTATATATCCATTGGCATGGATATACGTGCAACGCACGTGTCTAACTACTAGTACTAAATAAAGTACACACACATAAAAAAAACAGCGTAAACAAGACGGTTAAGAGAGTCAAAGAGGACTTACTAGGACATTTAGCAAAACTGAAAGGGTGTCTTTTAGGAAAAGGGTGCCTTTTGGTTTAGTCAATTAATTGTAGGAGACACTATAAATGTAACAACTCATTTACTTAAGTTATCATATGCGCAAATACCTCTTCCTCACAAATCAAAGATTAACATTTCTTCTTTCATGCAAAAAACAGATTTTGTATACCTACTGATTGAAACTTTTTGTGTTTACAAAGATTAAGTAAACATAACAACATAGATTTTATATGGAGCTAAACTGACATCTTCCATTACATTCTTTTTTCCCAATATATCTCCGCAAACAGTTTCTGGAATCTCCACATAACAAGAATTTTCCTAAAGGGGAATTGATAAAAGAGGATTCACAAAATGTTAAATAATTAAGAAAATTTTCTTAGGATGATGTTTCAAGCTTCACGAGGAATAGTTAGAAAAGAAAAAAGACTCGGCAAATGCCAATGTTTTTGAAGACGAAGGTGAAGCGGATGTTTACAAGGAGTATTGAAAGTAAACTCTAATCAGTACTTTTTTATTTTGGCTTTGTAATGGAGATTTGGAGCGTGGAAGGTGTGTCTACCAGAATGATTTACAGATACAATTGCTTCATTTCTTTATTTGGTATATGTTCAAGAATTTATGCAACTGTGGTAGTGTCTATAATTGTGAAAAAATATTGACTATGAAAGTTGTCTTCAGACGCATAAAATGACATGGCTTTTCAGGTTCAAACATTTATCATAGCTAATTGGCAAGGATTTTGCTATGTTGCAATCTATGTTCAAGAATTTATGCAAGTACTGTAGACTGCAGTAGTGTCAATAATAGTGAAATAATATTTGACTATAGAAGTTGTCTTTAGACCATAAAATGACATGGCTTTACAGGTTCAAACAATTATCATAACTAATTGGCAAGGATTTTGCTATGTTGCAATCTATTATTTTGAAAAATTGAAATGGTTTAATGAAATTAAAGCAGGATCAACATTTTTCATTCTACTCATTATTGAATATGCTATTCTTTTGTGATTTATAAATTAAGTATTAGAATAGATCATCATGATTTCATAATATATTTTCTCTTGCAGAGACATTATAATCAGGAATAATTAAGGTTTTATATTACGTTACAATAATATTTAGAAAAATTTCTGCATATCGTGAATTGATATATAAGTTTGCGAAATTTAAAGGTTGATGAGCTTTATAAATATATGAGGTCCTTTGATAAGCACTATATTAATATTAATTTGTGCGTTGTGCTTAAAAAGAAAAAAATGTGAATAATTTGAATTTGGTGATTTTCTAAGCGTAAAATGTCATATTTTTAAAGTTTTGTTTAGATATTATTTTACAAAATCAGGTGCTAAGTGAATAAGTTGAGTTGGTGGTTTTTTCTAAGCATGAGATTTCATGTCTAATTATATTTTCAAAGTTTTGTTTTAATAATATATATATATAGTATTTTACAAAATTAGGTGCTATTGAGACACTAGTAGTGCATAAAAGGAGAAGAGGCACCAAGTTAAATTATCTTGTGTTATTATATATAAATATTATTGTAATTAAAATTTTCTTCAATTATGTGAATAAGAAAAAACACACACACACAAAAAAAAAAAAAAGCGATAACAGATCAATGAAATACAGAGGAACAATTATCATATTTTAAAATTCATGTTTTTGTAGAAGACTCGACAATTTATTTCATGGAAGATGTCCAAAAGTTTATAAAGCTCCATGAATTTTAAAGTTCCTCGTCTTTGTCCAAAACTAGTAGTACTTATTAATACATTCTACAAACAGATAAATGCTATGTATAACAAATATGAATACAATCCTGTAAATTGAGAAAAGGAAAGAAGCAACACAATTGGGATAAGGTAAATCAGTGAATGTATGAAGTTTAATATTTCAACAAAAACATGTAAAAGCTTACCATTTTCTCTGTAGGGCGAGGTATAGCCTCGTTAATGTGCGCTCTTGATCACTATACACTCTTGAGTCTTGGCATACTCGTGGAATAGTAATGCATATTGATGAAAGTTTCCATTTTCTAGTTGTCAAAGATACTGAATAAGTTAAGTTGGCAATGTCACAAACAGGATTAGCTTAATACCTGTGAGAAAATGTGTGCTAAATTTGTAAAGAGGTCTTTAAGATTGAGAATAAGAATATCACAGGTTTATGAATAACATGACAGACTCCATTTTCTCTCCCTTTTTTTGGCAGCTATTGGTTTTCATCAATCTAAATATATACACATTTGTATGTCTTTTCATTACTTAATTTGCCGTTTCTGATATTGTATTGTATATGAATGCCAATTAAGAGTTAAAAATGGAAGGATTGGAAATTTATTTGGTTAATGAAGCAGAAGCCATTTTTAAAGAATTAAATATAGAATGAGTGGGCATTTGTTTAGTCAATGAAGGAGAAGCTGTTTCTTATTATGATTAAATGGTCATTACTTCCTCTAAATGAACTAGTGGAATTAATTTTCAACAATCAAACGAAAGAAGCAAAAGAGGACAGGAGAAGCCAAAAGAAGAAATGGATGAAAAGAGGCCAAAAAGAGAGTAATTCTTGTCATCTTGTCAAAGAACTATGCCATATCACCTGCCTTATGACCAGAATTAATATTTATATAGATAGATATGAAGCTTGAGTGTTTGTAGGTATTCATCTAAATTTTTGCAAACACCGACTATTCCTTGTTTAAACCTCTAAAAAGTGCTTAATGCACAAATTTCACCGAGTATACTACCCACCAAGCTAACCCTAAGTTAAAACTCAACTAAAGCATGCAAATCATGTGGTAACATATATGGTTCAAAGGCAAGCCATATAGGAATTATCAAAGCAGTGATTAGCTACGCATGAGTTAGTAATTAGGAAATTGCATAAACAAGTGATGAATGAGAAGAAATGGGCTAGTACTCACAAGTCACGACCTGAAAATTGTAGGTACAAATTCCACTGTGTTTTCCGAAGGAAAACAAAGCAACACTAATAACCTCTTCACCCCCCCCCCCCCCCCCCCCCCCAAAAAAAAAAAAAAAAAGAGGACAAGAAGAAAAGACAAACATATATAGATGAATCAAATCATCGGACTTTATTTTATTTCCAACTGGGGTCTAAATCTCCTAAAAATGATTGATCAAATTTAAAAAAGGAAGCTATCTGTTGAGCTTTCTTTGTGCAACTTGCAAAAGGTGCAGGTCATGTAATAATAATCGGTCGTCTCTTGTCATTTACAAAGTTGAATAGTCTAATATTGAGCCATCAATGTAATGGACATCAATCAGAATCATTGGTCCATTGTTGGATATCGAATCTCCCTAACTGGTGGAGCTAAACCTTACTTTATGAGTAACATAGAATACTTAACTTTGACAGTAACATTAGTGAAATAGCTCCTAAATAATTAGTACTATGATATACTGCAAATACTACCTAGGAGTAACATGTCAGGTTAATTCTACTAAAATTTATTTTATGTGCCTAAAAGAAGAATAGAGTTAACTACAATATTTTTTAAGGGGTAGTACACACATACGATTTGAATTGTATTCGTCGGGCCATAGAATTGCAAATATCAGATGGTCGTAAAAAAAATAAATAAATAATCCAAAAAAGCTCCGCAAGATTGGAAACGTTACCATAATGATGATATTAGTTAAAAACTCATGATAGTAGAGTTTATTAATTTAATCTAACAATATGGATTTGTTATGAAGCAACACTTTAATTTACTTCCTTTGCAAAGCCATCATTGTGATTCACAGGAATCTAGTCAATTGAATTACAAAGACTTCACTGCTATGAAAGTTAGTGACATTATCATAGTGATGTCAATCCACTCTTCTTCCACAAATACCCAATACACACCACTTTAAACAGCCACCGATACATGTATCAGAATAGGCTGCGTATATTACACCCTTTAGGGTGCGGTTCTTCCTCGGATCGTATGTGAACGCAGGATGCTTTGTGCACCGGACTATTTTTTTTGCCCTTTACATTTTTAAATTCTCTTTATCATTCCATTGCTCAAATGTTATAGCCCAAGTGTACCATAAAAAATCCCTGATGCAGTAATCTGAAAAAGCAGACCAAATCGTTAGTAGTAATACTTGCGCGTATCCTAGTTAATGTGAACAATTCAGAAAACGTAACAATGGGTTGATTCTGAAATTAGTGGAATATAGCGTCAGCAGCAGCCTGAAAAGTGACTTGAAGGATCAAATTCAGTCAACTTGGCCAAATTGCATCTCTTTTCCTAGATTCAAGATCCTTGCAAAGAAGAAAAATAACAACTGTTATCTGGGCGAACAAAGTCTAACATTAATTGATAAGAAAACGAAACTACATATTAAGTGTATAAAAACTTTTGTTAATGCAAGACATTTTGGGAAAGAAACGTACTAAATTAGTTTAAAATCGACGATATCACCCCATGTTTCAAACTTAGGCCAGCACAACCTCTTCAATTACAAACAGTTTAAAGTGACAGAGAACCTGTGTGACTTGGAGTGGCCTATGCTTCAAGTGACATGGTTTCTTGCCTAATAGTTTGGACTAGATTTAAGAAATAGGGGAGAAAATGGGCAGGGTCTATGCATGCACAAGGCAAGGTGTCCCTTTTTGCCTTTAGTAGAAAAGAAAAAAGAAAAAAAGATCCTGCACTACTCTAAAAGTTGCAGTATTATTAGCTAGTGGAAACCTCAGGCCGAAGTAATCGTCAGAAAGTTCAGTATGGAATTCTATGGAAAATTCTTTACAAAAAACAAGCCCCCTTTTTAAAGTTTTGTGTTTGGCTAGTAAAAGAAAAAAAAAATTGATCAATAACCGAAAGGTTGTATTGATTCCTTCCATTGTTCCATTATTATATATACAAAATGCTAGTAAAAGAACCTTAGATTCCATCTATCACTTACGTCAATTCTCAAGGTCAAAAATATTTTACCAGTTTTCAGTGTTGAAATGAATAGTGTGAAGTGTATTTAATCTTTAAGTAATCTTCTTTAATGAAACAAAGATTCATAGTTAATTAGATATCTACTGCAAAGTTTATTCATGAAGTTTTAACCTTATTGACTATGACAATAGTCACGACTGTAAACAGACTCGTGACACTAATGATCAAATGAAACATTCAACCTCTCGTCGGTCAGTACATTAAGTGTGCTAGCATGCACACAAGCAGAAACATTGTCGACATGATCAAATGAAAGAAGGCAAAATTAATGAGACTAATAAGTAGTAGAAGATTTTCATTTAAATTTTGAAAGCATGACATACAAACTAGACCTTACCAAACTAAACTTTGATTTACAGTACACCAAGATCATAAAACAAAATACTAGACTTAACATTTTTCAACCCTGCCACTGATCCTACGTACCCCTGATCAACCCCATATCTGGTATCTTGTTGATTGAATCTGGAGTTGTGAATTACAATTAGTAATGTCAGTTCCATATCCATCTTGATACTGTGAAACAATCTCACACGGGTGCGCCATGAACTTTTGGCCACCAAAAGATGATCCAAATGGCATCATATCGTCATCACTTGAATTA
Organism: Petunia x hybrida; assembly: GCA_037355625.1. Taxonomy (NCBI): domain Eukaryota; kingdom Viridiplantae; phylum Streptophyta; class Magnoliopsida; order Solanales; family Solanaceae; genus Petunia; species Petunia x hybrida. Next base: position 326,032 of record JBBBVM010000902.1, read on the forward strand.
CTCCAGCAGTTCACTACGTCTGTTATTGTTGTGAATTTCTCGAACGAGGAGGTTGTACAAGAATTTTCTTTAGACACAGATTTAATGTTGTACATATTGTCTTCAGATGTGTCAGCTGTGAAACGAACAGTCGTAATGTCATGGATGCTAGGCCTTCTCTTATCTTTGCCTCCTGAAAGTTGTTGTCTCTGATAGTATTTCTGAGCATGGCTAGCCACTTGAGTTGGTGTTCTTGAGATTACAAGTTTCCTTGATATGTTCCTCCAGTCCCCTTTTCCATACTTCTCAAGGCCCATTAGGAATCTCCTATACCATTTAACAAAAATTTTGATAACATTTAAAATTGGTATTTTGAGTTATTTATCCGAAATTATTTTGAAATAACATTAAATCATTGTGAATTTAGAATCCGAAGACAGCAAAAATACACAAAACAGTTAAAAGGCAACAACTATATTAAGAGAATATGCACCTGTGTTCTTCTTCTGTCCATGGTACACCTTTCTTTCTTTCTTGATCAGAAGATTTGCTTCTCTTTCTAAATGTTTGTAATCCACAATCATCGATCAGTTCTAGCGTAACAGAAGAGGCGAAATAATCAGGACTAGGGACTAATCCAGCTTCAATGTCACAAACATCTGAGACTAGTTCCTTGTATTGATTCATTACATCAAGAACTGACTTTCCAGGGATCATAGCTGCTACCTTAAACCATCTGTTAGGAGTATTCTCATCATATATTGCAATTGCACTTTCAAACATCTTGTTCTCTTCTTTAGTCCATTCTCTACTCTTGCTTTGTTGCATCATCCAACTTGAATTTGATACAAAAGAAGTAGGAAATAAAGTTCCCATGTTCCACTACTTCAAGAAACAGGCCAATAAGTGCTACAAGTATTTGCTTGTGCAATGTACAGAGGACTAGATTTTTATGATACTCAATAGGTATGTAATTCAGAATCATATAGTGTGAATAAAGTATACCTCTTTGAACAGCATCATGGAATAGAGAACTTAGAGAAAAAAGCCAACTTTTTAGATTCAAAAGAATCTTGGAAAAGTAGCAAAAAAAGTAGTAATAACTGATTTTACTACATAGGCATATACCATAGACCCTCCTAAGATCCTATGACTGAAGTAGGACATAGAAGAATTCAAAGATATGATCTGATGAATTAAGAGATTTCAAGAACATAATTATGCTAAAAGAACCAGACTGACTAAAAGTGGAGAAAGAGATTAAATAGAGTAGGCAGGATTTTTTCAAATGGTGTCGGCGTATAATCACAACTCAGGTTGAATATTGATTTGGGTCTAGGACCATAGTATATGAAGATTATAAGGCTTTACTTCTTGTAACAAATCGATGTTTATTTTACATTATTTTCAAGCGTGTCGAACTATATATAATGAATACCTTTAGCATATTGAAAAGTGTCTCTGCCACTTGTGTAACAAAAGTTAGGAAAAAAGAAAAAAGAGGAGACGTCGGGCGATTCTTTGTGTCGACCAGTCATAATAATACGATTCTTGTAGTGCATGCTACACGTTTAGCTCCTGATATTATTAGAGAAGCTGGCCGTAACCTATTACCAAACTGTGTTTAGCCATTAGAAGTAAAAGAAAAATTATCTGCTGAAGGAATAGAGATGTTAACTCTCCTTTTCTTTATCTTTCTGGTGTCTTCATCTTTTTACCTGCTTGTACGAAAAGAGATATTTCCATGTTTAGAGAAACAAAAATATAGCATAATTTTCTTTTATCAGATATAACATCCCATATCTGTTAAGAATATTGTACAAAATTTGTTGATTTCTATCGTTGATGCTTACAAGCTCTTTGGCTAACGTCTTCTCTCAAAATATTTGGCACAATCCGTTCGAGAATCCGAGTGAATGAAACTACTACTATGATTATAAATTGCATTAGCTCTTTAATAATTTTGATGTAAAAGAATTGCAAGTTTTAGAACTGCTATTTAAGTTTTGCATATTCAAATTTTTAAAGTCTAGATTAAAAATTAATCAAATTGACTCACAATATGTGAAAATAGTAAAACAAATTAGGGTGGAGGGATTTGAATGTCGCCCATATTTCATCTGTAGATTTCCCTCAAACCCCTCTAGGATTAACAGGTTTGCAGCAAAGCTCAATGTAGTCTGAGACGGACTGAACCGAAGTTCTGATAGATCAATCTAAAGTGCACAACTAGTGGTAGAGGTAGAAATAAAGCCAAGACAGCTGAATAGTCGCACAAAAAGGGCTCCTTGAGCAAAATTAGTCACATCTAATCAGATGTTTTGTCCATGGTATTAACCATAAGTGATAAGAACAAAAAGATAAACTCCACAGCACATTACAAAATTTAACTCTCAACTATTGAAGGATGAAGATTCGTCATCATTGAAAACCTTGAACTGGCAGACTGAAGCACCCCAAAGCAACCAGTGATTTCATGAATCCACATCCAAGACATCTAAATTCCTGCAGAAGTAAGATCAAAGTTCAGCAACTTCAGATAATATCAAGATGTAGGATGTACAAGAAGGCAATAGCAATTAGTCACAAGAGCATAAGACTGCAGAATACTAATATAACAATTACAAGAAACTTGAGGTTAAACTAATCAGATCATTAACAATCACATGACAAATTAAGATAGGGAAACTAACTTCCAAAACTTTAGAAAACATCTCTTTGCATAACTAGGCTCAAGTTTATTCGGATATGCGTCGCCAATACTCTAGCAAATGTATTTCAACTTACAATAGCATGTTATACCCTCTTTAGGGGATTTAAAAATTCAAAAGAATCTATGTACACTCTCAAGCTCAACCATAGTATTAAAGATGGTTCTCCACCTGAAGCTTAAGTAAATATGTCGTAAGCAACAGTTCGGAAATACTTTTCAATGGAAGATGCAGATATTAAGAATCCTAGAACTAAGTAATTCAAAACAACAGACATGCATCTTCCCCGAGTTTAGGAGCTTAATTCGACGAGTTTAGGAGCTTAATTCGACATAACTAACGCGCGCAATCAAGTAGTAAACAATTCGTTAAATACCAATACATAGCTTATGATTATATTATTGATTCGCTGTTGGTTGATTGTTCTATAATTGATTCTTCCCTTTCCTATGCTAGACAAGAAGGAAAAGACACAAGACTATTGAAAAAATATCTCGAATTGGCCACAATGGGAATTCCATACCATAGGACTCACAGAGATGGTAAAAAGCTTGGGGCTATTCAACCGCCTCCATATTCAAAGGGAACTTTATTGAAATAGCTACACTCATGATGCACTGATTACAAACTTATTAGACGCGTATTATTCATAAAACTGCTATTTTTTGTTTAAGCAACCTAGTCACTATTCAGGCAGTGTAAAAATCCCATTTTTTTCTGAAGGTAACAGTAAATCCCATATTCTAAAATGAAATTAGCCAACCACAGGGGTCCTTTTATACTTCGGGGCAGCGCTATTGCGCCTGCACAGTCGCTTTTGCAACTTTGTGCTTTGCGATAAGCCCCACTAAACGCTTTCTCGCTGAAGGAAGCAGATACTCAGTGCTAACACGCATGCTCAGGCGCTATCGCGCAGGGCATTTCCCAGGCCTCCTGACAGAAATCCCATATTCTAAACTACCTTTTACATATTAATGTACTATGGCCCGAAACATTGTGTCGAAACATAGAGCAAAGCAGCACAACCCACTGGATCACATCGACTTAGCAAATTTGAACAATAGAAAAAGAAAACACAAACAGCTAAACACAGTTACCTTAAATGTTGCTTGGGTACATGAAGACCCTAACCTTAGCTCCCTGCAAGCATTATAATACAATTAAATTTAATCTACCACTAGCACGAACTCCTTAATAATAGGATCAAATCAACGAATTAGCGTATATTAACAAAATGTAGTACCATGGACTTAGGAGGCAAATTGGACTTGAACTTAGCTCTAACAACACCACTGTTACCATGAGGTCTACAAACTTTACCCCAAATACAACGATAATGCGAGTTTTCCTTTTTTGTCTTAGCTTTGTAAATGTACGCCATTTTCTTCCCAAGGTACCAGTCTACTTCTTCCTTAGTGTTCACTCCTTCAATCTGAATTAAAGACGTATTCGGATACTGGTTCGATTTCGACCTACATAACAACAAAGTAACAATTTAACATTCATAATATCTAGTAAAACAACAACATAATATCTAGTGGGGTCCAAGGATGGTGAGATGTAAGCAGACTTTACCCTACCCGTGGAGAGACTGTTTCAGATAGACTGTCGGCTAAAGATCATAATATCTAGTATATTCTAATTTATAAGTATAGTAAAGTGTTAGATAAAAATATTTACCTTTTGTAGCCAAGAACAGTTCCTCGGACATATAGTCTAAAAAAATAGAAAACATGGGGTTGGTTAGATTTTTGTAAATAAAAGATGATGGGACGTTGTAAAATGTAATATGAAGAAGTACTACCTGACACGTTCACCTTGACGACCCTTCACCATTTTTTTGATTGAGGCTGCGGTTGTGTGAAGGAAATGTGAAGAGGAAAGCTAAACCCTAGATGAGTTTTTGTGGGTATTTATGTGGTTGGGTGGGGAGTTGGGTTTTGTGATAAATGGATGGGCTGGGGGCTAGCTGCTCAAGTTGTTTAATTTTGATTGACTAGCCAGTTTTCGCACCACACTGAAAGAATCAGTCACCAATTATAAACTTTTAGAAAAGTAGTTAGATTTTAAAAATATGTATTTTTCTAAGAGTAGACACAGTACAGACATTTGAGAATTTGAACAAAAATCTAGTAAAAAAATTTTGGAGTCAAATTCAAAGTTCCAAAAAAAATTTCTTAGAACTTCATATTTAAAGTCATTATATATTTTTACTGGACTTTTTGAATCTAGCTAGTATTTTAAAAATTTTGAAATGCTGACTAGTTTTCATTTAATGCGATGCAAACAGACTTGGGGGCCAAGTTTTTACATTCGGCTTGAGAAGGATGGACTTGGGCCATATTAACTTTTGTCCCCATTTTTAAAAGTTTTGTACATCTAGCTAAACTTGTGAACAAAGTAAGAAGATATGTAGAATGAATATCATTTGAAGTTTAGTTTGTCTAACAAAACATCTAAATAATTTAATAACTCAGTCAAGATTTGCTCAAATGTGGAATGCTTTGTGTAACCACTATCTTTTTTTAGTCAAGATTTGCTCATATAAGATTTATAACAAATTTATACGGGACAAGGTGAGGGCAGCCTTCGTGGTGGACAAGTTGCAGAAAATGAGGTTGAGATGGTTCAAACATGTTAAAAAAAAGGAGTGTGGATGTCTTGGTGAGGAGATGCGAGAGGTTGGCAATTATGGGTCTAAAGAGAGGTAGAAGTAGACTAAAAAAGAGTTGGAGAAAGTTGATTAGACAGGTCATGACACACCTATAGCACACCGATGACATGGTCCTAGATAGAAGATGATTAGTAGGTAGTCGAGCGTTTTCTTCTCTTTTTGATTGTGAAAAATGGTTTCATGTACTAGTAGTATTAAGTATTAGGAGTACCATACTTCTTAAAAATAAACACTTTGTAATTTTCAGAACTAACTCTACTTTTCCCAAAACCTTGGTCTATATCGAAGATGTAGGATGAAGTACATAAGGAAAATAGCTTAGAGAGCTAAGTATATATTTTTCCTATATCAGAAAGCTTTTCTCAATCCTCTAAAAAAATCTCTGTGTTGATGGACCGTGGTCTTTACCGTTTTTCGACATCCTATTTAATTACATGTATTTGCCTTTTTGGCAAAAGAAACTACTTACTCCACGACTCAACAATTCTTAATTACCGCTAATTATTAGAGTTTTACATTGGGTGTACCTCATTACTCGGAGCCATTACTCAAAATGGAAAAAAAGAACAACCGAAACTGGAAATGGGCAAAATGGCTTGAGTAAATAAACAACATGGGGATGAAGACGATGTCATTAACGTTTCATCTCAACATGCAGAATATAATTCTCCTCTCTATTTCCATGTCTCTCTTCAACTAATCACCATTTTCCCTGTATATTTTCATTCTTGTAACTCCCCCTTTTTTTCTTTTTTTTTTTTTAAATTTATCTATGATGCCTAATGGTGAATATTCACCATTGGCCGCGAATATTAAAACTCGTCGAAGATCAGTTGAATACGCGGAGGAAGATGGTAATGGGAAAGTTGATTTTCACGCAAGAAACCATCACCATAGAAGAACGGTTTCCCTAATTATAACAAAATATATGAGGCCAGGAAAGAACCTAAGGAGTTGGATTTTTGGTGTTCTAATGTTACTAGTGGTTTCCACCATGTTTGTGAAGATAGTTTTGATACAAATATTTCTTAGAGTTAATGCCACGATGAGTTCCCATGATTTCTTGCAACTTCCACGTTCTAATCATGAAGGGACGAGAGGAACAGGAAACCTCATGCATGCAAAGGTTTAAAATTTTGATTATGAAAAGTATATGTGCATGGCTATAATCTCATTTATTTATTCCAAAGTCTCGTCTTTATATATGACGTATGCAGAATTTTGTGCAAGTGATGTCGATCTATTGTCACAATTCGACTTTTAAGTGGTCTAGAATTATGGTGATTTTAAGACTTCTTATTCCAAAGTAGTCACATTTAATTTATATTAGTCTCAACCAGTACTAGCATAGTGGAGTATATATCTTCATTTTTTTAGATATTACTTACAATAATAAAATTTTGTTTTTTGCGAAATGGTGTCGTATGATATATATATCATACCCTTCACTAGAGGCGTCTCTGCTGCTGCTGTTTACAGTATGACCAATTTTTTCCATTTTCTTGGTTTCCACAAAATCAAAATTTTATTGTATTTTCGACCTTTCTCAAAAACTAAATATGTAGAAACATCAGTGAGGTATCACTTTAGTTTTCATAAAAAGATGTATTTACAGAAATCGACCCCAAAATAGATTCTTTAGTGATGATTGTTTTCACAAACTTTGGTTACGCGAGTTTACTTGGAATATTTTGTAAAAGTAGTAGTATTATGTTGTGAATGATATTGTATTTGTACTCATCTATGGCTTGTGCCCGTTGTCTCCTTAGAGCAGTGAAATATGGACAAACCGTGGAAGTGAAAAGTATTATAAATGCGTTGATCGATCAAGGAAAGAGATAAGTATGTCAACTTATTAATGCTTTCATATTTTGGCTTAGCTTATTGAATTTTACACCTTTTCATTTTTGTCATTTTTGTATTTTAAATCTCTCTCAGGAGACAAAACTATCAGTAATGGCTATATTTTGATTCATGCAAATGGTGGACTTAACCAAATGAGAACTGGGGTAAGATTTTATTGCCAGCTTTTGGTTTAATAGTTTTTAGTTTTTAATATTGTGTATGAGTTTAATTTTTCTCTGCTTATAGGGCAAAGTGTTTTACACAATCGAGTTATAAAACTAACTAGATGCAACTATTTACATGTAACCTGCTACAATCGGTCAAACTACACCAATTTCGCCATAGCTTATGATTTCCGTAAGTTTAGTAACTCATTGAAAAATCAAGTTGTATAAGTACTTAAATCAACCATGTTGTAAGCACTTCATTAAATTATTATACCCCATCGTCTCATTTTATGTGAGCGTCCGCACAAAGTTTAAGAGGAAAAGAAACACTTTTCGAATTTGTAGTCTTAAACATTACATTAATAGTATACTAAGAATTTCAGTTAGTTTACACTAATGTAAGGCCCCTTACTCTTCTTTATGGCATCTCTTTTCAGGATATGGTTGAATCTCTGTTTTTAGTTCCACTATCTAGTCCATGAACATATGAAGTCTTGTTTCTGAAGTGGACCAATTCGTTAAATGTATCACCAAATCATTTTCCATAGACACAATGACATGAGATGAGTTAATCTTTTGGGAAGACACTAACAGTGAAATACTGTCACATAAAATGGAACAAAGGAGTATTGAGTTTTGTCATGAATTATACAGAGGACTAAAAGTTTAGAACTTTGTTAGCTAAAAATCTGTGTAAACACAACATAATTCATGCATGCATGTAGTAGGTCAATATAATTGAACCAAGCCTGGACTAGGCAGGCTTCATTTTTCACCTTTTTCACTTTCTAGAAGTGACTACTAGTAATAGCTCATTTCCACTAAACTTTGATGCAGATCAGCGATATGGTAGCTGTAGCAAAACTAATGAATGCCAGCTTGGTTCTTCCTTTGTTAGATCACAAATCCTTTTGGACAGATCCAAGGTGCAAATATAAGTTCATTCTCCTTTTCTGATTTGAAATAAAGAGAGAAAACAAAGTGAAATGCATCTAACACCTGTTCAAATTAGTTGTGTTTTACAGTGAATTCAAAGATATCTTTGACTGGAAGCACTTCAGAAAAGCTTTAGAAGATGATGTTGAAGTATTGGAGTCTCTTCCTCCAAGTGTTGCAAGTGTGAAACCTCTTATGAAGGCACCTGTGTCTTGGTCAAAGGCATGCTTCATATCCCAAACTCTCCATCAGAAAAAAAATATGTGGCTTGATATCTAAAGAGAGTTTAATTTTGTGCAGGCCAGTTACTATAGCAGAGAGATTCTGAAGCTACTGAAGAAACACAAAGTAATAGAATTCACTCACACTGATTCGCGACTCGCTAACAATGGTGTCCCAGATTCAATCCAAAAGCTCCGGTGCCATGCCATGTATCAAGCACTTCGTTTTACTGAGGACATTGAAGAACTTGGAACTAAGTTTGTAAGAAGACTCAAGGAAAATGGCAAACCATATATAGCTCTCCATTTAAGGTACAAGAATGCCGGCATATTCATACTCCTTACGCTTCATTTTCAATGGTTGGGTTTGACTGACGCAGAGTTTAATAAAGAAAAAAAGGACCTTTGGCACATACCAAAAGTACTTAAAACTTGTGGTATTTAACCTTCCATGACTTATGTGGCTATAAAACATGTTGTCAAAGGTAAAATATGATGCTTAAAGTTGAAGAGTTCCTAAATATAAAAAGGTGTCTTTTATTTTTGAACATACTAAAAAGAAAGGAGCTTATAAAATGAAACAAAGGGAGTACACTTACTATCGATCTTCTTTAATAACTATAAAGTTACATTCATGACAGATATGAAAAAGATATGCTGGCTTTCACAGGCTGCAATCACAATCTTACCAGAAGGGAAGCTGAGGAGCTTAGAAATTTAAGGTACAAAACCAAGCATTGGAGAGAGAAAAGGATAAATGGAACAGAAAAGCGGCTTCAAGGGGGTTGTCCCATGACACCTCGAGAGGCTGCCTTGTTTCTAGAGGCAATGGGATATCCATCCAACACCAAAATCTGCATAGTTGCAGGAGAGATTTTTGGCGAAAATGGATTGAAGGCTCTTCAAGAAAGGTACCCGAATATATTCACTCATTCCACTTTGGCAACGGACCAAGAGTTGGAACCTTTCAAGCAAAAGCAGAATCAGCTTGCTGCATTAGACTATATCATAGCTCTTCATAGTGATGTTTTCGTCTACACCTATGACGGGAATATGGCCAAAGCAGTTCGTGGTCATCGCCTATTTGAAGGCTTTCGGAAAACCATCAATCCTGACAAGTAAGTAAATCAACGGCCAGGGAGTAGTTAAATAGTTTGTTCACTTCTTGTCAGTTCTTTCTTTGACATATTAGACTTCTTTCAGGCAGAATATTGTTAGACTTATCGATGAAATGGACATCAAGAAGCTGACTTGGGAAGAATTTGCGTTTAAAATCAGGAGCTTACATGTAAACAGGACAGGAGCACCAAATGCTCGAGTTGTTGGGGTTTCACCAAAACTGGAGGAAAATTTCTATGCAAATCCTTTCCCTGGTTGTGTTTGTCTCAGACCAGAAGCAAAGAGCAGATGACCCCAATAGAAGGCAAGAAAGAAGTTCCTAATTGCATATAGGCTTCCAGTGGCTACAGTTTGATATCCCAGTCGCCTCAGAATCAGATGGGAAAGAGCCAACATACCAGTGTTTTCAAGCCAGATCAGATACTATGCCAATTATACATTTAGAACGGGAAAATGCAAGAAAATCAAGCATTACCTCAATAGACAGATGCTTTTACAGAAATGGAGTTTAACATCTCAGCAATCAAATTATTTAAGCATACTTATCGTCACCTTGGATGAAGCTAAAGTACAGAACCATTTGCACTTAAAAATATATGCAATTCAATATGCCTTCATGAATTCCTAGACGTTATTTGTGGGGTGAAGCATGATACATTCAGATACTTCAGTACCCTCTTAATTACAGGACAGTAGCAGTAGCACTGCAGCGCATATGCAAAACAATAGACAGAGAAGTACTCGATTGCTGCCTCAAAAGTTTCTGGTGAACTTATGTGCCGTGTTCTATATAGAAATCATTTCTAGTAAATCATGCAGTTAACTACACCAATCTAAGGCAATCAAAATTGAGGAAATGAGAACACTATAGAAACAGCTAATATGAACTTCTGTTATTGCTAATTCCGCTGAGTGACTGATGACAGCTCTTTGTTTCAGAGCACTATGAGTGAAAACCAAAATGAACTAGAGAAAGAGCAGTTTGTAAATCAATAAGCAAAAGTGAAAGAAGGGGGGAGGGGGTGCTAATGAGCGACAATAAGCCAACAAAAGGTCTCAGCGCACCAACTGTCAAACACATGTAATGGAACATGTTACCAGTTCAAGAATGCTAGCTGATAAAGTGTAACTATATGCAACCCACCTTGAGTAAAAATGTTTCTTTTGCTGTTAATGTCACACTGGAATCTAGAATCTTGTTCAGACAAGTAATGGTCAAGCCTAGGTGCCAATGCAACTGATTCAGCCGTATAGAGGATTTTTTATTGATTAGCTTCTTCTTTTAGTTTAATCTTCAAAACCAGCCATGTGTTTCTCCAAAGTAGCTATTTGTTTGTATCTAGAAAATCTGTAGCCTGTAGGCTTCTGTTTGAAACAGATCCAACTGCAATCACTGCCTACTAATTTCACCACGAAGCTATGTTACGTATCTTCCTTATCTCTCATTTATCTAGTGTGACATGTACTTTTCCCTGAATTCTCCTTAGGTGGTAGTTATGGGGTTGGTTATCTAAGGAAGCTCCATGCTATTTTTCTGCACAAAAAGAGAATCACTGCTTAAACTGTGTGCGCATAACTTTAGAGGAGCTTCATTATTCCTACAATCGAGAAATTCTTGAGGGTCAGTGGTACACGGTTCGAAACTCAGTAAATAATAGTTTCACCCTCTACCCTTCTCTTCTTAAATATCAAGTTGTGTCAAAGTTCGAACCCGTAACGTGCGCCTAACTCATACATCATACTGAGCTCTTTAACTTGCACAAATTATTCAAAAGTACTTGGATTGAAGAATATACTTTTCAACATATTCCTTGCCTTTGAATAATTGGAATGTTGTGCAATCCATTATTTCAAAGTTTCCCAGCAGGAAAATATTTCTTGGCAAACCCACCATCATTTTGAAGTTCTAATAAAACCATTTTACTTCCTTTTAATTTTCAGTCTTAACAAGCATTATGACCATTAAAAAGAAGGTCGTAACAAACACCGGACATAATGTAGGAGAATCAATAACAATTTAATCCCCACTAGTTGGCATACTTATATGTATCTTTTCTTTCTACTGTGTTATATTGTTAGCTAAGTTTGTATTGATTTCACAAGATATATGTCATTTGACTCAATTTTTTTCCATGCAATATTTTCTTTTTTTTGATAATCAAGAAAGTCCTGAGGACCACTAGGACTTTTCCACTTATATACCTTGTATAACATACACAAATTGTAACTTCAATGTACAAGTATAAAATTCAACTTTAGATAAACATCAATGAAATTCATATACGGTACCTGAAACTGGCAATCGGCAATGGAGAAAAATTGTATCCTACCATTTTCTCCTAAATAAAAACATGAGATCTACAAGCCGTATGCAAGTATAATTCGTTTCGTTTTCGTTTAATATCCTTCAAGTAAAAAGTATTTCTCGTCCTATTTTAGTTGTCGCTTTAGCTCAAAATATTTGTTACTTTAATAATTCAAGACTGAATGTTACTAGTTGTTTCTAACTATACACTTAATCAGTAAAAAAGTAGAAGTTTTTTTAATACTAATCAATTCTTAAAAAGCATTTCATACATTAATTTGGAAAAATATATATTACTGTATTTATTATTTTTTTTATGTACGTGAAAAATTTAAAGCGACAACTAAAATGGACAGAACGAGTATTTTCGGTAACTATAAGGGTACATTCAGAAATAAGAAAAGAAAGTTCCTTTTCCTAAAAAATTAGATACATTTTCCTTAATTTCTCTCAAGAAGCTTTTCTTTCTTGTTCAATTTTCCCATCAATTTAACGGTGAGTCCTTTTAATCATATTTTCCCTTGAGTTTAAATTTCATTTAGCCTAAATCATACAAACACAAGAATTGTTAAAAAAAAAGGGAATAGTTTGCTTAATTACTTGTTGGGTTTCAATTTATGTGCAAAGAATAGGTTTTTAAAGAAGAAAACTTGGATCTGTTTAAGTTTGCTTAATTACTTATGGATCTTTTTTAAAGATTACATTGATATGATATGTGTTAGGACTTGGGCTAATCTTTAAACTAGAAGATTTTATGCTATTATGGATCAGTTATTACTGTGTACTGTAATCTATCACTAATGCTGATGAATTTATTTGAAAAGTTTGGATCTTGAAATGTTATAGGGGTATAGTCATGGGGATCTTTTTCCAAACCCATATTCAAAACTGTTTTTCTTGAGCTGAGCGTCTATTGGAAATAGCCTCTCTACTTCGAGGTAGGGGTAAACTCTGCGTACACCCCACCCTCCCAATATCCCACTTGTGGGATCATGCTGGGTATGTTGTTTTATGTTAGTGACTTTAAATGGAATAACATGGTTAAAAAGGATTAATATTGCGGAACTTAACTTGTTTAGGTCTGAGGCGTAGTAGTAGTAGTTGTTGTTATGGTATAGTAGGTAGTAATAGTGATAATAGTTAGTAGTTGTTGTTATGCCAAACCCAACTTGTTTAGGATTCGGTCTTTCTGGTCCATTAGTTGGTAGGTCTTAACTTTTAGGCTAGGTCTCTTTACGGTTAGAGGGTCGTGACCCTATGGTTACGAATGTTACGACGGTCTACTGGTCTAGGTTTATGGATGGATTCCGTCAGCGGAAGCCCCTTCAACTCAATCAATATCAACAAGATGCCGTGACTGCCTAGGCTTGGTTTATTTTGTCATAAAAGAAAGTAGGTTTTGTGGGTTCATTGATTAGATTTAATAACAAATAGAGAGAATGCTAACACTAATTAAGATGAGCTATAGATGGGATTCTAGCAGTTTTGATCTAATTTAAATGGGTTAAGAAGCAAAATGAACAAAAAATGTGCTCTGGGTTGATAATGACTGTGTTCAGATCTGTAATATGGGCAGTTAACCACATTAATACTTGATGGGTAATCTGTTGTTGAGAAATTTGATGAATCAATAAGGCTATGTCAAATCACAAACTAACTGGGTTGGAATATTTTGTTTGTATGAGCAACTTGATAATTTGTGAAATATTATTGACCGTTTCCACCTGCCCCTAGGGCTTTGGTCTAGTAGTAACTAGTAAGAGCGCGTGATGTCTAGGGTAAGCTGCATGTCACGAGTTCGATCCCTACTGTAGGGTCTCTACAAGCCGCCATAGGCTTTTTTGGTATTTAAGTGGAGAAGGTAGAGGGGCAAGCCCATTGTCCACCTAGTTTTGACACTGATCCTTCGGTATTTCTCAGTTACTAAAAAAAATGACTGTTTCCACAAATCTTGTTTTAGTAGAATAGCTATGTATATACAGACTACATTTTCTTAACCTTCTAGATTGCGATGTTGGGTTATCTTCTTTATACGTGCTAGCTAATATAGAAAGATTTTACTAATAGGTGAGATATGAGAACAGATTCTTGTGAAAGGAGATACTAAATTTTTTATGAGAACATAATTCAGGACATGGGTTTGTGGACATTACTTGAGGGCTGCCTACTTCTTGCAAATGCACTTGCAATATTGAACGAAGATCGTTTTCTTGCTCCGAGAGGATGGAGCTTCCAGGAATATTCAGGGGTCAGGAGAAATTCCTTCAAGGGCCAACTACTTGGTCTTATTTATGCAACTCAATATTTGAGAGTTCTTCTCATACTCCTCAACACACTCTGTATTGTTGTAAAGTTTGTATCTGGATGATGATTCTTGTGTGAGGTATGCCTGTTTAAATTGGTTGTTACATTTTTAGATTTATGTATATTTGGTCAACTATTTCTGGTTACAACTTAACAAAAGGAAGGGTTAGTCGACCAATTCTATATATGGACTTGGTTTGATGTTTAACCTTTGAAATAATCCTGGGATCCATAAAATAAGGCACCCTTGGTATTTGCTGCATAATGTAGCTGATGATGTCCATGATATATAGTGGGTGGGACAGGTTCATCGCTTGCAATATCTGGAGGTTACATTGTGCAGTTTTGTACTTTTCTGTCATTTCCTTGCAGTGGGGATAGTTATTTTGCACAAAATAGTCAGTGGGTGGCCAGTTTCTGAACTACAGTTTCGTGAAAGCTAATGTTCAACAGTGCATCTGGAATATATCTCTGTTCCTTACATTTCATGCATTTGTTTCACTTACCAGGAGATTGAGTATGTTGTTACAATCAAATAAGATCAACCATGATGTTTAATGCATTACATATTTACTGATAGCAGCATACAATTAATTTAATGATTTATAATTAAAATTCAATTGTTTGAATCAATCTTTTTTTGTATTTGCAGACACTACAGTTCACAGATCGAAGGGTGCAGAAAGCTTCCTTGAACAAACGCAGTAACTCTAGTCGCATTCTGTTAGGAAACCTGATGAACTGATTTTTTTCCATTTAGTTTAGATTATTAAATTATTTCACGGTTTTTATGAACAGCTGTTGTAAAATAGGTCATCAGTGTTCTTATTCAAGAATTATCTTCCGAGAGTCTAAGCTCTCTTTTGGGTTGCTGTATGCCTGTATCTTTTGAACGCATATAAGGTATTGTCCTGCATCTCTTGCTAACTTGATGTTATTTCTGATGCTTTTTTTTTTCCCCGGAAAATTACCTTTTCTGGATATGAGTATGGATGGAGAAAGCCTCATCTTGTGATGAAGGAGACTTGTAGTTAGGATTGTAATAGTGATGAATAAAGACTCGATCTTTAACGTTACACTTTCTTTGCTTTGGAAAACCTGAACCTTGTTATGCAGCTTCATATGTTGACTGATATTTTCATGCATACCAGTTCCTAAGCTGATTAAAGTTATGCTAGTTTAGAATGTTTGTACCCTTCACAATAAAGAAGGTACAGAACTTTGTAATTCAAGCCCTTTGTTCTGGCCTTGGGGAATAGCTCAGTGGCCAAATGCTACAGTTTCAACTACAGTGTCGTTATTTCAAATTCTAATGGGTCTTTTGCCACTGTTGCTTAGTTCGCCCTTCCTCAGTCCCCTATTAAACCATGAGCCGGAGCCGGGGAAAGATTCACTTGCAGTAGATACTGATACAAGACCTTTTACTTGTGTCGAATAATACTGAATACTTGCTAATGAAAGTTCGCTTGATTATGAAAGTTCTTCTAGTCGTAGAGTTCTTCCCTGGAAAAATTAAGATAGAGCTACTTGGCAGCAGCATCAGGAGTTACTGCTATGTCCTCGTCCTGCCTTTCTGTTTCTGGATTTCATCAATCCTTTGTAACCATCCTCTTCCTGTCTGTTGGAGCGAATTGGATGATCGGGCCGAGGGCTGCCCCCTCTTCCCCTCACTCTCCTTTCCCTAATATGAACCTTGAGTCATCAAAGCCTTTCTGACTCGGCCTGGCCCGGTCGCCCTACGCGACTGGGATTAGAGTTCTGATAGACTACTGAAACAAGAAGTGACACCATCCCACATCTAGCAGCTTTCCTCATTCAAATGTCCAGATGAATGTACTTAAAAACCTTTTAACATTTTACCCTCTCAATCTGAGATCTCATTACAACACAAGTATCTAACTAAATGGACAAATATTTACCTCTTCAAGGAGGAAAAAACCATAACCCTCTTATTCTAATAGTAAAGATGCAATATTTGAATACAATTAACATCCTGAACATGAGAGACATCCCCATCCAATTAACATCAAACGAATTATAAATCAGCAAATGCATGGTAAGTGTTAGAGTCCATGACAATAAGTCTTACAGAAGCTACTAATGCAACAACAGCTATGCAACTGAAGAAAACAGTATTGAACCAGTGCCAACTCTTTTGTAACGACGAAAGCTGCTTTCTCATAGCAACAATGTACATGTGGTTGGGAAGAATAAATGTGAGTGGAATTATACTGATAGCACCAGTGAAACTCATGAAATCTCCAAGAAAAGGTAACAAAGCTGACAGGAAAATGGTCATTGCTAGATAACCACCTCTAACTACAGTTCTGAATGCCAGGTTTCGAAAAGCCACTGCACTTCCTTTAATTCCATATTTGGTATCCATGTACTCATACGTTGGACTTGCATATACCTGCAGTGAGAAATTAGGCAAAGGTTTAGAGTGAACAGATTGGACATGTATGTATAAGTGAGGATTCTTCAAATCAGAGAAATAGCGTGTCAATAAGTTAGTTTTACGTTTATTGAACTTTACTCACAATAATAGTAAGTGAAAATTATTTGAATTATTAAAATGAATTATGTGCAAAATTCTAAGAAAATTCAGGACGTAAAAGTTCCGGCTCAAAAAAACACAAATGATAGAAATAAAAATCCACTCTGTAAAATTTTGACTACCTACATTTGTAAAACAAAAGCCAATTAAAAACATTTAAGTGAAACTAAAAAAAGAAGAAAAATCGATTATACAGAAAATTTTCATGGTCTTTTATCTTCTTAGCTATTCATGTTTAAAGTGGGTAACGTTTAGTGACCATACATGAAATTAACCCATCCAAAACATCTTACTAGAGAATGACCAAATAAGTATTACAAGATGAAAACATAGTGTTCTTACATGCAAAGCAATGATGGATTGCAAGAAAGCAGCAAGGTTGGCTAAGCCCCTCACCCAAACAGGGCCAGTGACATTGTTGAGCAAATATGATGATGAATTGGACCCATATGCCCAATACCCCATGTAAGTAACAGCATGCACAGGCACAGCTCCTATAGTAAACTGAAAATATAGGGCTTTCAACATATTGTCAACTGCAGGTGCCCTTGCGGTAGCCTGTCACATAATGTATTCAACAATGTTATCAGGACAAAATGAAATTAAACAACAAATAAGTGCAGATAATATCGAACTAATTGTACCTCAAGCACATGTCCAGGGTTCAAGTTTCACATAGTATTACAGTATATTCAAGTGTACCTCGACAAGAGTTTGCAAAGTTTTAGCCTAGTTACCTGGATCTCTGGGATCATTCCTGTGTTAAATACAAAAACAAGAGTTGCAACTGCACCAATAGTTGTAAAAGTTTTGCTTGTTGTGGATCCTGGAATGTTGTAGTCCCTAGGAGGAGCATTAATACCTGTAATTTAGCGAAAAAACATGAGAAGTATATTAAGCACATTAGTTCCTCCAACAATTAAGTCAAAACGCAGGACGTAGTTGCTTAGATAAAGATTTTCTCCTTTTGTTCAATTCAGTTAAAGACATTATTCGTTCCTTGGAGAATATTTGAACATTAAAATGTAGCGCTTAAATTAATTTGATTCTTGTGATGTTGTTAGACATTGAGGAGAAGTATTAATGCATACCATCTCTAAGAGACAAAGCAAAGGCGATTGTGAAATACACTATACTGAAGAATGTTGAAACTGCCAACCAAACTCTTAATGCTGACAAATGGGGCACAGCAATGGCAAAAAACACACATGCCAATCCAGCAATTACAATGAAGTAAGCTAGCTTCATTTTATGATCGTCAGTAAAGAGAAGATAGAAAGCCTGCCAATATAATATATAATTTGTTTCAGTGTCATTTCTATTAATTAGAAAATTTATACTAGGAATTACTAACTTCTCAAGATCAATTTCCTCTTAAATATAGGGTATGCATCGTACCTTTAAGGCCTGTCCACCCAAAATGATAAATCCAATATTTATCAAGAAAAGATTTGCATATTGTAATCCCCAGACAACTACATAAGCTTTGCGACCTGCATCAACCAATATAACGTTTACCTAAGTTTTAAATTGAAATCGTAAACATCAAAGCAACAAAAATAAATTGAGATGTTAAAAGGCTCTATCAACCAACTAATGCTATATATTATGTAATATTCATTTGTCATACCATACATAAATCCTGCGAGATCTCTATATCTGATATGCCTCTTTTCACCATATTCATGGATCTTGGCCATAAGAGTACTCGCATACAATGATATAACTGTCGATAAAACGAGACCTGTCACACCACCAATCCAACCCAGAGGAACCATTATTGTGCCAGCATATCCTAGAGCATAGGCACAGTTGACACTAGTGCTGAGAACAAGTCCCACCTGAAACCATGAATCTACATTTTGCAAAAACACATAACACTGTTACTGTTTTGGGTTAGCTTATATTCATAAGATTAAGCACTTTCTGGGTTAGTTTTTGAAAAAGCGAAAATTGCTCTTAATCCAAGTACATTTGAGCTTAAACATGCATGCTAAAGTCAGACTTATCTATGAAAAACTCATTCAGTATAATAACATTTCATTGCAACAACCAATATTATTTGGAATCAAATTTTTATGTTATATTTTACCAGTTTATATCAATTATGACAACAACAACATAACTTTATTATTATAGTCGTGCACTCGTTATAAAATTGACTGACAACTCTATACTCAAATATGATTGATTTTGCCTTTCACTACAATAGTGCTAATTCCGATTGATTTTCCTAAATTTACCACAATTAATTGTAGATTTATTACCAATGCATTAACTTTTCTGCTTACCTTTCTGAAAAATGCATTAGCTTTTTAATTTTTTTAATTTATAGTTAATGAATATGAGTATCTTAGTAAATATTTGTTTTCTTTTGTAGCATTAGAAGTTTGGAAAAATGAGTTTTTGTGGATTCTTTTGTCTATAATAGTTAAATAAAATTTAAACGTCGAATACTATTATTATAAGTGTACAACATATATAAGATAAATATGGAAGCGAACGAAAATTTAGATAAATGATGTTTGGTTGTATTGATTCTTCAATTCACATGTAAGAATTCGTCCACAACCTACCATGAAAGCCCAAGTAGTTTTTTTTTTTTTTTTTTTTTTTTTTTTTTTTTTTTTTTTTTTTTTGTCTTACGACTAGTATTTACTTTATGAGGATGTGATGGAAACAAAACTAAGCAAAGGACTATGTTGGACTTGCATTAAAGTTCTCTCCTTTTTCCTTTTAATTCTTTTAGGTGCGACACAGAGAATTTTATGTATTAACTTGAACAAGATTCATAATTCCAAGGTATTTGATACTGTGTTGAGTCTCACATCGGTGGATTAAGGGAGATTTGAACTTTTTATATGGTGTTGGCTAATTCTCATCTCTTGAGTTAGCTTTTGGAGTTGAGTTACGTACATACTCTACTATCAGCAAACACTTATACAAAATAATCCATTATAATTTGAAAAGACGAAAATGACTCAACAAACTCTTTGTAGATTTCTTTCCTATGAAAAGGTATATATGGCATATTCCAACTAACGAAATTAAAGATCAAGATAATGGAGAAGAAATGATTACAAGCTAGGGAAAGAGAGAAACCTTGACCAATCTGATGAAGCGTTTCAGGAACTTCAACATCAAAAGATTGTGAGGGGCTAGAAATAACAGACACCTCTTTGTTGTATTCGTCTTCTCCCATTATTGTGTGTCTCAAAGAATATCCAGTGCAGCCAATGGGAGAGATTAAGCAGAGGTGTCTGTCACTTCTTCAACAGATATCACTATAAATAGTAGTGGACTGAGAAGTTTATGAAAAGTTTGGATTATATATAAAAGTTTGTGATAAAAGTAATATATAATATATATATATATATATTATATATATATATATATGGGGTCACCGAAGGTTGTGGTGGAGTGGTAGGTACTCCTCAATCTTTAATCAGAGGTCTCAGGTTTGAGCTTTGGAAATGAAGTTAGTTGAGAAGATTTGGGGGAAGGTACCCTTCAAGTCTTCATTTAAAAAAAGGTGCCTTTGGTAGGGAGTATTTTTACCCCCAATGTTGGACCTCCTAGCACGAATCCAGATTAGTCGAGATCCAATATGAGTACTGAATATCATATCAGGTGGGATACTAAAAAAAAAGATATATGTATATGGCCCACGGTAACCCGAGCTTGGAGATGATCAAGAAACGAGTTCAGTGCAATGAGTAAAAGAATCAACAACTTGAACCCAGCCTCTTAAATCAATTTTGTAATTATACCATTTTTGAGTTAATACAAATCAGATTGGACATCGATCACCTCCTCAAAGAAAGAATAGTTCGTTGTACTATGTATTACTCCAAAAGTTTAATGAGCCAACTACAAGAAATTCAGTTTACACACACATGTGGCCTAAATTGTAGGTAAACCGTTTGTTCATAAAATTTGTGACTAAAGTTTGGGATAATATTTCAAATCTTTTTCTTTTTATACAATTTGTTCAAAATTTGAAAACAAAATCTTTAAATTTGAAAGTTTTTGGAATTTTTCTTTCTACTCACAAACTTCAACTTTTCTTTAAGTGAAATGTATGTCCAAACGCAACTTCAAGTTTTAAAAATTATTTTTTAAACTCAACTTCATAAATTCAAATTTTAGACCTAGATAATTAGCTCTTACCACAACAAATAAAGATTCCCTCAACTACTTGCTGGCTTCACTGGTCGATCGATGGGCAAGAAACATTGGCACAGAGCTACCAATGACAAGATTGGTACAAACTTACTTCTATCTCGATGTTTTATACCTAATCATAAATGCAAGATATGTATCTTGTACAACACGTACTTATCACTTAACCATTTCTTACTTTAATTTTTAACTAGTATTTTACTAACAATGATCGTTTAATATATTCTCAACTCTTTAAAATAATTGGGGCTTAATTGCTTAATTTTTTCCTCATAAATACATATACCTTGTCATTGCTAATTTTATCTCTCTCCCAATGTGGGGGGAGGGGGAATAAAGCAAGTGTAGGGCCATCAAGTTAACAGAAAGATTTCCCTTGATGAAACAAATGCTGTTAAAGGGGTTCATTGCTGGATGCCTGGATAAAGTTAGTATAATCCTAACCCATTGATTTGAATATTTGATCACATATTTCATGTGGACTACAAATAGAGATAAGACACTGTCTCATTAAGGAAATGGAGTGACCAAGCTCAGCACTACACGTCTAAGTTCTAACGAGACTACATAACTTTCAATATGTGGATTGTATCCATTACCAGAAGAATGAATCATCATACGTGGTTGATGAATATGAAAGTATAAGAGGGGCCAGTTGAACTAATACAATTACGTATTCGACTTAAATTTAGAACGTTTTTTGAAAATAACTTTTACAAAATCTCTTTTACCACAAAATTACCAAAACTTCGTAAATATTGAGAAATCAATAAATAATTGTTCTCGTTTTGAAAGCTTCTCTTTGCAGTAGATATATACGAATTCAATTGTATTGGGTAAAAATCGACCCGCGATGGTTCGCCCCGGTCATGTAAATTTCAACGACCGAACACGTCCCGACTAATTGATCGCCGAGGCGATTGAGCACATCGCCGAGGTCTTAGCACCGAGGATGCGTCACCGAAGGCGAGCCGTGAGCTGAGCTTCGGGAACCATCACCTCGGTCAAAGCAGCAGGGCCAAGCCACCGAGGTCGAAAACTCTCACCTCGGCGGATCCCCCTCGGTTCGTCCGGCTTTGCAGCCCACTACTTCACCCCACTAACTCAACTACTAAACATCCAGATCGTGGGGCAACATGGCAGCTGATGGTGGAGATCATGGGCGAGCCTTATGTCTATAAATAGCAATTCCTTTCATGTAATAGGGATCCAGAAATTTATACCGAAACTCTGCCCAAATTTGTACTCGTTACTCATATATTGAAATACCCTTTACGTTCTTGCATTTTATATATCTTTTCCGCATTATTGTGACTTTGATACGAAGTATTGCTTGTATCCGAATCCGAAATTTATTTGTGTACCTAAAAACGGTTTAGGCCCATACAAATTGGCGCCGTCTGTGGGGATATAAGCAGTTACGCTTTGTTCCAAAGTTCCGCTTTCATTTTCTGTCAAGAATTTCCAATTTGACGTCATGGCTGATAACGACAACGGTAGTAATAACGGCGATCGGGCTGGCGTTCCGCAGAACCAACAGCCCATTGCCCCGATGACAACAGAGGAGTTCCAAATGTATGTTGTCACGACTTTAAGAGCTCTCCAAACCAAGCAGGATGAGCAAGCAAGTATTAACGCTGAGCTTCGTGCCTCGTTGGAGGCAAGAAATAGTGCTGCGCCCAATGGCACCCAGCCCATGGCTCCTGGTGGAGGCACCCCGCCTTTCGTTCCTACGGGCGCGACAACAGGGGGACCTCGCAATGGAGCCACGTCTGGGGGCTCGGGGAGTAACCCATCTTCAACGCCACACTTCGGGACGGTTCCCACCGTGGCTGAAACAACGTCCTCGGTCGACGTTGAAAAAATGAGTAGAGAAATTGAAGCTCGCATCGAGGCGCGCGTCGAAAAGCGCCTCGAGCGCGTACCGGGGATAAGCAAGGAGGAAGATGATCTTGATATTGAGCAGTATAGGGAGCAGCCCTATAAGCCCGAAGCAGCACCGGCTCCAACTCCTGTGGGCTTCAAACTCACATTCCTCAAAAAGTATGATGGGACAACTGATCCCAAGGAGCATGTCAGGGAGTACATGTCCATGGTAAAGAGCAACGACTTGACGTCCACACAGCTCGAGTCCATGTTCCTAAAGAAGTTTGGTAGTTCGTTGGAAAAGGGTGCCCTTCGGTGGTATTTGTGCTTGCCATCGGGGTCGATCTCCTCGTTTAAAGAACTATCCAGCGCCTTTGTCAAGGCTCACACCGGCGCGCAAAAGATCCTCCAGAGGAAGGAGGATATATGTGAAGTGAAACAATGGCCCGGCGAGCCCCTTAAAGAATTCCTCGAGCGATTCCACGCCGAGCGCATGGAATTGCCTCGGATGGATGACACCCTGGCCATCATGGCCTTCGAGAAAGGCATCAATAGCCGCAATTCTGGCGCTGCAGCTGAATTGCGCAAAGAATTGCAGCAGTACCAGGTCCTGACATGGGAGGACCTGCATAGGCGCGCTTACTCCAAAATCAGATTGGAGGAAGCGGAGTTCAAAAACCGAGGTTACACCTACAACAACCGAGGTGATACATCAAACCGCGCCGAAGCGCCAAGAGGCAATTCGAGGGGGAGGTATGAACCATATACCTCACCGAGGCAGCACGTTAGTCAGAGGTTGGGAAACAATCCCAGTAGCTCATACCCTGCCTCTAATATAAGCCAAAGGCTCGGAGGGAAGGTTCAAGCCAAAGTGAACCAAAAGAATCCCTCGGGCCCCGCTTCGGCTCAAAGAAGGGATCTGCCTCGGATCCAGGACTATAACTTCAACATATCGACCTCGGAGCTGGTCGATGGTATCAAAGGGACAGCCGGGGTAAGGGTTCCAAAAGATATGAGGACCCCGGCAGACAAGAGGGACCACAATCTGCGTTGCGAATTTCACGCAGATTATGGCCACAGAACCGAGGACTGCAAAGCCTTGCGCCTCGAGGTAGCCCATTTACTGAAGAAGGGAGTTCTGGCCGAATTCCTCACCGACAAGGGGAAGGATAACTTCTCAAAGAACCGAGGCGATGGGCAGCCACCTCGGGCCCCACCCCCTGACAGAGTAGTCAACGTCATCACCGGGGGGTCCGAAGTGAATGGTGTGAACTTCGCCGCGGCGAAGAAATTTGCTAAGCTCTCCATCACTATGGAGAAGAGGACCCGAGTTGGAGGCTCGGGCAAAGGTATAGTTTTTGATGAAGATGACTGTGATGGGATGATGTTCCCCCATCACGATGCTCTAGTCATCATGCTGAGGATTAATAATGCCGACATCAAGAGGGTATTGATCGACCCCGGTAGCTCAGTTAATATCATCAGCTACGGGGCCGTGAAGCAGATGTGGCTGAAAGGGGAAATCATCCCCAAATCAACAGTGTTGGCCGGTTTTAACAACTCAACGGAGAAGACGTTGGGTGAAATCACGCTGAAGACATTCGCTGAGGGTGTCACCAAGGAGACACTGTTTCAAGTCATGCCCGAGGACCTGGCTTATAATGTGATCCTCGGGCGGCCATGGATCCACTCCATGGAAGCTGTTCCCTCCACTTTGCACCAAGTGATCAAATTCCCAACGCCTTGGGGGGTTCGGTCGATCAAAGGAGAGCAGCGAGTAGCGAGGGAATGCTACTCGGTCGCATTAAAAAGTGGAGTCGCCCCGAGCGGGCCCAAAAAATAGCAACCAACGCAACCGGGATCAAGCGAGGCGGGCCTCCAAAGTGAAATTGAAAAGATCCCGGCATGCGTACAAGAGCCTCGGAAGCAAAAAGCCGAGGACTCTACCATTGAGGAGCTGGACTCTTTCACTCTATTGAGAGAGTTCCCAGAGAGGAAAGTGCATATCGGCTCGGAGTTGGACCCGAAGTCGAAAGAAGCAATCATGGAAGTTTTGAGGTCCAACAGCGACTGCTTTGCATGGGCTCATTCAGACATGACGGGTATCGATCCGGAGATCATGACTCATAAACTGAATGTAGACCCAAAGTTCACCCCGGTGAAACAAAAGAAGAGACCTCACGCCGGGGTGAAAAAGAAGGCGATCGAGGATGAAACCACAAAGTTGCAAGAAAATGGTTTCATAAGAGAGGTCAAATATCCCGAATGGTTGGCAAATGTGGTAGTTGTGCCGAAGAAGAATGGCAAGTGGAGAATGTGTGTAGACTACACCGATCTGAATAAAGCTTGCCCCAAAGATTCTTATCCACTGCCGCAAATCGATAGGTTAATAGACTCCACGGCTGGACACAAACTATTAACTTTCTTGGATGCGTACTCGGGCTACAACCAGATCCTCATGGATCCCGAGGATGAAGAAAAGACCTCGTTCATCACTGACCGAGGCACATTTTGCTACAAAGTAATGCCCTTCGGGCTGAAGAACGCTGGGGCGACCTACCAAAGGTTGGTATGTCGCATGTTCAAAGAGTACATCGGGAAGTCTATGGAGGTCTACATAGACGACATGCTCATCAAATCGATCCAGATAGAGGATCATTTGAGTCATCTGAGGGAAGCTTTTGCTGTGTTGAGACAATACGGTATGAAATTGAACCCTGAGAAGTGCGCCTTCGGCGTAGGATCAGGCAAATTCTTAGGTTTCATTGTCTCCGAGCGGGGAATCGAAGCCAACCCAGACAAAATCAGAGCCATAGAAGAAATCCCCGAGGAGCTTACCGGGGTAAAAGAAGTTCAACGCTTAACTGGCCGAATCGCTGCCTTGAGTCGCTTTATCTCAAGGTCCTCGGAGCGATGCCACAAATTCTTCTCCGTTTTGAGAAAAAGCAACCACTTCGAATGGACGCCGGAGTGCAAACAAGCGTGGAAAGATTTGAAGCAATATTTGGCTAACGCACCGTTGCTTGCCAAGCCAAAAGAAGGTGAAACATTGCTAGTATACTTGGCAGTGTCCGAGGTGTCGGCGAGTGCTGTGCTGGTTCGGGAAGAAGATGGCAAGCAGCAGCCAATTTACTATGTAAGCAAGACACTCCTCGACGCTGAAACCAGGTATCCACATCTGGAGAAACTAGCTCTCGCTTTACTCAAAACTGCTCGAAAACTACGGCCCTATTTTCAATGCCATCCAATAGCTGTAGTTTCAACCTTCCCTTTGAGAAATATTTTGCATAAACCAGAGTTGTCGGGGAGGCTATCAAAATGGGCAGTAGAGTTAAGTGAATATGACATCACCTATCAGCCTCGGACCGCCATTAAGTCTCAAGTCTTGGCAGACTTCGTGGCAGATTTTAGTGTGGGAATCTTACCCGAGGCTGAAAAAGAGAACGCCGAAGCTAAAGGGACAACCCCGGGCTTATGGATACTTTGCACCGATGGAGCGACAAATTCCAAAGGTTCGGGGTTAGGCATAGTTTTAAAAGCACCTACAGGGGAGAAGGTCAGGCACTCGGTTCGGTTCAAAAAAGTAACCAACAACGAGGCCGAATATGAAGCGGCCTTAGCAGGTCTAGAGTTGGCTAAGGAAATGGGGGTTGAAAGAATCGAATTAAGGTGTGACTCTCAATTGGTGGTCAATCAGATCCTTGGTGACTACACGGCTCGTGAGCCCAGAATGCAGCTATACTTGGATCGGGCGCAAAGGGTCTTAACCCAATTCAAAGAATGGCAAGTTAAACAAGTACCTCGGGAGGAGAATACCGAGGCTGATGCCTTGGCGAATTTGGGTTCGGCTATTGATGAAGCCCACTCGGGGACTGACTCGGTGGTTCGGCTGCTATCTGCACAGATGAGAGAGATGAAGCTGCAAGTCAACTCGGTCGACAACCGATGGGATTGGCGAAGTAAGTTCATCTCCTACTTTGACTCGGGGACTGTTCCCCAAGATAAAAAAGAGGCTAAAAAGCTAAGGACCCAAGCAGCCTCATATCACATGATCGAGGGCAATCTATACAAAAGGCTGTACTGCGGCCCGATGGCCAAGTGTTTGGGTCCCGATGAGGCAAGATACGTGATGGCTGAAGTGCACGAAGGCGAGTGTGGCAACCACTCGGGAGCGAAGTCCTTGGTGCGTAAGTTATTGAGAGCTGGGTATTATTGGCCCACAATCAGTGCCGATGTGAGGGCCTTTGTACAAAAATGTGACAAGTGCCAACGCCATGGGCGGCTGATCCACCAACAGGCCGAGCCTCTTCATTCGGTGGTATCGCCATGGCCCTTCATGAAATGGGGAATGGATGTTGTTGGGCCATTACCCAAGGGGAAAGGTGGTGTTCGTTTCATCCTAGTGTTGACTGATTACTTCACCAAGTGGGTGGAAGCAGTGGCTCTCACCGAGGTCAAGCAAAGGCAAGTAATCGATTGCATCAAAAAGAACATCATCTATAGGTTCGGCGTTCCAAGAGAAATTGTTTGCAACAACGGCAAGCAATTCATGGGAGCTCTTGTCACCAACTTCTTCAGGCAGTGGGGGATCAAACGAATAGCTTCGACTCCATATCATCCAAGTGCCAATGGCCAAGCTGAGTCTTCAAATAGGATCATAATTGAGAATCTCAAGAAAAGACTCGACGAGAAGAAAGGTCCTTGGCCCGAGGAGTTGCACGGGGTCTTGTGGGCCATGCGAACAACTGAAAAGAACAGCACCGGGGAGACCCCCTTTTCATTGGCATATGGCATGGACTCACTAATCCCCGTAGAGGTGGGCGAACCAAGTCTTCGGTACGCCCACACGACCGAGGACGCCAACCAAGAGGCGATGCGCATTGAGTTAGATCTGCTCGAAGAGAAGAGGGAATTAGCTTTGGTTCGGCTCGTTGCGCAAAAAAGACAGATCGAGGCTTACCTCAATAGGAAAGCTAAATTCAGAGACTTCAAGGTGGGAGATTATGTGTTGAAAACGGTGAATCAATCAACGAAGGAGAACAACGGGGGGAAGCTTATTGCAAATTGGGAAGGACCCTACAGGGTCAAAGCAATCGTTGGAAAAGGCTCATACCAAATCGAGTCTCTTCAAGGCGAACCCGAACCTCTGAACTGGAACATCTCTCATCTGAAGCGATACTACTTCTAATCGAGGTAAACATCCTTTAACTCTTGTTCAATTAAACAGCCCCGAGCCAAGCAACGCTCCTATGGCAATCGATAAACAATGTACTAACTTGCTCCTCGTTCCATCTTTTTGCTTGACCTTTTCAGGAAGCGAACCGAACCGATTCCAGTGCTCGGATCTTCATCAAGATTCACAACCGAACACTGGGGGGGGAGTGAGAGGAGTTGGCACCGAGGTTGACATCGAGCCTCCCAGCCTAAGCCTATCTATCCGGCAACCGGGGACTCGCACCCGGGGACTAGACTTAGTACATTGTAAATCAGCCCGATAGCGGCATATTGTCATTTAGCTTTTGTTTTGAAATTTTACCCCAAGGCCCACTTCGGCTTGGTTTTATGTACATAGCCTTTTGGCTCGTCGATATCAATAAAGACGACTTCGGTTGTACCCACTTTACCTGTGTGAAACTTATAATGTTTTGAAACCGCGCAATGCATCGGCCCGAGGGCGAGACGTCGTCCTAGGTTCGCATCGGTCAAATTCTGTTTAAATCTTGCAAGATTAAATTAAAGTTTGCATCAAAGTGTTCGGTATACTTAAAAGGCCATTACACAAAATAAAGATGCAAGTATTTTTCATTGAAAGCCCGAAGGCTGAATATATACATTCACAAAGACCCGAAGGTCCAAAACACAAAGTTAAAAGCCCGAAGGCTTACAAAAGAAATGCTACAACAGCTCATGCCTCGGGAGAATTTCCTCCATCCTCGGAGCCCCCTTCGGCCTCTTCATCTTCTTCTTCCTCATCATCGCCGCTCGAGGGATCACTTGAAGGAAGATCGTCGATGATAGCTTGAGCTTCGGTCGCTTTGACCTCGGCCTTATCGATCTCTTCGTCAAGGTTAAGCTCCCCGGCGCGACAACGCTTGAGCAACCTTAAGCGAGATTTGATGATGGCCCACCGCTTGTCAAGCTCGGCCCTTTTCACCTTAAGCGCAGCTTTATCTTTTCGGGCCGCAATTTCATCTTTCAGGGCAGCGATCTGATCATCCTTGGCTGAAAGCTTGGAAGTCTCGCCCTCGAGCCTCTTGATATGAAGCAGGTGATCTTTCAGCTGCTCTTGATGCTTTTTGGCCATATTAACTGCCTCGGTTTTGGTACGCGACAGCTCACCGCTCAGCCTCGCGACTTCTTCTCCCAGCCTCGAGCGTTCAGCCTCGAAATCATCACTGAGGATTTTAACCTTGGCCTCAGAGTTTGCCTCGGCTTCACGAAGATCGGCCTGGGACTTGGCCAAATCAGTTTTCAGCGAGGATATCTGGGCTTTGAACCTGTCCCTCTGCTGGTCCCATAGGCGAGCCACGCGCTTTACCTCGGCCGTCCTCGAAGATTCGATCTCGATAGCCTTGAGCGAAAGGATGAAACCCTGAACAAAAATTTGAAGAACCAAGGTCAGCAGCGAACCGAAGGTAAACATTGGAAATTTTTAAGCTCAAAGTCTTAAAAGCTCAAAGTCTGACAAGACTTACTCTTACGGCGTTAGAAGCCAGTGTGCTGTACAGCTGGTCGGAGGTAAACTCTTGCATGAGCTTATCCTCGGTTGGCCCCAATAGAGGTGAGAGGCTTAAAAGTTCCTCGGGGCCACAAGCTAGCAAATTCGAGGAGGTGGGCACTTCAAGCCTCCGGTAAGGCCCCACCGAGGAAGAAATCCTCGCGGGTTCGGAGTACGCTCTCATTGGCCCGGTGCCAGCCTCCCCGGTAGATGCAGCAGCTTCAGCCTCGACGACTTTGGCTTTGCCCTTGGCTCTCTCCACGGCTGCGTCAGGCCCGAGCTCTTGACCTTCAAGATCAATGATATCTGCACCTCCTCGAGCCCAAGCCTCGGCAGCCGCTTGATCCTCGGGCTCATCCACCAAGCCCCGGCGTTTTTCGACCACCGCTTCGGGCTGGGAAGGAGCTTCCACCTCGGTGCGAGGAGTCACCGAGCGGGATGGCTTCTTCGAGGTCGCCCTCTTCCGCTTCACACCTACAACCGATGGAGAAGTTGAAACTATTGAAATGAAGAAGAAAAGGTAACTTGCAATATGGACCAAGGAGAGACGCTACCTTTTGAAGTCCCCTGATCGGGGGCCCCCTTTGAAGTTTTTGAAGACTTGGAAGCCTTCAATCCCTTGTATTCCCCGGCTACTGCAGCCAGATCATCGTCCGACTCGGTTTCTTCGTCATCTTTTTTCTTCTCCTCCTTCTTCTTCTTCTTGCTCTTCTTTGCGCCGGTGGCGCGGTTAGGAAAACCTGGAATCAAGGAAGAAACGCTAGTAGTCAAGACGAACTCCAAAAACAAGAAGCCAAATGAAACTACCAAAAGACAAAAATTCTTTACCATGCCTCTTACACTGCCAACCGAAGTCAACAGCCATTTTCATCCACGTTCGAATGGGACGCTTCCGGGCTCCCATCACTAATCTCACCCACTCGGTCAGCCCCTCGGGGGGGACGATGGCAACTTTGTTAGCTGAAGGAAAGAACGAAAAAGGAAGCTTAACAAGGTATGCACAAGCAATCGAAGAGAAATTTGAACGAGGACACTTACGTGTGTTATTCCACCTCTCGGGGAAGTCAGGCTTGGTAGATAGAATGCTTGTCTCCAAAAGGATGTATCTTTCACTCCAGCCTCGATCCCCATGATCCTCGCTTTTGTGAAGAAGCCCATACTTACCTCGGTTGTTCAAAGCCACAACACCGGCTTTGTGAAAATACGGATAATAGAGGGAAATCAGGTGCTGTAGTGTGAAATCCACCCCGGCCTCCGTGCTCAGTTTATCCAAGCATTGAACTACCCTCTACACACCGGGGCCAAGCTGAGCCAAGCAAAGATTGTATGCTCGGCAGAAGTCATCAACGACCCCGTGCAGTGGTAAAGAGAAGCCAAGGGTGAAGGGGTAAGTGTAAGCGAAGGAAAGCCCCTCCACGTGTTGGCAAACCCTGCTCGTCGGGTCGGGAACCACCACCTTCACCTCGGCGGCGAACTTACACTCCCTTGGAACCCGGTCGACGTGGGCTTGAGTTATGAGAGTCGGTGTGGTGTTCACGGGGATATTTCTCTTCTTCCCCTCTTGATCAGCTGATTGTAGTTGCAGCTTGAGGTCTTTGGTGTTGTCAAAATGGGAAGGGATGACATGGTGAGGTTCCAATTCCTGCTCGAGGGGGATCGCCGGGCCCGACGGCCCCGCCTCGGTACTCTGGTCACCCTCGGCGGTTTCAGTTCCGCCCTCGGCATCGTCGCCCTCGGCGCCTTCTTCCCCAGGAACAGCTTCTTCCTCCTCCAAGCCGACGTCTTCACTTTCAATTGTGACGTCGTGCCTGGCTCTCCTCCTCCGTCGCCTAGAGACATCGACGTCGGAATTCACCTCTTCGCCACCCTCTGCCTCCATCATCTGAAGCGGCGGCACGGCGGTGATGAACTCGCCGCTAGAAATAATGTTAGCAAACTGATCGGCCTTGGCCCTATCGCCAGAATCGCTTGAATCTTGTCGGGAAATTGTTGTAGACATGATGACGGAAATAAGATCTAAGTTATCACTGATAATCAGAAATTTGGAAAGAGTATGAAGCTTTCTTTTTTAGCACTGTTGATCGCTCAAGGAAAAGTGATGAAAATGTTCGACTGGGTGTCCATTTTATAGGCGTGGAAGGCGAAGAGATGATGACGTCGGCGTCATCATTGTAACGTTGGGAGAAGCAAAAATGATGGCGCGGCAGTTTGAACGACCGCGGGATGAACGCCACGTGTCCGCAAGAAATGACCTGATGGGACGCGAACCGTTGACAAATTTTGAAATACTTGGATAGGATCAAGCCACGTCGTCTTCCCGCTAAAACTTCATTCCACTCCTCGGCCACCTCGGTAGTTAACCGAGGAGTGGGGGGACTATCTGTATTGGGTAAAAATCGACCCGCGATGGTTCGCCCCGGTCATGTAAATTTCAACGACCGAACACGTCCCGACTAATTGATCGCCGAGGCGATTGAGCACATCGCCGAGGTCTTAGCACCGAGGATGCGTCACCGAAGGCGAGCCGTGAGCTGAGCTTCGGGAACCATCACCTCGGTCAAAGCAGCAGGGCCAAGCCACCGAGGTCGAAAACTCTCACCTCGGCGGATCCCCCTCGGTTCGTCCGGCTTTGCAGCCCACTACTTCACCCCACTAACTCAACTACTAAACATCCAGATCGTGGGGCAACATGGCAGCTGATGGTGGAGATCATGGGCGAGCCTTATGTCTATAAATAGCAATTCCTTTCATGTAATAGGGATCCAGAAATTTATACCGAAACTCTGCCCAAATTTGTACTCGTTACTCATATATTGAAATACCCTTTACGTTCTTGCATTTTATATATCTTTTCCGCATTATTGTGACTTTGATACGAAGTATTGCTTGTATCCGAATCCGAAATTTATTTGTGTACCTAAAAACGGTTTAGGCCCATACATCAATAACGGAGACAAATACAACAAATAGTACAAGCAACATGCGGTTTTGAGTACGAGTGTGGGTAGAAGGGTAATCAAATTTCAGATACTTCAGTTTATGTAT
The DNA here is from genome assembly GCA_037355625.1 of Petunia x hybrida. Classification (NCBI taxonomy): domain Eukaryota; kingdom Viridiplantae; phylum Streptophyta; class Magnoliopsida; order Solanales; family Solanaceae; genus Petunia; species Petunia x hybrida. The sequence continues at coordinate 358,661 of JBBBVM010000902.1, forward strand.
GTGGCATCATTAATAAGCATCCACTCGTTAATAAATGTAACACTGTTACTAGTGAATCTTGATTGAGGCACTAAATCCCCAAAGCAGTTGTTGTTTGGCAGGTTCTAAAAAAGTTATTACTCCACTAAGAAAATGGAGGACAAAGGAAACTACTGAAGTATGAGATTAGAAAGCGAAATTACGTGCCGATATGTCTAATGCTGGAATGCTAATGGAGATTATTGGTATTTATTTAATTTGGAGAACTAGGACCACTTCACAACTTACCTGCATGAGGTACGCATAACTTAATTATAGTTGAGTAATAAATATAAGTACGAAACTACATATCTTACATTAGTAAATTTGATAAAAATACGGTACGAGTAAGTTTTTACCCACCCCATCCAACATCCCTGGTATTAGTTCATAAAACTTGCAACCCCCAAAGATCCACCCCCTCTGATATTAGTTCTTACCAAACTTGGACCATTTGAGGGTTGGAGGGAGACGTCTTGCTCCAATCTCTCAAATCCTCATTCGTGGAAATGATATTCTTGTCCAGCTTATCATATTGTTGATCAAATAATACCTAATGAATCGACCATAGTACTATAAGATATTCACTACTCATCCGTTCCACTTTATGTGTCATAGTTTGACTCGGCACGATGTTTAAAAAATAAAATGAAGACTTTTGAAATTTGTGGTTTAAAATAAGACATAAATGTTTGTGTGGTTGTAAATCATTTCATTAATAGCAAAATTGTAATTTTGAAGTTAGATTTTTACCAAATCTAGAATGATGTCATTATTTTTGAGACAGACAAATAAAGAAATATTGCCACATAAATTAGAACATGAGAGTAAAAGTTTGACCGCGTAATCACTTTGTAGTGTGCTGAATGAGAAAGGAGAGGGAGCTAGACGAGCACTTGCAAGAGAGCGACCGGCAGATCTAACAGTCAACGTTTGAAAATTGTTAGATGAATAGCCATATTTAAGAACTGCGATTTTTTTGAGAAATAGCCACTAAAGTACAGGAAATTTTTCGAAAACTTTGAACTAAAATTTTTTCTAGGGACTGCAAATATAAAGCCCAAAAAAATTTCCTAGAATTTTGAATTAAAATTTATGAAGGTGTAGTAAATTTTTTGAAACTTTGAACTAGATATAAAGAATTTCCCTAAGTGCATGAACTAATTCCAGTATTTTTTTTGAAACTTTGAACTAACTCAATTAATTCTTCTGGAACTTTGAGGGCATTATCGAGGGGAAAAGTGCACGAATAGCCACTTTTTGGAACTATTCTTTTTGGCTTACCTTTATAGTTGGAGCTATTTTTTTCAAAATATTTAATTTTTAGCGATTTTTTGGAACTTCAGTTCTTCTGGGCTGAACTTAAACTGAAGGTATGAAGTTATGAAGTTCAACTTCAGCCCACAAGGGCTGAACTATTAGACACGTATTTTATGTCTAAAAGTTCAGCCCTTGTGGGCTGAAGTTGAACTTCATTCCTTTAAGTGCGAAATTCAGCTCATAAAGACTAAAGTTCCAAAAAGTAATTTCTTTTGCACAACCAAGGAAAAAGTTGTCTGAAACCAAAGAGCAGTGGTAGAAGTGGCCTCTGAACGAAATTTTTACATTATAGAGAGACGCCAAACTGAACCCAAAAATTTTAAGCTGTTGTCATCACCACCTGCTTTTTATTGATGCAGCGCTGAAGAACTAAGCAGCTGATGGCTATTTATCTAAGAGTTGGAACACGCTGGCTGTTCCTAGTTGATTGGACCAAAAAGTGGCTTCACATCAAAATGATCCAGATATTCAGCTGGTGGCTATTTATCTAAGAGTTGGAACACGGTGGCTCTTCCTAGTTGATTGCACCAAAAAGTGGATTCTCATGATTTGCATCTGGATGGTGCGGATGTAGAACACGGAGTTATGTGTTCATCTAATACCAGCAGCTTTAGCTCAAAATCTATCTCTGTATTGAAGAATGTTAAGGTTGTCTAGGGTTGTCTTAGAAAAGGAATGAAGTGACGGAGTAACCTAAGTGAATTAGTAAAAATGCTGAAGTGGAAAGGACACGTGGACAACAGTAAGCAACCAACTAGGATTAATGAATCACAAGTGGACGGGGAGATTGTTTACAGCTGTAAGGCCGAGATTAAAGCTAACAGCTGAAATCAGTTACTGGATTAGTTAGTTAAATACAGCAATAGAAGGAATCCAGAGGCAGTTATGAACTCCGGTAAAATCCTCTCCCTTTTAGATTCTCTCTCTACCTCTCAGATTCTCTCCCTCACCTCAAGTTCTTTCTCACCCTTATCCCTTTCTTTCAGGTAAATTCAACCATTGAAGGAGCATGAAGCTTTTCTCTCAAGCTAGTTTCATTACAGTTTTTCCTTGTAATCAATAGACCCAAATTCAATAAAATTTCTAATTTCTTTTAATTCTCTTGTCAATTACTCAAGAACATTACAATTGGTATCAGAGTCCCTTCTTGGGCAAAACAAGTACAAAACAAAAATGGTAGAATCAACAAGAATGAAGAGTAATGAAGATCACATCAGTAAGGTTGAAGCTCAACTACAACAATACATGGTTACAAATGATGCCAAACTTGACCAGACAAACGCTAAAATTGACGAGCTAGGGGATCGTATAGAGAAAATGTTTGAGAAATTCTTCAATCAGCGTGGTAATTCAGCAGATCTATCTGGGTCAGGAGGGAATGGTCTTTTGGGTACAGGTCCGGTTCAAAATGGAGGTGGACCACGTCCAAGAACAGGAGAGCATCAAGATCTGGTAATTCCAAGAAACCCCGGTGGTCAATTCTTTCCCAAATACAAATTTCCATATTTTGATGGTGTTAGGGATCCACGAGCTTGGCTGCGAAAGTATGACAAATTCTTCAGCCTCTATGGTGTTATTGACCCCAGCCAAAAGCTTGAATCAGCAACTCTTTATCTCAATGGGCGAGCAGAATCTTGGTTTTATTCCTATCAAGTAAGTAGAGGGGAGGTTAGTTGGATGGAATTTACTATAGAAATTTACAAGAGATTTGCAGAAGTGGATAGTGATAGCATAGTTGAGAAATTTAATAAAATTACTCAAAAAGGATCAATAGAATCTTACCTGGATGAGTTTGAGGAGTTAAGAACCTGGATTTTGATAAAGAACCCCACAATTCCAGAAGAATTTTTCTTAGAAACTTTTATTGGGGGATTGAAAAGAGAGATTAAGCCTATGGTGAAGATGTTGACCCCTTATTCACTCACTCAGGCAGTAGAAATAGCAAGACACTAAGAATAACTATGGGAGACAGGTAATAAAAACAACAGGACTACTTGGAGCAAACCTTACCAACCATACTCTACCCAAACACAAATCAACAATACCAAGGCCCTCATTCCAGGAAGAAATACAGTAAACAAGGAGTTAGGTGCTAACACTTCTGGGAATCCAAACACTAAACTGTTAGAGTACAGGAGGTTGAATGGGCTATGTTATAAATGTGGAGAAAAGTACTCATTTGGTCACCAATGTAGGAGCAAGCAGATGAATGCAATAATTGGAGAACCTATGATGGAAAATGATATCCAGGAGGAAGGCTACTGTCCAGAAGAAAATGTCAATATGAGAGAAGAGGATACATCAATCAGTTTGAATGCACTTTCAGGGACATCAGTCCCTAATACCATCAGATTGAGAGGGGAAGCTAAGAGGGTGACATTAACTATCCTTGCAGACTCTGGGAGCACTCATAGCTTTTTGAATTATGACACAACTAGGAGAATAGGATGTGTTTCTGAGGAAGATGTGCCTATGAAGGTCACAGTGGCTAATGACAATCATTTACTAAGTCTACACTCTTGCCCACAATTCAGATGGAAGATTCAAGGGGTAGAATTTGTAGATAGGTTAAGGTTGATTAACCTAGGGGGTGTGATATGGTGCTAGGTGCAGATTGGATGAGACAACACAACCCCATCAAGTTTGATTTTATTCAGTGTAAGCTACAGGTGAGAGTAAAGGGGAAAAATGTGCAATTGAAGGGTATCACTGAGGAGGGTAGTTTACAGAGTATGACAGCTAGTTCAGTGCAGCAACTTATAAAAAAAGGGCAAGTACTCTGGGCCCATCTATTCACAGTTACAGCCACAGAAATGGAAGATAAGGAAGAAGTGCCCATACCTTTGCAACCTATACTGGAGCAATACCAAGATGTTTTTGTTGAGCCAACCTCACTGCCACCACAAAGAGCCCATGACCACTTCATTCCCTTGCAACCTGCAGCCACACCAGTGAGCATTAGACCCTACAGGTATAATTACTTCCAGAAAAATGAAATTGAGAAGAAAATTAAAGAAATGCTACACAATGGAATCATTCAAGCAAGTCATTCACCATTTTCATCACCTGTTTTGCTAGTAAAAAAGAAGGATGGAACATGGAGATTTTGTGTGGATTACAGGGAATTGATCAAGATGACTATTAAGGACAAATTTCCCATTCCCCTGGTTGATGATTTATTAGATGAATTAAGTGGTTCCTACATATTCTCTAAAATAGACTTAAGGGCTGGATACCATCAAATCAGGATGAACATAGAGGATATACACAAAATCAGTTTTAGGACACACCTTGGACACTATGAGTTCAAGGTGATGCCTTTTGGGTTGACTAATGCACCAGCCACATTTCAAAGCCTAATGAACCATGTGTTTCAAGATTACATAAGAAATTTTGTGTTGGTTTTCTTTGATGACATATTGGTCTACAGTCCTACCATTGAAGACCACATCCTGCACCTCTCTAAAGTACTAGATGTCCTCAGAAAGGAACAATTGTTTGCCAAAAGATCTAAGTGTGCTTTTGGGCAGCAGAAGGTAGAGTACTTAGGGCACATAATAACAGGGGAAGGAGTGGCTACTGATCCTAGTAAAGCGGAAGCAATGGTGAATTGGCCTGCCCCTAAGTCAATCAAGGCATTGAGGGGATTCTTGGGCCTGACTGGGTACTACAGAAGGTTCATCAGGGCATATGGGATGATCAGCAAGCCCCTCACCAATTTACTCAAGAAAAGCAGCTTTAAGTGGAGTGAGGAAGCAGAAGCAGCCTTCAAACAACTGAAGGCAGCTATGACCACTGCCCCTGTTCTCATACTAGCAGACTTCACTAAAACCTTTGTGGTAGAAACTGATGCATGTTCTAAGGGTATGGGAGCAGTATTGATGCAAGAAGGGAGACCTATTGCCTTTTTCAGCAAGGCTTTGGCACCAAAACATTGGGGATTATCTACCTATGAGAAGGAGTTCATGGCAGTGTTAGCTGCAGTAGAGAGGTGGAGACATTATTTGCAGACTAATCATTTCATTATCAGGACTGACCACTTCAGCCTGAAGTACTTACTGGAGCAAAAAGTCACCACTGCTCTTCAGCAAAAAGGGTTAACCAAGCTCCTTGGGCTTGATTATGAGGTTCAGTACAAGAAGGGGGCTGAGAACAGGGTTGCTGATGCCCTTTCTAGGAGGGAAATAGAAGACTCTACTCTGTGTGCTATGACTACTTCTGAGCCTACGTGGATGCAGGATATTTGTAACAGCTATGAGCATGACCCCACAGCTTCCCAACTACTAACTGAGCTTATATCTAACCCTGGAGGTAAAGAGAAGTATTCACTACAACAAGGGATTATCAGGTTTGAGCAGAAAATCTATGTGGGGAGCGCAACAGAGTTGAGGAGAAGAATTTTTGAGGCCTTACATCACTCTTCCTTGGGGGGTCATTCTGGACAGCTGGGGACTTATAAAAGAGTCAGAGCTTTCTTCTACTGGCCAGGAGTAAAGGAAGACATCTATAGATGGGTGGCAGAGTGTGACATTTGCCAGAGAGTTAAGACTGAACATGTGCATACTCCTGGACTCTTACAGCCCATCCCTATACCAGAAATTCCATGGCAAGATATAGCCATGGATTTCATTGAAGGTCTGCCAAATTCTAACCACAAGGATGCCATTTTAGTTGTGGTGGACAGGATGACTAAGTATGGTCACTTTATTGCATTAAAACACCCCTACACTGCCCATGATATTTCAGACATATTTCTTAAGGAAATCTACAAGCTGCATGGCCTTCCCCATACCATCATTACTGATAGGGACCCTATCTTTACAAGCCAATTCTGGCAACAGTTATTCAAGTCCCTGGGTACCAAATTACATATGTCCACATCCTACCACCCCCAAACGGATGGCCAAACAGAGAGACTCAATCGTTGCTTGGAGTCTTATCTCAGGGCCATGGTACTGCCTAACCCTAAAAGCTGGTCTAAATGGCTCCCTCTAGCGGAATGGTGGTATAACACCAACCACCACACGGCTCTAAAGATCACACCTTTTCAGGCATTGTATGGTTATCCCCCACCCCAAGTTCCTATGGGATCACTCCCTTTTTCCAGTCATTCGATGGTGGGAATGGAATTAGGTCAGAGGCAACAAATGTTGCACAATCTGCGTGAAAACCTCCAACAGGCTCAAGCCCGCATGAAATTCTACGCTGACCAGCAGAGATCTGAACGAACACTACAGGCAGGGGACATGGTTACCTAAAACTACAACCTTATCGACAAACAACTGTGGCGATCAGAAGGAACCTCAAGCTTAGCGCCAAGTACTACGGACCATTCAGAGTGATTAAAAGAGTAGGAGAAGTGGCTTACCAGTTAGATCTACCAGCGGGTTCTCAGTCACCCGGTATTTCACGTGTCACAGCTCAAGCGACGTGTGGGTCCTGATATTGTAACTCATCCCAACCTCCGACATGCGATGATGGTGGAGAAATGTTGGTCCAGCCTTTGGCGATCCTACAGCGTCGGGTGATCAAGGTTAATAACGCAGTCGGGTGAAGGTATTGGTGCAATGGACAAACTTGGGGCCAGATGAAGCGACGTGGGAGGACTGGGGATATATCAAAAGCCAGTTTCCCGAGTTTGCGGCTCATCAGTGACCTTGAGGACAAGGTCAAAGTGAAGGAGGCGGCATTGTTAAGGTTGTCTAGGGTTGTCTTAGAAAAGAAATGAAGTGACGGAGTAACCTAAGTGAATTAGTAAAAATGCTGAAGTGGAAGGGACACGTGGACAACAGTAAGTAGCCAACTAGGATTAATGAATCACAAGTGGACGGGGAGATTGTTTACAGCTGTAAGGCCGAGATTAAAGCTAACAGCTGGAATCAGTTACTGGATTAGTTAGTTAATCCAGAGGCAGTTATGAACTCCGGTAAAATCCTCTCACTTTTAGATTCTCTCTCTACCTCTCAGATTCTCTCCCTCACCTCAAGTTCTTTCTCACCCTTATCCCTTTCTTTCAGGTAAATTCAACCATAGAAGGAGCATGAAGCTTTTCTCTCAAGCTAGTTTCATTACAGTTTTTCCTTGTAATCAATAGACCCAAATTCAATAAAATTTCCAGTTTCTTTTAATTCTCTTGTCAATTACTCAAGAACATTACAAAGAATCTACTAAATATAATATATATATAATAAATTTTGAATCAGGTAATTCAAATGAACTGTGGTAAATTTTAACGCGACCCATAAAGTTCGAATATTGGATCTGTCGATGCATCTAGATTCTACAGTGCATTATTCTTTGTTTCTATATGCACAATTTGGGGGTACCGTCCTTTTATCTCTAGTTTAAGCCTTAATAACACCCTAGCAAGTATATTTGCTTGTTTTGCCTTGATATCACTTGGCGTAAAGTATGGTTACCAAACACCAAAACAAGCCAGAAACTAAAGCTGAGCCCAACGCTCACTTTGTATGCATCTTTGAGCAGTTGTAGGACAAACCACGGTATTCAATTGAGTTCAGACAAATTCCATATCCATCAAGTGTGATGGTGGAGCAAACCTTATATAGGAGAATCTCTCATCTTTGAGATGATGGCCGAGCAAACCTCAACAAGCACGTTAAGAGTTGAGACCAGGGGAAATTACGCAACACCGTAAGCCGAATCAACAAAACATAGAAAAGATGCAAACTCCTCAAAGAAGCAAGCCTTGGACCCTAGTGACGCGTTATAAACTCATGCAAGCTAAGCATAAACAGAAGGCAGCATCAAATTCACTAATATGTTCAAGTCAGAAGAGCAGTCTCTTGCTTTCAGTTCTCTTCTTCTTCTTCTTCTTCTTTTTTTTTTTTTTTTTTTTCCTTCGTTAGGGAAATTTGAGCTTGAATCAGATCATCATCAACAAATGAATGCAAACAAACTGATTTGTTCTATTAATACTGAATATAAGTTGCTAATAAAGAAATATAAACCTTCCAATCAACAGAAAACAAAAAACAAAATTTATAAATCGGCAAATACATGGTATGTTTGAGTCTGTAGAATGGTAAGCTTCAGGGCAGCTACAAATGAAGCAACTGATATGCAACCAAAGACGACACAGTTTAGCCAATGCCAACTCTTCTGGAGGCTAGATAACTTGTTTTTCTTCGCGACAATGTACATGTGGTTTGGGAGTATGAATGTGAGAGGAATTGTGCTGATAGCACCAGTAAGGCTCGTGAAGTTGCCCAGGAAAGGTAGCAAAGCTGATAGGAAAGTGGTCATGACAAGGTAACCACCTCTGACAAACAGTCTGAATGCAAGATTGCGCGGAGCCAAGGCACTTCCTTTGATTCCAAACTTAGTATCTAGATATTCATACGTAGGACTTGCAAATATCTACAAGCAGCAGCAAAAGCAAGAACTATTAGAGCAGAATAATCAACAACTGAGCTAAACCTGTTGGGTTTTTCTTGTATAGAAAAAAGAATATATGATCACGCAGAAAAGTAAAAATCAAGGTGATTCTTACATGCAAGGTAATAATAGCTTGGAAAAAAGTGGACAGGTGAGCCAGTCCCATCAACCAAGTTGGACCATGAACGTTGTTGAGCAAATAGGATGAAACACCGGATCCATAAGCCCAATAACCAATGTATGTAACAGCATGCAGGGGAACAACTCCCACTGTGAACTGAAAGTTAAGAGCTTTCAACATGTTCCCAACGACAGGTTGTCTGACTGTAGCCTGTTGCAACACAAATTGAAGAATTATATCAAACACAGCTACACAAATTCAAGAATTATATCAAACAATGGGTTCACGGAAACTAAAAGCTAATAGAAAAGCTGGAGGGTAATCAACAGAAGTATTCTCCAGAAAAAAAAGAAAAATAATCTTCTCCCATAACGCCCGAGGGGTCCCATTAAACTATTAAAATGCAGTTAATATGATAGTATATTTCTCATTTGGCAAGCAACACCTATAAAGATTGAGATTCATTTGAGGAAACAAACTTTTTTCCAGGTCTGGAGACGAAACAAAAGATTAATAGTTAATTAAGCAAACATTTAGCTCCAAAAGACACTTCCACTCTATCAGTGTTAGGCCTTTAAAGTGAAGCTAAAAAACGCAAACAGTAATGTTCAAATTGACTTGTGTATCAGGTGCCAATTGGTGTAACCTAAGCATCAACTTATTTAGAAAAGAAAGATTTGGAATTACAAATGATGGTCAAACATTTCACACTTGAAATACAATTTGAGTTTATCCAGTTCGACAATGAGCAAGCTGTTTCTATCTGAATCCAATATCAAAATAATCCTCATGCAACCACTGGTTGAAATTTCAAATATGCAGCTGAGCGTAAGCACATACTGATGATATAACATGATTTGAAGAATCTAATCATGTCACTGTACATAACTTGAAATTCATAACAAATAAAGGCACTCATCACAAAAGTTGGTGGATGTATTTGCTAACCTGTATCTCTGGAATCATTCCAGTGTTAAATGCAAAGAAAAGATTTCCAATTGCACCAATGATTCCCCAAATTTTGTTATCTCCTGATCCAGGAATACTATAGTCTCTAGGAGGAGCCTTCAGACCTGTAATATGAACTTAGACTTTTCAGTAACCGTAGTCATATCTCATAAACTAAACCGACGGACCTGTTTGAAGTTAGAGCTGCCTCCATATCCCAAAGATATGCATGTGATAAATATTATAGACATAAGACGTTCAAACAAGTCCACACCAAAGTTGAAGGGTTAACACAGTCCAAATACTATAATAAGTACAAAGAACCAAGAAAAGCAAAAGGTTCAAATTCATTAAGTGCCCGTAATCAAATTTTAGTAAAAAGGAAAAAGTGCAGATGCTAAAAATGAGAAACAGAGATGAAGGGTAAGTTCAACTTCATCCCTCCGTCTGGCTTGATTTTTCCTTTTAAAAGATCCCAACTGAAACTAGAAGGGAAATCTTTAATATTACAGAATTTTGCTTCTCCTTCATCTACATAAATTTCAATGTTTAACTAAGTCCCTCTATAAGGTGGTTTTTGGGCCAACAGAATGATTTCGTGCAGCCAAATTTTGCTCCACTTTTAGTGTAACAAATTGAAACTGGATAATAATATCCTCGAAAACTACATTCCTTTTCACTAATTCTGAAAACCATATCCCCAAAACTAATTCTGAAAACCGTAATTCTTTTATATAGAATCTGGTGCTTGCTCACTAAGGTTCCAATATTCAATATGACATCAATGACATATTAAGTAAGCAAGCAGGATAAGCCCTTCATATGTTGATACCTACTTGTGAACTATTCTCCTGATATGATGATAACATGGCCGGGAATATAATGCTTTTACCACCCTCAGAAAGCTTGCACGTATACTAAAACAGCATAGAGCAGTCTGGATAGAGAAATCATGGATAATAGGCAAGAATGAAATCGAGACAACTGCAAAGCACAAACACAAAAGTTTGAGGGGCTGATGCTGAGTAAGGGAGCATAGTTCATGTAGCCTCCCTTCATAATAGCTCTACTGAGTGTTTGTTGCGAACACTTTCTAAAAATGATTCTGACAGAAGCAAAAGTAACATGGTGTGCTGATAAAACCTAGTTGCCTTCCCATGTGTAATTTGACAAACTGGTGATATTTGATATGACACATCTTTGCATCTTTATCACCAGGACACATCTTTGCACCTAACTCTAATATTTCTACACAATTATGTGTCTCAAAATTCTTCTTCTAGCAAATCCCGTTTAACAAATATCATTTATCTGATTACGCAATCAATTTAACACAATTGATTTCCTTTAACCAGGAGGAAAATATAACTACATGTTAAGCACTGAAAGCAGTGTACTGATAAAGCAACTTGACAAATGGCTTCTTATTACTTTGCCAAGTGGAACTATTCAGTACAACTCCTAACAATAGGCACAGGTTGTTGAACTTATACGACACTTTGAGAATCAGAGTTGTGAGTTTTGGGTCAAATTACATCATCAAATTTTACACTATGAAATTTGTGGTCAATTCGTATTAGTCACAGTGCATTCAACTTTGTATTAACTTCAATAGTTTTATATAAGAGCCACTTTTACAACTTCATCAGAATGTATGCGATTATTGTGTTACTTTGAAGTTATTACACGTTTCACTTCATTGAACTAAAACTAAATTACTTAATGTAATATGTAACTTTTAGCACATGCATACAGTGTGTTCTGATAGCTAGTCAAACATTAACAGAAGGAAGTAGCATACCATCTTTAAGAGACAACACAAATGCTGTCAGGAGATACACTAGCATGAATAGTGATGACAACCAGAGCCATACCCTCAGTGCAGACAAATGGGGTGTTGCAATGGCAAAGAGGATGCACACAAATCCAGCTATCACTATGAAGTGTGGCAGCTTTAGCAGATGGTCATCCCTAAAGAGAACATAGAAAGCCTGAAAATCAATTCAAAGAAACAATGCATCAGAAAAATTAAGATTTTTTAAAACTAAAGAAGTTATTTTGTCAAGATTTACTTAACTCAATATTTGCAGGGTGCAACAAAACAAAGGCGCTAATATAAACAATTCATTCAATCAATGATATCTATATCTGGTAATTCCTTGCTACCTTTCTCTTCTCCTCTCTGTCCTGTCTTCTAATCTCTCCTATTGTATAGGAGAAGACAAAAGGCTTTCCAGTTCATCTTATCTAAGGGAAAAGAAAGAGGTTGCAAGAGGGAAGTTTTGTCTAACCTTTAAAGCTGAACCGCTCATAATAACGTATCCAATATTTATCAAGAAGAGATTGGCATATTGTAATGCCCATATAAGCAAATAAGCTGTCCGACCTGCAGCAACAAAATAAGCTCAATTTAAGTTAAAACTGAAGAAACATTCAAGCAATAAAGCAAGCTATTGACGTCAAGAGCTTTAACATCAGCTCTTGTATTTTCTTCATTGCTCATACCATACAAAAATCCGGCAAGGTCTCTATATCTGATATGCCTCTTCCCCCCTACTTCATGGAGCTTAGCCATAAGAGCACTTGCATACAAAGACATCACTGTTGAGAAAAGTAAACCACCTACACCTCCGAACCAACCTAGAGGAACCATGATTATGCCAGAATATCCTAACGCATATGCACTGTTGACTCCCATACTGAGAACAACTCCCACCTGAAACCATGAATCTACAATTCGCAAAACAAATGAATCAACAAAAGAGTCCAAGATTATTCATGCCAATGATATAATTACAGGAAGAAAAAAGGCAAAACGAAAAGAAAACATCAAATTCTTTAATTGAATTGATGCATCACATAACTTCTATTAGGAACATTTCAATTGAACAGAATATAAACAAAAAAAAATTTACTTCTTTCTCATTATTAAACAGAACCAGAAAAGCAACAATAGAACTTGAACCCTCAATTGGAAGTCGCATAGATAGAGGGCATCTGATACACATGACATAGTTTATCCATTTGGAAAGAGGACGAAAACTTCATTAAAATGATCAAGTTATCTTTCTTTCTTTCTTTCTTTCTTTTCCAAATCATAGCATAACCCAACGAGAACGGGAGCCTTGCCGCAACAGTAAGAGTTCCCTCAATAAGAGCTTCTTGCCAAAATACAAGGTAAGGTTGCGTACAATAGACCTCCACATAGATAGGGAGTTTAGTGCACAGGTCAAAAACAGAGATTACAAGCTTTTCTATAGCAAAGGTGGCCTCAAGAAGCTCTTCACAAAGAGGGATTAATTTAAGGTTGCTAATATGCACGCTGAGCAAAATAAATCAAAATAATGGTTGCAATATTTCTAAAATTCCCTCCTTTTTCCTCAAATTAAATCAAGAACTCAAATTTTCCACCAATGAAAACAGCCCCACAAGACCCTTAACAAATGTAATCTAAACTTAAACAAACCCCACATACAACATAAATTAATAAAACAGAAAAACCAAATTTCTTGTCATCCATCTAAGCACGTATCACGTGGAATTACTCGAGGTGCACACAAACTGACCAGAATACAAATAGTTGTAACAAAACAGAAATGTTTTCCACAAATGAAACAGCCACATAAGACAGAAATTAACAAAACATAAAAACAAAATTTCTACCCATCCGTCCAAGCCTTGACGGATAGAAGTATCCAATACATGTGCTGGTGAGAGGTAACACGTACCCTTGTGGTATTACTCGAGGTACACAAACTAGCTTGAACACCAACAATTATTCAAAAAAGAAGAAAACCATACCGTTGCTCACTTGATGGGCAGTTTCAGGAATGACAACTTGATGATCATCATTTGTTTTCTCCTTACGAGAAGAGGGACTATCCCCATACACATCATTATGTTCATTTTCCATTACAAACAAGAACACTTGTTCTTTGAATGAGCAAAAAGGGTATCAAGAATTGAATTAAATGAGAGAATTTTCACACCTATATGCACACACAAATAAGGTGTGTATAATAGGTGTGAATATATGTGTAAGTGGTGGTGATTATATTTTATACAAGTACCAATGATACAAGAATATATTTTAGTGGCTGCGGGACCTTTCTTGCATGAAATTCTCAGGGCTCTTGATTCTTGATATCCAACTCGAAAAACAAATAAGGAGGGTTTGTATAGAGACACACCCTTAGGGGTCGTTTGGTTCAAAACTGGGATATCTGCGGATATAATGTCGGGATAAATTATGGATAAAACATGAGATAAGTAAACTTACCTTTTATATAGATAAGGTAATTTTATGATTTTGAGATAATGTTTATTCAGAGACGGACCTATGTGGAACTTATGGGTGCACCAGCACCTGTTGACATCGGCAAAATTATGTATAAATAGGTATATCTGTGTTAAATGTGTCCCCATCGTACTCAATTTATGGGTCTGCCTCTGTATTTATTCTGTTTTAGCTAAACCAATAACCAAATATTTGATAAATATTATCCCGAAATTATAATCTTAATCTTTTATATCAAACGACCCCTTATTATTTTAAAGACATTGATTAGAGAATATATTTTTTTTCTCTTTTTGATTAACAACAATTGGATGACACAGAATCTCTAACCGCTTTCTTTGATGGAAGGTGCGTATTTGATATTTACGGTTTTTTCCTAAGAAAAGATGCCCTTTTTAGGAGAAAAAGTAAGTGAGAAGATTTTTTTTTTTCTTTTTTGGATTGTTATATTATCGGTTTCACTTTGTTTGTTATAATTGGTTCAGAGTTTTAAGACAATCATATTTGATAGAGGCTTTAACCTTATGTCCTATGTGAGATGTCGCGATACAAATTCAAATAAGTCAAACATGAAACATCATATTGGAGGAGAAAAAACATATTATATATTTGTATAATTTGGTAGATGATAGTCTCTAAAAAAACAAACGTTATAGTCAATGATGGTCGTGCTTTGACTATTGAATATATCATCAGTAATATTATTAAAGTGTTACCAACGAATGAGTGAGCAAATACGAGTGAGACTTTTTGCAAAAATGAAAAGAAAACGATCTCTACCAAAAGCAAAGGAAGATTATTGTTATCTTGGTGAAATTTTTTTCCTTGGGAAAATGTTTTGGTAAATGAACAAACAAAAAGTAAAAAGTAGTTTCGATATGCCACAGTTTATTGATTTAGTTATATAGGTAGTTTTGTCATTTTGCTCTAAATGTTCCACTTGCGTATCCAACACTAACTGAACTGAAAGATAATAGGAAAAGTGCTTATTCCAGCTTATCATCATTTGCAAAATTTTCTGCGGTCGCAGTCGCCTTTCTTGAAGAACATCATCGAAGTTTGACTACTAGTGTGAATTCTCAATTGTCATATAAAATAAATATTTATTTCCACTCGATATTTTTATATTAAATCATGTATTTTAATTATGATAGTTAAAGTTTAATATATAAATTAGTATCATCTAATTATGATTAAATAATAGATTGATGTATGCAATACACATGTCTTGTATATTTATTTATTTTTTCCTGACACATATCTTATAATCATTGGCTAGGTGTAAACACCGAATGTGGGTAAGTTTTTACCGTTAGAGAGTCAAATCTTTTAATTTTAATTGAGTAATCAAACATAAAATATTCAATTTTTTTAAAGTTTCAACTACATAAAAATAGATATAAGTCAAAAGAATTGACAACTCAAAATATTGAAAATTGAAAGGTATAAAAAAATTGCGGTGATAAAACTTATTTGACTCAAAAAAATAAAAAAATATCATATAAAATGGGACATAAGAATTACTAGGAAGAACGACATATAGGGGAAAAAAACTAATTTGACTAACAGTAACAATTACGATGTGTAATTTTGCCGTAGTGATAATAATAATATTTTTATAGTTACTACTATTATTTTTTTAAAAAAAACTACTGCCTAACACGATTTCGTGTGGGAAGAGCTTTTAAACCTTACATGAGTAATGTCACACATCAATTTCTTGAACAAACATTATTTTCCTTAAAATGTTAGATTAGGTAAATTTAGATGAGTAATGTCACAAATCATAAATATCTCGAATTTTCAAAACAGAAAATTTAACACGCAACTGCTACATCCGTGGAGAAGAGATTCAAATTACTTAACCTAAGCCAATTAAGGTCGTTTTACAATCATATTTCTTCATTTTAATTTAACCTCAAACGCTAAATGATCACCTAAAATATATGCTCAAGCTCTAACTTTGGCATAAATTACTATAAACTCTTGTATTGGTCGCATATATATTTTGCTGGTTGATTAATAAGAAACATAATAATCAACACATAATAAGAAGTTATGGGCACCAACATTTTCCGGTGAAAACGATTCAAAATTACTCTCCCCATTTTCATAAAGAATGTTATAGTTTGATCTGGATCAAAGTAAATATAACAATGAAATAATGATTTTTAAAATTTGTAATCCAATTTATCTCAGTAATAGTAAAATGAAAAGTACTTTAAAGTTTAATTATTTTCTTAATTTAGAATTTTGCCGTTTTTTTCTAAACGAATTAATAAGGAAACTATGACATCATTTACGAAATGGAGTAAGTAATACTTATACAGTACCGATGTATATATTTAATGCTCGCATATTACAAATTAAAGTCCTCAAAATTAATACATATTTATGTTTCCTCAAGATTGTATATCTTTATTTCTCGGTTGCTGATGAAAGAGGAGAACCATCCATTGAAGGCAAAGTGGAGGAATGTTCCTTATTCTTTTCTCCTTTCTCTTCTTTATTTTTCCTACTTTTCTCATATTCACGAATTCTTTTCTTTCTTTTTTCCCTCTCTTTTGGACATTTACAATCTCCATCTCTAAAACCCACTAACCCAAAAGATCATTAGATCTTCTATTAGAGTCCGCACTAACAAAATTCTCACAACTTGAACATCTCTCGTGTTAGCTTAATTATTACTCCTTTCTTAAAGATACAATAGCTTCCCCTCATTACTTAATGGGGGAATACTATGTCGACGAATAATTCCTAGAAGGTATTTTTTTGTCCATAGGTCCCTATAGAGTTGACCATTCTTCACTTGATGGTAATGTCTAATTGATCAAATTTTGTACATAGACCACTTCCACTTTATATGGTCCTTGTTGCGACTGTGACCTACTCGTATACTATGTGTACTTTGTAGTTTGTACACGTCTTGTAGAGTCTATCCTTCGCGTTTGCACGTGTCAATGAAGTAAAGACTCCACACATCACATGGGGGTCATTTCGAATCCTACTCTTAGCTATTGTCGCCACCCAAATTTAGGTTAGGACTTGTACATTTAGGGGCCATTTGGTTTGATTGATTAGTTAAGGCCGATGATAATATACACAGAATTGTTTGACAGAGATTAATAATATCTGAATTATTATATGAAAATTATTATCCGATGAATAAATATTACGGAGATAATGATAAGATTACCAATTGTAAGAATATGTTTGTCTTTAAATACTGTTAACGACATATTAATATACATATTACTTATTCCACCTTTTATGTCATATTATATAATATAAAAATTATTGCATAATTTATACACGTATGGTTATACAAGTTTGGTTCATGATACTGAAATCTACCGAACTTATGAAAATTTTAATACGCTAACCAAACACTGCACAAATTAATAAATCATGAATTATTCTGATTTATGCATCAAACCAAACTACCCCTTTTTGTAATTTTGATCAGTAGCAATTTTTGGACGCGCTCATTGGGGATTATCCACCGTTTCAAAATTTATTGAAGAATAACCAAAAATTCGCGCGCACACTTAAGCTCCATTAGCGTTGGAAAAACACCTCAGACTTCAAAGCCCAAGTATTTTGTTATGGGACTGAAGAAGTCTCATAACAAAATAATGGGACCTTGAACCAACATGTTCAAAGGTCCCATTATTTTGTTATGGGATGTCCCATAACAAAATAATGAGATTTATTTCCATAACAAAGGTCCCATCAAAGGGATAAATCTCATTATTTTGTTATGAGATTTTATATATAAAGCTTCAGTCCCCATAACAAAATGCTGGGGCTTTGAACATGGGGACTGAAGCTTTGTACCAAGTCCCATAACAAAATAATGGGGCTTTGAACAAAAATTTTCGGGGCCGTGATGGCACCTAAGTGTTACATCCTTAGGCGAACCACGAATAATTAAACTGACTCATAATGATAATTTAGATTGAAATATTGCAATAAAATGTAGGTGTAGACATCCACCCGAAATACAGTGTCAATAGAGCATCTACGAATTCTGACATCCGATATATATATATATAATTCAAGATGTAGGAAGCGTCTAAACACTAAGGTGGATCAGACGGTATGCCACCGCGAACCATGCGGTTGGCTCACCTCAAGCAAAAATAGCCACAGCCTCGAACGGATCAGATAAGTCCAGCTGTCTGACTAGTAGAAGGATCTGCACATTTAAACAGTAAGTTATGAGCCAAAGCCCAGTAAGATCATCGACAGGCCCGCTAAATTACCCTTTCGGGACAAGTCTTTGATAATGCATAAGCAGATAACGGAAGTACAATCCACACCTTTACAGTAACCCATAAACATTACATACGATAATATAATTATACAACAACACAAACAATAATACGCGAATACATAACATGGTCAATAATATAAAGATACATAATATAGGCAGCATATACAATATTATATTGATACTATGGCATAAGCAATAATATAATTAACACACAGCATGGCGATGATATATCTCGCATACCACATAAGTAATGATATACCTAGCACATAGCATAAGCACACACCCGGTGCGGCTTTGTTTATAGGTCATAACGCACCACAGGCCTCTGTCCCTATAAACAACTTTACTTGTCATAACGCACCACAAGCCTCTGTCCCTATAAGTCTCCACATCTAGGTCATAACGCACCACCGGCCTCTGTCCCTGGATGAAATTTCGCTCCTAGGTCATAATGCACCAACGGCCTCTGCCCCTAGAGCATATCAATAATACACCGGCACACAACATCGACTATACACAAGTCACCTTTGTGCTTTCTCCTTTTTGTATAAATATAACGAGTAGTACATAATACTATCTACTAGACAATGCTAGTCAATTAAGTACTCGACATCTTACTTAGCAAGATCAAATCTTATCCGCAAGCAAAATAGAGGTCAAGTCTCACTTACCTCCAAAATCGGCTCAAGTGGCTAAGGAACGACCTTCTTTCCCAAACGATGTGCCTCCGTAAGACTCCTCTCTGAGCCAAAGAAATAGTGTCACACTCGTAAGCATGTGAGGAAAGGATTCTAAGCCCTTATGCAATTTAAGAGGCAATTTACCAAAATACCACCGGGTCGGACGTACCCAAAACCCATAAAATTTATGTTTCCGGACTCCCCATACTCCCACGAGTCCAAAAGTACCATTATTGTACATACCCGAGTCCAACTCGGTCATTTTTCCCATTTCAAAAATCTAGGGTTCAAACCCTCTTTCCAAGGATCGTCACTTTGATCCTCGGATTAAAACGTTAAAAATAGGTAAGAATAGTTACCTTGTGTTTAGGAATGATTTTGGTACTTCAAATTCCCCTTGGAATCACTTTTAGAAGCTCAAAACATGAAAATAAAAATGAATGCCCGCCCTAGTATATATAGCAGCCCCCAGCTTTAAAGAGTTGTACCACATGCTATCCAAATTGTACCTCACTGGATAGCTTTCGGTTAAATACACATAACTTTTCATAGAAATATCCAAATGATACTAGGTTAGTGGCATTAGAACCAAAACTCAAAGAGATACAACTTTCATGTTTTGACTTTTTTCCAATTCCTTATGGATTGATCTGAAAAATTGATTTCTTTCCGGCTGAACAGTAAAAAAACAGAATTCAGCAGCTTTTTGGCTTGCACCAGGTCAGCCACTGTTTTTGGGTCCAAACGGGACCCTACGAAGCTCGGAATGACCCCAAATTTTGTACACAAGTCATACAAGACTTGTATGATATGCTCGTCAAGACGAAACTCAATTCAGATCTCTAGAACTCAAAAAGTGGGTCCCACAGGAAAGGGTCAAATTTCGACTTTCGCCAAAATAGCGAATTTTAATCAAACGACCCCGGAATCCAAATTCGAAAGTTGCTACAAGTCACAAATGACGATACGAACCTAACGGAACCCTCAGATCTCTCATCAGAGTTCGTTTACTCAAATCGAGCTCGAAAATCTCTTTTAACCTTTTTAAACTTCCGCAACGGAGACTTTATCAAAAGTCCTATCAAACGAGGTCCGTTTTTACTTCTAAAGGTTGCTACAGGTCATAAATTACCATACGAATCTAACGCAACTTTCATATTTCACATCAGAGCTCATTTGCTCAAATCGAGCTCCGAAACCTCTTTTAGCCTTAACGAATATCCGAAACGGATGTCTTTCTCCGATACCTATCTAACAAAGTTCGTTTTAGCTAAAAAATTTCAGACATGTCACAATGGACCTTACGGAGCTTTTGGAATTTTCGACACGCAAATCGAGGTCCCGATTCCCGAAACGACTATTTGAGGTCGTTACAATCTCCGCCACTTAGACTCGCGTTCGTCCTCGGACGAGCCCGAGTCTAAGGTAAGATTCACATTTTCACGAAAATAATTACACGAATTTTGAGGACTCTCGCTACTACCCGAAATCATAAATAACAACATAACTTTCAGGCTTTAGAGATTGAAATCATACCTGAATTATCGAAAAGGCGAGGATACTTCTCCCGCATGTCGGACTCAAGTTTCCAAGTGGCCTCTTCGCTAGGACGATTCTTCCATAGCACTTTAACCAACGGGATCTCTTTCGACCTTAGCTTACGGATCTCTCTAGCCGCAATAGCAATCGGCTCCTCCAAATAAGCCAAGTCCTCGTCGATCTCGACAGAAGCCATATCAATCACATGGGATGGATCATGAACATACTTTCGGAGCATAGATACGTGGAATACCGGATGAACTGACAGAGATGGAGGCAAAGCAAGCCTATATGCAACAGCGCCAATGCGCTCCAAGACCTCAAAAGGACCAATGAACCTCGGACTAAGCTTGCCCTTTTTCTCGAATCTCATAACACCCTTCATCGGCGATACTTTAAGAAACACCCGGTCACCTACCATAAACACCAAATCTCTCCTCCTCCGATCCGCATAAGATATCTGTCGACTCTGAGCTGTGCGGAGCCGATCCTGAATGATTCGGACCTTATCTAAGGTCTGCTGAACTAGATCCGGACCCAACACCTTCACCTCTCCAGGTTCAAACCAACCAACTGGAGAACGACATCGGCGGCCATATAATGCCTCAAACGGAGCCATCTGGATAGAAGACTGATAACTGTTATTATAGGAAAATTCCGCCAAAGGCAAATAACTGTCCCAATGGCCTCCAAAGTCAATAGCAGAAGCCCTCAGCATATCCTCAAGAATCTGGATGGTCCTCTTGGACTGACCATCAGTCTGAGGATGAAATGCGGTGCTAAGAGCCACTCGGGTACCCAGCTCCTTCTGAAATGATCTCCAGAACTGAGCTGTGAACTGAGTATCGCGATCTGATATAATAGAGACTGGAGCACCATGCAATCTCACAATCTGCTCGATAAAGATACGAGCTAAGCGCTACGATGAATAAGTAGTCCTCACGGGGATGAAATGAGCTGACTTGGTGAGACGATCCACCACTACCCATACTGAATCATGCTTGCCCAAGGTCAAAGGCAATCCAACCACAAAGTCCATAGTAATATGCTCCCATTTTCATTCCGGAATCGGCATGGACTGAGTCACCCCGGCTGGTCTTCCATGCTCATACTTTACCTGCTGACAATTTAAGCACCGAGACACATGATCAACAACATCTCTCTTCATTCCCTTCCACCAATATAACTCCCGAAGATCTTGATACATCTTCGTAATACCAGGATGAATAGAATACCGAGAACTGTGTGCCTCTGCCAATATCAGCCGCCTCAACTCCCCAACATTCAAAACACACAACCGACCAGTATTTTATACTGGGATTAGTTTACTGAAGCTTCCCGGTATAAGTACTGGGGCTTTGAACAAGTTATATTTATACTGTGATTTGTCCGGAAGTGGCTAGTCTTCAAACAGTTCTGCATCAATGGCTAGTATTCATTTAACGCGGTCAAAACAGGCTACGTGGCTAAATTTTTCTTGCAAACCTAACTTGCACGGGCCTTTTTGTAGAAATATGACACTATAAAGAATAGTTTGTCTTTTTGCTCGCGTATAACATGGTTTTAAAAATACATCAGTTAAGTTTAATAAAAAAATTCTGGACGAAAACACCCTGTCAATCTCTTGGTACGGGGCCGATACTTACCTTTAACCCCTCTCTATTTGTCAGCACTTGCCCCTTAAAGTGTTGGCAAAGCAACACTTGCCCCTTCTAATCTCTTACTTCATTCTCCCCATATAACTTGAAGTGTTGGCAAGACAACACTTGCCCTTTACCTCTTGCCTAAAAGCTGACACTTGTAAATTTGTGCCTTGAAGTCTTGGCCCCGTGCCAACATAAAGATATTTTGCCAAACATTGTTAAATAGGGACAAACTTGCAAAACTACTCCTTATGAAGGGCAACGGTGAAATTTTCGGACTTGTACGTACTTGTACCAATATTACATATATAACCGCTTTTTAGAGTAGCATTTAAACTACTGTGTAATTAGAGTCAATTTTTTTATCTATAGTATATTAAGAGTTGGTCCAGTTCCAACAAACAAGTTCACTCTTAGCGTGAGATGTTTCTTGTCATATTCTAATGACTTACTCATATTCTCTCTTAACATTCAAGTTGCATCACTTCAAGTACCTGTTTGGGTGAGCATATAAACAACTTATTTTAAGTGGCTTATGATGCAATCGAAACTATGAAAGCGATAAAGATAAGAAACGAGACGAAGACTCACACGATTGTTCAAGTAGCAACGAAGAACAGTGTTTCGTTACACCCCAAACGATGGTAAGATTCACCTACACTATTCAACTATCCTCAAGAATCACGAGGTCCTTGTAAATAGAATGATCGAAAGGTTTGAAGTTCTACTCGAATTTTTCCAATTGAAATCAAGCTATCATAAGGTTCAAAGAGAGAATTTATCTCATATGTTTTGTGTTCAAGATTGTGTAATGAAAATAAAGGCTATACATGGAATGAAAAGCCTAAAATACCCCCAAGTGGTTTAAAACACTAGAAGCCACTTAGGGCCATAGGTTGAATTTGCACAACAAAAAGATAGGAAATTCGGATTGGGGCTCAGCTAAGTAGGCGTCCCGCCCATCCTAGTAGGCGCCCCGCCTAGTCCACGCTTGATCAGCCACACAGTGAAGTGGGCGGTCCGCCTCTGCATAGGGGCGGTCTGCCTACTTGAGGTTCAGAGAGTTTGGTAGGCGGTCCGCCCCTTTGAGTAGGCGGTCCACCCGTTCCTGAGTCCTCTTGAAATGCTTCACTTTATGTATCTTGAGTCTCTCCTTGTGGCCTAGACGTTCCTCCTTCCATGGTGCTCCAATGCATGATCTTCAAGGTGGTTCCGGAGCTTCCATCCTCTACGTCCACGCCTTTCCATACCAAGTGAAGGTGAGCATCATGGATTACTTTGGCTTGACTTCTAGTAAAGGGTCTTGGCTTGGTTTGCATTGCATCATCCTCCCCTTCTTGAGAAGATTTCGTCCTCGAAATTAAGGCGTCATCCTCCAAGGCATCATCACCTACATCAAAAGAAGTCAAGTCACTAACATTGAAAGTAGTGGACACATTATACTCACCCGGTAAGTCTATCACATATGCATTGCTGTTGATCTTTGACAACACTTGGAATGGTCCATCTCCTCTTGGTGCCAATTTCCCCTTCCTATGGTTTGGAAATCTTTCCTTGCGGAAGTGCACCCACACCCAATCTCCCTTCTTGAAATCCACCTTCTTCCTTCCTTTGTTTTTCTTAGTTGCTATCTTCTTATAGGCATCCTCCAAAATCTGCTTCACCTTGGCATGAAGTTCAAGCAATGCATTGGCCTGAGCTTTACCTTCAAAATCAACAACCACATCCCTTGGCAAAGGGGTAAGATCAAGAGGAATCAAAGGGTTAAAACCATAGACACACTCAAATGGAGTCATGCCAATCATACGATGCAAAGTGCGGTTATATGCAAACTCCATGAATAGTAGCTTATCAATCCAAGTCCCGGCCTTACCTTTGGTCATGTCTCTAAGTAGAGCTCCCAAGGTTCGGTTCACCACCTCGGTTTGCCCATCAGTTTGAGGGTGGTGGGACGTAGACAATAGCAATTTGGTGCCAAGAGCACCCCACAAACACTTCCAAAAATGGCTAAGGAACTTGGAGTCCCTATCACTAACAATGGTGCGAGGCACCCCATGCAACCTTAATACATTATCAATAAACAAGGAAGCTGCATGTTGTGCATTATGAGTCTTTTTGCACGGAATTAAGTGAGCAATTTTGGAGAACCTATCAACGACAACATAAATGCTATCGTGTCCTCCTCTAGTCTGGAGTAAGGCCATAACAAAATCCATAGAGATATCAACCCACATACTAGTAGGTACGGGCAAGAGAGTGTACAAGCCATGGGTGTTGGACCTAGACTTGGCCTTCTTGCAATCTAAACAAGCATTGCAAAAACGTTCCATAAGAGGCCTCTTTTTTGGCCAATGGAATTGCTCTTTAAGTATGGCCATAGTCTTATCCACCCCAAAGTGACCCATCAAGACCCCACAATGTGCCTCTCGCACACACTCTCCCATTCTTGAAAATGTAGCCATCTACCCATTGGTATTTTTCCACCCTCTCCCCGCTCACTAGAGCATCATGAATGTTCTTGAGATTTGGGTCATGTTCATACAACAATTTTATACTCTCAAAACCCATTAGCCTAGAAGCAAGAGTGGTAGCAAGGAAGAACTTTCTAGAAAGTGCATCGGCTACAACATTGTCCTTTCCCTTCTTGTAATGAATGACCTAGGGAAAAGACTTAATGAGCTCCACCCATTTGGCATGCCGTTTGTTCAACTTTTCTTGGCCTCTAAGATGCTTGAGTGACTTATGGTCACTCTTGATCACAAATTCCCTAGGCCATAGATAGTGTTGCCAATGAGCAAGAGCTCTCACAAAGGCATACAACTCCTTGTCATACGTAGAGTAATTCAAGGTTGCACCCTTCAATTTTTCACTAAAGTAGGAAACGAGTTTTCCTTCTTGAATGAGAACACCCCCAATACCCACCCCCGAGGCGTCACATTCAACCTCAAAAGCCTTCCCGAAGTTGGGCAATTGCAACAATGGGGCGATACTAAACCTATTTTTCAAATCTTGAAGGCTCTCCCCACACAAAGGGCTTGTCTTTCTTCACCAACTCGGTGAGTGGTGCGACAATGGTGCTAAAGTCCCTAACAAAGCGCCCATAGAAACTAGCAAGGCCATGGAAGCTCCTAACATGAGAAACGGTAGTAGGAGTAGGCCAATCTCTAATGGCTTCAACTTTGGACTCATCAACCTCTACACCATTTGCACTAACAATAAAGCCCAAAAAGACAACCTTTTCAACACAAAAGGCACATTTCTTAAAATTCGCATAGAGCTTTTCGGCTCTTAGCACTTCAAGAACTTGACCCAAATGGCCAACATGATCATCTATTGATTTATTATATATCAATATATCATCAAAATAGACAACCACAGATTTATTGATAAACGGTTTCAAGACATGGTTCATCAACCTCATAAAAGTACTAGGTGCGTTGGAGAGGCCAAAAGGCATCACCAACCATTCATAGATACCGAACTTGTTCTTGAATGCGGTTTTCCACTCATCACCCGGTTTCATCCGGATTTGGTGGTAGCCGGACCTAAGATCTATCTTAGAAAAGATACTAAAACCACTCAACTCATCAAGCATGTCATCTAGTCTAGGAATGGGATGACGATATTTTACCGTTATCTTGTTGACCGCGCGGCAATCAACACACATCCTCCATGTCCCGTCCTTCTTTGGCACAAGAATGACCGGTATGGCACACAGACTCAAGCTTTCACGAACCAAGCCTTTGTTGAGCAACTCATCAACCTGCCTTTGCAATTTCTTTGTATCTTCCGGGTTGCTCCTATAGGCCGGCTTGATTGGAATTTGGGATCCCGGGACAAAATTAATTTGGTGTTCTATCCCCCTCAAAGGAGGAAGTCCACTTGGCATCTCTTCCGGGAACATGTCCTCAAATACCTTCAAAACACTCTCAATGGCACTAGGCAAAGGGTTAGGTTTAGGCAAATAATCACTTTCGAAATTTAAAACCATACCTTTGTGCACTAGGCAAATGAGCATCTTTGTGCCATCATTACCTCTCAAGTACTCACCCGGTTGCATCATGGCACAAATGCGACCGGTAGAAGATGGTGGAGTCTTGGCCAAAGGCTTGGCAACAACGGGAGATTTAGCTTTAGCTGCCTCCCTCAACTCCCACATGCGCCTATAGTCATCACTTACTTGCTTTGGCGTCAAGGGCGTAAGCACATACTTCTTCCCCTCATGTTTAACCGTGTAAGTGTTGGCTCGGCCATCATGAACCACATGCTTGTCATATTGCCAAGGCCTACCAAACAAGAGGTGGCAAGCTTGCATTGGCACCACATCAAACATGTGCTCATCCTGGTAGTTCCCAATCTTGAACTTAATCAAGACTTGCTTCACTACCTTCAACTCCCCACATTCACTCAACCATTGCAAACGGTAGGGGCTTGGATGTTTAAGGGTAGGCAACTTCAATTGTGAGACCAAAGATTGGCTCACCACATTTGCACAACTAACCGAGTCAATAATCATGGAGCACACTTGTCCCTTCACTCTACACCTAGCATGGAACAAGTTCTCCCTTTGCTCATCCTCCTTCTCCTCACTCACCATGGCACTCAAACTACGACGTACCACTAGAAACATGTTAGGATCATCCCCCTCTGCCGTTCTCTCTTCACCCTCAACTACCTCATTCTCCTCAACAACATCACCCTCGGGCTCACTTTCCTCCTCATATACCAATACATCATCCATCACAATCATTGTTTTCTGGGTAGGGCATTCTTTGGCAAAGTGGCCATAACCCTTGCACTTGTGGCATTGGAAAGAAGAAGAAGGAGTAATTAATTGAGTTCTAGAATTACCTCCAACTTCTTTGAAGTCGCTTCTCGGGGTAGCCCTCTCAAAAGGCTTCTTCACACCACGACTCCTACTTGCACCACTTGTGTTTGGGCTATTCCATTCTTTGGGTTGAGTCGTTGGAGTAGAAGTAGTACTCCTATAGCGAGGAGCTTTCTCTTCCTTGAGCCATTTCTCGGCTTCAACCACGACATCACAAACATCTTGAAGAGAATGAAAGATGTGTAGCCTCAATTGAGAAGCAATCTCCCGGATCAAACCATTCTTGAAGCGGATGATAGCTTGCTCCTCATCTTCCGTTTCCATATCAAGGGCCATTCGGTTTTTCTCAAACTCGTAGAAATACTCATCAACGGACTTGTAACCTTGTTTCAATTCATAGAGTCTCTTGAGTTGCTCTTGTCTATACTTGGGTGTCATATATTTGGTACTCATTACCTCTTTCAATTCTTCCCAAGTAATATTCATTCGCATCCCAACTCTTCTTCTCGACCGCTTGACGGATTCCCACCATGTGGAAGCATAGGACTCAAATGAAGTGATGACATAAGTAGCTTTCTTCTCCTCGGACATATCATTTGTGTCAAAGACCCGCTCCAAATGAACCTTCCACTCTAAGAATGCTTCCGGATCACTAGTCCCTTTGAAAGGTGGGATAATGATCTTCACACTATTGAGGTTGTTGTCACGACCCCCATGGTTTGGTTCCGGTTGACCCCCGTAGTAATCATCAACCTCATCATACTCACGCCTCAAGTTCCTCCCCACAAAAGCCCTTGGACGTCCTCGACCTAGCCCACGACCTCCATCTACACCCCGGCCTCCATTCATTGCCCTCCTATTTGGGTAGGGAGCATCATAATCATCATCAAGTCCGGGACCCTCCCCTTCTTGAGCTTCATCAACTTGCTCAAGGGGTGCTATATTTCTTCGGGGCCTTAGGAGTGGAACATCACCTTGGGGAATCCCCAAGGGTTGGGGAGTGCCCAACAATCTTTCTCTAGCAAGAGGCTCATCCCTCAACCATTGTCGATGAACTAGCTCCGCATATTGATCCGGTTTCATGATTGAGTTATCACTCGTGCCTTTTCCGGCATCTTTGTGGACACTCGGGGTCCTTTCCTTTTCAAAAACTTCCATTTTTATATTCAAAGCATTTACCTCGGCCAATAGACTAGCCAAGATGTCGGTTGGAACCTCAATGGTATTCTTGGATTTCTCATCCACCATTGTACCTACAAGCAATCAAAAACAAGAAAGAAGATTAGAGTAAAAGTCCTCTCGCACTCCCTCACTTTTGATTGTCCCTCGGGTTCACTCAAATTGGGGGTAGTTTCACTCAAGCTTGATTCAAAAGTCTTCCTCGGAGTTGAACAACCACCTTAACGACCAAACAATTCAACAAGTTCCCAATGCTCTTCGGGAAGAGTGGAGTTAATGGGACTCTATGGACGTTCGGCTTTTAAGTGAGCACTTGAGCCAAAGAAATTCTTCGAGTCTTCTTGGAAGTTATCAACCACCAACACGCACGAATATCCTAAGCGCTCAATGAATTAGTACTAATTGAGTAGGAGAATTACTCGCAAAGTACTAACCGGAAGTAACGGAAACAAACAAAACACGAAAGCCTACGAAACAAACTACCCGGACACCTTCCCAGGAGTGGGCGGTCCGCCTAGTCACAGGGGCGGTCCGCCTACTTTTCAGGCGCCCCGCCTACTTGCAGTTTCAGCACAGTTTCAACAACGTGTTCTTGGCTTTTGGCACCCAATTTTCCAAGGTTTTTTAAGGTGTTTACCCAATTCAAAGGTTTTCCAATGTATATTCAACTACTACAAGCAAACCCCAATGGTTTATAACAACAATCAACCAACCAAAAATCCAAATCAAGAAAATTTTGAACAATTTATAGGGTTTTCAACTTTTTTTGGGGTTTTGATTTTTAAGTTTTCGATTCACAACCTTTAATCGCGTTTCGTGGGTACCCAATCAACGGGAATGTGATAAAAACCCGATAACAATCATCAAAGAAAATATCATAACCAAGAACATCTAGTAATTTTTTTGCTATTTTTTGTTTTTGAATTTTTTTTCTTCTTTTTTTTCAAATAAACAAGAACAAGAACATGAAAACAAACAAGAAACAAAGATGACAAGCACGAAGAGTAGGACGAGGGTTCGTAGGAACGTAACCCTAGCCTCGCTCTGATACCAACTGGTGCAGTCGAAACTACGAAAGTGATAAAGATAAGAAACGATACGAAGACTCACACGATTGTTCAAGTAGCAACGAAGAACAATGTTTCGTTACACCCCAAACGATGAAAAGATTCACCTACGCTATGCAACTATCCTCAAGAATCACGAGGTCCTTGTAAATAGAATGATCGAAAGGTTTGAAGTTCAACTCGAATTCTTCCAATTGAAATCAAGCTAAATTTCATAAGGTTCAAAGAGAGAATTTATCTCATATGTTTTATGTTCAAGATTGTGTAATAAAAATAAAGGCTAAGGGAAGACTTTATAGTCTTCCACATACATGGAATGAAAAGCCTAAAATACCCCCAAGTGGGTTAAAATACTAGAAGCCACTTAGGGCCATAGTTGGAATTACACAACAAAAAGATAGAAAATTCGGATTAGGGCTTAGCTAAGTAGGCGCCCCGCCTAGTCCATGCTTGATCAGCCACACAGTGAAGTGGGCGGTCCGCCTCTGCACAGGGGCGGTCCGCCTACTTGAGGTTCATAGAGTTTGGTAGGCGGTCCGCCCGTTCCTGAGTCCTCTTGAAATACTTCACTTTGTGTATCTTGAGTCTCTCCTTGTGGCCTAGACGGTCCTCCTTCCATGGTGCTCCAATGCATGATCTTCAAGGTAGTTCCGGAGCTTCCATCATCCACGTCCACGCCTTTCCATACCAAGTGAAGGTGAGCATCATGGATTGCTTTGGCTTGACTTCTAGTAAAGGGTCTTGGCTTGGTTTGCATTACATCAACTTATAAGTCAAAAAGTACTTAAAACCCACTTTTTGAGAGTAAAAATTTTGCATAGAGGCCTATTTGGCGCGCGTTAATTGATCCGTAGCCACTAAAAATAAATTCGCTGAGAAATAGCCACTTCTGGACAAGTTCCAGTATTTTTGAATATGTGTAGTTCAGAGTACCAGTATAAAAACTTAGGACTGGGATTTTATATATATAAAGCACCAGGGGACATTCTCATTATAGAATAATGTGACTTTGAACATGTGTAGTTCAAAGTCCCAACATAAAAATCCGGGACTTTATATATATAAAGCACCAGGGGACTATCCCATTATAAAATAATGGGACTTTAAACATGTGTAGTTCAAAGTCCCAGCATAAAAACCTTGGACTTTATATATATAAAGCACCAGGGGACTATCCCATTATAAAATAATGGGACTTTGAACATGTGTAGTTCAAAGTCCCAACATAAAAACATGGGACTAGTCCGGGCTATTTGCCAATGCTAATGGAGTGTATGTGCGTGCGGTGGCTATTCCTCAATTAATTCTGAAACGGTGGATAATTCTCATTTAACGCGTCCAAAAATGGCTACGCCTCAAAATTTCCCTTTTTGAGAAGTTAGGATTTTCTAACTTCTCAAAAAATGGCTTTTAAGCCACTTATGGCTTATAAGTCCAAAATTTTTCAAGTTACCAAACATATATTAATGAACTTATAAGTTTAAAAGCCACTTTTAAGCTCACCCAAACGGGCTCTAAATTTAATGCTTTTTCGCTTGATATACCGAAAGTATTCGTACATCTTGTGATGTCAAATATGTTGTCATAGTTCTAGTTACGAACATATTTTACTATAGTAAAATAACAAATCTAAAGTTAACATTTTTCCAATAAAGAAAGATGTCTATCTTTTATAAAGAATTAAAAAGAAAGGATGTGAGGACAAAATAGTTCGGCACAAAAGTTGGTAATTTTTGGCAGGGAAGCCAATTTTGCCTCCGCCATTCAGGATTTAGCCAGTAATTTTTTTATCAGAAGTAGCCTATCCGCAACTCCAGCGTCGAGCACACCACCAAGGAGGCTATGGCCGGGGTTTGTTTCTACAAAGCATCACTTTCACTAAGTACATATGATATGTGTGCGTATAACTATTGAAAAGCTGATATAAAAGCGTCATAGCAACTTCAAATCTTCATATTTAAAATTGGATGTTGGAAACTTTCCTACTCCTAATTTCATAGTTGAAGCCCATTGAAGGTTTGAAATTGTAAGTTGTCTATACATAACTTCAAACCTTGGAAGTTTTTATGTACAAGGTTTGTTGGAAGTTGATATGCCCGAACGTTTGAACTTAAGAGCTGCCTATGCATAACTTAAGACCTTCTACTCTTGACATAAAATTGGTAGATTGAGCTCTGAAGTTAAGAGCTGCCTATGCATACTTCAAATCTGAACCTTCCAATTTGATGTTAAGAGTAGAAGGCCTTAAGTTAAGATGGGAAGATTTGAAGTTCAAATTAATGGCTAAAAATTAAATAATTTATAAAAATTTACTAAATCTAATGGCGCGTCAAAAGTAGACAATTCGTGCACTTGCCCCTGAAAGTTTTAAATTGTTTACACTTAATGAATGTTTGGATATGTGAATCGTTTAATCTTTAATTTTTAAAATGTCTGCTCAAGATTTAACCACTTAATGATTTTGAATCCAACTTTGAACAGTATCTTAAAAATTATTTAGAGGCTATTCCTTACAAGTTTTTCGTAAATACTACCTTTCACCACCACTTTAGCCGCAATCACTATATGCACAACTACCATTGCCAACTATCACGTCCACCATTATCGTCAACCACCACCATAAGCTACGACTACCAACCCAATGGAGGGATGATATATAGGTTTTAATAAGATATTGGTTCTACATAACCAAATAATTTTGGTTTAAATTAAATTATGTATATGTGATAAGAATTTCTTTCAATATGTACACAAAATAAATTTACAGACCAATTATTAGCACTTAAGGTCATTGTCCTAGCATCTAAACTTCATGATGGTAAAATATTCTAGACGTTCCGCCTTTGCCCCAACCACTACCATTAATCACTTCCATCATCATAACCTCCACCATCACTAGCCACCGCTAATCACCATCAACACTAGTCTACCACTACCAACCACCACCACCACCATTATTTCAATTACTAACACACTAATTAACCACCTACACCATTACATGCAGTATTACTGCAAAACACCATCATCACCACCACCACTATCTGCTGCTATTACTACTACCAATGACCTACATCACCACCATCACAATCACAGTTAACTACACGGCACCATCAATTACTACTACTAACTACCTTCAATATCACAACCACAATTTGCCCTACGACCACATTAAACACCAACCACTACCACATAGCCTTTTTTATATAGATTTATTTACGTTATTTTATTTGACTTGTATGTTGTTAGTCTTTTTTAAATAAGATAAATTATGTATATTCATATGAAAATAAACAATCTTAACATTCAATGTTCATTACTAATACTACCTTTCACCACCACTTTAGCCGCAATCACTACCATGCACAACTACCATTGCCAACTATCACATCCACCATTATCGTCAACCACCTCCATAAGCTACGACTACCAACCAATGGAGGGATGATATATATACTTTAATAAGATATTGGTTCTACATAACCAAATAATTTTGGTCTAAATTAAATCATGTATATGTAATAAGAATTTCTTTCAATATTTACACAAAATAAATTTAGATACCTATTACTAGCACTTCAGTTCATTTTCCTAGCATCTAGAATCCATGAAGATAAAATATCCTGGGCGATCCACCTCTGCCCCAACCACTACCACTAATCACTTACATCATCACAATCTCCAGCATCACTAGCTACCGCTAACCACCATCAACAGAAGTCTATCATTACCAACCATTACTACTAACATCATATTCAGTTATGTACTAACACACTAATTAACTACTTATACGATTACACGTAGTATCACTGTAAAACACCATCATCACCACCACCAGCTATCTACCACTATCACTACTACTAACAACCTACATTACCACCATCAGAATCACCGTCAACCACACCACTACCAGTTACTACTACTAACCACCTTCAATTTCACAACCACAATTAATTTGCCGCACAACCACAATTGTACTATATACTAACACCAACCACTACCACATAACCTAATATGTTTATGATATAGTAATATTTACATTATGTTTGTTAGTCATTTTTAAATAACATAAATTATGTATATTCATATGAAAATAAACAATCTTAACATTCAATGCTCATATCTAAATACAACCCAATTGGGGATATAGTTTACAAGAACAAGTACATAGGAGTGCTGCACATCAATTTGCCAGCTGCTTTTACTATGGACAAGCTTTCAAGATGGTTGCTTATCAGTTGCACGAGCTAATAGTGTGCATTACTTGTCCATTACTTATTTACATAGAATTAATTATTTACAATTGTTATTTCCCACGAATACACCACTTTACTGTTTTAAGGACCAGTTCCTTAAAATGTGTTCCTTTACTCTACGATGTGCGGAATAAAAACTGTAAGTAATTGAACACCAGATTTTAGCGTGGAAAAACCCCTAGACACGGGATCAAAAAACCACGACCTACTTCTCAAGTAGGATTTCAACTTCACTATGTAAAAAGACCCACTTGGTTACAAGACTCACTCTTACTAACCTAGGACTAACTCTAATCCTATAGTGATCTTTCTCACGATCAGTGAAGTTGTGTCAAGTCCACGACTTGAACTACACAGTTTACAACTTGATTTTTGCTTACTACAATTGAACTAAGACTTGAACTTTTACAAGACTCAATCTAAGGAACAGGTTCTTCCTTAGTTCTACTGTAGCTAACTGATTACACAAATAAGCTAATAATTCTTCTCAGCTTTTGCTCGATGCTCTCAGTATTTGTGTACAACTTCTATGGCTGATAGTCTTCTCGTTTTATAGTTTCCAGCAGCCAAGAAGTCCCAATGAATTAGAATTCCAAAGCTCCCTTGACTTTGAATCCTAATTGGATTCTACCTTCTTGAATCCGAATCCTTTATCCCTTAGTTATGCAATCTTTTCGTATCTGATTAGGCCTGCATAATTATCAAGATACACGTCAGTATTAGGATAAATAATAATATCTCAATTAAATGATTTTGCATGAATTATCTATTCTGCTTCAGTAATTCAAAGGAACAGGTCCTTTGAATCCGTTCCTCAGTCATCAGTCAAAACTCCAAGCTTTCCAAGCTAACAATTTCCCCCTTTTTGATGATGACAAATTCATACTTATAGCTTCATCTCCTTAATGTCCTGAAGTACAATGTAAGCTCAAAAAGACAATCAATCAGTGGAGAATTAATTCATCATTAAGGAACAAATTTTTATTAGGTATAAAAACATGCAAAATCAGCCTTACTCTTCCCCCTTTTGGCATCATTGAAAAGGTTGCATATCAAAATATAACTCAAGTGTTAGAGTTAATCAGCACATAGCCATTTAGGCAACTCAAAGTGCAAACATAAATTAAATAAAGCAACTGCAAAACAATGATATTAGCCATCCAAGACAATTCATTTAACCAAATATTAAAATCAGGGGATACAGCAAGTACTACAGAATTATCCAACTACTAAAGAAGAAAACAAAGGCTAAGGCACTAGGCTAGGCTAGATCCCACTAGACAAAAGATGGCTAAAGGCTAGGACTAAGGTGGTCAGGATGTGGAAGGACCAGTTCCCTGAGACTTGTTAAGCAGATCAAACATCTGCTTGAGCATTCCCTCATTGGTCTCCTTTGCTTTTGAGGCCTCTGCCTTCCAGTAATTCCTCTCTTCTTCCAACCTTGCAATCTCAGCAGCCTGCATAGCAACTTGTTGCCTAAGTGCCCTCACTTTGTTGTTCAGAGGCTGCCTCCCAACACCAGCCTGTGGAGGATCAGCCTGAACTGGCAAGTCACAGTTTATCAGGGTAGCACACCCAAACTTCTCCTTCTTTGTAGCCTTCACAACCCCTTCCAAGGGAATCTTCAACTTGGCAAAGATATCAGTCAGAATGAAACCAAACGGCAGGGAGTGTTTTCTCTTCCCAGCAATCACCCTTTTTATCAGGTGGATCATAAAGCTGGGCCAATTGATCTGCTTTTCAGTGTCCAACAGTTCCATAAGGACCAGGTCCATGAAACTGGCAACTCCTCTTTTCTCCTGCCTTGGCATCACAACTTTGTTCACAAACTCAAATAAAACCTGATGCTGTGGATGCATCTCACTCTTTTGCACTGCCCTGGGTTTTTCTTCACCATCATTCTCAGCAAACTTCCTAGTGATCTCCAGATCAGTAGGCAAGTTTGTCAAGTCAGGCCACACAGTCTTGACATAACTAGCATACCCAGTGGCAGGAATCCCCAGCAACTCACCAAGTTCCCTTGTATCAAATATGACAACATTGTCATTAACAGAGGTAGTAATTTGATCACCTCGGATGGAGCAATTTTTATAGAAATCCTGCACCATTCCCTTTGCACACCTACCAGAGATCTTAAGGACCATGTCCCTCCAACCCTGAGCATGCAGCTTTTGCAGCAACCAGACCATTCCTTCTTCTTGAACATCAGTCATGACCCTTCCTTTCAACACCTTCCTGGTCAGCATGTCATCATGAATACAGTGCACAGTCTCACTGTCTTCAGCATCACTATCACTTTCATCTTCAGCAACTAACTCATCACTGTCACTAGCAGAGTCTTCAGAAACCACCACTCTTTTAGAGGACCTGGTCCTCTTAGCAATTTTCTCAGCAGCTTTAACTGAGCTTCTTGTCACCCTTCTCTCAGGAACCTTTCTCTTCTTTGACTGAGGCACCACCTCCTCAGCCTCTACCATCTCATCATCCTCAGAAAAATCAGCCAAATCAAAATCATCACTATCATCCACTTTTTCTTCCTCAACCACCTGTTTTCCTTTCCCTTTTCTGCTCCTTTCCAAGGCAGCAGCCAGTTGTTCATCAGCAGCTTTAGCAGCACTTCTTGTCCTCCTACCCCCAGATGCAGGGGTTGAGGCAGAAGGAACAGGTCCTTTTGCCTTAGAGGAACTTCCAACTTTCTTTTTATTTCCGGGCTTATAACTATCACTTATCTTCTTCAATTTAGCAGCAATTTCAACAGTCTCATGATCATTAATGGGTCCCTTTCTAGCCAATTTTCTTTTCAGGCTCCTAATATTGATCAAATCCACTAATGGCCTATCACTGTCACTTATAGCCTCCTCAACATCTACAACATCTTCCATGGGTGCTCTAAAAGCAACCTCTGGAGACCCTGACCCCCCATGCACAGGTGCTTCCAAACTCCTAATTGGTTCCCCCTCAAGAGCAGCCCCAGACCCTTCTCCCTCTTCTTCCTCATCAATAACAACATTCAAAGGGTGAGTGTAATTTACCTTAAACTGATACAACACCATAGCATGAGATAGATCCTCAACCTGCTCAGCAATGGATTCAGCCGTGGGAACTGATCCTTCCCCCTGAATCTCAGGTTCGGGTATTTCTGGAATTTGTTTAGGAACTTCAGGGTTTGGGTCGATGATTTTCATGGGTGAAGGAGGGTTGAGATTTTGTGGTTGTTCAACAGTGGGTGCAGATGGAGAATTATCAGAAGAAAGAGACATGTTTGCAATTCTAATCAAGAGATAATTTACAATTCTTTCTGAAATTTTGCTAATTTAATTGATGAACAAGGTAAAAGAATAATGTAGGAGAAGAAGGGTATTTATAGAGTGAATTAAGTAGTGTAATTAGAGTAGGAAACGATCAGCTTACCTCAGCACAACATGCAACGGCTAAGGACTCTTGGGAGTCTCCCGGAGAAAAAGAGCCGTTAGGCTGCAAGACACCTTTTCAGAACAGGAACTGTTCCTCCGATGGGACTCTTTTGCAATTTGGATATGGGTAGGAAACTTAGTGGGATTTTATCCTAAACACAAGTTACCTATAGCCTTTATACTCCTAAATTAATTGAATAATTACGAGTACATACCTGTTTTTAACACCATAATTCAGTGTCCTTCCAATTTGCAATTTTTGATCATCTGAAATTCTAAGAGCATAAGGGTAACATCATTCAATTTTAGCAACTCTAAATAATATATGTAGCATGAGAGTATACATTTAAGTATTAAGACTGGACTGAATAATTCATAATGACTTGAATAAAATTCATTTTAAGAGCAATTTTCTAGCCAATTATGAAGTAAAGCATTGAAGATTTTATGTGAATTTAATCATCCCTAATTCCAATCTATTTCTTTCAAAATCATCTCTACCTAGAGCTTTTGTAAAAATGTCAGCTATTTGCTTTTCAGTTGGACAAAAAGCTATGGTGATCAAACCTTTTTCATAATTGTCTCTTAGGAAATGATGTCTTATGTCAATGTGTTTAGTCCTTTTGTGATGCACTGGATTCTTTGTCATATTAATAGCACTAGTGTTATCACAATAGATAGGAACAGTTCCTACATCAACACCAAAATCCTGTAATTGTTGTTTGATCCATAACAGCTGTGAACAACATGAAGCAGCTGCCACATATTCAGCCTCAGCAGTAGAGAGTGCTACTGAATTTTGTTTCTTAGTTCCCCAAGAAACCAAACACTCACCAAGAAAATGTGCCATACCTGAGGTGCTTTTTCTATCAACAAGGAAACCTGCATAGTCAGCATCAGTATATCCAACAAGATTAAAATTACAACCTTTTGGATACCAAAGCCCCAAGGGACCTGTTCCTTTCAGATACCTCAATATTCTTTTAACAGCTTTCAAATGAGATTCCTTAGGATCTGATTGGAACCTAGCACACAAACCAACACTGAATACTATATCAGGTCTACTAGCAGTTAGATAAAGTAAGGAACCTATCATGCCCCTATACAATTTTTTATCAACTGATATTCCATGTTCATCAAGATCCAATTTTGTGGCAGTGGCAATAGGTGTGTCAATTCCCTTAGCATTATCCATATCAAATCTTTTAAGTAATTCCTTAACATACTTTTGTTGATGGATCATAGTTCCATTTGAGGTTTGCTTAATTTGTAAACCCAAAAAGAAATTGAGTTCACCCATCATGCTCATCTCAAATTCACTCCCCATCAAGTGTGCAAATTCCTTACTTAAATTTTCACAAGTGGCACCAAAAATTATATCATCTACATAGATTTGAACAATTAAAAGATCCTTACCTTTTTCTTTTAAGAACAAAGTACTATCAATTTTACCTCTCTTGTAACCATGCTGGAGCAAAAATTTTGATAGCCTTTCATACCATGCTCTTGGTGCCTGCTTGAGCCCATACAAGGCTTTGTCCAACTTGTACACATGTTCAGGGAACTGTTCACTTTCAAAACCTGGAGGTTGCTTGACATACACTTCCTCTTTCAAGTAACCATTCAGAAATGCACTCTTGACATCCATTTGATGTAGAGTAAAATCCATGTATGTAGCAAAGGCTATAAGAAGTCTTATTGCTTCCAATCTTGCAACTGGAGCAAAAGTCTCATCATAGTCGATGCCCTCCTCTTGACTATATCCCTGAACAACCAGTCTGGCCTTATTCCTTGTTACCATGCCATCCTCATCAAGTTTGTTTCTGAAAACCCATTTTGTTCCAATGATGGACCTGTTCCTTGGCTTGGGTTCCAGATGCCAAACTTGACTTCTTTGAAATTGATTCAGTTCTTCCTGCATAGCATTTATCCAGTCTGCATCCTTCAGTGCTTCTTTCACATTTTTGGGTTCAACAAGAGATAAGAAAGCACTAAAGGCACACAGATTGTGATTTTTGACTGCTGATCTAGTTTGAATTCCTGCATTCTTGTCTGAGATTATTTGATCCACAGGATGTGACCCTTGATACTTGTAAGGCTTGGGTGTCAATCCATTGTCAGAAGTCCTCTGCTGAGGAACAGTTCCTGATCGATTAGCACTACCAGTTTGTGAGATGGAACCAGCATTTGTTCCCCCTGTATCTGTGCCACTGTTCTCAGTTCTGTTCTGAGGAACAGTTCCTTGCAGTTCAGTTCTCATATCCAGCCCTTGCATTTGTGAATCAAGTTCATAGGCTTTCAGCAGTCCAATTTCTTCATCCTCCTGTACCTGTTCTAGAGTGAGACTGTCAGTTTCATCAAATTTTACATGCATGCTTTCTTCAATTTTTAAAGTTTTCTTGTTAAACACCCTATATGCCTTACTATTTGAAGAATAACCAACAAAGATTCCTTCATCACTTCTAGGCTCAAATTTTCCTAAAGCATCTTTCCCATTGTTGTGTATAAAACACTTGCAACCAAAAGCCCTAAGATGAGAGATGTTTGGTTTTCTTCCTTTAAGCAACTCATATGGGGTCTTTTCTATTAATGGCCTAGTCATACATCTATTTATTATGTAGCATGCAGTGTTAATAGCCTCAGCCCAAAAGTTTTGTGGAAGGTTTCCAGATATTAACATAGTTCTTGCCATTTCTTCTAGAGTCCTATTTTTCCTTTCCACTACACCATTTTGTTGTGGAGTTCTAGGTGAAGAAAAATTGTGATTGATGCCATTTTCATTGCAAAAATTGAAAAACATATGATTTTCAAATTCAGTTCCATGATCTGACCTAATGGCAACAATATGACTATCTAGAGTTCTTTCAGCTTTCTTAGCAAAAATTGAAAATGCATTAAATGCTTCTTTTTTAGATGCAAGAAATATAGTCCATGTAAATCTAGAGTAATCATCCACCAATACCATAACATACTTCTTACCTCCACGACTCATTGTTCTCATTGGACCACATAAATCCATATGGACCAGTTCCAAAGGCTTAGTGGTACTTACCTGTTTCTTCGGTTTGAAGGAGGATTTTACCTGCTTCCCCCTGGCACAAGCTTCACATACCTTTTCATCATTAAACCTGATGTTAGGCAGACCTATCACCAAGTCCTTTGACACAAGTTTGTTCAATTGTGAAAGACTAGCATGTCCTAGTCTTTTGTGCCATAAGAGGGAATCATTTTGCACCACACTTAAGCAGCTCAAGCTTCCATCAGATAGTGTCAGCAAGTCTACTTTGTATATGTTTCCATGTCTGTTTCCCTGCAAAATAACCTCTCCAGAAGCTTGATTAGTCACAATGCATCCAGTAGATGAGAAATTAACATTATTACCTTTGTCACATAATTGAGATATACTCAATAAGCAATGCTTCAGTCCATCTACTAGAAATACATTATCTATGCAGTGTGAGTCAGACTTACCTACCTTTCCAATTCCAATAATTTCCCCTTTCTTACCATTACCGAAGGAAACACTTCCTCCTTGGAAGGCTGAGAGTGAAAGGAACAGTTCCTTATGCCCTGTCATATGTCTTGAGCAACCACTGTCCATGTACCATTTGTGGTTTGCCTCCTTCACTCTAGCCTCAGGATCCTCTTCATTTTCTGAATCTCCAAGTGCCATTAGAGCAAGATCCTCATCCAGATCATCATCAGTTATTTCATCTTCACTGTCTTGCCATCCTGCAACCAGCGCTTTGGGATTTCCACTTTTCCTATGGACCTGTTCCCTAGCCTTCTTCCTTTCATCAATGAATTTCTTCCTCCATTCTCCTTCCATAATTGGACATTTGCTGATGTAGTGCTCCGAGCTTCCACATTTGTGGCATTCTCCAGCCTGTTTCATGTTAGTAGACCTACCCTGTCCACTAATTTCCCTTTTCTTATTCAAATATTTCTGAACACTTTTAGCGATAAGGACCAGTTCCTTATCATCAATGATTTTATCACCAGCAGTCAAGGCTAGGTTAGGTTCAGTTTTAACTGGTGCTCCTATGTTTTTAACCTTTTTCCTCAGTTCATAAGTCTTTAGATTTCCTATGAGCTCATCTAAGGATAAAGTGGTTAAATCTTTACTTTCAATGATAGCACATGCTTTGATCTCCCAAGAGTCTGGAAGAACCCTAGTTAAAATCTTTTCTACCCTATCTTCCACAGTTAAAACCCTTCCCAAAGAGATAACTTCAGAGGCAATGGCATTAAATCTAGTATACATTTCAGAGATTGATTCTTCTTCTTTCATTTTAAAGCTTTCATATTCAGCATAAAGAAGTGTACCTCTGGACCTTTTTACCTGACTTGTTCCTTCGTGTGCAACTTGTAGAGCATCCCAAATCTCCTTAGCAGTGGCATAACCTCTGATCCTTGTGCATTCGTCAGGACTAAGTCCACCAACCAGCCACTTCCTTGCCTTAGCATTCTTTTCCCATTGCTTTATGTCTTCAGCATTGCACTCCTTCCTAGTTTTGGGAACATCTTTCCCATCAGCATCCTTTTTCATTGGGATCATGGGACCTTCAGTAACTATGTCCCACAGTTCGTAATCCTCTGCTTGAAGGTGATCACGCATCCTCTCTTTCCACCATGAATAGTATTTCCCATTGAAGTAAGGTGCTCTAACCATTGACTGACCCTCACTGTTCTCACGTGATGTACTCATCTAATCCTAGGTGTTAGCCTTTTCAAGGATAACCTGCTCTGATACCAATTGTTATTTCCCACGAATACACCACTTTACTGTTTTAAGGACCAGTTCCTTAAAATGTGTTCCTTTACTCTACGATGTGCGGAATAAAAACTGTAAGTAATTGAACACCAGATTTTAGCGTGGAAAAACCCCTAGACACGGGATCAAAAAACCACGACCTACTTTTCAAGTAGGATTTCAACTTCACTATGTAAAAAGACCCACTTGGTTACAAGACTCACTCTTACTAACCTAGGACTAACTCTAATCCTATAGTGATCTTTCTCACGATCAGTGAAGTTGTGTCAAGTCCACGACTTGAACTACACAGTTTACAACTTGATTTTTGCTTACTACAATTGAACTAAGACTTGAACTTTTACAAGACTCAATCTAAGGAACAGGTTCTTCCTTAGTTCTACTGTAGCTAACTGATTACACAAATAAGCTAATAATTCTTCTCAGCTTTTGCTCGATGCTCTCAGTATTTGTGTACAACTTCTATGGCTGATAGTCTTCTCGTTTTATAGTTTCCAGCAGCCAAGAAGTCCCAATGAATTAGAATTCCAAAGCTCCCTTGACTTTGAATCCTAATTGGATTCTACCTTCTTGAATCCGAATCCTTTATCCCTTAGTTATGCAATCTTTTCGTATCTGATTAGGCCTGCATAATTATCAAGATACACGTCAGTATTAGGATAAATAATAATATCTCAATTAAATGATTTTGCATGAATTATCTATTCTGCTTCAGTAATTCAAAGGAACAGGTCCTTTGAATCCGTTCCTCAGTCATCAGTCAAAACTCCAAGCTTTCCAAGCTAACAACAATTCATTTTAGCATCTAGTGCACAATGTGTTAAGTACTTTGTTTTTGTAAATTATGTCTTCATATTGGTGGTATTAACATATTATCATGTTCAACCCAATTGGGGATATAGTTTACAAGAGCAAGTACATAGGAGTGCACTAGTTACTTTATTTAGTCTCCACAAGTTGTTGTTTATTTTATTAGATTGTAAAGACCTATTTATGCTTTGTTTTATTAATAAAATTTGTCACTAAGCTAAAAGCTCGGTGATATTCGCTTTAAAAAAAAAAAAAATCTAAATACAACTTCTTTATATTCTGAATCAAAACCAACAAATGGAAATAGCCTTTACAAATCATAAAATACCATATCAACGCGTAAATAGGGTCCTTTCCCAGTTAAGTTCCAATAAACTTGAATCAAATTACATCAACAACATTATGGGATTCAGAAATGTTATAGGGCTGTTGTTCATTTGACAAACGCCTACAGTTGTTCCTAGTGGCTGTCAACTGATACGGC
Source organism: Petunia x hybrida (assembly GCA_037355625.1). NCBI lineage: Eukaryota > Viridiplantae > Streptophyta > Magnoliopsida > Solanales > Solanaceae > Petunia > Petunia x hybrida. Next base: position 401,709 of record JBBBVM010000902.1, read on the forward strand.
GATCGATTTGTGCTAAGCCACTGATCCACAGTGAACAGTTGTTGGCTGCATTTGCTGTGGTCTCCTGTTGATGTCACTTCCACAGTATTACAATACCATTCATGTTGTGAACCTGTACCATCAGAAGCCAAGATCATTTGGCAGATTGGCCCAGTCAAACATGGACCACGTCCAGTAAACATATCCAAACTATCCCTTTCAAAGTAGTTGTAACCTCGGCCCATAACCCCACCCCAAGTCACTAGATTGTTGATTCTGATTCCATAGCCAGTGGAATCATAGAGACTCAAGGTAATTTTTGAGTCAGTTGCATCTTCATAGAATGGTCCTGTCTTTACGTAAGCTGTGTACACACAATTGTATTCCTGCATTAAATAAAAAAAATTAAAAGTAAGATTTGATACATATAGAGAAGGGTATATATTAATATAATGTATCATATTTTTATTTCTTTGAATACGTATAAGATTTGACTTAGACGCAGTGAGCTTGACATGACGCGTTGCGACAACTCTAGATTCACCAATGTTAATATGTAGAAATTGAGAAGGGTGAAGACTTACAACTCCAGAAATAGAAGAAACTGAGATGGAGAAGAGGATAATGAGACATAACAAGTATTGGTTAACTTGTGCTACTCCCATTGCTTCTTGAGCTAACTTTTTGTTTAGTTTCTTTCTCTAGAAAATGAGAGGAAAAAGAAAATGATTTGGAGACACTGGGAGTTTTGATAGTATGATAGTTTATTTATAGATTAGATCAAAGTTCAAAGTGAACAATATATACTATACTGAGAGTTGTAGGGTCAAGAATATATGGCAATATACCTATACACTATAAAAGTACGAGTGGATGAATATAGTAATAAGTATGACTGACCCATGGCGGCTGATAACTTGAACTGCATAATGGATGAATAAATTATGAAATATGATTCACGGCGGCTGTTACAATATCTGCACTCGCGTCTCGTCTCAATCCAAAAAAATTAGAGTATCATATAGTAGTCTTGTATAATTTTTCCATTCATGCATTGCACCTAAATGATTGAGAGAAAGAAACACAAACTTCACACTTGCATCAGCCGGCTATTCTACACTTGATAATTAGTTAATATTATTATCTTTATTAGCATGACTTGTTGGGAACAATTCATACAAAAGTCCATCTTTTTATGAGGAGAGAAATATGAAAGGATAATATGGACTCTTGTCACAACTTATTTAATAGTTGGTAACAAGAATAATTTTGATGCTTAATATACTTATATTATTTGGTTTATGTGTTAGAATGAGACAGAAGAATAAGATTAAGGAGTCTTAACTTTTCTTTGATGGGTCGCTTCTTGACACATGTCATGCTGGATTTGAAGAAATAGAAATGAAAGTCTAATTTCGCTTGAGAAACTTGAATATGAATTAAACCAATAGAGGATTTTTTGACTCAAAAAGTAGTGGCAGGAAAGGAAGCAGCACACCAGGACGAACTCCTTCTTTTAAATATCAACTCAAGGCCTCCTTTCCTTACTCGTTGGTTTGAGTGCTTTATCGAACAAGCTTGAATCCCTATAAAAAGTCCGTCCCTTAAATTTAGCTCGAAAAGAAAAAAATTTAATGGCGAGTTGGATAAAATTGGAGGTCAATCCGTTGACAGCGAAATCATCAGAACTAATAATGTAGTTAAAGTGTGGATGCAGTTATGTCACAATCACCATGTTCCTTGTTAAATTCAATCATTTTAGTTATAAGACTTTTGTGACTTACTAAAATCAATTTTCCAGTACAATTCACACATATTCGACTATCCATTGACAATTGAAACGCGAGGCAAAAACTATATTGGCACTCATAAAATCTGTAGACCTTTGCATTATCTAAGTTCCACCCTCCCCTTGCACAAAAACATAAGAAGATTCAAGAAATGAACTGCATTTTTTTTTTCTTTCACTTCGTGACGTAAGTTGCTCATATTGCTGGTCCTACGGTCGGATAAAGGATGAGAGTTGCGATAGGCCCGTAGCTAGTGCAAAACTAACCATTTCACGATGGATGAATTCTCCCAATGTTGATAGCTTGAGAATAATTCAAATCACTACAAGAAAAGAGGCCTTTAACGTCCACTGTTTAACGAAGGGACACCAATCAGGTCATTATAATTCAGGCAATTATGAGAATAGTGCCATCAACCGCAATACCCAAGTATGTAGTAAAGTTGATTCTCTCTCATGGCGGCTAAAGTTTTCCGTTCGCAATTTCTGACAAGATCTGAATCTTGACTTCACATTACAATAAAAAAGTGCAATAATTTTGTTTAGATAGAGCCGAGAGGGCAGGTGCATATATTATAATGGCAACTATGTCTCTAGTATACCTTGTAGCCTGTAGGTCGAGTTAATAGCCGCCATGAGTCAGCCATATTTGTTAGTAATTTGTTTATCCACTCGCACTTTTCTCGTGTGGCCTGCTGTCATATAATTTGATCTACAACTCTCAATATACTATAGTCCACTTTGAAATTTGCCAATGCCAATCTATAAATAAACTATCATATCATCACCACCCACTATCTCATTATCATTTGCCTTTCTCCTCTCATTTCCTAGAGAAAGAAACAACTTAGACAAAAAGTGAGCTCAAGAAGCCATGGGAGTAGCTCAAGTTAACCGATTATGGTTCTGTCTCATTGTCCTCTTGTCCATCTCCATTTCTTCTATTTCTGGAGCTGTAAGTCACCCTTCTCTATTTTTATAACAGTGATCGATCTAGACTAGACGTATCGAGTTATATACAACTCGTTAGTTCTAAATTTTGAGTCCACCACTGTCCTACAATAGTCTTAAGTCTATTTTTAAAACTTAATTATCATTGTTTTGCAATTGCTGATTTGAAATGAAAATGCAGGAACTAAGTTGTGTATACACAGCTTACATTCGGACAGGACAATTCGTAGGATCAGGAACTGACTCAAAAATAACATTGTCTCTCTATGATGCAACTGGCCATGGACTTAGAATCAAGAACCTAGCGGCTTGGGGTGGGCTTATGGGCCAAGGTCATGACTACTTTGAAAGGGAGAGCCTAGATATGTTTAGTGGTCGTGGTCCATGTTTGAGTGGGCCAATCTGCAAAATGAACTTGACTTCTGATGGTACAGGACAATACCCTGAATGGTATGTTAACTATGTGGAAGTTACCTCTACAGGAGACCACAGTCGATGCAACCAGCAGTTGTTCACTGTGGAGGGTTGGCTTGGTGCGAGATATTACCCAAATGGGCTTACTGCTGTCAAGAACAATTGTAGACGTGTATCCATTGAGCAACAGCCCATCGATGATTCTGAATCTTATTCGGGCTCTGTTATTGATGTACTTTAATTTGAGTAGATGTAATTTAATGGAGAAACATGATCATCAAGATTCATATAGCTAATCATAATTTGTTTGAGATTAATTCGTAGTTATTGCATTAATAAGAATTTCCTATTACCTTTTCCTGGGATTCAATAACTTCACGTAATTTGTTTGAAATTGAGACATTGTTGTTATTACAGTTGATGTGAGATTGTGTCACTGCATACTATAATTACAGTTGATGTGAATGACTGGATAATATATACTTCCTCCGTCTAAAATTATTTGTCCCCTTCACTTTTGCACGCCTCTTAAGAAATCACTAATGAGGGAGAATTATTGACTATTTTACCCACCTTATTATTCTCTCTTCAATAAATGTTATCTCTAGTTGTATTTTCAAGAACAATAATTACTAAGGGTAAAATGAAAAAAATATGAAAATTTTTACATTAAACTCCTAACAGGACAATTATTTTGAGACGACCATTTTTAGTAAGAAGGACAAATATTTTGAGACGGAGGGAGTATAATCGGAACTGCTTCTGATCATTGAATGACATCTTAGGTTTCAACACTTCAATAAGTAGAGGTAATAATTAATGATGTCTCGCTCTAAATGCATACTTTGAAAGAAATAAAACCAAAAGAAATACTAAGCGAGGGAGAACTTGATTATATAAGTTTAATAAGCTGGTGGTTGCAAAATGAGTAATGGACGTAAGTCGTAACCCTATGTACAATAGAGATAGAAAGCCTAAAAACTTAATTACTTGCTGTCAGTATCTAAACCAGATAAAGGCATGCAAGATATGTGTCATATATATAAACTAATTTTTACTTTAATTAGGATTAGGTAATATGTACTCTTACTTTAATCAATGATTTTTATAGTTAAATTGCTAAATAAAAATATCTTCAACTGCATTATTAATGACAGCACTTTGCATTTCTCCTAACACCTAGTGTTATTTCTATTCGTTCGAAAATATCAATGGTGGCAAACATAGTTGAGTGGCTATTTTCTTTTTCTTTTTGTTCTTCAAGAAGACTTGGAAGGAGTATCTAAACATCCACTTAACCAATCCACTTAAACAATCAATTTATGGAGTTACACACTCTCTCAAATGTTCATGCAAAGAAATATATGTCCCGTTAATACCTTATAAAAAAGATTGAATGAAACAAAATCCTACTATAGGAGAAGGATCATAACTTGTGCAATGATTAAAATGCTTTCGTGTCACAATTCTTCAAAAGATCACAAACGAAAGAATAGCTTTCCATTCCAATTTTGTAGCACTCATGAAAGTACACAGCAGGAATTAAATTACATTTACATTTACATCAACAACAGAATCGTAAGTGTGATGTTGCTCATCAATGGATACACGCCTACAGTTGTTCTTGATTTTTGTAAGCCCATCTGGGTAATATGTTGGACCAATCCAACCCTCTACACTGAACTGTTCCTGGTAACATCGATTATGGCCTCCTGTAGAGGTAACTTCCACATAGTTAACATACCAATCAGTGTGTTTTCCTGTACCATCAGAAGTCAAGTTCATTTTGCAAATAGGACCATTCAAACATGGTCCACGACCACTAAACATATCCAAGCTATCCATTTCGAAGTAGTCATAACCTTGGTCCATAAGCCCACCCCAAGCCTCTAAGTTCTTGATTCTAAGTCCATGGCCAGTTGCATCATAGAGAGACAGTGTAATTTTTGAATCAGTTCCTGACCCCCAATATGTCCCAGTCCTAACGAAAGCTGTGTATATACAATTTAGTTCCTGCATTTTTTCCATTAATCAGCACTTAATTAGAAAATATTTTTTTTCTTAAAAACACAAGAATATTGTACAGAGGTGGCTGATTCAAGATTTAGATTCCGTTTGTCCATGAAGCTTTTTTCACTTTTTCATTTAAAAAAAAAAAATAAAAATAAAAAAACATGTTTGTCCATGAAATACTGTTAGTCTCTGAAGATTTTATCAAAAACAGTTTTTGAAAAACCAAAGTATTTTTGACGATTTTTTCCAGTTTTTTTAAAAATTAATTATCTCCACTCACAAAACTTCTGCTTTTTATTTTTCAGGTAAAATTTATGTCCAAACACAACTTCAACTTCCAAATACAATTTTTGTAACTCAACCTCAAAAACTATTTTTCAAAATCTTTTTGGTATTCATGGGCAAACAGCTACTTAGATTCAGTAAGTTCTTTATTGCGTCTACTCTAGATTTGTCACTGTTAGAAAAATAGAGAAGGGTGACTTACAGCTCCAGTTACAGAAGAAATGGAGAGGATAATGAGACAGAGCCATAATTGATTGTTAACTTGTGCTACTCCCATGGCTTCTTGAGCTCTTCTTTTGTGTAGTTGTTTCTTTCTCTAGAAAATTAGAGGAAAAATACAAATAATATGGAGACAGTGGGAGTCTTGTTAGTATGATAGTTTATTTTTATAGATTAAATCAAAGTTCAAAGTGGACCATACTATGATGGCAATTGTAAGGTCAAATATTATAGGGCACTGCACCTACACTATAAAAGTGCGAGTGGATGAATAAATTAAGAAAAATGATTGACTCATGGCGGCTATTAGTAGGGGTGACTAACGGTCCGGTCCGGTCCGGGACCGGTACCGGAGTCCGGTTCCAGTCCGGAACCGGACCAAAAAAAATTCAAAACCGGCGTAGAACCGGTCTACCGGTCCGGTCCTAGCCGGTTTAAAAAAATGGTGCCGGATCGGGACCGGTTCTGGCTACCGTTAAGCCGGTCGGTACCGGTCCGGTCCGGCCGGTTAAACGGTTTTTTTTAATTTTTTTTGTTTTTTTAGGCAAATAAAGTTAAAATTTGGAAAACTTAACAACTTATTTAAACACTATTTGTGATAATTATGTAAATTATATTTTTTAATGAAACAAAATAATTATGTAAATTATATTTTAAAATTTATTAATGTAAAGTAAATAAATAAACACAAAACAAACGTTTATTGAAAGGGAAATACATAATTGAAATGACAAATACAAACTAGAAATTGAAAATTACAAAGATACTACATAAACTAGAAATTCGAAAATACATAATTGAAATGACATAGATATTCCCTTAACCATCTCTTCAAATTTTCAATCACGCGGATTAAAGCCATTTATTCTATCCCATTCGGTCTTGTGAAGTTTTTGTAAGTGCTTCTTAAACTTTCCCGTCCCTCCATCGTGCACACCAGTATAAATTTGCCACTCTTTGTTACAGAGGCTACATTTAGCTTTCTGAGTTTCAGTATCTTTCATAATAAGTTGCCACACTATAGAACGACGTTTTCGTTCCGCAATTCTTGTTTCACTAGGACCGGGAGCAGCGGGAGCTTGATTTTCAGCCATTATAATTTATAATTGTTTGGATTTTGGAAGAAATTTAGAAAATAGCCTTTGAGAGTAATTTGAGAGATAAATTGATAGAAAATGGTAAATTGTGTGATATAATGATGAAATAATAGGGTATATATAGATAAAAATAGGTTGGGGGGTATGGGGGCGTTTAGGGGGGGGGGGTTTGATAGGCAAATATAGCCGTTTTTGGCCGTTGGCCAACGGCTATATTTGAAAGAGAGCCGTTGGCCCAAACTGCCGGTCCGGTCCGGTTCTGGCCCGGTCCGGCAGTTCGGGCCAAATATATATATATATATATATATATATATATATATATATATATATATATTTTGTTTTATTTAAAGTGGTGGAAACTTTGAAAAATATTACAACAAAAATTTATTAAGTTTTTACTTGTACATATAACATATGTTTGAAATGTTTAGTTTATTTCAATGTTTAAAGTTTAAACTTAGAATTAAAAACTTGTAGTATTTTTTTATACTTTAAACGTTGAAGTAATGATTTTTTTGAAGTGATGATTCAAAGTTCAAACTTTTGAATTAATTTGTTAAGTTCAAAATTCAAACTTTGAATTAATTTTAGTAAATTCAAATTTGAACTAATTTACAAACTAGTAATTAATTGTAGTATTTTTTGCGCAAAGTATAAATTAAAAATAAAAAGTATGAAGACAATAGTTGTGATTGAATTCCAAGACTTGAAGCAATTTTATTGAATTGTTTAAGACATAAGTAGTGCAAATTACATCTAAAATGCAAACTTGTAAATTCAAAATTCTTATTTAGAAAATTACATTCTTTTAAACATATTAGCTAGTTTCTTGAGGATAGTTGCAGGCTTTTCTTTAGGAACTGGCCGTTGTTGATCTTGTTCATCATCTCCTTCTGGTTCTTCGTCTTCTTCTTCTTCTTCATTGTCGGTTTGACTCCCTTCACTTGTTCCGTCGCTCAAAATTTGATCGAGATATGCTTTGCCCTTTTCCTTAGTAAGTTCTGGTAAACCAAAGTTTCTTCGCTCTGCTCTGATCCAATCCCTGAACAAAACTCCTGTCTCCATTGCCTCCTCCTTCAACGAATATCTGTGATCTCCAATTTGAAATCTTCCTTGGCTAAAAGCGCTTTCCGATGCAACTGATGAAGCTTGAATTGTTAATATATCCCGGGCTATTTTTGCAAGAATTGGAAACTGCGATTCTTGATTCTTCCAATAATCCAACAAATTCTTAGTTCCAAAGTTGTTAAGTTTCTTTGGATATTGAATTAAATACACTTGGAACTCGCTGTATTCCTCCCCGTACTCGTCCTGTTCTGAAAGCAACTTTTCGTCAAGTCCCCCAAAAGTGCTCATCCCCGCATGTGAAGAACTTTGCCCGGTGGATAGTATTGGTTCCGTTGGTGTAGCAGTGTCTGCCCAAGCTCTATACATTGCAAAAACAGCCACGGTATCTGCATAAACTTTAAGAACAGCCTCGTCTACACTTGGATACTTGTTAGTAGCAATTTCAGTAGGAGTAATTTCTAAATTTGCATATACTTCTCTAACAAGTCGTTCAGTTAACTTAATTTTAAAAGCAGGATGCAACACAGAAGCAATGTAAAAAAGAGGAGGAATTGGAAAAAAATATTTTCTAAATTTTTCAATCATCAACTCTACAGCCGGTTTGTAAACTTCATATTGCTAATACATTTTCAATAATTCTGATATTCCAGCTATATAATATAACATGGTAGGAGTAGTTGGATAGTATTGACCGGAAAATTCTAAAGTAGCTTGATAAAATTTTTGTAAAAATTGAAGAAGATGTTGAACAAGTTGCCAATCCTCATCTTTAAGGTGATAGATTTCCATAAAATGTTTATTATACATTTGAGAAATAGGCACTCTATAGTCATAAGCGACAGTCAATGCATCATATAAAGTGTTCCACCTAGTACAAACTTCATTTGAGACTCTCCTAATTGGCATTCCTAATTCTACACATTTTCTTTCCATTCTCGTCTTCTTTCTTGGTTTTTATTTCTAAAAATATAAGTAATAGCTATCTGCACCTTTTTGATAATGTCGTTAAACAAGGCAAGACCATCTCTTACTACTAAGTTGTAAATATGACATGCACACCTAACATGAAAAAATTCAGCAAAAAGGGGGTTCAAAATAGGTATCAAGTTCCTAAGTGCATCTGTGTTGTTTGTAGCATTATCTACCGTAATACTAAAAACTTTGTTAGATAAAAAGTACGTACGACAAATTGATGAAACTTTGTTACAAATATAATTTCCCGTGTGTGGTTCATCAAAAACTTTATAAGCTATAATACGTTTTTGAAATACCCAATCAGGATCTATCCAATGAACAGTAACAGTAATATAATCACATCCATTAGTAGAACGACCCATATCCGTAGTAAGACATACTCTAGTGTCAAAGTTATCAAACATATATCGCAAATAATCCTGATATTCGTTCTTAAATTTAATAATATCATTTTTAACAGTAGTTCTTGGAAAACCATGAAAAGAGGGATTATATATAGACTGAACATAACGAACAAAACTAGTAGAAGAAGGAAAACTATAAGGTAAACCCTCGAGGGCAACTAGTTTAGCAATAGCTTCCCTATCCTTTTATTTATCATAAGTAAGAAGCCCTCCTGTTGTTTGGTTAATTCTTGTTAGGATACCCGAAGATTCATCATGCGCTACTCCTCCATGTTCGGTCCCTAAATATATACCACCCGACCGCATTGACCATTCTTTAGGATGTTTATTTTGTAAGTGGGCCCTAAGTTTACCCGTCCCACCCTCATTACCCCCAGTTTTAAAAACCCACACCTTATCACAAATCCCGCATGTGGCCGTCTGCGCCTCAACATTCTTTGATGCAAATTGCCACACCTCAGATCTATTCTTACGTTTAGCCGGTATTCTAGTAGGAGGTTCAGGAGGCAAGTCAGACTGAACTTCAGGTGGACTAGCTTGAAATTCAGGTGTTTCTTCTAAATTAACCCCGCTTTGATTCCCATATCATGTTTCTAACATTTCGTGATCAAGTATATTATCAGCGCTAACATTATAATATTGAGAATCATCTATGTGGGTGAATTGATTAGAACTACCAGCAATTTCTTTACCCCTATTTTCCCTACGACCACGTGCCCGCCCCCCACTACTAGTTCCAATTGAACCTCTTTGAGACATAATAGCAGCAAATAAAATAAATATATATGACAAAAAAATAATAAAAGAGTAGAAGTAGGAACGACCAACCAAATATAACCGTATAATTGAGGTGAAGTTGAAACTTGAGCCTCCACTTCAATTAATTAGTTGAATACTTGATAATCGAAAAATTACAAAAATAGCCAAATTAATATTTCAACCACGTAGCGCCTCCAATTGACCTAATACTTGATATTTGTAAACTTCACCAAATAGCCAAATATAACTTTGATAGAAACTCCAAATAGAACTTGATAAAGTAGCCAAATTATAATTTTTTAACAAATAGCCAAAATAGAATAATAGCAATATTGTAGAAAATTTGAGAGAATTAGAGAGAATTGGAAGATTTGTGTGAAAAATATGATGAAATAATGGGTTATTTATAAAAAAAAATAGTTTGGGGTGGTTATGGGGTGGTAGAGGGGTGAAATTGGCCGTTTTTGGCCGTTGGACAACGGCTAGGGGGTCAAAAGAGCCGTTGCCCAACGGCTAGAAACGGGTAGAATCCACCAGTTTATTCTTTTTATTTTTTATTTTTTGGGCCGGTCCGGTCCGGCCGGTTCCGGCCCAATTTTATACCGGTCCATCCGGTTTTTTTCGGGGAGCCGTTTCGGGACCGGGTCCGGGGCCCGTTAGGGACCAACGGTCCGGACCGGTCCGAGCCGGTTTCCGGCCCGAAACCGGTCCGGTCCGGTCAAAACCGGACCGTTAGCCACCCTTAAACTCGACCTACAAGGTATATTCGGAACGTTGTTATAATTTCCATTATAATACTATATGCATCTTGTTAGTTGGAAAAAGATTATCACACCTTTTATATTGTAGAATGAAGTCAAGCTTCAGATCTGTTCAGAAATTGGATGTGAAATTTAGCCGCCGTGAGAGAGAACTATACAGAAAAAAGAAAGTAGACAACTTGCGCTGATGATTGCAAATGAAAAATGGTAGTAGTCGCATGTATAGGTAAATAAAGTCTTTCAAATACATCATCCATGACACTATTTTGAAATTCCATGAACTTACTAGCTTCGATTTTCTAATTAATTATCAGCATCAAAACTTTGGCATTTACAAATTCATACCCAAGTTGGCATCTTATCTCATTCTTTCTAGTAGGCCTCAATTGTTCATGATCTAAATCCTACCCCTCTTCAGTGATGGTAACTATATATATGTTGCTTCTTCTATTCTTGTAGCATACTTAATCAGCTAATACATCCGCTACTTGATTTGCCTCTCTAAAATAACGTAACGTGTTATGCAGTTAACTTGGAGTAAGATCTAAGAGATGGCATACAATCAGAAGAAGCAAACATCAAAGGTATATAAATAATGAACCCCTTCAACCAAACTTAAAATTGTACACTGCTCTAAGTGCAGTTAACCTAAGTAAGTAAGAAGAACTATGACTCTAAAACTGAAGAAGATTTAACTAAAAAACCCTCCAAAAACTTGATTTAACTAAATGACGTCCTTTTTTCTTTTTGACTTATTTTTTGGGGGAAAATATCTTAAGTGTGGTTAAGTGGGGGTCGGGAGCCTAATTAGAAATAGAAAAACTTGTGGGTGGTTTTGAAACTTGTGGGAAAGTATATAATTCACCCAAAAATGGGGTTTTTTTTTTCGTGTCAAAAATAAAAACGGGTCTTGCACCATTTCTTCATCATCTCTTCCAATTTTTTCGAAACCGTTTTATCTTCTTCCATAATTTTTTGCCTCCTCCATCCCCCCCTCCCCCACATATCCAACACGTCGTTTCTGTTCAAAAGCTTTCTAATTTATTTTTTCAGAGCAAAAGGTTTAATTTTTTGATTTTGAAGTTATTTTGTGACTACATTGACTTGGGTTTAGCTTTTTCGAGGTATGCATTGTGTTTTCTTCAACTAATAAGCTTCAAAAGTTCTGTTTTGTTGCTTTGATGGTGCTTCATTAAAGATCTGATTTTCAGATCTGTGGTTTTCAGATCTGTTGTAACAATTTATCATCAACCAATCCTAGTCGATTGTAGACCTTATTGCAGTTAATAGACCATTGATAGGAGCTATGCAGTGGTTGATGCTAATTTCTTGGATCAATGGGTGGAGATGACAACATGTTGGTTTGACATTCCAAGACAAATGAAATTATTACTTATCTTCGCAATACCTTTAAGAAAATAATATAGAAAGCGAGATGGACGTTGATGACACTATTTATTTTATATTTGTTTTCTTCTTCTTTCCAATTCATTATTTTTTTTCGAAGCAAAATCTTCAATTTTTTATTTTGAAGAGTGTTTTGTCAATACATTGGCTTGGGTATAGCTCCTTCGAGATATGCATTGTGTTTTCTTCATCTAATAAGTTTCAAAAGATCTATTTTGTTGTTTCGACATTGCTCTATTAGAGGTTTGGTTTTCAGATCTGCTGTAACAGTTCATCAACCAATCATGTCGAAGATTGAAGTTACTTATTACAATTAATAGACCAATGATAGGCAATTATGCAGCAACGGATACTGATTTTTTAGATCAATTTGTGGAGGTTGCAACATATTGACTTGATATTCCAAAATAAGTGAAATTATCATGAACCGTTGCATTAGAAAAATAATCTTGAAAGCGAGATGGATGTTGATAGGGCTATTTAGTTGTGCTTGAATTGTTGCTTTAAGTTATAAAATGTCAGTTGATCGATTGAAGACTAACGTATTGAATAATCGACCAAGAAGAAAACTACATCACCCTTACAACTTTTCCAAGAGTCCCCGTATAATCTTGTATCTTTTATGTATCAAAAAAAATTTTCAGTAATGAAAGCTTTAAAATTATTGTTATTGTTGTTAGTTAAATAAGACTTTTTGTTTATACAAATTTTGTGTGCTTTCATTTTCTTGGCTTGCGCCAATATTTAATCCACACAATGTAATACCTTTCATTAAAATTCCTAAATCGAACTTGAACGACACTCAACCAAAAAATCCTTATACTTAATCAATTATCCACTACTCAATTTATTATTTAATGACCATCACGAAGATAGTTGATTATGAAACACAGTGGTAGATAGTATTTAATAAGTAGTTTATACTCAAGCAGTAGACAGTCGATTATCAACTATTAGAAAAATATATTTGATATAAAATATTTAGCATTAAATTAATAAATAAGCAAAATCTTAACTACTCAATTTTGGTCCATTATAATATCTCATCAATTTAACTTTGGTGTATTTACAAACTAAGTTAAATACTAATTCAATAAAAAGTCTATGCACAACCTGGTTGTGGTCTATTGTACACCTATCGCTCATGTGATGTGTTGTTGTTGTTGTTGTTGTTGTTGTTGTTGTTGTTGTTGTTGTTGTTGTTGTTGTTGTTGTTGTTGTTGTTGTTGTTGTTGTTGTTGTTGTTGTTGTTGTTGTTGTTATTATTATTATTATTATTATTATTATTATTATTATTATTATTATTAGTACCGTTGAAAATATAACACGCGCGTGTTTGGCATTTAAATTGATAACCCACGTCAAGTATACAAACAACCAAAATATAAACAAAAAGTCTTATTTAGGAGTGACAATCATCACTGCTAAACTTGATTTAATATTACTGAGACAACACATTTTTTAATAAAATAATTATAACATTAGATTCATCTTCATATTCATCCGGATTGTAGTTTGGGCTCTAGGGTTAAGGTAGATCATTTAGGCATTTACAGACTAAACTAATTGGAAGATACGAATCAACCTCAATTAGGTCTATTGTACACTTATTGAAAAGCTGAGCGTTGAAGTTTTACCCGTTCAGGATATTACCACAAGCGCATTTGGCATTTAGGGTTTATGATATTTAGGGTTTAGGGTCTAGGGTCCACGTGCTTGGGGTTTGGGGTTTGAGCTCTAGGGTTAAGGTAGATTATTTTCGCTTGTGGGTATATTATCAACGATCCGAAATTACACTATTTTTGATTGTCAAAATTGCTCAGGTTGATAATATATGACAACGCTCAACACACACTTGAGATATGAACGGTCATCGCAATACAATTTACCCAACTAGGAGTCGGGGTCGAATCCACAAGGCACAAAGTGATGCGATCAAAGTAGTGGAGGAACTAAACCTATTTGACAAAACCAAACTAGGATAACAAGGTGATGAAATGATATTAACAACTACAAACTACACTAGGAAAGCAAGTATAAGTGATCAATGACCTTCTCACAACCAAGAAAGTCAAGTTTTGAGCCTAGGACGCAATTATAGCACGGGGTTTATATATTATGGCCGAGTCGTTCTAATGTAATCCCTAGAATCCTTCTGGCCTAGAAGGGATTTACCTCAACGGCGCTCGTCAAAGCCATGATTGAGCTTATAAAGCACTACCATTTACCCGAGGAAAGAAGACCTCTTCCGAGCGTAACTTCTTTTAGATGAGTTAGTATATGAAATAGCCTATCAACCCAAATCCTCGCTAGCTGCACTATTCTACGCTAACTAATCTCTCCCGAGTCTTTAATTAGAAAAGTAGACGAGCAACTTAAGTGTCGCGAGCACAAAAGTCAAGCAATCAAAGCAATGGAAGCTAGATAATCAAAACCCAACAATATAAATTCCTAGTCATGATTCATTCATATATTCATGTCCAAAATCATACCAATTAACAATATAAATAGTCATGAAATATATTCACAAAGTCAATTCTTCAATAACATCAACAACACCAAATATATTCAATACAAAATATGAAAGTAAAGAAAGGAGTACTACGGGTTGAGAATTTCTCAATTGGTTGCTCCAAATCATCACCCTCTTGGTGTTCTTGTTGATGGATCCTTGCTCCAAAGTTAGAAAAATGGCCAAAAGATAAGCCCTAGGTTGTGCAAAGGGCTGTATATATATATTTCCAATTTGGCTGATGTGAAATTCCATAACTATCCAGCGCAGTCCAGACGCGCTTCTGCGCGATCGCGCAACACATGGCGCCATCGCGCTAAACTTATTTTCTCTTCAACGCGATCGCGTTGTACTGGGCGCTTTCGCGCTGGCTTCTGCAGTCTTCTTGCACGATCGCTTTTCACCATAACTCGTGCCACCCCCAAACTTAGGCTTTTGCCTAAGTTGCACGTCTTTCAATGCACTCAAGGAGGTAGGGCCAAAAAGAGGATTAGTGCTTTAAGCACTTAGAATTGGTCCGGGTTAATAATGTGGTTGCCAAAAGAAAGGATATTAAGTTCAAAGGGGTTGACTGAGGTTATAACGCAAGGGTAGGCTTTTTAGGTTACTAGCGGGCCAAAGAAAGCCTAAAATCATTTTTCAGGTCAAGCACCACCTAGGATTTCGCCTCGAAGCACACTTAGGGCAAGTTCTAGATCAAGAAGCACACACATGAATACACCAAAACCTCACCACACATGGCACAAGTAAAGCAAGGAAGACGAGTATATTCAAGTCTCAATCAAAGATAATTAAGCATCTAAAGTTCACTCATAGCTTAATGAGAGCTAGTTAGTGACATAAGAGTCAAAAGTTGAACTTAAAGATCATAGCACAATTCACCAACTAAAATTTTCTATCCATTTTTCAAAACAAGCTCACATGACAAGGATTAAAAAATGGTGGAACCAAACATGCCAAAAATTGGCCAAGGAGCGAAAATCTACAACTAGTCATCATTATTTACAACTAGCTACTAAACTAGTCCTAAAGATGCCCGGTTCAATACAATTACTTCCTTGGAAAAGAACCATGGCAAAGAAAAACCAAGAAAGTTATTTCAAAAATTTTATACACATGGTATTTACAATGAAAATAGTTGTTCGGACCCAAATGAGGCTTTCACATCCAAGTGGGATGCCTACGTATCACACAAAGGTGAATCAGATAAAAGGAAGCAATATCCCAAGCATAGTTCATGGAGCACCTTTTTTTTTTTTATGTATATATATAATTCTAACTAACTACTAAATATGAACAAGCTATTAACACAATACTATAATAACTACTAATACTAAATATGCACAAGCTATTAACACAATACTTATACTAATATCAAAGAAAATGATCATCCACAAGGTATCCACAATTTTCTCAAAAACAAGGACAAGATGAGGTAGACATGTCATAAACATCAAGTACACGAGCAACATCAATACTACACCCAAAACACAAATACACCCCCAAACTTACACTATGCACTGTCCTCAGTGCAACTAACAATGTAATACAAAGGGTGTAAGGAACTCCCTGACTAGAAGATCAATCCTCACTGTCAGTGTTGGGGTAGCGAAGCTCATCATCGGACTCCTCATCTGAGCTAGTAGAGCGACAGAGCGAGTTCAGCTTACTCATCATCTTATTGAGGAAGTTGCTTGTTCTCTTGCCAAAATTTTTCTGCTTCCTCTCCATTTTGTCCAGCCTGATCTTAATCTGCTCTTACTCAGCTGCTACTGCCTCCAATGATAAAGTGCTCGAAGGCCTAGAGGAAGAACCCTCTCCGTATGGGCCTGAAGGAAGCCCTGCTACTAGCTGTCTAATGTGAGCGTCTACAGAAATAACTTGAGAGGAAATGTACCTCATGTTAGACGCTCCGGATGCAAGTGGTGGAACTGGAGTGTATGAACTCACTGGTTGACACGACCCGAAATCTGGCTAGGCCGTGCGGGCACCCGACATCCTCCCCTAGACCCGTCGGGCGAACCCTTACCAATTAAATTAGGAAAATAAATATAATTCAATTCATAATTAAGAATAAGACTTAAAAAAAAACACTGACATACTGATACCTCTAAGCTGTACAAAAGAAATTACAGCTGCCTACCCAACATACTAGGTTTAGGGTTATCCAGACTAGACATCTATGAGTACAAAAGAAGACAGATACCCCCTGAAGAGAGCAAAATGCAGCTGAAATAATAAACAATAAACTGGTGGCCATTCGGAATAAAAGCTGGCTCACCCTGACAGCTGAAGCCGTCTTCGCTCCCGAACAATGTGGCGAACTCAATCCTGGAGCGAACCTGCCGAAACGAAATAGATAGACAAGAAACAAACAACAAACAAGGGTGAGTCAAAAGGACTCAATAAGTGGGGCAGACTAGCCACCTTAAAGAATAGGATAGCTAGCCAGGGAGAAAAGAAACAAATAAACCAGATTTCTCTTATTTAAATTATGAAAAGGCAGAGCCAGATAATAATTAGAAACACGTATGGAATCGCAAACTATTCAATAACCAGGAACGTAATACAGCCAGAACATATAGGTATCCCGAACACATCAACAATCAGAAATACATCTTGTTGCGGCGTGCAACCTGATCCATATATTTATACCATTTCGGCGTGCAACCCGATCCCCGCAACTTAGAATACGAGCCAGAAATATATAGGCAAACTGTAATATGTCCACAACATGGTGTACATACTGCATACATAAAACACAATATAATACACACAATAGTCAGTATGCGGTGCAATGAGATGGGATGAATGCGGCATGATGCAATGCAGTCACATACTCTTGATACCTATCTCCGGCGCGGGACTCTCATCGCCTACCAGGAGATATATGCAATAATGACCCTTCACCGGCTCGGGACTCTCATCGATTACCGGGAAGTATATGTAATGATGATCCTTCACCGGTGCGGGACTCTCATCGCCAACCGGGAAGTATATGCAATAATGACCCTTCGCCGGTGCGGGACTCTCATCGCCAACCGGGAAGTATATGCAATAATGACCCTTCGCCGGTGCGGGACTCTCATCGCCAACCGGGAAGTATATGCAATAATGACCCTTCGCCGGCGCGGGACTCTCATCGCCAACCGGGAAGTATATGCAATACTCAAAACCAGAGTGCAATGCTCATATGTTTAATGCAATACCAACAACAGGGCATAACATATAATATACAATGTAAATCCAAAGCTAAGGCGTAATGAGTACGCCTATCGGCAGCTACACACGTAAGGAAACACGTGGTAGAAAATCCACGAGGCCAAGGGCCTCCAAAGAAATGGATACAAACACTTACCTCTCTCAAAAGTTAGCATTGCGACCAACAACCGCGTTATTCTTTGAATTCATTGCCAGACGATCCCACTGTGATCAATAAGCAGAAAAATATATCACATTAGGCTAAAGGCTTCATTCCTCACATCTTAGGGCAATCCAGGTAGGAACCTGATACCCTATTCGCATACGCAATACGCAGGCCAGGCCTATGTACAGGGTTTAGGGTCACATAACCAAACCCTAAATAAATTATATTTATATGTTGCCCATAGCTCATTGAGTACGAATATATAATCAATTTCATTATCGGGGTCCATTTGACCCTTTAAACTATCAATTTACGTCATTAGGGCGATGTCTAATATCCCTATTTTTACCCTAAAAATATATTCAAACATACATAATAAACTCAGATAATATATTAAGATCATTACCTGAATGTTCTGGGGTGAAAATACTATTTTTCTCCGGCCCCTTTTCTCATTTTCTGGCATTTTTTCCTACGTGTTTTCCCCTTCTCCTGCTTCTGAATCGTTTTGTTGTTCTGTGTTTCTGCTAAGGACAATTGAACTTACCGTATATGCTAAGTGCATATGTCCATTGCCCACCGCCTAACCTTTTATATTTTTTGTCTTTTCTTTTTCTTTTATTTTATTTTATTTTATTTTCTTAAGGAAAATTAAAACGGTGCCCTACAATATTCGAAATAATTCCAACTTTTGCATACAAGTTGTACAAAATATATGTAACATACTCGTGAAGGCGGATCTCAAATCAGACTCCCGAAACTCAAGATGCAAATTTAAATGAAAAGAAGTCAAATTATTTAACTTTCGGCATTTTAGCGGAAACTAGCCGAACAACATCGAAATTCACTTTTGAAAGTTCACAAAAGTCATAAATAATCATACGAACCCAACGGCGCTTTCGGATTTCGAATCGGAGCTCATTCGGCAAAACAGAGCTCGAAAATCTCTTTTTAATATTTATCGCCAATAAAAACTGAAACCTTCTTCCGATGCCTACCAAACAAGGTCTGATTTAGCTCAAATTTTACAGACAGGTCCTAATAGACATTATGAATATTTTAAAATTATCGGCACGCCAATCGGAGTCCTAGCTTTCGAAACGACTAACCGAAGTCGTTTCATTCTCCTCCACTTAAACTCTCGTTCGTCCTGGAACGAGCCTAAATCTAAAGCAAGATTCACGCTGATAATAAAAGAACTCTCACGACCTTCATAAACTATCCCACGGAATTTTTCTCAAGATTACAGAATTAAAACTATAACACGAACACCGAACTCTTGGATAAAATATTTTTGGATAATATGATAACATCATTGCCCAACTTATTCGGACTACGCCGACCCTTTCTCGATCATGAGGGAGGAGTTCTATATTTTCGAAACAAAGATACACGAAACTTTGAATGGGTTAACATGATTCAGCCGATCATTACCTCTTCGATATACCTTTCGATATAGAACATGTCGATGGAACTAAGAATTAGCTTACGCTTCAGCAACGCCTTAGAGATTTAATATTATGATTCGGTATCAATTGGAGGAAGACTCCTCCACTTAAAACATAAACTCATACAACTAATTTGAATAGAAATAGTCATCCTCGCACAACCTGCCGGATTAAAGAAGACCTAGCTAAAAGCTGAACATAGGCAGACCTAAACTACCAAACTACCCTTTCGAGTTGCCAACTAGCTGAAACTCTCGAGTTCACAACTCCATACATTTGCCGTAAACACCACCGCCCGATAGATGGTACTTCTATATAAAAATTTTGGCAGAGTTTCCCCTGAAACTGGATGATCCGTAAAAACAGAACCAGCACTATACTATATATGGTAATGGATACCCGGATAAACTGATAACATAAACATGTTAAACGGATAACAAGATGAGACAACTGGACCAAAATAATAATATGCTTACCCGGCCACAATAACACGTACTCTGGCTCAACACAGGGAACGTCACAAGCGGCTACCAATCGCCCAAGCTCACTAGTGCCGGACGAAGAAGAAATGGAAATAGATCAAGGATAGAAATAATTAGAGCTTCAGGAAGTTCATCTTCTTATTTGCTTGACTACCAAAGCTAGACTACTTCCGCATCAGGCGAGTCAAAAAATCGCAATTGAAGAGATAGACATTAAATAAGCTTTATGGAAAAACATCCATACCAATTTTAACCTTCCAATAAGAAGGAAATTCTGACAATTTACCATAAACCCTTTTATAACCCAGATAAGCTCATGGGATAACATGACTCTACAAACATCTTGAACCATGGAAGACACATAGGTCAAATATTACTTACTAACCACTTTACACCGGAAGAAACGATAACACTTTCTGATGGTGACGAATTGGGATCTCATTATCCTACCAACACGGAATTCCGAGAAGAGAGGTATACTAATTTGATATAATAATAGAAGGTGGCATAACAAGATGCCAAGCAGACAATACCGATATTCACTCAAAAATCTCTCATCTTTAGACCAGATAAACTAGTAGGGTCATCATAAATGTCAGGAATAAATCATTCAAGAAGCTTACCCCTTTACCGCAACAGATTGTTAATAGAAACGCCATCCCAGGAAACTATGGAAATATGA
Organism: Petunia x hybrida; assembly: GCA_037355625.1. NCBI lineage: Eukaryota > Viridiplantae > Streptophyta > Magnoliopsida > Solanales > Solanaceae > Petunia > Petunia x hybrida. Next base: position 422,321 of record JBBBVM010000902.1, read on the forward strand.
TAAGACAGTCATTTCCAGATCGATTGAAAGAATCAAATCTTACTCATATATAAGGGAAGAAGAAAAACATGGGTCTACTACATCGGATGCCTCAGCATCCTGCCAGGCTGGCAGTTCATAAAACTGCCTCTGCGGCTGAACTAAGCCGCTACACTGATAATTACCTTCTGAAGAACTACTACCACCACGCTCTCAACCGCTACTGGATGGTGGCATTTCTCTGGCTGATTAAGATCTAAATGGAATCCCCGATGACTGGGCGCGTGCCTGAGGGCGAGAGAAAATACGACTGCCTACTTGCCGAGGTAAGGGAAAACTTCCCAAAGGATAACCAGACTCATGACAATGATAACATCTTTAGGCTAAAAATGGATGTTGGATAAACTGCTAATAGCTATGAAGAGAAGACTGGGTCTGATCTTTGACAGATTACTGCGCACTCTAAGAATCTCGCACCACAAGCTAAGATAACCTGGCAGGTGACCTCCCAAAATAATCAGAACTCTTACCTCTAAATGAGGTACTATGGTTGCCCACTAGGGCCACGGGATCTCTTGCTCTCCCGTTCTAACTCTTCCTGCTCTAACTTATGGTATGCCCCGTACCTTTGAACAATATCAACAACGACATCAAATAAAGTCCCAATCTCAATTTGTCGAGCCATCCGGGATCTCAAGGAAGGAGAAAAGTCAGCAATAAATTTTGAATCTCTCAAAAGGCTCATGGACTAGTTCTAATGCATATTCAGCCATTCTATAGAATTCAATCTCATATTATGAAACACCAACAGGCTAACCGACAGGCTACCCTGTCCAATCCACTCAAACTAGCAACACTTTTCATCTCGTTCGCTACTCGAAAGGAACTTTTCCACGAATCTAGAAGAAAAATCAAACCAAGTTAGTTAATAAGAGAGCGGCCCACCAATTCCAGGCTGGACCCCTGAAACTGGAAAGAAGAATAATTAACACCATACCGCTTGATATAATCAAAAAGCCTGAAGGATACGCTGACATTATTTTATTTTAAAAAGAATTACAAGGTTTATCTGATGCATTTATTAAGAATATCGGAAGGTTCAACCGCGTAAAATAATGAAACCTCTTTGAGCACTCGGACCCAACTGATACCTTGGCTGGCTAACCACCCAGAACAATTAGAGGTACAACACATACTACCTCCAGAATATAATTTACTGCAGCAATATTAAGAACCAGAAAAGGAGCTCCCTAAGATCGAACGTCTGCACATGCAGCAACCTGATGGGCTGCCCAGCGAATAATAGGTTCTTACGGTATCTGCATCGCCAAGATTCTCGTAAAGCATGGTAGAGAGCCAAGGGAAACTGCAAGGCCCTGTTCCCTTGCCCATCGGGAGCTCGTACAGCGGGGACCTCCGTAACTAGATCGTCGGCACGATAAAAAAAACTCTCGGGGCTTCGTCAGTGCTAGCCCCACGGTAGACTACTTCGTCTTGAACTCATACCGTTTGCTGATTTATTGCACGAGGGTTCACAATTACCACGAAGGAATTAACAAATAAACAAAAATACTTTTGCATCCTAGACCGACGCACGATCAGAAATGAAGGAAGTGAGACATCCTAAATGCCATCGTAGCCTCTCGTAGATAAGTACGGACGACTACGTACCCATCAGCGAGACTCTACTAGACACTATCTTAGTCTGGATAGACTCTAAATCGGGCTCTGATACCAACTGACACGACCCGAAATCTGGCTAGGCCGTGCGGGCACCCGACATCCTCCCCTAGACCCGTCGGGTGAACCCTTACCAATTAAATTAGGAAAATAAATATAATTCAATTCATAATTAAGAATAAGACTTAAAAAAAATACTGACATACTGATACCTCTAAGCTGTACAAAAGAAACTACAGCTGCCTACCCAACATACTAGGTTTAGGGTTATCCAGACTAGACATCTAAGAGTACAACAGAAGACAGATACCCCCTGAAGAGAGCAAAATGCAGCTGAAATAATAAACAATAAACTGGTGGCCATCCGGAATAAAAGCTGGCTCACCCTGACAGCTGAAGCCGTCTTCGCTCCCGAACAATGTGGCGAACTCAATCCTGGAGCGAACCTGCCGAAACGAAATAGATAGACAAGAAACAAACAACAAACAAGGGTGAGTCAAAAGGACTCAATAAGTGGGGCAGACTAGCCACCTCAAAGAATAGGATAGCTAGCCAGGGAGAAAAGAAACAAATAAACCAGATTTCTCTTATTTAAATTATGAAAAGGCAGAGCCAGATAATAATTAGAAACACGTATGGAATCGCAAACTATTCAATAACCAGGAACGTAATACAGCCAGAACATATAGGTATCCCGAACACATCAACAATGAGAAATACATCTTGTTGCGGCGTGCAACCTGATCCATATATTTATACCGTTTCGGCGTGCAACCCGATCCCCGCAACTTAGAATACGAGCCAGAAATATATAGGCAAACTGTAATATGTCCACAACATGGTGTACATACTGCATACATAAAACACAATATAATACACACAATAGTTAGTATGCGGTGCAATGAGATGGGATGAATGCGGCATGATGCAATGCAGTCACATACTCTTGATACCTATCTCCGGCGCGGGACTCTCATCGCCTACCAGGAGATATATGCAATAATGACCCTTCACCGGCTCGGGACTCTCATCGATTACCGGGAAGTATATGTAATGATGATCCTTCACCGGTGCGGGACTCTCATCGCCAACCGGGAAGTATATGCAATAATGACCCTTCGCCGGTGCGGGACTCTCATCGCCAACCGGGAAGTATATGCAATAATGACCCTTCGCCGGTGCGGGACTCTCATCGCCAACCGGGAAGTATATGCAATAATGACCCTTCGCCGGCGCGGGACTCTCATCGCCAACCGGGAAGTATATGCAATACTCAAAACCAGAGTGCAATGCTCATATGTTTAATGCAATACCAACAACAGGGCATAACATATAATATACAATGTAAATCCAAAGCTAAGGCGTAATGAGTACGCCTATCGGCAGCTACACACGTAAGGAAACACGTGGTAGAAAATTCACGAGGCCAAGGGCCTCCAAAGAAATGGATACAAACACTTACCTCTCTCAAAAGTTAGCATTGCGACCAACAACCGCGTTATTCTTTGAATTCATTGCCAGACGATCCCACTGTGATCAATAAGCAGAAAAATATATCACATTAGGCTAAAGGCTTCATTCCTCACATCTTAGGGCAATCCAGGTAGGAACCTGATACCCTATTCGCATACGCAATACGCAGGCCAGGCCTATGTACAGGGTTTAGGGTCACATAACCAAACCCTAAATAAATTACATTTATATGTTGCCCATAACTCATTGAGTACGAATATATAATCAATTTCATTATCGGGGTCCATTTGACCCTTTAAACTATCAATTTACGTCATTAGGGCGATGTCTAATATCCCTATTTTTAATGAAACGACTTCGGTTAGTCGTTTCAGAAGTTAGGACTCCGATTGGCGTGCCGATAATTTTAAAATATTCATAATGTCCATTAGGACCTGTCTGTAAAATTTGAGCTAAATCAGACCTTGTTTGGTAGGCATCGGAAGAAGGTTTCAGTTTTTATTGGCGATAAATATTAAAAAGAGATTTTCGAGCTCTGTTTTGCCGAATGAGCTCCGATTCGAAATCCAAAAGCGCCGTTGGGTTCGTATGATTATTTATGACTTTTGTGAACTTTCGAAAGTGAATTTCGATGTTGTTCGGCTAGTTTCCGCTAAAATGCCGAAAGTTAAATAATTTGACTTCTTTTCATTTAAATTCGCATCTTGAGTTTCGGGAGTCTGATTTGAGATCCGCCTTCACGAGTATATTACATATATTTTGTACAACTTGTATGCAAAAGTTGGAATTATTTCGAATATTGTAGGGCACCGTTTTAATTTTCCTTAAGAAAATAAAATAAAAAAAAGAAAAAAAAAAGACAAAAAATATAAAAGGTTAGGCGGTGGGCAATGGACATATGCACTTAGCATATATGCTAAGTTCAATTGTCCTTAGCAGAAACACAGAACAACTAAACGATTCAGAAGCAGGAGAAGGGGAAAATACGTAGGAAAAAATGCCAGAAAATGAGAAAAGGGGCCGGAGAAAAATAGTATTTTCACCCCAGAACATTCAGGTAATGATCTTAATATATTATTTGAGTTTATTATGTATGTTTAAATATATTTTTACGGTAAAAATAGGGATATTAGACATCGCCCTAATGACGTAAATTGATAGTTTAAAGGGTCAAATGGACCCCGATAATGAAATTGATTATATATTCGTACTCAATGAGTTATGGGCAACATATAAATGTAATTTCTTTTGTACAGCTTGGAGGTATCAGTATGTCAGTGTTTTTTTTAAGTCTTATTCTTAATTATGAATTGAATTATATTTATTTTCCTAATTTAATTGGTAAGGGTTCGCCCGACGGGTCTAGGGGAGGATGTCGGGTGCCCGCACGGCCTAGCCAGATTTCGGGTCGTGTCACTGGTGCAGCAGTAGTAGCGGGTGCTGAGAATTGCCCAAAAGTTGGGTCCTCAACATCAATCTGGGAGGGCATCTCAACTTTTCTTTTCTTGCTCTGTGTTACCCCTCCCTGTCCTTTTTTCAGTAGTGGATAAATAGGCTTTACAGGACCCACATTTTTATCACTAGTGCATATCTCCACTCCGGGATTTATGCACAGCCGGTGAATCAAGCTTGGGAAGAATAAGCTTTTTGTTCTCTTTAGCACCACCTCTTCAATCTCCCCAACAATTATTTCCCATACATTGACCTTGAGCCCGTCAATCAGTTCCGCAATCAGGCGAGCTTTTTCAGGAGAGAGATCACTCTCATTGCTCGAAGGCATCACCCTAGTGCACACAATGGATAACTAGATGCGAGCCTCAGCTGTAAAGTCAGTAGATACAATCTTGTGTCCGAATGTGGACCAACTTGAGGGTTTACCCCCTTGAAGCATATCAACCATCCACTGCATACCTCCTTCTGAAGCACGAGCCTTGTATAATGCATTGTCAACGTTATCTAGCTCATACACCGCATTGATTGCAGTTGCATCAAACCGCACTAACTTGCCCCTCACAGTAGTCACCAACTCACCACTAAAATCTGTTCAAGTGGCATTTGCATAAAATTCCCTTGCTATGGTAGCGTTTGCCTTCTCAGGTGTTTCGGCAAAACAACTCCATCCATTATTTTCAAGCCTTTGGAAGAAGTTTGGGAGTTTCTCTTCCACTTTATCCATATGGATCCCTCTTTCCCTAATGAAGCTCTTTTCAAGATCCCTTTAGAATTTTTCATAGCATGATGCGGATAAGAACCTCGTTGTGTCATATGCTACCTCTTCTCCTCCTGTTAAGTTTTGTTGGTTGTTTCCTTCGGCCATTGTAAGAAAAAAGTACCTACAAAGATCAACATTGTCAAAACATGATTTGGGTACTTAAAACATGCATTAATAAAGCTCAAGAGCCAAAGGTTGAAGCCAAAAAATTTTAGCAGTGGGCTGTGCAAGCTCACTGTTTTCTGCCAGAAATTGGATCTCTGCGCAATCGCGCAAGGACAGGCGCGATCATGCAGACTTGTCTAAGATCCTCCTGCGCGATCGCGGCACGTCTGGCGCGATCGCGTAGGAGAGAGGTTGACGAGCCTGTGCCTTCGCGAGGGTCTTGACGTGATCGCGAGGCTGTCTTCTTCAGTAGGAGGAGACTAACCTCGGTTGCAACACCCAGAATTTTACGTCTCAAACATCTAACACATTGCACACCCACAATTGTTACTAGAAACACACAAATTTTCGCTTCAAGTTGTCGGATCTAACACTAGGGTTTAGTTCAACTGAGCATTAACAAACTAGTAACCTAACCCATTTTCTTCTCAAACAATTTGCCTATAAGGGTACATCAGACTTCCCTTATTTTCCATTAAAAGCCCCTTGTTTTCTTATTTACACAACCACATTAGAATCAAGAGAGGAGAATTACTTACACATGCTTTCAACAACAAAATTGAAGATGGAATTTGAGAAACATACCTTGATGAATGTGATGGAATGCTTGAGAGTTGTGAAATGGAGCAGTTGGGATGCGTAAAATGGGGGAGGGGAATTTGATAGGATGAGAGTTTAGAGCAAATGGGTATTTGGTGTCTTAAAATTGCCTATATCTGCCTGAAGCGTTGTTCAGTGATATTTGACTATTTACCTATATTTTGAGGGTGTTTTTACCATGTTATGATAGTACATCTAAGAGTTTATATGCAAAATTCTCAAGATTAGATACTAATTGAGTTGTTTGGTGTTGTAGGATTTGAACATGGTGAATTGAGCAAGAAAGTGCTAGTTTTGAAGCTAAAAGTGAAGATGTTGAAGAGTTCAAGTAATCCGTGTGCCACGCGAGTGACACGGGAAGAAATAGAGTCTTTGCTTAGGAATTGATTAAAAAATTCAGCGCATTTAGGCCAAATACGCGAGCACCACGCGAGCTGAATTGCATGAAGAAAGTTAGTCCCGCGTGCCACGCGAAGCACAGTGTTATGGGCGAAATTTTAAGGGCAATTTTATACTTCTGCTTAGTTTCCTACAGGGTATAAAAGCTTCTTTTGCCTCCATTATGATTTATACACGGGGAAAGAGGCAAAAAGGAGGCTAGAGCTTTGGAGACTTTAAGAACACGAGTTTTTCCTAAATTCTTCCTTACTTTTTGTGATTTATTCATTCATGAATTATTTTGATATGACTGTCATGAGCATGAGTGGCTAATTCACCAAGTCTAGGGTTGATTGAACCACTCCAATACTTATGTGCTATGAATATTTGTTTTGATGAATGAAACTTGTGAATTCTTCCTATCTAAGTGTTTATGTTTTGATTGCTATTGATTGGAAGGGCCGCCAATTGATTGTTCCCATTATTCGTGTGTGTCTAGGGATAGATTTATAGGTTTGGATTAAACACTTAGCAATATTTCAACCTAAAATCAAGGTATTACTTAGGTTGTCAATAAGGTGATCTGTGACCATTGACCCTGATTGTGAACAATACTTGTAGTCTTATCTATCTTCATTAGTTAATTGGAAAATTAGTCAGTGAAAGTTACAGTTATTACACGGAAGAGAATAGTTGTGAATTTGGAGCAAGTGTTCAATAGGAAGAACCAAGTTGAATTCGTTAAATCATTATTCTAATATATAGGTAGGAGTTGGGTAGATCAATCCTAGGCTTTACATCCTTGAATCAATTTTATTCTCTATTAATTGTCGTTTACTATATTATTAATTTTTATTACTTAGTTGTTACTACACAATAAACCTTAAAGCAAACACCCTTAGAAGTTAGTTGATAGGTAAATTAGTTAGAATAACAACTAGATTTTGAGTGTTCCCTGTGGGATTCTACCTTGGGACTTTAAGTACCGAGCTATATTTGCTGCGACCGCTTAGTCCCTTTTATAGGGCGTAGTTGGGCGTGATCATTCAGCACGATCGCGTGACCCCAGTCGTGATCGCGCCATACTGATAAGTGAACCTACGCGATCGCGTGTGATGAACGCGTTCGCGCAGGTTAGCTCGCAGTGAAGCGCGATCGCGCAGCTGTTGACTCGAAAGCAATGAACACTTTCTCGTCCAACATCCACACTTTTTGGTCCAACATCCAGTGAGCAGAATTTCAGTAGGTGCTCCGCCTACTGGGATGCAGATTGTCAAATTTCAGTGGGCGGTCCGCCTCATCTCATTGGGCGGTCCGCCCTATACCCCTGTGCAATCCATTTTTTCCATGTTTATGCCTTAGATCATGCATCCTAACAACTAACAAATGTGGGATTCATTTTAGATGATAAAAAACAACAACAAAAACTAATCTAACCTAATATGCAATCAATAGACAACTACTCCCTCCGTCCCAATTTATGTGGCACCATTTGACGGGGCACGGAGTTTAAGAAAATAGAGGTTGACCTTGTTAAGTATCAATTTTACCCTTGAAAAAGTAAGAGGGAGAATATCTGAGTACTAAAAAAGTTGTTGGTAGGTTTAAAAGTATGTAGGGCCCAACAAGGGTAAAATAGAGATGATGCATTAAATAGTTGTCAAATAAGGAAAGGTGCCACTTATTTTAGGATAAACAAAAAAGGAAATGGTGCCACATAAATTGGGACGGAGGGAGTAAAATTTTCAAAGAGATTCGGGTTGCCTCCCGACAAGCGCTTTATTTAACGTCTTGGCTAGACGGTACCCATGATGCTTTTCTCTCCACTTGGTGAAGGTAAATTTTCTCCCCAACATGGCTTCATGCTCTTTGTCATGCTCTTTAGGCGGGGGTACATATTTTCGAGCTTGTAAAGCCGGATTCTTCATTTTACACTTCTTCGCCTTCAAGTGAGGGATGTCATTTTGCCTTCTTGGCGTAGCAAATTCAACAATGTACCCATTTTGCTCATCAATGCCAAAATCATCCGAAGGTGCTTGTTCTTCCACTTCTATTCCCTTATCCACACTTAGAGTTGAAAAATGAAGTGAATGAGGTCCCAATTGTTTTAACACCAATGAAGCACCAAGCATGACATACTCCTCTTCAATTATGCTAGAGTCTTCATCACAAAAGTTCTTCATTTCCGCTCTAGATTCCAACACAAATTTCTTGTTCACGGTATCATTACCAAATATCTTGAAGATATGATCACTTCCATGAGTTTCCATGATTTGACTTGCGCTCTCTTCCACAAATTCGCTCATTTCTAGCATATCATTCACGATTTCTTCATGTTAAGCCTTGGAAGCTTCAAACATTTCATGCACTAGAATTTTCAAAACACGAGCTTCAAGATCAAATTGGTTCACTCTTTGTCCTAGTTCTTCTTTTTCATGTTCGAGATCCCAACCATCTACATTTAAGTCATGAAGGCATGCTTCATGGGCTTTCATTTTTCGAGCTTGATCTCGGAGCCAAGCTCGGCTCATAATTTCTTCTTCGTCCCAATTGTGCTTTTCTTCAACAATTCTTTCTTGATATTCAAGCACATCTTCCATGAAGGGTTCTTCTTGGAACTCAAGCTCATCTTCCATATAAAACCTTTGTTGAAATTTGGTAACATCCTTAGCTTGTTGATCATTGAAAGTGTCAATTGGCTCAATTGAGCCTCCAAGTTGTGAATTGCTAAGCCATTTTGATGGATCATATCTTTTATCTCATTGAAGGCTTCGGCATTCTCATAATTGTTTTTAAGTATCCGCTCCATCAAATATTCCAATCTTTCATTTTCATTGCATTCATCTTGTGAAGTAGATAGGTCCATCTCTTCTTGAAACTTCTCTTGGATGCCTTGTCATTCGGGTTCAAGTTCCATGTTCATGTTTGCATTAGACCTATCAAACTCATAAGAATCATTAGCATCATTATAAGAATCATTGGAAGAAGAAAAAAGAATATTAGGACAACCGTCCCAATGGCCATTTTGACCCCCACACTCATGACATATGTCTCACTCAAAGGGTTGAGAAGGTGCACTCAACTCGCCCCCGGAAACAATTTGACAATCTTGCCAATAGTGAGGTCTGCCACAATAAGGACAAGGATCACTCATGTATGAATTTTTAATATTTGACCAATTTTAGTTCTATGATGCCATTTCAAAATAATTATCACTAAGCTAGACTAACTAACTAAAGCAAGTAAACACTACACACAACCAAATATTTACAATTTACAAAGAACATTACTACTATTCACAATTAGCACGATAACGGTTCACAAAGTTTGGAACTAAGTCAACTATCTCAACTCCTCAAACTACTCTAATACGCCAATTGTTCTCCGGCAACGGCGCCAATTTTGACAATGCTCAACACACACCTCGACTTGAGGTATGAACGGTTATCGCAATACAATTTACCCAACTACGAGTCGGGGTCGAATCCACAAGGAACAAAGTGATGCGATCAAAGTAGTGGAGGAACTAAACCTATTTGACAAAGCCAAACTAGGATAACAAGGTGATGGAATGATATTAACAACTACAAACTACACTAGGAAAGCAAGTAAAGGTGATCAATGATCTTCTCACAACCAAGGAAATCAAGTTTTGAGCCTAGGACGCAATTATAGCACGGGGTTTATATATTATGGCCGAGTCGTTCTAATGTAATCCCTAGAATCCTTCCGACCTAGAAGGGATTTACCTCAACGGCGCTCGTCAAAGCCATGATTGAGCTTATAAAGCGCTACCCATTACCCGAGGAAAGAAGACCTCTTCCGAGCGTAACTTCTTTTAGATGAGTTAGTCTATGAAATAGCCTATCAACCCAAATCCTCGCTACTGCACTATTTTACACTAACTAATCTCTCCCGAGTCTTTAATTAGAAAAGTAGACGAGCAACTTAAGTGTCGCGAGCACAAAAGTCAAGCAATCAAAGCAATGGAAGCTAGATAATCAAAACCCAACAATATAAATTCCTAGTCATGATTCATTCATATATTCATGTCCAAAATCATACCAATTAACAATACAAATAGTCATGAAATATATTCACAAAGTCAATTCTTCAATAACATCAACAACACCAAATATATTCAATACAAAATATGAAAGTAAAGAAAGGAGTACTACGGGTTGAGAATTTCTCAATTGGTTGCTCCAAATCATCACCCTCTTGGTGTTCTTGTTGATGGATCCTTGCTCTAAGGTTGGAAAAATGACCAAAAGATAAGCCCTAGGTCATGCAAAAGGCTGTATATATGTTTCCAATTTGGCTGATGTGAAATTACAAAACTGTCCAGCGCAGTCCAGACTCGCTTCTGCGGGATCGCGCAACACATGGCGCTAAACTTATTTTCTCTTCAACGCGATCGCGTTGTACTGGGCACTTTCGCGCTGGCTTCTGCAGTCTTCTTGCGCGATCGCGTGTGACTATGCATGATCGCGATGAGTGATTTTCCAGTCAGAAGCAGAAACTTTGCACTTCAGCTTGTTTTGATTTGTTTTCCATCTACTCATCATCACAGCGTCAATATCCTGTGGTAAGCAACTAAAAACATGATAAGTGCGCGTATTTAATCAATAATACACAACAAAAGCTCAAGTAGATAGACGGTAATGTGTGGGATTTTGCTCACAAATCAATATACGCTCATGATTTTGCTTAAAATAATATAAAAACCCTATATTAAACACTAGTAAGGGGGTAATTTAGTAATCTACGAACTAGGAAACCACTCACATGACAATTTTGTTGAATAATGTACTTAAATGATGGTCAATATCATTGATAAGGAGTGACATTGGATAACATATATAACATAATGTATACTAATGTTAAAGTTCTGAGAAAGCAATACATCTTTCTCTAAGCATGGAAGAAGATCACATTGCTTGATTCTCACATTGGGAAGAAGATCATAATGTGAGAAGCAAGCAATGAAGAAGATCATAATGTGAGAAGCAAGCAATGTGAGTAGTACATGACCATAATGTGAGAAGCAAGCAATGTGATCTTCTTCCATGCTTAGAGAAAGATGTCTTGCTTTCTCATAACCTTAACATTAGTATACATTATGTTATATATGTTACTCCCTATCAATGTTATTGTCCATCATTAAGGTACATTATGTAACAAAATTGTCATTTGAGTGGTTTCCTAGTTCGTAGATTACTAAATTACCCCTTACTACTATTTAACATAGGATTTTTATATTATTTTAAGCAAAATCATGAGCGTATATTATCAACCTGAGCAATGTTGACAATCAAAAATAGTGTAATTTCAGATCGTTGATAATATACCCACAAGTAAAAATGATCTACCTTAACTCTAGAGCTCAAACCCCAAACCCCAAGCGCGTGGATCCTAGACCCCAAACCCCAAACATCACAAACCCAAATGCCAAACGCCGTGCTGATAATATCCTGAATGGTAAAACTTCAACACACAGCTTTTAAATAAGTGTACACTAGACCAAATAGAGATTGATTCGTATCTTCCAATTAGTTTAGTCTGTAAATGCCTAAATTAGGATGGTCGCTCTAGTTAATTTTGTTAATGTGAAAGTAATTTTCTCTAGTAATTTAGTTATTTTATTGGTTTAATTACTGTTAACTCTGAGCGCCTTTCCTATGTTTCCACAATTTATCTAATAGACTATACTTGGTAGACAATCAAAATTACAACAGAATCAAACTTAAAACAGGGAGATGAATAATATCAATAGACCATAGTTGTCGATAATCAAAACACAACTGAAACTAATATTACTAATTGAAACAACATTACGTAATTAAAAGGTCAAGACCATTAAAACATAAATAACAAAAAACAGACCAATAACAAACAACTCGTTCGATTGATTGGGTGAATTTGGTGGAGATTCTTCAATCATATCCAGTGGTCCATTTGGTGAAACGGGTGCATTTGGTGAATTTGGTGGAGATTCTTCTACCATTTCCAGTGGTGCATTTGGTGAACCTGGTGGATTTGCGTCTTAATGTATGCAAATGTTAATATACCTAGAACGGTTGATTATCAAATTCAAAAACTTGATATTTTTTTGAAATGATTCTTTACGTTTATTTATATCAATTTTTATGGGACATTAGTAATATACTTAGGATTGTTGATTATTAATTTAGCAAAGTGTTTGTTTTTTCTTTGAATGTATATCTTTTATTAATCAAACGACATTAATCAAACTAATTTTTATTCGATAATTATCTATGAATAAACCATAGGTAGTTGATTATATATTTAGTAGAGTGTTAGTATTTTTATGAATATATATTTATTTTTATGATATCAAATTTGAAGTGTTCACATGTAGTCCTTCTTTATATTATCTTATTTTTTACACTAATCTATTAATAAATTTTTAATAATTAATTATTAATTTAGTAAAGTGCTATTATTCTTTTAAATATATATTTATTTTATTTATTTCAAATTAGAAGTTTTGAACCTTACCGCAATAAATATGTTTAAAATAGGTCTACTGCTATTACTAGTGACATCAAGGAGAAATACACAAATATTACTATTTTTTTATGAATGAACGAACTATTTCGCCCTTATAGACGCAATATTAAGCATGTATCTAATAGATACCACGCGTCGGTAGCAAGTTAATTAACCACGTTCAATAACGTTGTTAACTAACTTGTCATACATAGCGTCTAATTTTAAGAGAATATGCACTGTTGCACTTGTCATGGAATGCCAAGCAAACATATTGCCATCTCCACCCATTGATCCTAGAAATCAGCATCCACTACTGCATAGCTCCCAATCAATGGTCTATTAATTTCGATAAGGTCTACAATCTACTATAACTGGTTGATGATAAACTATTACAATAGATCTGCAAACCACAGATCTGAAAACCAGACCTTTAATGGAGCAGCGCCGAAGCAACAAAATAGAGGTTTTCAAGCTTATTAGATGAAGAAAACACAACGCATATCTCGAAAGAGCTAAACCCAACCAAATGTAGTGATAAAATACCTTACAAAATCGAAAAATTGAAGCTTTTGCTCCGAAATAAATAAAAAAATTATCGAGCTTTCTTACAAACAAAAATTATGAAATGGATAGTGAAATAAGAAAGATGGAATTAAGATTTGTAAAAGATTGAAACAAATTGTGAACTCAAACACTGAATTTAGTCTATTTTCGAGCTAAAATGAGGTGGAGAAAATTTGGGGGTGGGTGAATTTTGGGGAAAGAAATTTTCTATTTTTAGTAATTTTTTGTAATGAAGATGGACCATTTTGTCATATTCAGAACTTGGGGGGTTGGAGTGTTTCCATTTTTTAAAGGATGATTAAGTCCTAATCGTGATTAAAAAAGAAGAGGCCATTTACCCAATTTTTAAAACTTGAAGGTTATTTTTTTAATTGAAGACTTGTGGGAGGTCAAACACCAAAAAGCCCCCTGAAACTGCACGAAGTAGAACTGGGTGATGCATATGGTAAGTGAAGTTCATTGAATTAACATATTAATGTCACACTTCTATTAATTTAATTATTTTTTCAACATGCTTTCATTGGACACACACGTAGAAATTCTTTTTTTAATACTTGCGGCTATGGTTCGATTTTCATGGTTGGTGGTAAACTTAAATATTCCTACCCCGATACCATAAAAAAATATATAAAAAGGAAAGTATTTTCACTTAATACTTTGTTCATGTTTCATGTTACAGTACATGGTGTCTATATATATATATATACACACACACACCTCTGATGGCTAGAGTCCTAGTAGATACATTGGTTTTATCTTGTTGTAATATATACATAGACATGTTTATGTAGAGTATTCATAGCTTATTGTCAGGAGGAGATTGTGTTAGGATCCTTTTGATTCTATTTCTTGTGTTGATACACTCTCCCAAAATGGAGTTGTCGAGAGAAAGAATAGACATCTTCTTGTGACAGCTCGAGCATTGTTGTTTAAAATGAAGGTTCCTCAACAATTTGGGTTGATGCAGTTTCGACGACTTGTTTTCTTATTAATCATATGCTATCTGCAGTTTTTTCTGGTGGTATGCCTTATACTGTTCTTTTTCTAAATAAGTCATTATTTCTGCTGGAGCCTAAGATATTTGGAAGTATATTTTATGTCCGAGATGTTCGGCCATCGGTACTAAATTGGACCCGAAAGCTTTGAAATGTATTTTTTTGGGATATTCTCGCCGTAAAAAAGGCTATCGTTGCTACTCTCTAAAGCTTAGTAAATTTCTTGTGTCGACTGATGTTGTATTTTTTGAAAAGACGCCATTCTACTATGCACTCCCCATTTCTACATTTCAGGGGGAGGAAGATGAGTAGCTAGTATACAGCGCCGGTGATGCTTTGACTGAACAATCAACAATTGGTGTTTCTCCAGCTTCGCCTGAGTCTTTGGTTGAGCAACAACCGACTGTTGTGCCTCATGAGTCATTAACTGTACCTGATGCTTCACCAGCTTTATCCGAGTCTTTGGTTGAGCAACAACCGACTGTTGTGTCTCATGAGTTAGCAATCTCACCTTCTGCCTCCACAAGGCAACCTATCCTTCAAGTTTATTCGAGGGGTAGAAAAACTAATGATACATGTCCTACACTAGCTCCTTTGCCATCAGATCCTTCTCAACTTGATCCCCCCCAGAAGATCTTGACATTCCTATTGCTCTTCGCAAAGGTTCCGACAGTGCAAGTCCATTTATTCCATGGCTAATTTTGTCTCATATGATCAGCTATCTCCTACGTCTAGCTCTTTTGTTGCCTCTCTGGATTCTGTCTCATATGATCAGCTATCTCCTGCGTCTAGCTCTTTTGCTGCCTCTCTTGATTTTTTCTCGGTATCGAAAATAGTTAAGGAGCTTTTAAGTCATCCTGGTTGGCGTGATGCAATACTTGAGGAGATACATGCCTTGGAAGAAAACTACACTTGGGATTTGGTGAATTTATCCAAGGGAAAGAAGCCAGTGGGATGCAAATGGGTCTTTACAGTCAAGTTAACCCAGATGGTTCAGTAGCAAGGCTTAAGGCTATACTTGTTGCTAAAGGATATGCTCAGGTTTATGGAGTGGATTATTCAGATACCTTTTCTCCGGTAGCCAAACTAACTTCTGTTCGCTTGTTATCTCTCTAGCTGCATCTCAACATTAGCCTTTACATATGTTGGATATAAAAAATGCCTTCCTTCATGGTAATCTTCGAGAGGAAGTGTATATAGAGCAACCACCTGGGTTTGTTTCTCAGGGGGAGTGTGGCAAAGTATGTCATTTGAAGAAGTCATTGTATGGCTTGAAGCAGAGTCCTCGGGCCTGGTTTGGCAAGTTTAGCAAGGTTGTTCATGAGTTTGGGCTGAAAAAGAGCAGATTTGATCACAGAGTCTTCTACAGGCGATCAACAAACGACATTATCCTTCTTGCCGTATATGTCGATGACATTATCATTACATGAAGTAATTCGATAGGAATTTCTTCTCTTAAGTCTTTCTTGCAGACCAGGTTTCACATGAAAGATTTGGATCAATTGAAATACTTCTTGGTAATAGAAGTGTCTAGGAGTAAGAACGGAATTTTTCTGTCACAGTGAAAGTATGTCCTTGACCTACTAGCAAAAACTGGAAAGTTGGCAGCCAAGCCTTGCACGACTCCAATGGTTCCTAATGTAAAGTTTATGAAAGATGTTGCTGATCATTTTGATGATCCAGAGAGATATAGGAGATGTTGAAAAGTTAAACTATCTCACTGTGACTCGTCCAGCCATTGCTTTTCCTGTAAGTGTGGTTAGCCAGTTCATGTCCGCACTTACAATCAAGCATTGGGCAGCACTAGAGCAAATCTTTTGTTGCTTGAAAGGAGCACTTGGACTTGGTATACTATATAGTGATAATGGACATTCTCGCATTGAATGTTTTGTAGATGCGGATTGGGCTGGATGCGAGGTATATAGAAGGTCTACTACCAGCTACTGTGTCTTTGTTGGTGGAAACTTGGTTTCGTGGAGAAGTAAGAAACATAATGTTGTGTCACGTTCTAGTGCAGAATTAGAGTACAGAGCTATGACACAATCGACGTGTGAGGTTTTATGGATATGTCACATTCTAACTGAAATTGGGTTGAAACATCACATTCCAGCTAAGCTTTGGTGTGATAATCAGACTGCCTTACATATCTCCTTAAATCCAGCGTATCATGAAAGAACCAAACATATTGAAGTTGATTGTCATTTTATTCAGGAGAAGATTGAGAACAATTTGATCTCCACTGGCTATGTGAGGGTGGGAGAGCAACTAGCAGATTTGTATCAATTTGATCTCCACTTGCTATGTGAGGGCGGGAGAGCAACTAGCAGATTTTTTCACAAAGGCACTGAACCGGACTAGGGTCAATTATTATCTTTGTTACAAGTTGGGCATGATTAATATCTATGCTCCAACTTGAGGGGGAGTGTTGTAATATGTACATAGACATGTTTATGTAGAGTATTCATAGCTTATTGTTAGGAGGAGATTGTGTTAAGATACTTTTGATTCTATTTTTTTAGAAAGATCACAATTGCATGTATAAAGAGCTCTAGTTCTTCGCATAATGATATAAAGAATATTCCTCCACTGACTTCCAACTTACATATCTCTACAAGGATGTATTATCACAACACCTACCAAGTAGTATAGATACAAACTTCCATTTAGGGTTAGTTTTTATTTCTTTTTAAGCGGTTAGGGTTAGTTTGATTCCTCTACAACATTTTTTGGATTACACCCTTGGTAGTTGGTACACACACTGACACACGGGTAGGTGGAGTCTTATGATCTCTCATACTCTTTAGTTTACCACAACTGTGCAAATTAACTCCTCTCTCCCAAAAATTGTGAAAGAATCACGGCCCAAGTCATTATTGTTGAATCTTAGACATTTTCATGTATCGTACAAAATATATGTATTCTTAAGCTATTCGACGAAACAAAGAGTGGAATTTTCCGAAGATTATTTCAGTTTAATCTTATCGATGCCTTCTTTTATTGCGTAAACATTTAAAGCCATAACTTTCTTTGATTAAAATGTTTCAAATATAGCCTATGTATTGAATGTATTTACTGTCGTAATTTCTATCGTGAGGGGGGCGGGGGGTGGGGGGGGGGGGGGAAGAACATACTAACTGAAAAGAAGATTCAACATCCCAACCCTTTCACATTAACAAGAAATGGAAAAAGTTCAACATATCATTCGAATAAATTAAAGAGCATCACAACAAGAAAAATAAACAGACAGGAAATTGGTAACACTGAAAACTAAACGACAGGAAATAGGAAACACTGAAAAAATAAACGACACGAAATAGGAAAGACTGAAAAAAAAAAAAAACACAAAAAAACAACGACAGAACAACAAAACCATCATCTTCTTAATCAAAGACTTTGGGGGCATTAATCATCATTCTCCTCTCCAGCATCGTTGTCCTTGCCAGCTTCTTGCGGTCCTGAGCTTGTACCACTTTCACCCCCTAAACCAAAATCTTGGCTTGCAGCCATAGCCTCAAGAAACATTTGGTTATTTGTCAAAAGTTCCAGAAAACTTGTTGAAGCCTCACTTACATTCTTGTCTGCAGCAAGAGGAGGTTGAGGTTGATCAGGTTGATCTTGAATAGGCTGAACATCTTCATTTTTTTCATTTTCTTCATTGAGTTGTTTCTCTTCATTGAGTTGTTTCTTTCTTTCAGCAACTTTAGCCTTCTTAACTTCAAATAACTTTTTTAAACCTTTAAGTTGCCTCGCATCAAGTTCATTGATGTTTTTTCCCACAACAAGATGGTTGAAGAGGACTTCCATTTCCATCTCCTCATTCTTTTTCCTAATAATTTCTGCCCGATCTTGCAATTTCTCAAGAAGGTAGTTTTCTAGTTTAACCAACTTCTTCACCTTTTGAACCTCATCGGTATTTCTGAATGTCCTGGCTATTTCCTCAGCTACAACTTGAGATGGCCACAAAATGGGAGTATTTTCCCCATTTTTGAAAATAACGATGGCCACTTTAGCATCACACAGAGTGGAAAGCTCTTGTGCTTTCTTATACAAACTTTGTATTTTTCTAGCAAAGAGGGCTCTCTCACTTACAATATCCATAACTCACACAAAATGGAAAAGAAGAAGAAGAGGAAAAAACAATACTTTCTTTGATATCTAGAACTGAATCTATGACTGAGTATCTACCTATGAAGAATAGTAGTGACTTATATAGATGTTTAACAGTATTGTTATTGCCACATCATTACATCAATTCAAGCTAATTTGGAAAATTTTGACCGATTAGGTAAAAAACTTAATAGAAAATTTTGTTTTGTAAGTGAGTTCCTTTCTTTCTTAAAATGCTTGAACTATTAAAAGTTTTACCTAAGTTGTAGATATCAGTATCCATTGAGCAGATGTTGGGTGTTCTGTATTTTGGGTTAAGTCTAGTTGGCGTAGTAAACTTTTCATGTTGTTATTGATATCTCATGTTTTTTTATGAAAGTAAGAACACGAGAATCTTAATATAATTCCTCTAATTTCTTTAATATATGTCTTAATTAATATAAATTAGATATGATAGTACCATTTTTGACTCTGTAATTTCACTAGTTCTATAAGATAAGGTTTAAAACCTTACCATTCATGACACATACTTATGAATTTCCTATAAATTAGTCTATTTTACCTCATGAGCTTTTTAAAATAAACATTGCATACACATTGATGGTAGTGAACATATTATGTCGGGTCACTTTATTAATTATGCATCTGACAAACCGGTTATATATAGTGTCCGTTCAGGTTAGCTGAATTAAAGTGTTTGATAAGTATGTTGTGAAAAGTTTTTTTTTAGGTGTTGAAGCTGATTTCTTAAATAAATAGTTAAAAAAGTACTGATAAACACATATTTATTAAAATGACTAAAATACTCTTCAAATTATTTACGAAAAATATAATTTTAAAAGTGTATTACAATAAAACTGATAAATGATGAATATAGAATGAAATGAAGTTGAAAATTTAATTCTGATAAGGATATTTCATGGATTAGAAAATATATTAGCGATAAAATAGTAAAATAGTTGATCAAATTAAAAGTGCTTATAAGCTGTAAAGCTATAAGTTGGGAATGACCAACGTATGGCTTATGGTTGATTTTGGCTTATAAGCACCTCTATACTTGCCAAACGCATAAATAAATCAAAAAGTGCTTATAAGCTAGTTTGACCAGCTTATAAGCTTAGCCAAACAACATTATATTAGATAAACTATGAGATAACATTGGGATAAACTAGTTTATCTAGACGAGATAATGTATTTATATGTTGTTTATGCCTAAAAATTGCATAATAGGTTAAACAGATAAAATTTAAAGAGAGTCACAAACAATACCGTAAATACTAAGGAAAAGTAAATAAAGAGATTGAATCCTTGATAATAGTCGGATTCTTGGAGAATTGCTTGGTGATCAATATAATAGGGGAGATGAGTATTTATAGTTATAGGTTTATCCAGTCCTACTTATGATACAATACAAAGACTATAGGCTGTGGGTCTATTTATTCAAGGCAGTGATATAAATTAACCCTAACTAGGAGATTGTAACCCTAAGGTGGCGGGATGTATGCCTTTACGTCCATAAGCCCGTGCCTGCTGAGTGACCGTGGCTGATGGAGCAGACGTGTATCCTCAACGCCCGATAATTTATAAGGTAAGTCTAGTCTTTGCCAGTTGAATTTGTATCCCCGTAATCGTAGGTGACATATTTTTACGCACACATATTTATTGTTGAAATGCCTCTTAGGGCATTAGAATTTCCAAGTTTGGGTAAAGTAGAGCATAAACTGCTCTAAAAACATATCTTACACAAAGAAACCCCTCTTGTCAGGCTTCAGCCAAACTTCGACAAACACAGGTGCAAGTTCTATATTTATCATTACTGACTGTAGGTGGACGTTGCTAGGCACAAAGGAAAAGGAGGTGGTAAAGCTAACTTTAGGAAAGCAAATCAAGTCGCTCGCATCTTATCTAAGGAAGCTACTGTCACGACCCAATTTCTGAGACTATGATGGCACCTAAGCGTTCTACCCTTAGGCAAATCACGAAGTGAGTAAGATGTTTAAAATGACGATTTAATAACAATAAGGTTAAATCAACACATAATCTAAAAAAGATAATGTACTAAATGGGGAAAAAGTAATATCAAGGTAATAACAAGTTCCAGAATATCCCGACATAATTATCTATCATAAATATTGTCAATGGAGCATCTAAGAGTTTATACAATCTAGGGCACAATCCAAAACAAAAGGAAAGACTAAGACATAATGGAAGATAGGACGGTGCGCCACCACGAACAAGAGCCGTCGGCTCACCTCAATGACTCTAGTCCACGACTTCAAACGGATTAAGAAATTCCAGCAGCTGTCTGATTAGAAGATGGATCTGCACATGTAAACAGTAAGTTATGAGCCGAAGCCCAGTAAGATCATCGAAGAGCCTGCTATTTTATCCCTCGGGACAAGTCTCCGAAACTACATGAGAAAGTAGCATTTATAAGGCCAACATACACCCCACAATAATATAAATATGATAAAGAAACATCCAAATATTATAAATCACCATACTTCTCGACTCTATTTATACACTAGTATACTTATACAATAGCATAGGCCCTCACCATCATCGTGGCTAGATTAGTGGCTCATCAACTCTTTAGCATAGACCCTCATCATATAAGGCTAGACCAGTGGTCCCACAGTTCATATAGTAAGGAGAAACTATAACTATAATACGAATAGTCTGAAATATATATATATATATATATATATATATATATATATATATATATAACTCCACATAGTCGTAAACCATGATATAATGTCATACTCAAGTGAATACCAAACGTTATAAAGCTATCTTGATCGTTCAAGTAAGGTAAACTATCCAAACTAATGTATATGGACAAGTATGCGCTTGTCCGATCACACACTAGTCGCTTAGGAAGTTCATACCACCAATTATACAAGTTCAATAGTATTCTCTAAGAAAAGAGAGCAAAAATAGAGGTCAAGTCTCACGTACCTCGAAGGCGGTTCAAGTACTACGGCTAAACAAGCCTTGAAAGTCACCAAAGATGAACTCTAATGCATTCACACTATTCAAAAGTATAATTAGAGCGTTAAAATATGCTATGAGGGTGAAAACCCCCAATTTTGGGGCCCGGGCCCACCTCGGCCCGAAACCCGCCCATCGGGCCTCACATCAGATTCCAAATTCGAACTCAATACAACATTACCCATTCACCCACGAGTTCATATATTCGAAAACTAAGTCAATCCGACCTCATTAACATATTCAATCTCCTTATTTTATCACTTTTGAGTTCAAACTCAAGAACCATATCAATTTCTCAAGGTTCATTAATTCAAGAATTAGTATCATTGACACAGAATTAATTCTTTGAAATCTCAATGGTTAATACTAATATTTTACAAAGTAGTAAATACTATCAATCGAATAAGAAATTTACCTTGAAATATATTATTAAACTTGAAAGAATATGAGCAGTATTGAGTTGCTCATTTGCTGCTGCTACTAAGGGCTTGGGGTCTCGTGAGTTCTTTTCCAGAAAGAACAAAAAGTGGACTCCCTTTCTATTCAACACTTTCAGTTAGTCTCTTTTGGTTTTGACAAGTTGTATCCTCCCTTTAGAATGAGATATTTATTTATCATCTCAACTAATTAATTATATGAGTTTCACACCCACACATATATGCTAAAACCAATACAATCAAAGTGAAAGAAAGCTTTCTATGCTATTACTTAATGACAACTACGTATGATAATTATACTTTAGTATAAAGAATCTATTAGTATCCTTATTGTAGGTGCTGCTTTTACACCAGAACTTGCACCCCAACCTATTCATTCTCACGTGATGAGTGGCCAAAGCAATACCAATGTTAAGCTCATATCCTTGCCCTTCAACTAGTCACAGAGTATTTCCATTGAAAAAGTTTGTACTCATTCTCTTTATTTGTAAAACTTTGTATTCATTTCTTTTCTTTCTTTTTTTTCCTAGCCAACCATCATATAACGTGGCATCAAATTAATTACTTCATCCTCCAAACTTACTCATTTCCATCATAAAAAGTGACGCCAAATACATACTTTTATCTAACTTTTAATGCGCATGTCTTAATTCCGGCCGAACTTCAAGCTTGCAACTTCACATCTTCTTATGCATTTTTCTTAATTCATATATCCATACGATAACATGGATATTTCTCTTTCTAACTTGAGTAATTATACTTGACGTAGTAACTCTCAAGAATATAAGTTAACAAACTTCTACGGGACATTACAACTACCGAGCTAGATATGGATTATAACATTTCTCGTTCAACCCCATAAAATATTCCAGTACAAGTCATGCATATAAGTTAGAAACTGTGAGTAGCTCAAATTGACGAGGAAATAATACCATATATCAACTAAAAATTTGAGTAAAATAAAAGTGATACTACAAATATCACTAATATTATTTTTACTAGTTTATTATGTTAATTTGCGATTGTTGAGAATAGGCCATATATAATTAAAATAACCATTATAAATTCTTAAAACACCAAATCTTCCTAAAGTAACGCAATTGACCAATGCGTAGAATACAATCTTAGCATGATCTACATTTTATGAAGCACAACTGGAAGGGTATCGAGCCAAGACATCCTTTACCAAAGTACATATATATCAGCAATACGACATCTCTTAGTACATAAAAGTTTGCAGCAAACTACTTATTATGACACGTAACAATACTTTTTCTATTCAAATCTATAACACAGAGAAAAATCCTAGGTTCATTTTCCATCCGGCACCCACTACTGTCATCTACAGCCAGTCGGGCTACCAAGGGCCGATCTGCTGCCAGTCAGTCTATCAGGGGCGGCCCTAAGGTAAGGCAAGTGAAGCCCTTGCCTTAGGCCCCCATTTTTAAGGGCCTCCAAATTTGTAATGGCTATACACACACATACACACACACACACACACAACCCTATAAAATATATAATTATTCATTGAATAATTATTTTTTCTACCCTATAATTATTCATTATATATTTTTTCTTAAATTTTTTAGAATTGGTAAGTCTATAAATTGTTTTACTTTTATTTATCTTACTAATTAGTCTCAACTAGTTTCTTTTACGATTCAATTTCATCCTTTATGTTCTATTTATTCAAAAAAGAAAAACACAATTTTCCTCATGAAAATATTTGAAAAAACTTGATTAAACTTCCTATTTTATTCTCTATAAGAAACTTTTATTACCAGGCAAATATTATAACATGTTTAAGATCATAAGTTTCAAAAGATTTTAAATCACACAAGTATTATGACATATGTTGATAGAAATTTTAGAAGACTTCATTTCATTCTTAAATTTTTGCCCAGTTAACTATGTCATATAAATTGAAAAGAATGTAGTATTATGTAAATACATTCTTATTTTTGGCGATGGCTTTACAATTTTGACTTCGAATTTTTGAATACTGTATTTCGTTGTCTTGTTTAATTTAACCATATATAAGTCAGAAAATTAGTTTTTTAATGTCTTTCCAGTATATGAATTTCGTAAAACAAATCTAAGGCCTCCAAAAATGATCTTGCTTTAGGCCACAAATTTCATTGGGTTGCCCCTGCAGTCTACCATCGGTCGGTCAGTCGTCGGTCACTGAAAGTGAATAAGAAGAAAATATACATTTGATATTCTTTAGGTACAAGTTTTTATTTTTATTTTTAAATAAAAGATACCCTCTATGTAGGGTAGGTGTTGTATATATCTTGAAGTTCGGATGTGGCTTGGCCAAACCTCAAATTACAATGCAAGCTTGGAAAACAAAGGCAATCTTCAAAAATACAAGGAGCAGGAAACAACAATTAAACCCAATCCTGCAAACTAATTAACTTAGCGAACAAAAAAACTAGCTATGTCGTATCTGGTCCTAATACTTAAAAGTTGACACTTATCCAGTTTGAAAGGACCCTTTACATTTCTAGGCAGATCTTAAAATATGTAGTAAAAGTACCTATCCTTAGAGTGAGATGCTAACTTAGCCAAGTAATCTGCAACTTGATTCGCTTCCCAAACAGTGAGAGATAGAGACATTGGCCCGACTCATTTCTTGAATAGTCGGCTCAATGACACTCCTTAATTTAAGGTTGTTGATGGACTTTTCATCCAATTTATTCTATAATTGTTTAAAATTGTCTCTATATTATGTTAAAAAGGTCGCTTGCACATTTGTGTAAGTTTTTAATTATATTATACTCGGGCAGAGCACATTGCATGATCTTCTTTTCATTAGCAGAAGTCACACATATTTTTTTCCCACTTAAAAGTCACCACTATCACCTTGATAACTAAATGATCAAAATACCCAAAAAGTGTAACGTCCGGTGAGTTTTTTTTAATTTTTTTTCTTTAACCCTCACTACGACAAACTGTCATTAATGACGAACTGTTTTTGTCATTAAGAATATTAATTTCGTCAAAAATAAACTCTTTTTGATGAAAATAATTTCATCAATCAGTTGTCTCTATAGCATGGGTCACTAAAAGTATACAGAGACGATTTAGTTTTTGATCGCCAAAACAAAGCTATGTTAGTAACGAAATTATTTTTCATCCCAAAGACATGGTATTTGGGACAAAGTTTGTCAAAAAGATATAAGAATTTTGTAGTTGATAGCCTATTTTCATCACCGAAAAAGTTTTTAATGTTACCCAAAAAATATTGACACTAAATCTTTCTTCAATTAGTGATGACGTCAATTATCTTTAAAATTCTATTTATTTCGTAATTAATCAAGTGTAATATTTTCTTTGAAGATTGTCGTTTATGAACAAAATGGATTTTGTCCCTAAAAGGTATAAATTAGTGACAATTTTGATTTTATAAATATGGTTGATAATTATGTAGTCGACGTGCTACCATGTCGTCACTAAAAATATTAATTTTACATTTATTTTTGTTGTTCTCACACACACATAACCTAACAAACATGAAGGTAACCAAAATATTCACCCATGATATCGATCACATGACGTATCAATCATAATATGAAAATTTTGGGACATCAACTGGATTTTATCCAAAATACTATAGAGACGTAGTGTCACAAGTTTTGCAAATTAAACACCCAAAATCTCTAACTATATTGTCGCTATTAAAATGTGAAAGGTGAGTGTATTAAAGATGAGAGTGTTTAGATGGATGTGTAGGCATACTAGGCTAGATAAGATAAGGAACGAGGTCATACGAGACAAGGTGGGGAGAAATCTCAGTGGTGGACAAGTTACGAGAAGCGAGACTACGATGGTCAGACATGTAAAAAGGAGGAGCACTAATGTCCCGATGAGGAGGAGGTGGGGGGGGGGGTTGGGTAGTGGTAGGTCTACGGAGAGGCAGAGGTAAATCGAAGAAGAATTGGAACGAAGTGATTAGATATGATATGACTCACCTTCAGACTACCGAGAACATGACCATAGATAGAAAAGTTTGGAGGTCAAGGATTAGGGTAGAAGGTTAGGTAGTAGCAGTGCGATTGTTGTCATAGCAGTACTAGCATTTCTATATAGACTGTTTCTATCTTATTCTTCATTTTTATGGTTATTAGTGCTTTCTGCTACCTTGTGGTGCCCTTTACTTTTTATGCCAGTATTATTCTCTATAATGGTATATTCATCGTGTTATTTTTCATACATCCTCGCTAGCTGCACTATACTACGCTAACTAATCTCTCCCGAGTCTTTAATTATGAAACGACCTCGGTTAGTCGTTTCGGAAGTTAGGACTCCGATTGGCGTGCCGATAATTTTAAAATGTTCGTAATATCTATTTGGACTTATCTGTAAAATTTGAGCTAAATCAGACATCTTTTGATAGGCATCGGAAGAAGGTTTCAGTTTTTATTGTCAATAAATATTAAAAAAGGATTTTCGAGCTCGGTTTTGGCGAACGAGCTCCGAATCGAAATCCGAAAGCGCTGTTAGGTTCGTATGATTATTTGTGACTTTTGTGGTTTTTCGAAAGTGAATTTCGATGTTGTTCGGCTAGTTTCCGCTAAAATGCCGAAAGTTAAATAATTTGACTTCTTTTCCATTTAAATTCGTATCTTGAGTTTCGGGAACCCGATTTGAGATCCGCCTTCGCGAGTATGTTACATATATTTTGTATAACTTGTATGCAAAAGTTGGAATTATTTCAAATATCGTAGGGTACCGTTTTAATTTTCGTCGCGAAAAGGAAAAGAAAAAAAAAAGGGGCAAAAGACGAAAATAGAAAGAAACAAATGATTAGGCGGTGGTCAATTTAAGCTAAGTATGAGGTACTATTAGAATAGGAGCAGAAGTCAAATGAACAAAAACAGAAAAATGAGAACGGACCAGAGTAATTTAGAAATGGAAAAAAAATGCCAGAAAATGAAAAAAGAGGCCGGAGAAAAGTAGAATTTTCACCCTGAAATATTCAGGTAATGATCCTAATATAGTATTTGAGTTTATTATGTGTGTTTAAATATATTTTTGCGGTAAAAATAGGAATATTAGACATCGCCCTAATGGCGTAAATTGATAGTTTAAAGGGTCAATTAGACCCCGATGATGGAAATGATTATATATTCGTACTCAGTGAGTTATGTGCAACATATAAATATAATTTATTTAGGGTTTGGTTATGGAACTTTGAACCCTGTATATACGCCTGGCCTGCGTATTGCGTATGCGAATAGGGTAGCAGGTTCCTACCTGGATTGCCCTAAGATGTGAGGAATGAAGCATTTAGCCTAATGTGATATATTTTTCTGTTTATTGATCACAGTGGGATCGTTTGGTAATGAATTCAAAGAATAACGCGGTTGTTGGTCACAATGCTAACTTTTGAGAGAGGTAAGTGTTTATATCCATTTCTTTGGAGGCCCTTGGCCTTGTGGATGTTCTACCACGTGTTCCTTACGTGTGTAGCTGCCGATAGGTGTACTTATTACGCCTTAGCTTTGGATTTACATTGTATATTATATATTATGCCCTGTTGTTGGTATTGCATTAAACATATGAGCATTGCACTCTGGTTTTGAGTATTGCATATACTTCCCGGTTGGCGATGAGAGTCCCGCACCGGCGAAGGGTCATTATTGCATATATTTCCCGGTTGGCGATGAGAGTCCCGCACCGGCGAAGGGTCATTATTGCATATACTTCCCGGTTGGCGATGAGAGTCCTGCACCGGTGAAGGGTCATCATTACATATACTTCCCGGTAATCGATGAGAGTCCCGAGCCGGTGAAGGGTCATTATTGCATATATCTCCTGGTAGACGATGAGAGTCCCGCACCGGAGATAGGTATCAAGAGTATGTGACTGCATTGCATCATGCCGCATTCATCCCATCTCATTGCACCGTATACTGACTATTGTGTGTATTATATTGTGTTTTATGTATGCGGTATGTACACCATGTTGTGGACATATTATAGTTTGCCTATATATTTCTGGCTCGTATTCTAAGTTGCGGGGATCGGGTTGCATGCCGAAACGGTATAAATATATGGATCGGGTTGCACGTCGCAGCGGTATGAATATATGGATCGTTGCACGCCGCAACAGGATGAATATATGGATCAGGTTGCACGCCGCAACAGGATGTGTTTCTGATTGTTGATGTGTTCGGAATACCTATATGTTCTGGTTGTATTACGTTCCTGGTTATTGAATAGTTTGCGAATTCCATACGTGTTTCTAATTATTATCTGGCTCTGCCTTTTCATAATTTAAATAAGAGAAATCATGTTTATTTGTTTCTTTTCTCCCTAGCTAGCTATCCTATTCTTTGAGGTAGCTAGTCTGCCCCACTTATTGAGTCCTTTTGACTCACCCTTGTTTGTTGTTTGTTTCTTGTCTATCTATTTCGTTTCGGCAGGTTCGCTCCAGGATTGAGTTTGCCACGTTGTGAAGGAGCGAAGACGACTTCAGCTGTCAGGGTGAGCCAGCTTTTATTCCGGATGGCCACCAGTTTATTGGTTATTATTTCAGTTGCATTTTGCTCCCTTCAGGAGGTATTTGTCTTCTTTTGTACTCTTAGATGTCTAGTCTGGATAGCCCTAAACCTAATATGTTGGGTAGTTAGCTGTAACTTCTTTGGTACAGCTTAGAGATATCAGTATGTCTATGTTTTTTTTAAGTCTTGTCCTTATTTATGAATTATTATATTTATTTTCCTAATTTAATTGGTAAGGGTTCGCCCGACGGGTCTAGGGAAGGATGTCGGGTGCCCGCACGGCCTAACCGGATTTCGGGTCGTGTCAGTTGGTATCAGAGCCCAGTTTAGAGTCTATCCAGACTAAGACAGTGTCTGGTAGAGTCTCGCTGATGGGTACGTAGACGTCCGTACTTATCTACGAGGGGCTATGATGGCATTTAGGAAGTTTCACTTCCTTCATTTCTTATCGTGCGTCGGTATAGGATGCAAAAGTATTTTCGTTAATTCATTCATGGTAAGTGTGAATTCTTGTGTGGCAAATCAGCAAACGGTATGAGTTCAAGACGAAGCAGTCTAGCCTGGGGTTAGCACTGACGAAGCCCCGAGAGTTGTCGTGCTGACGACCTAGTTTCAGAGGCCCCAGTTGTACGAGCTTGCGATGGGTAAGGGAGCAGGGCCTTGTAGTTCTCTTGGCTCTTTATGATGTTTTACGAGAATCTTGGCGACGCATATACCGTAAGAACCCATTATTCGTTGGGCAGCCTATCAGGTTGCCGCATGTGCAGACGTTCGATCTAAGGGAGCTCATATTCCAGTTTTTTTAATATTACCGCAATAAAGTATATTCCGGAGGTAGTATGTGTTGTACCTCTAATTGTTCTGGCTGGTTAGCTAGCCGAGGTATCAGTTCGGTCCGAGTGCCCAAAGAGGTTGCATTATTTTACGCGGTTGAACCTTCCGATATTCTTAAGCAATGCATCAGATAAACCTTGTGATTCTTTTTAAAAAAATAAAATGATGCCAGCATATTATTCAGGCTCTTGATCATATCGAGCGGTATGGTGTTGATTATTCTTCTTTTCAGTTCCAGGATCCAGCCTTGAATTGGTGGGCCGCTCTCTTATTAGCTAACTTGATTTGGTTTTCTTCTAGATTCGTGGAAAAGTTCCTTTCGAGTAGCGAGCGAGATGGAAAGTGTCGTCAGTTTGAGTGGATTGGACAGGGTAGCCTGTCAAATTTAGAATATGAGATTAAATTCTATAGAATGGCTGGATATGCATTAGAACTAGTTCATGAGCCTTTCGAGAGATTCAGAGATTTATTGATGACCTTTATTTTTCCTTGAAATCCCAGATGGCTCGGGAAATTGAGGTCTGGCTTTTATTTGATGTTGTTGTTAATATTGCCCGAAGGTTCGAGGCATACCATAAGTTAGAGCGGGAAAGTAAGAGATCCCACGGCCCTGGTGGGTAACCATGGTACCTCATTTGGAGGTAAGAGTTCTGATTATTTTGGGAGGTCACCTTCCAGGTTATCTCAGCTTGTGTCACGTGATTCTTAGAGTGCGCGAGTAGTTCATCAAGATTAGGCTCATCTTTATCTTTGCAGCTATCAACAATCTGTCCAGCTTCCTTTTTCAGCGAAAAGGTGGAATCATTGTCGTGAGTCTGATTATCCTTTGAGGAGATTTCATGTTATTATTGTCGTGAGTCTGGGTATCCTTTGAGGAGTTTTCCCTTACTTCGGTAAGTAGGCAGTCGTCCTTTCTCTTGTCATCAGGCACCTGCACAGTCGCAGGGATTTCATTTAGATCTCAATTAGCCAGAGAAATGCAACGATCCAGTAAAGGTTCAGGGCGTTGTGGCAGTTATTTTTCAGAAGGTAATTATCAGTGTAGCGGCTTAGTTCAGCCGCAGAGGCAGTTTTATGAACTACCAGCCTGGCAGGATGCTGAGGCATCCGATGTAGTTGACCCATGTGTTTCTTCTTCCCTTATATGTGAGTAAGATTTGATTCTTTCGATCGATTTGGAAATGGTGTGTCTTATCATGTTTCGATGGTTTCCTTGGATGTCGTTCTATTAAGAATCGGTTGCGGAAGAGGGGTGAGCTTCTGATATGATTTATTCCTGACATTTATGATGACCCTACTAGTTTATCTGGTTTAAATGTGAGAGATTTGGGAGTGAGTGTCGGTATTGTTTGATTGGCATCTTGTTACGCCACCTTCTGTTATTATGTCAATTCAGTTTACCTCTCTCCTCGAAATTCAATGTTGGTAGGATAATGGGATCCTAATTCGTCACCATCAGAAAGTATTATCGTTTCTTCCGGTGCAAAGTGATTAGTAAGTAATGCTCGATCTATGTATCTTCTCTTGGTTCGAGATTCTAGTAGAGTCATGTTACTCTATGAGCTTGTCTTAGTTATAAAAAGAGTTTCTGGTAAATTGTCAGAGTTTCCTTCTTATTGGGAGGTCAAATTGGCATGGATGTTGTTCCATAAAGCTCAGTTAATATCTGTTTCTTCAATTGCGATTCTTGGGCTACTTTGACTCGTAAGCAGTCTAGCTTTGGTAGCCAAGAAAATAAGAAGATGAACTTCCTGAAGCTCTAATTATTTCTATCCTCGATCTATTTCCATTTCTTCTTCGTCCGGCACTAGTGAGCTTGGGCGATTGGTAGCCGCTTGTGACGTTCTCTGTGTTGAGCCAGAGTACGTGTTATTGTGGCCGGGTAAGCATATTATTGTTTTGGAAGCATATTATTGTTTTGGTCCAGTTGTCTCATCTTGTTATCCGTTTAACATGTTTATATTATCAGTTTATCCGGGTATCCATTCCCATGTATAGTATAGTGCTGGTTCTGTTTTTGCGGATAATCCAGTTTCAGGGGAAACTCTGCCGAAATTTTTATATAGAAATACCATCCATCAGGCGGTGGTGTTTACGGCAAAGGTATGGAGTTGTGAACTCGAGAGTTGCAGCTAGTTGGCAACTCGAAAAGGTAGTTGGTAGCTTAGGTCTGTCTACGTTCAACTTTTAGCTAAATCTTCTTTGGTCCAGCAAACTGTGCGAGGATGGTTATTCCTATTCAAATAGCTGCGTGAGTTTGTGCTTTAAGTGGAGGAGTCTTCCTCCAATCGATACCGAATCATAATAGTAAATCTCTAAGGCGTTGCTGAAGCGTAAGCTAATTCTTAGTTCCATCTACCTGTTCTATATCGAAAGGTATATCGAAGAGGTAATTATCGGCTGAATCATGTTAACCCATTCAAGGTTTCATGTATCTTTGTTTCGAAAAAGTAAAACTCTCCTCTTGTGATCGAGGAAGGGTCAGTTTAGTCAAAATAAATTGGGCAATGGTGTTATCATATTATCCAGATATATTTTGTTCCAAAAGTTCGATATGCGTGTTATAATTCTGATCCTGTAATCAGGAAATAATACCCGTGGAGTAGCTTATGAAGGTCGTGCATGTTCTTTTGCTATCTGTGCAAATTTTTCTTTAGACTTAGGCTCGTTCGAGGACGAACGAGAGTTTAAGTGGAGGAGAATGAAACGACCTCGGTTAGTCGTTTCTGAAGTTAGGACTCCGATTGGCGTGCCGATAATTTTAAAATGTTCGTAATATCTATTGGGACTTATCTATAAAATTTGAGCTAAATCAGACATCGTTTGGTAGGCATCGGAAGAAGGTTTCAGTTTTTATTGTCAATAAATATTAAAAAAGGATTTTCGAGCTCGGTTTTGGCGAACGAGCTCCGAATCGAAATCCGAAAGCGCTGTTAGGTTCGTATGATTATTTGTGACTTTTATGGTTTTTCGAAAGTGAATTTCGATGTTGTTCGGCTAGTTTCCGCTAAAATGCCGAAAGTTAAATAATTTGACTTCTTTTCCATTTAAATTCGTATCTTGAGTTTCGGGAACCCAATTTGAGATCCGCCTTCACGAGTATGTTACATATATTTTGTATAACTTGTATGCAAAAGTTGGAATTATTTCAAATATCGTAGGGTACCGTTTTAATTTTCGTCGCGAAAAGGAAAAGAAAAAGAAAAAAAAAGGGGCAAAAGACGAAAATAGAAAGAAACAAATGATTAGGCGGTGGTCAATTTAAGCTAAGTATGAGGTACTATTAGAATAGGAGCAGAAGTCAAATGAATAAAAACAGAAAAATGAGAACGGACCAGAGTAATTTAGAAATGGAAAAAAAATGCCAGAAAATGAAAAAAGAGGCCTGAGAAAAGTAGAATTTTCACCCTGAAATATTCAGGTAATGATCCTAATATAGTATTTGAGTTTATTACGTGTGTTTAAATATATTTTTGCGGTAAAAATAGGAATATTAGACATCGCCCTAATGGCGTAAATTGATAATTTAAAGGGTCAATTAGACCCCGATGATGGAAATGATTATATATTCGTACTCAGTGAGTTATGGGCAACATATAAATATAATTTATTTAGGGTTTGGTTATGGAACTTTGAACCCTGTATATACGCCTGGCCTGCGTATTGCGTATGCGAATAGGGTAGCAGGTTCCTACCTGGATTGCCCTAAGATGTGAGGAATGAAGCATTTAGCCTAATGTGATATATTTTTCTGTTTATTGATCACAGTGGGATCGTTTGGCAATGAATTCAAAGAATAACACGGTTGTTGGTCACAATGCTAACTTTTGAGAGAGGTAAGTGCTTATATCCATTTCGTTGGAGGCCCTTGGCCTTGTGGATGTTCTACCACGTGTTCCTTACGTGTGTAGCTGCCGATAGGTGTACTCATTACGCCTTAGCTTTGGATTTACATTGTATATTATATGTTATGCCCTGTTGTTGGTATTGCATTAAACATATGAGCATTGCACTCTGGTTTTGAGTATTGCATATACTTCCCGGTTGGCGATGAGAGTCCCGCACCGGCGAAGGGTCATTATTGCATATATTTCCCGGTTGGCGATGAGAGTCCCGCACCGGCGAAGGGTCATTATTGCATATACTTCCCGGTTGGCGATGAGAGTCCTGCACCGGTGAAGGGTCATCATTACATATACTTCCCGGTAATCGATGAGAGTCCCGAGCCGGTGAAGGGTCATTATTGCATATATCTCCTGGTAGACGATGAGAGTCCCGCACCGGAGATAGGTATCAAGAGTATGTGACTGCATTGCATCATGCCGCATTCATCCCATCTCATTGCACCGCATACTGACTATTGTGTGTATTATATTGTGTTTTATGTAAGCGGTATGTACACCATGTTGTGGACATATTACAGTTTGCCTATATATTTCTGGCTCGTATTCTAAGTTGCGGGGATCGGGTTGCATGCCGAAACGGTATAAATATATGGATCGGGTTGCACGTCGCAGCGGTATGAATATATGGATCGTTGCATGCCGCAACAGGATGAATATATGGATCAGGTTGCACGCCGCAACAGGATGTATTTCTGATTGTTGATGTGTTCGGAATACCTATATGTTCTGGCTGTATTACGTTCCTGGTTATTGAATAGTTTGCGAATTCCATACGTGTTTCTAATTATTATCTGGCTCTGCCTTTTCATAATTTAAATAAGAGAAATCAGGTTTATTTGTTTCTTTTCTCCCTAGTTAGCTATCCTATTCTTTGAGGTAGCTAGTCTGCCCCACTTATTGAGTCCTTTTGACTCACCCTTGTTTGTTATTTGTTTCTTGTCTATCTATTTCGTTTCGGCAGGTTCGCTCCAGGATTGAGTTTGCCATGTTGTGAAGGAGCGAAGACGACTTCAGCTGTCAGGGTGAGCCAGCTTTTATTCCGGATGGCCACCAGTTTATAGGTTATTATTTCAGTTGCATTTTGCTCCCTTCAGGAGGTATTTGTCTTCTTTTGTACTCTTAGATGTCTAGTCTGGATAACCCTAAACCTAATATGTTGGGTAGTTAGCTGTAACTTCTTTGGTACAACTTAGAGATATCAGTATGTCTATGTTTTTTTTAAGTCTTGTCTTTATTTATGAATTATTATATTTATTTTCCTAATTTAATTGGTAAGGGTTCGCCCGACGGGTCTAGGGAAGGATGTCGGGTGCCCGCACGGCCTAACCGGATTTCGGGTCGTGTCAAATTAGCAATCTAGACGAGCAACTTAAGTGTCGCGAGCACAAAAGTCAAGCAATCAAAGCAATGGAAGCTAGATAATCAAAACCCAACAATATAAATTCCTAGTCATGATTCATTCATATATTCATGTCCAAAATCATACAAATTAACAATACAAATAGTCATGAAATATATTCACAAAGTCAATTCTTCAATAACATCAACAACACCAAATATATTCAATACAAAACATGAAAGTAAAGAAAGGAGTATTAAGGGTTGAGAATTTCTCAATGGGTTGCTCCAAATCTTCACCCTCTTGGTATTCTTGTTGATGGATCCTTGCTCCAAGGTTGGGAAAATGGCCAAAAGATAAGCCCTAGGTCGTGCAAAGGGCTGTATATATATTCCCAATTTGGCTGATGTGAAATTCCAAAACTGTCCAGCGCAGTCCAGACGCGCTTCTGCGCGATCGCGCAACACATGGCGCCATCATGCTAAGCTTCTTTTCTCTTCAACGCGATCGCGTTGTACTGGGCGATTTCGCACTGGCTTCTGCAGTCTTCTTGCGCGATCGCTTTTCATTATAACTCGTGCCACCCCCAAACTTAGGCTTTTGCCTAAGTTGCACGTCTTTCAATGCACTCAAGGAGGTAGGGCCAAAAAGAGGATTAGTGCTTTAAGCACTTAGAATTGGTTCGGGTTAATAATGTGGTTGCCAAAAGAAAGGATATTAAGTTCAAAGGGGTTGACTGAGGTTATAACGAAAGGGTAGGCTTTTTAGGTTACTAGCGGGCCAAAAAAAGCCTAAAATCATTTTTCAAGTCAAGCACCACCTAGGATTTCGCATCGAAGCACACTTAGGGCATGTTCTAGATCAAGAAGCACACACATGAATACACCAAAACTGACACGACCCGGAATCCGGCTAGGCCGTGCGGGCACCCGACATCCTCCCCTAGACCCGTCGGGCGAACCCTTACCAATTAAATTAGGAAAATAAATATAATTCAATTCATAAATAAGAACAAGACTTAAAAAAATACAGACATACTGATACCTTTAAGCTGTATAAAAGAAATTACAGCTGTCTACCCAACATACTAGGTTTAGGGCTATCCAGACTAGACATCTAAGAGTACAAAAGAAGACAAATACCTCCTGAAGGGAGCAAAATGCAACTGAAATAATAACCAATAAACTGGTGGCCATCCGGAATAAAAGCTGGCTCACCCTGACAGCTGAAGTCGTCCTCGCTCCTTCACAACGTGGCGAACTCAATCCTGGAGCGAACCTGCCGAAACGAAATAGATAGACAAGAAACAAACAACAAACAAGGGTGAGTCAAAAGGACTCAATAAGTGGGGCAGACTAGCCACCTCAAAGAATAGGATAGCTAGCCAGGGAGAAGAAAAACAGATAAAATAAATCCATCTTATTTGAACTATAAACAGGCAAAGCCAAATAAATATGGAATCATAAACAGCCAGGGACATAAGGTAGACAAAACATATAGATATCCTAAACATGTCGACAATCAGAAATACATCCTGTTGCGGTGTGCAACCCGATCCATATATTCATACTGTTGCGGCGTGCAACCCGATCCGTATATTTATACTGTTGCGGCTTGCAACCCGATCCATACTGTTGCGGCGTGCAACCCGATCCGTTCCATGTTTTTATATTGTCGCGACGTGCAACCCGGGATACGAGCCAGAAATATATAGGCA
The DNA here is from genome assembly GCA_037355625.1 of Petunia x hybrida. NCBI lineage: Eukaryota > Viridiplantae > Streptophyta > Magnoliopsida > Solanales > Solanaceae > Petunia > Petunia x hybrida. The sequence continues at coordinate 458,724 of JBBBVM010000902.1, forward strand.
AACTGAGATACGTTCACAACATGGTATACATACCGCATATATAAAACACAACACAATGCACACAATAGTCAGTATGCGGTGCAATGCGATGGGATGAATGCGGTATGATGCAATGCAGTCACATATGTCTGATACCTATCTCCGGCGCGGGACTCTCATCGTCTACCAGGAGATATATGCAATAATGACCCTTCACCGGCCAGGGACTCTCATCGCCAACCGGGAAGTATATGCCATAATGACCCTTCGCCGGTGCGGGACTCTCATCGCCAACCGGGAAGTATATGCAATAATGACCCTTCGCCGGTGCGGGACTCTCATCGCCAACCGGGAAGTATATTCAATAATGACCCTTCGCCGGTGCGGGACTCTCATCGCCAACCGGGAAGTATATGCAATAATGACCCTTCGCCGGTGCGGGACTCTCATCGCCAACCGGGAAGTATATGCAATGCTCAAAACCAGAGTGCAATGCTCATATGTTCAATGCAATACCAACTACAGGGCATAACATATAATATACAATGTAAATTCAAAGCTAAGGCGTAATGAGTACGCCTATCGGCAGCTACACACGTAAGGAAACACGTGGTAGAAAATCCACGAGGCCAAGGGCCTCCAAAGAAATGGATATAAACACTTACCTTGTTACAAAGTTAGTACATCCACTCAATAACCGCTTGCCCTTTGGTTTCATTGCCAAACGATCCCACTCTATTCAATAAGCAGAAAAATACATCAAATTAGGCTAACGGCTTAATTCCTCACATCGTAGGGCAATCCAGGTAGGAACCTGATACCCTATTCGCATACACAATACGCAGGTCAGGCCTATATACAGGGTTTAAGGCCACATAACCAAATCCCAAATAAATTACATTTATAAGTTGCCCATAACTCAGTGAGCACGAATACATAATCAATTTCATTATCGGGGTCCATTTGACCCTTTAAACTATCAATTTACGTCATTAGGGCGATGTCTAATATTCCTATTTTTACCGCAAAAATATATTTAAACACACGTGATAAACTCAAATACTATATTAGGATCATTACCTGAATGTTCCAGGGTGAAAATTCTACTTTTCTCCGGCCCCTTTTTGCATTTTCTGGCATTTTTTTCTCAGCCTCTACGTAATTTCCTAATCCTCTGTTAATGTTGCGTTTCTGTAAAGATGAGTATATGCTCATCTTTAAAACCGCCATCAAATTTCCTTTTTTGTCTTTTTCCTCTTTTTATTTTTTATTTTTTTTGGGTTTCCTTTTATTTTATTTTCTTTTCTTAACAAAAATTAAAACGGTGCCCTACGATATTCGAAATAATTCCAACTTTTGCATACAAGTTATACAAAATATATGTAACATACTCGCGAAGGCGGATCTCAAATCAGACTCCCGAAACTCAAGATGCGAATTTAAATGAAAAGAACTCAAATTATTTAACTTTCGGCATTTTAGCGGAAACTAGCCGAACAACATCGCAAAAATCACAAATAATCATACGAACCTAACGGCACTTTTGGATTTCCAATCGGAGCTCATTCGGCAAAAACCGAGCTCGAAAATCTCTTTTTAATATTTATCGCCAATAAAAACTGGAACCTTCTTCCGATGCCTACCAAACGAGGACTGATGACACGACCCGGAATCCGGTTAGGCCGTGCGGGCACCCGACATCCTCCCCTAGACCCGTCGGGCGAACCCTTACCAATTAAATCAGGAAAATAAATATAACAATTTACAAATAAGGACAAAACTTAAAATAAAAACACAGACATACTGATACCCCTAAGCTGTACAAAAGAAATTACAGCTGACTACCCAACATGCTAGGTTTAGGGCTATCCAGACCAGACATCTAAGAGTACAAAAGAAGACAGATACCTCTTGAAGGGAGCAAAATGCAACTGAAATAATGAACAATAAACTGGTGGCCATCCGGAATAAATCTGGCTCACCCTGACAGCTGAAGTCGTCTTCGCTCCTGAACAACGCGGCAAACTCAATCCTGGAGCGAACCTGCCGAAACGAAATAGATAGACAAGAAACAAACAACAAACAAGGGTGAGTCAAAAGGACTCAATAAGTGGGGCAGACTAGCCACCTCAAAGAATAGGATAGCTAGCCAGGGAGAAGAAACAGATAAACCAAATTCCTTTTATTTAAATTATGAAAAGGCAGAGTCAATTAATAACTAGAAACACGTATGGAATCACAAACTCATTAAAACCAGGAACGTAAGATAGCCAGAACATATAGGTATCCCGAACATATCAACAATCAGAAATACTTCCTGTTGCGACGTGCAACCCGATCCATATATCCATCCTGTCGCGGCGTGCAACCCGATCCCCGCAACTCAGAATACAAGCCAGAAATATACAGGCAAACTGAAATATGTCAACCATATGGTATACATACTGCTTACACAAAACACATCATGATAGTCACACAATAATCAGCACGCGATGCAATGAAATGGGATGAATGCAGTATGATGCAATGGTGTCACATGTGCCAGATAGATGGAGCGGAATCCTCCTGCTCCGAGGGCGGAATCCTCCTACCCTCAATATGATGCAATGGAGCGGAATCCTCCTGCTCCGAGGGCGGAATCCTCCTACCCTCAATATGATGCAATGGAGCGGAATCCTCCTGCTCCGAGGGCGGAATCCTCCTACCCTCAATATGATGCAATGGAGCGGAATCCTCCTGCTCCGAGGGCGGAATCCTCCTACCCTCAATATGATGCAATGGAGCGGAATCCTCCTGCTCCGAGGGCGGAATCCTCCTACCCTCAATATGATGCAATGTAATGCATATGAATGACAAATATTGCATATGAATGCAATGTGATGCAATAATAACCCTTCACCGGCGCGGGACTCTCATCGACAACCGGAAAGTAGATGCCAACTCACAGCCAGGGTACAATGCTCAGATCCTCATTGTAATACCAACAATAGGACATAACATATAATATATAATGTAAATCCAAAGCTAAGACGTAATGAGTACGCCTATCGGCAGCTACACACGTAAGGAACACGTGGTAGAAAATCCACGAGGCCAGGTGCCTCCAAAGAAATGGATATAAACACTTACCTTTTCCAAAAGATGGCATTGCTAATCAACAACCGCTTTATCCTTTGGTTTCATTGCCAAACGATCCCACTCTATTCAATAAGCAGAAAAATATATCAAATTAGGCTAAAGGCTTCATCCCTCACATCGTAGGGCAATCCAGGTAGGAACCTGATACCCTATTCGCATACGTAATACGCAGGCCAGGCCTATGTACAGGGTTTAGGGTCACATAACCAAACCCTAAATAAATTACATTTATATGTTGCCCATAACTCACTGAGTACGAATATATAATCAATTTCATTATCGGGGTCCATTTGACCCTTTAAACTATTAATTGAACTTATTAAAACGATGTCTAATATTCCAACTTTTACCGTTAAAACATATTCAAACACACGTAATAAACTAAAATAATATATTAAGATTATTACCTGAATGTTCTGGGGTGAAAATACTATTTTTCTCCGGCCCCATTTCTCATTTTCTGGCATTTTTTTCCTGCATATACTCTTTCTGTTTTCGGTTTCTGCTCTTGTTTCGTTCTCTGGAATTGTTACTCAAAAGCTAAGGATATATCCTTAGCTTTAGCCGACATAAGTCATATCTTTCTTTTGTTTCTTTTGTCATTTTTCTTCTTTTTTTTTTGTTTTCTTTTATTTTATTTTCTTTTCTTAACGAAAATTAAAACGGTGCCCTACGATATTCGCAATAATTCCAACTTTTGCATACAAGTTATAGAAAATATATGTAACATAATCGCGAAGGCGGATCTCAAATTAGACTCCCGAAACTCAAAATGCGAATTTAAATGAAAAGAAGTCAAATTATTTAACTTTCGGCATTTTAGCGGAAACTAGCCGAACAACATCGAAATTCAATTTCGAAAGCTTACAAAAATCATAAATAATCATACGAACCTAACGGCGCTTTCGGATTTTGAATCGGAGCTCATTCGGCAAAACCGAGCTCGAAAATCTCCTTTTAATATTTATCGCCAATAAAAACTGAAACCTTCTTCCGATGCCTACCAAACGAGGTCTGATTTAGCTCAAATTTTACAGACAGGTTCTAATGGATATTACGAATATTTTAAAATTATCGGCACGCCAATCGGAGTCCTAACTTCCGAAACGACTGACCGAGGTCGTTTCATTCTCCTCCACTTAAACTCTCGTTCGTCCTCGAACGAGCCTAAGTCTATAGCAAGATTCACGCAGATAACAAGAGAACTTGCACGACCTTCATGAGCTACTCCACGGGCATTATTTCCTGATTACAGAATCAGAGTTATAACACACATATTGAACTCTTGGATAAAAACATAGCTGGATAATATCATAACGCCATTGCCCAGCTTATTCTGACTATACTGATCCTTCCTCGATCACGAGAAGAGAGTTCTACATTTTTGAAATAAAGATACACGAAACTTTGAATGGGTTAATAGGATTCAGCCGATAATTACCTCTTCGATATACCTTTCGATATAGAACAGGTCGATGGAACTAAGAATTAGCTTACGCTTCAGCAACGCCTTAGAGATTTAATATTATGATTCGGTATCAATTGGAGGAAGACTCCTCCACTTAAAGCATAAACTCATACAACTAATTTGAATAGAAATAGTCATCCTCGCACAACCTGCTGGATTAAAGAAGACTTAGCTAAAGGCTGAACATAGGCAGACCTAAACTACCAAACTACCCTTTCGAGTTGCCAAACAGCTGCAACTCTCAAGTTCACAACTCCATACCTTTGCCGTAAACACCACCGCCTGATGGATGGTACTTCTATATAAAAATTTCGGCAGAGTTTCCCCTGAAACTGGATTATCCGCAAAAACAGAACCAGCACTATACTATACATGGGAATGGATATCCGGATAAACTGATAACATAAACATGTTAAACGGATAACAAGATGAGACAACTGGACCAAAACAATAATATGCTTCCAAAACAATAATATGCTTACCCGGCCACAGTAACACGTACTCTGGCTCAACACAGGGAATGTCACAATAGGTTACTGATCGCCTAAGTTCACCAGTGTCGAAAAAAGAAGAGATGGCAATAAACTGAGGATAGAAATAATTAGATCTTTATGAAGCTCATCTTCTTATTTATTTGGCTACCAGAGCTAGACTACTAACGAGTCAGGCTAATCGAAGAATCGCAATTGAAGAAATAGACATTAAATGAGCTTTATGGAACAAAATGTATCAATTTAACCTTCTCATAAGAAGAAACTCCAACAATTTATCAGTAAACTCTTTGACAACTGAGAGAAGCTCATGGAATAACATGACTCTACTAGCATTTCGAACCAAGAGGAGACACGTAGATCGAGTATTACTTACTAACCACTTTACACTGGAAGAAACAATAACACTTTCTGATTGTGACGAATAAGAATCCCATCATCCTACCGAAACTGAGTTCCAAAGAGAGGTAAACTGACTTGACATTATTATAGAATGAGGCATAACAAAATGCCAAGCAAACAATACCGATACTCACTCACAAATCTCTCACATTTACACCAGGAAAACTAGTAGGGTCTCACAAATGCCAGAAATAAATTATACTAGAAGCTCGCCCCTCTACCGCAGCCGATTCTTAATTAAGACAATATCCAAGGAAACCATCGAAACATGATAGGACACACCATTTCCAGATCGATCGGAAGAATCAAATCTTACTCACATATAAGGGAAGAAGAAGCACATGGGTCTACTACATCAGATGCCTCAGCATCCTGCCAGGCTGGCAGTTCATAAAACTGCCTCTGCGGCTGAACTAAGCCGCTACACTGATAATTACCTTCTGAAGAACTACTAGCACCACGCTCTCAACCGTTACTGGATGGTGGCATTTCTCTGGCTGATTAAGATCTAAATGAAATCCCCTGCGACTGTGCAGGTGCCTGATGACAAGAGAGAGGACGACTACCTACTTGCCGGAGTAAGGAAGAACTCCACCAAAGATGACAGGCTCGCGACAATGATAATACCTTTTCAGTGAAAATTGAAGCTGGACATATTGTTGAAAGCTACAAAGAGAAAGCTGAGTCTAATCTTGATGAACTACCCGCGCACTCTAAGAATCACGTGACACAAGCTGATATAACCTGGAAGGCGACCTCCTAAAATAATCAAAACTCTTACCTCCAAATAAGGTACCATGGTGCCCACCAGGGCCGCAGGATCTCTTGCTCCCCCGCTCTAACTCTTCCCCCTCTAACTTATGGTATGCCTAATACCTTTGAGCAATATCAACAACGACATCAAATGAAGTCCCAACCTCAATTTTTTTCGAGCCATCTGGGATCTCAAGGAAGGAGAAAGATCACAAATAAATCTTTGAACATTCTCGAAAGGTTCATGGACTAGTTCTAATGCATATTCAGCCATTCTATAGAATTCATACTCATATTCTGGAACACCAATAGGATAACCGACAGGCTACCCTATCCAACCCACTCAAACTGGAAACACTTTTCATCTCGCTCGCTACTCGAAAAGTACTTTTCCACGACCTAGAAGAAAAATTGAACCAAGTTAGCTAATAAGAGAGCGGTCCATCAATTCAACGCTGGACCCATGAAACTGGAGAGCAGAATAATCAACACCATACCACTCGATATAATCAAAAGCCTGAAGGATACGCTGACATCATTTTATTTTAAAAAAAAATCACGAGGTTTATCTGATGCATTGCTTAAGAGTATCGGAAGGTTCAACCGCGTAAAATAATGCAACCTCTTCGGACACTCGGACCGAACTGATACCTCGGCAGGCTAACCAGCCAGAACAATTAGAGGTACAACACATACTACCTCCGGAATATAATTTATTGCAGCAATATTAAGAACCAGAAAAGGAGCTCCCTGAGATCGAACGTCTGTACATGCGGCAACCTGATAGGCTGCCCAGCGAATAATAGGTTCTTACGATATCTGCGTCGCTAAGATTCTCGTAAAGCATCGTAGAGAGCCAAGGGAACCACAAGGCCCTACTCCCTTGCCCATCACGAGCTCGTACAGCTGGGACCTCCGTAATTAGATCGTCAGCATGATCAAAAACTCTTGGGGCTTCATCAGTACTAACCCCAGGCCAGACTGCTTCGTCTTGAACTCATACCGTTTGCTGATTTGTCGCACGAGGATGCACAATTACCACGAAGGAATTAACGAAAATACTTTTGACTCCTAGACCGACGCACGATCAGAAATGAAGGAAGTGAAACTTCCTAAATGCCATCATAGCCCCTCGTAGATAAGTACGGACGTCTACGTACCCATCAGCGAGACTCTACTAGACACTGTCTTAGTCTGGATAGACTCTAAACCGGGCTCTGATACCAACTGACACGACCCGGAATCCGGTTAGGCCGTGCGGGCACCCGACATCCTCCCCTAGACCCGTCGGGCGAACCCTTACCAATTAAATCAGGAAAATAAATATAACAATTTACAAATAAGGACAAAACTTAAAATAAAAACATAGACATACTAATACCCCTAAGCTGTACAAAAGAAATTACAGCTGACTACCCAACATGCTAGGTTTAGGGCTATCCAGACCAGACATCTAAGAGTACAAAAGAAGACAGATACCTCTTGAAGGGAGCAAAATGCAACTGAAATAATGAACAATAAACTGGTGGCCATCCGGAATAAATCTGGCTCACCCTGACAGCTGAAGTCGTCTTCGCTCCTGAACAACGCGGCAAACTCAATCCTGGAGCGAACCTGCCGAAACGAAATAGATAGACAAGAAACAAACAACAAACAAGGGTGAGTCAAAAGGACTCAATAAGTGGGGCAGACTAGCCACCTCAAAGAATAGGATAGCTAGCCAGGGAGAAGAAACAGATAAACCAAATTCCTTTTATTTAAATTATGAAAAGGCAGAGTCAATTAATAACTAGAAACACGTATGGAATCACAAACTCATTAAAACCAGGAACGTAAGATAGCCAGAACATATAGGTATCCCGAACATATCAACAATCAGAAATACTTCCTGTTGCGACGTGCAACCCGATCCATATATCCATCCTGTCGCGGCGTGCAACCCGATCCCCGCAACTCAGAATACAAGCCAGAAATATACAGGCAAACTGAAATATGTCCACCATATGGTATACATACTGCCTACACAAAACACATCATGATAGTCACACAATAGTCAGCACGCGATGCAATGAAATGGGATGAATGCAGTATGATGCAATGGTGTCACATGTGCCAGATAGATGGAGCGGAATCCTCCTGCTCCGAGGGCGGAATCCTCCTACCCTCAATATGATGCAATGGAGCGGAATCCTCCTGCTCCGAGGGCGGAATCCTCCTACCCTCAATATGATGCAATGGAGCGGAATCCTCCTGCTCCGAGGGCGGAATCCTCCTACCCTCAATATGATGCAATGGAGCGGAATCCTCCTGCTCCGAGGGCGGAATCCTCCTACCCTCAATATGATGCAATGTAATGCATATGAATGACAAATATTGCATATGAATGCAATGTGATGCAATAATAACCCTTCACCGGCGCGGGACTCTCATCGACAACCGGAAAGTAGATGCCAACTCACAGCCAGGGTACAATGCTCAGATCCTCATTGTAATACCAACAATAGGACATAACATATAATATATAATGTAAATCCAAAGCTAAGGCGTAATGAGTACGCCTATCGGCAGCTACACACGTAAGGAACACGTGGTAGAAAATCCACGAGGCCAGGTGCCTCCAAAGAAATGGATATAAACACTTACCTTTTCCAAAAGATGGCATTGCTAATCAACAACCGCTTTATCCTTTGGTTTCATTGCCAAACGATCCCACTCTATTCAATAAGCAGAAAAATATATCAAATTAGGCTAAAGGCTTCATCCCTCACATCGTAGGGCAATCCAGGTAGGAACCTGATACCCTGTTCGCATACGTAATACGCAGGCCAGGCCTATGTACAGGGTTTAGGGTCACATAACCAAACCCTAAATAAATTACATTTATATGTTGCCCATAACTCACTGAGTACGAATATATAATCAATTTCATTATCGGGGTCCATTTGACCCTTTAAACTATTAATTGAACTTATTAAAACGATGTCTAATATTCCAACTTTTACCGTTAAAACATATTCAAACACACGTAATAAACTAAAATAATATATTAAGATTATTACCTGAATGTTCTGGGGTGAAAATACTATTTTTCTCCGGCCCCATTTCTCATTTTCTGGCATTTTTTTCCTGCATATACTCTTTCTGTTTTCGGTTTCTGCTCTTGTTTCGTTCTCTGGAATTGTTACTCAAAAGCTAAGGATATATCCTTAGCTTTAGCCGACATAAGTCATATCTTTCTTTTGTTTCTTTTGTCATTTTTCTTCTTTTTTTTTTTTGTTTTCTTTTATTTTATTTTCTTTTCTTAACGAAAATTAAAACGGTGCCCTACGATATTCGCAATAATTCCAACTTTTGCATACAAGTTATACAAAATATATGTAACATACTCGCGAAGGCGGATCTCAAATTAGACTCCCGAAACTCAAAATGCGAATTTAAATGAAAAGAAGTCAAATTATTTAACTTTCGGCATTTTAGCGGAAACTAGCCGAACAACATCGAAATTCAATTTCGAAAGCTTACAAAAATCATAAATAATCATACGAACCTAACGGCGCTTTCGGATTTTGAATCGGAGCTCATTCGGCAAAACCGAGCTCGAAAATCTCCTTTTAATATTTATCGCCAATAAAAACTGAAACCTTCTTCCGATGCCTACCAAACGAGGTCTGATTTAGCTCAAATTTTACAGACAGGTTCTAATGGATATTACGAATATTTTAAAATTATCGGCACGCCAATCGGAGTCCTAACTTCCGAAACGACTGACCGAGGTCGTTTCAACTGATTTAGCTCAAATTTTACAGACAGGTTCTAATGGACATTACAAATATTTTAAAATTATCGGCACGCCAATCGGACTCCTAACTTCCGAAACGACTGACCGAGGTCGTTTCATTCTCCTCCACTTAAACTCTTGTTCGTCCTCGAACGAGCCTAAATCTAAAGCAAGATTTATGCAGATAACAAGAGAGCTTGCACAACCTTCACAAACCAGTCCACGGACATTATCTCATAATTACAGAATCAGAGTTATAACACGCACATCAAACTCTTGGATAAAACATATTTGGATAATATGATAACCTCATTGCCCAACTTATTCGGACTAAGCCGACCCTTTCTCAATCATAAGAGAGGAGTTTTATATTTTCGAAATAAAGATACACGAAACTTTGAATGGGTTAACATGATTCAGCCGATAATTACCTCTTCGATATACCTTTCGATATAGAACAGGTCGATGGAACTAAGAATTAGCTCACGCTTGATACGATAGGGGAAGCTTTTGAAGTACCTTATCACTACACATTATAGAAGATTTGATGCAAGCTATATTATTTTTACGAACGCACTATACAAATCTCTGTTGATTTAGTATTACCATTCAGTATTTGGAGGAAGACTCCTCCACTTAAAGCACAAACTCATGCAGCCATTTATATAGGAATAACCATCCTCGCACAGTCTGCTGGACTAAAGAAGACTTAGCTAAAGGCTGAACATAGGCAGACCTAAACTACCAAACTACCCTTTCGAGTTGCCAACTAGCTGCAACTCTCGAGTTCACAACTCCATACCTTTGCCGTAAACACCACCGCCTGATGGATGGTACTTCTATATAAAAATTTTGGCAGAGTTTCCCCTGAAACTGGATGATCCGCAAAAACAGAACCAGCACTATACTATACATGGGAATGGATACCCGGATAAACTGATAATAAAACATGTTAAACGGATAACAAGATGAGACAACTGGACCAAAATAATAATATGCTTCCAAAATAATAATATGCTTACCCGGCCACAATAACACGTACTCTGGCTCAACACAGGGAACGTCACAAGCGGCTACCAATCGCCCAAGCTCACTAGTGCCAAACGAAGAAGAAATGGAAATGGATCGAGGATAAAAATAATTAGAGCTTCAGGAAGTTCATCTTCTTATTTTCTTGGCTACCAAAGCTAGACTATTTCCGAGTCAGGCTAGCCCAAGAATCAAAATTGAAGAAATAGACATTAAATAAGCTTTATGGAATGACGTCTATCGCAATTTAACCTCCCAATAAAAAGGTGACAATTTGCCAGAAAATCCTTTTATAACCCAGATAAGCTCATGGGATAACACGACTGTACTAGCATTGACACGACCCGAAATCAGGTTAGGCCGTGCGGGCACCCGACATCCTCTCCTAGACCTGTCGGGCGAACCCTTACAAATAAAACCAGGAAAATAAATATAACAATTCACGAATAAGGGAAAGATTTAAAAAAAAAAAAACACAGACATACTGATACCTCTAAGCTGTACAAAAGAAATTACAGCTGACTACCCAACATACTAGGTTTAGGGCTATCCAGACTAGACATCTAAGAGTACAAAAGAAAACAGATACCTCCTAAAGGGGGCAAAATGCAACTGAAATAATAACCAATAAACTGGTGGCCATCCGGAATAAAAGCTGGCTCACCCTGACAGCTGAAGTCGTCTTCGCTCCTGAACAACGTGGCGAACTCAATCCTGGAGCGAACCTGCCGAAACGAAATAGATAGACAAGAAACAAACAACAAACAAGGGTGAGTCAAAAGGACTCAATAAGTGGGGGCAGACTAGCCACCTCAAAGAATAGGATAGCTAGCCAGGGAGAAGAAAAACAGATAAACTAAATCCATCTTATTTGAACTATAAACAGGAAAAGCCAAATAATAACTGAAAATACGTATGGAATCATAAACAGCCAGGGACATAAGGTAGACAGAACATATAGATATCCTGAACATGTCGACAATCAGAAATACATCCTGTTGCGGCGTGCAACCCGATCCATACATTCATACTGTCGCGGCGTGCAACCCGATCCGTATATTTATATTGTTGCGGCGTGCAACCCGATTCGTATATTTATACTGTTGCGGCGTGCAACCAGATCCATATATTTATACTGTTGCGGCGTGCAACCCGATCCGATCCATGTACTTATATTGTCGCGACGTGCAACCCGGGATACGAGCCAGAAATATATAGGCAAACTGAGATACGTTCACAACATGGTATACATACCGCATATATAAAACACAACACGATAGTCACACAATAGTCAGCATGCGGTGCAATGAAATGGGATGAATGCAGTATGATGCAATGGTGTCACATGTGCCAAATAGATGGAGCGGAATCCTCCTGCTCCGAGGGCGGAATCCTCCTACCCTCAATATGATGCAATGGAGCGGAATTCTCCTGCTCCGAGGGCGGAATCCTCCTACCCTCAATATGATGCAATGGAGCGGAATCCTCCTGCTCCGAGGGCGGAATCCTCCTACCCTCAATATGATGCAATGGAGCAGAATCCTCCTGCTCCGAGGGCGGAATCCTCCTACCCTCAATATGATGTAATGGAGCGGAATCCTCCTGCTCCGAGGGCGGAATCCTCCTACCCTCAATATGATGCAATGGAGCGGAATCCTCCTGCTCCGAGGGCGGAATCCTCCTACCCTCAATATGATGCAATGTGCATACGAATGCAACATGATGCAATAATAACCCATCACCAGCGCGGGACTCTCATCGACAACTAGAAAGTATATACCAATCCTCAATGCAATACCAACAATAGGACATAACATATAATATACAATGTAAATCCAAAGCTAAGGTGTAATGAGTACGCCTATCGGCAGCTACACACGTAAGGAACACGTGGTAGAAAATCCATGAGGCCAGGTGCCTCCAAAGAAATGGATATAAACACTTACCTCTCTCAAACGTTAGCATTGCGACCAACAACCGCGTTATTCTTTAAATTCATTGCCAAACGATCCCACTGTGATCAATAAGCAGAAAAATATATCACATTAGGCTAAAGGCTTCATTCCTCACATCTTAGGGCAATCCAGGTAGGAACCTGATACCCTATTCGCATACGCAATACGCAGGCCAGGCCTATATACAGGGTTTAAGGCCACATAACCAAACCCCAAATAAATTACATTTATAAGTTGCCCATAACTCACTGAGTACGAACATATAATCAATTTCATTATTGGGGTCCATTTGACCCTTTAAACTATCAATTTACGTCATTAGGGCGATGTCTAAGATTCCTATTTTTACCGTAAAAATATATTCAAATATACGTAATAAACTCAAATAATATATTAGGATCATTACCTGAATGTTTCGGAGTAAAAATTCTACTTTTTTCCCGACCCCTTTTCTCATTTTTTTGGCATTTTTCTGGATGCATTTCTTGTTTCTGCGTTCTCTGTTTCATTTGTTTTTGTTTCTGTGTTTTGTTCGTCATGGAGATATCTGTGTAGCTAGGGGATTTAGGGATATTAATCCCTTATCCCCACCGTCATTCAATTTCATTCTTGTCCCTTTCCTTTTTATTATTTTTTTGTTTTCTTTTATTTATTTTTTTTTCTTTTCTTAACGAAAATTAAAACGGTGCCCTACGATATTCGAAATAATTTCAACTTTTGCATACGAGTTATACAAAATATATGTAACATACTCGTGAAGGCGGATCTCAAATTGGACTCCTGAAACTCAAGATGCGAATTTAAATGAAAAAGGTCAAATTATTTAACTTTCGGCATTTTAGCGGAAACTAGCCGAACAACATCGAAATTCACTTTTGAAAGTTCACAAAGGTCATAAATAATCATACGAACCTAATGGTACTTTCGGATTTCGAATCGGAGCTCATTCGGCAATACCGAGCTCGAAAATCTCATTTTAATATTTATCGCCAATAAAAACCGAAACCTTCTTCCGATGCCTACCAAACGAGGTCTGATTTAGCTCAAATTTTACAGACAGGTTCTAATGGATATTACGAGTATTTTAAAATTATCGGCAAGCCAATCGGAGTCCTAACTTCCGAAACGACTGACCGAGGTCGTTTCATTCTCCTCCACTTAAACTCTCGTTCGTCCTCGAACGAGCCTAAATCTAAAGCAAGATTTACGCAGATAATAAGATAACTTGCACAACCTTCATAAACCACTCCACGGACATTATCTCATAATTACAGAATCAGAGTTATAACACGCACATCAAATTCTTGGATAAAAACATAACTTGATAATATGATAACGTCATCGCCCAGCTTATTCTGACTAAGCTGATCCTTCATCGATCACGTGAGGAGAGTTCTACATTTTCGAAACAAAGATACACGAAACTTTGAATGGGTTAACATGATTCAGCCGATAATTACCTCTTCGATATACCTTTCAATATAGAACAGGTCGATGGAACTAAGAATTAGCTTACGCTTCAACAACACCTTAGAGATTTAATATTATGATTCGGTATCAATTGGAGGAAGACTCCTCCACTTAAAGCATAAACTCATACAACTAATTTGAATAGAAATAGTCATCCTCGCACAACCTGCTGGACTAAAGAAGATTTAGCTAAAAATTGCACATAGGCAGACCTAAACTACCAAACTACCGTTTCGAGTTGCCAAACAGCTGCAACTCTCAAGTTCACAACTCCATACCTTTGCCGTAAACACCACCGCTTGATGGATGGTACTTCTATATAAAAATTTCGGCGGAGTTTCCCCTAAAACTGGATGATCCGCAAAAACAGAACCAACACTATACTATACATGGGAATGGATACCCGGATAAACTGATAACATAAACATGTTAAACGGATAACAAGATGAGACAACTGGACCAAAACAATAATATGCTTCCAAAACAATAATATGCTTACCCGGCCACAATAACACGTACTCTGGCTCAACAAAGGGAACGTCACAAGCGGCTACCAATCGCCCAAGCTCACTAGTGCCGGACGAAGAAGAAATGGAAATAGATCGAGGATAGAAATAATTAGAGCTTCAGGAAGTTCATCTTTTTTTTCTTTTTTTTTTTTTTTGGCTACCAAAGCTAGACTACTTCCGAGTCAGGCGAGCCAAAAAATTGCAATTGAAGAGATAGACATTAAATACGCTTTATGAAACGACATCCATGTCAATTTGACCTCCGAATAAGAAGGAAACTCTGACAATTTATCAGAACCCATTTTATAACCCAGACAAGCTCATAGGATAACATGACTTTACTAGCGTCTCGAACAGAGAGGAGATACGTAGATCGAGCATTACTTACCAGCCACTTTACACCGGAAGAAACAACGACACTTCCGCATTGTGACGAATAAAAATCCCATCATCCTACCAACACTGATTTCCGAGGAGCGGTAAACTGAATTGACATAATAATAGAAGGTGGCGTAACAAGATGCCAAGCATAAAAATACCGATACTCACTCACAAATCCCTCACATTTAAACCAGATAAACTAGTAGGGTCATCATAAATGCCAGGAATAAATCGTATCAGAAACTCACCCCTCTACCGCACCCGATTCTTAATTATGATAATATCCAAGGAAACTGTCGAAACATGATAAGACACACCATTTCCAGATCGATCGGAAAGATAAATCTTACTTACAGATAAGGGAAGAAGAAACACACGGGTCTACTACATCGGATGCCTCAGCATCTTGCCATACTAGCAGTTCATAGAACTGCCTCTGCAGCTGAGCTGAGCCACTACCCTGACAAGCACTTTCTGGAGAACCACTGCCATCATGCTCTCGACCTCTACTGGATGGTGGCATTTCTCTGGCTGATTGAGATCTAAATGAAATTCCCTGCGACTATGCAGGTGCCTGATGACAGGAGAAAGAACAACTGCCTACTTGCCGGAGTAAGGGAAAACTCCTCAAAGGATACCCAGACTCACGACAATAATAACAGGAAATCTCCTCAAAGGATAATCAAACTCACGACAATGATACCACCTTTTCGCTGAAAAAGGAAGCTGGACAGATCGTTGATAGCTGCAAAGAGAAAGATGAGCCTAATCTTGATGAACTACTCGCGCACTCTAAGAATCACGTGACACAAGCTGAGATAACCTGGAAGGTGACCTCCCAAAATAATCAGAACTCTTACCTCCAAATGAGGTACCATGGTTGCCCACCAGGACCGTGGGATCTCTTACATTCCAGCTCTAACTTATGGTATGCCTCGAACCTTCGGGCAATATTAACAACAACATCAAATGAAATCCCGACCTCAATCTTTCGAGCCATCTGTGATCTCTAGGAAAAAGAAAAGTCATCAATAAATCTTTGAACATTCTCGGAAGGCTCATGGACTAGTTCTAGTGCATATTCAGCCATTTTATAGAATTCAATCTCATATTCTGAAGCTTCAACAGGCTAACCGACAGGCTACCCTGTCCAATCCACTCAAACTGGCAACACTTTTCATCTTGCTCGCCACTCGAAAGGAACTTTTCCACGAATCTAGAAGAAAAACCGAACCAAGTTAGCTAATAAGAGAGCAGTCCACCAATCCAGGGCTGGACCTTGAAACTGGAAAGAAGAATAATCAACACCATACTGCTCGATTTAATCAAGAGCCAGAAGGATACGCTGACATCATTTTATTTTTGAAAAAAAAAACTTACACAGGGATTATCTAATGCATTGCTTGGGAATATCGGGATATTCAACCGCGTAAAATAATGCAACCTCTTTGGGCACTCAGACCGAACCGTTACTTCGGCTAGCTAACCAGCCAGAACAATTGGTGGCGCAACACATGCTGCATTTGGAACATATTTTACTGGGGCAATCTTAAGAACTGAAATAGAAGCTCCCTGAGACTGAACATCTGCATCTGCGGCAACCTGGTGAGCTGCCTAGTGAATAAGAGGTTCTTGCGGTATCTGCGTCACCAAGATTCACGTAAAAGCATCGTAGAGAGCCAAGGGAACCACAAGGCCCTGCTCCCCTGCCCATCGCGAGCTAGTACAACTGGGACCTCCGAAACTAGATCGTCAGCACGATCAATACACTCGGGGCTTCGTCAGTACTAACCCCAGGCCATACTGCTTCGTCTTGAACTCATACCGTTTGTTGATTTGTCGCACGAGGATGCACAATTACCACGAAGGAATTAACGAAAATACTTTTGACTCCTAGACCGACGCACGATCAGAAATGAAGGAAGTGAAACTTCCTAAATGCCATCATAGCCCCTCGTAGATAAGTACGGACGTCTACGTACCCAACAGCGAGACTCTACTAGACACTGTCTTAGTCTGGATAGACTCTAAACCGGGCTCTGATACCAACTGACACGACCCGAAATCAGGTTAGGCCGTGCGGGCACCCGACATCCTCCCCTAGACCCGTCGGGCGAACCCTTACAAATAAAACCAGGAAAATAAATATAACAATTCACGAATAAGGGAAAGATTTAAAAAAAAAAAACACACAGACATACTGATACCTCTAAGCTGTACAAAAGAAATTACAGCTGACTACCCAACATACTAGGTTTAGGGCTATCCAGACTAGACATCTAAGAGTACAAAAGAAAACAGATACCTCCTAAAGGGGGCAAAATGCAACTGAAATAATAACCAATAAACTGGTGGCCATCCGGAATAAAAGCTGGCTCACCCTGACAGCTGAAGTTGTCTTCGCTCCTGAACAACGTGGCGAACTCAATCCTGGAGCGAACCTGCCGAAACGAAATAGATAGACAAGAAACAAACAACAAACAAGGGTGAGTCAAAAGGACTCAATAAGTGGGGGCAGACTAGCCACCTCAAAGAATAGGATAGCTAGCCAGGGAGAAGAAAAACAGATAAACTAAATCCATCTTATTTGAACTATAAACAGGCAAAGCCAAATAATAACTGAAAATACGTATGGAATCATAAACAGCCAGGGACATAAGGTAGACAGAACATATAGATATCCTGAACATGTCGACAATCAGAAATACATCCTGTTGCGGCGTGCAACCCGATCCATACATTCATACTGTCGCGGCGTGCAACCCGATCCGTATATTTATATTGTTGCGGCGTGCAACCCGATTCGTATATTTATACTGTTGCGGCGTGCAACCAGATCCATATATTTATGCTGTTGCGGCGTGCAACCCGATCCGATCCATGTACTTATATTGTCGCGACGTGCAACCCGGGATACGAGCCAGAAATATATAGGCAAACTGAGATACGTTCACAACATGGTATACATACCGCATATATAAAACACAACACGATAGTCACACAATAGTCAGCATGCGGTGCAATAAAATGGGATGAATGCAGTATGATGCAATGGTGTCACATGTGCCAAATAGATGGAGCGGAATCCTCCTGCTCCGAGGGCGGAATCCTCCTACCCTCAATATGATGCAATGGAGCGGAATTCTCCTGCTCCGAGGGCGGAATCCTCCTACCCTCAATATGATGCAATGGAGCGGAATCCTCCTGCGCCGAGGGCGGAATCCTCCTACCCTCAATATGATGCAATGGAGCAGAATCCTCCTGCTCCGAGGGCGGAATCCTCCTACCCTCAATATGATGTAATGGAGCGGAATCCTCCTGCTCCGAGGGCGGAATCCTCCTACCCTCAATATGATGCAATGGAGCGGAATCCTCCTGCTCCGAGGGCGGAATCCTCCTACCCTCAATATGATGCAATGTGCATACGAATGCAACATGATGCAATAATAACCCATCACCAGCGCGGGACTCTCATCGACAACTGGAAAGTATATACCAATCCTCAATGCAATACCAACAATAGGACATAACATATAATATACAATGTAAATCCAAAGCTAAGGTGTAATGAGTACGCCTATCGGCAGCTACACACGTAAGGAACACGTGGTAGAAAATCCATGAGGCCAGGTGCCTCCAAAGAAATGGATATAAACACTTACCTCTCTCAAACGTTAGCATTGCGACCAACAACCGCGTTATTCTTTGAATTCATTGCCAAACGATCCCACTGTGATCAATAAGCAGAAAAATATATCACATTAGGCTAAAGGCTTCATTCCTCACATCTTAGGGCAATCCAGGTAGGAACCTGATACCCTATTCGCATACGCAATACGCAGGCCAGGCCTATATACAGGGTTTAAGGCCACATAACCAAACCCCAAATAAATTACATTTATAAGTTGCCCATAACTCACTGAGTACGAACATATAATCAATTTCATTATCGGGGTCCATTTGACCCTTTAAACTATCAATTTACGTCATTAGGGCGATGTCTAAGATTCCTATTTTTACCGTAAAAATATATTCAAATATACGTAATAAACTCAAATAATATATTAGGATCATTACCTGAATGTTTCGGAGTAAAAATTCTACTTTTTTCCCGACCCCTTTTCTCATTTTTTTGGCATTTTTCTGGATGCATTTCTTGTTTCTGCGTTCTCTGTTTCATTTGTTTTTGTTTCTGTGTTTTGTTCGTCATGGAGATATCTGTGTAGCTAGGGGATTTAGGGATATTAATCCCTTATCCTCACCGTCATTCAATTTCATTCTTGTCCCTTTCCTTTTTATTATTTTTTTGTTTTCTTTTATTTATTTTTTTTTCTTTTCTTAACGAAAATTAAAACGGTGCCCTACGATATTCGAAATAATTTCAACTTTTGCATACGAGTTATAAAAAATATATGTAACATACTCGTGAAGGCGGATCTCAAATTGGACTCCTGAAACTCAAGATGCAAATTTAAATGAAAAAGGTCAAATTATTTAACTTTCGGCATTTTAGCGGAAACTAGCCGAACAACATCGAAATTCACTTTTGAAAGTTCACAAAGGTCATAAATAATCATACGAACCTAACGGTGCTTTCGGATTTCGAATCGGAGCTCATTCGGCAATACCGAGCTCGAAAATCTCATTTTAATATTTATCGCTAATAAAAACCGAAACCTTCTTCCGATGCCTACCAAACGAGGTCTGATTTAGCTCAAATTTTACAGACAGGTTCTAATGGATATTACGAGTATTTTAAAATTATCGGCAAGGCAATCGGAGTCCTAACTTCCGAAACGACTGACCGAGGTCGTTTCAAGCATTTTGAACCAAGAGGAGATACGTAAATCGAGTATTACATACCAGCCACTTTACACCGGAAGAAACAACGACAATTCCTGATGGGGATGAATAAGAATCCCATCATCCTACCAACACTGATTTTCGAGGTGCGGTAAACTGAATTGACATAATAACAGAAGGTGGCGTAACAAGATGCCAAGCAGGCAATAGCAATACTCACCGTCAAATCTCTCATATTTAGATTAGAAAAATTAGTAAGGTCTCACAAATGCCAGGAATAAATCATACCAGAAGCCTGCCCCTCTACCGCAACCTATTCTTAATAGAATAAGACAACCATTTTCAAATCGATCGGAAGAATCAAATCTTACTCACATATAAGGGAAGAAGAAATACATGGGTGTACTACATCAAATACCTCAACATCCTGCCAGACTGGCAGTTCAAAAAACTGCCTCTGCGGCTGAAGTAAGCCTCTATACTGATAATTACCTTCTGAAGAACTACTACCACCACGCTCTCAACCGCTACTGGATGGTGGCATTTCTCTGGCTGATTAAGATCTAAATGAAATCCCCTGCGACTGCGCAGATGCCTAATAACGAGAGAAAAGATGACTGCCTACTTGTCGGAGTAAGGAAAAATCTTCAAAGGATAGCGAGACTCACTACAATGATACCATATTTTCGCTGAAAACTGGAAGCTGGAAAAATTGTTGATAGCTACAAAGAGAAAAAAAACTGGGTCTAATATTAAAGAACTATTGGCGCACGCTAAGAATCGCGTGACACAAGCTGAGATAACCTGGAAGGTGACATCCCAAAATAATCAGAACTCTTACCTCCAAATGAGGTACCATGGTTGCCCACTAGGGCCACTGGATCTCTTGCTCTCCCGCTCTAACTCTTCCCATTCTAACTTATAGTATGCCTCGAACCTTCGGGCAATATCAACAACAACATCAAATGAAATCCCGACCTCAATCTCTCGAGCCATCTGGAATTTCAAGGAAAAAGAAAGGTCATCAATAAATCTTTGAATCTCTCGAAAGGCTCATGAACTAGTTCTAATGCATATCCAGCCATTCTATAGAATTTAATCTCATATTCTGAAACACCAACAGGCTAACCGATAGGCTACCCTGTCCAATCCACTCAAACTGGCAACACTTTTCATCTCGCTCGCTACTCGAAAGGAACTTTTCCACGAATCTAGAAGAAAAACCGAACCAAGTTAGCTAATAAGAGAGCGGTCCACCAATTCAAGCCTGGACCCCTGAAACTAGAATGAAAAATAATCAACACCATACCGCTCGATACAATCAAGAGCATGAATGATACGCTCACATTATTTTATTTTAAAAAGAATCACAAGGTTTATCTGATGCATTACTTAAGAATATCGAAAGGTTCAACCGCGTAAAATAATTCAACCTCTTTGGGCGCTCAAGTCTAACCATTACCTCCGCTGGCTAACCAGCCAGAACAATTGGTGGCGCAGCACATCCTGCATTTGGAACATATTTTACTATGGCAATATTAAGAACTAGAATAGGAGCTCCCTGAGACCAAACATATGCATCTGAGGCAACCTGATAAGCTGCCTAGCGAATAATAGGTTTTTGCGGTATCTGCGTTACCAAGATTCTCGTAAAGCATCGCAGAGAGCCAAGGGAATCACAAGGCCCTGCTCCCTTGCCCATCGCGAGCTCGTACAACTGGGACCTCCATAACTAGATCATCAGCACGATAAGAAAAACTCTCGGGGCTTCGTCAATGCTAGCCCCTGGCTAGACTGCTTCGTCTTGAACTCATACCATTTGCTGATTTGTCGCACGGGGGTTCACAATTACCATGAAGGAATTAACGAAAATACTTTTGCATCCTTGACCGACGCACGATCAGAAAAGAAGGAAGTGAAACTTCCTAAATGCCATCATAGCCTCTCGTAGATAAGTACGGACGTCTACGTACCCATCAGCGAGATTCTACTAGACACTGTCTTAGTCTGGATAGACTCTAAACTGGGCTCTGATACCAACTGACACGACCCGAAATTCGGCTAGGCCGTGCGGGCACCCGACATCCTCCCCTAGACCCGTCGGGCGAACCCTTACCAATTAAATTAGGAAAATAAATATAATTCAATTCATAAATAAGAACAAGACTTAAAAAAATACAGACATACTGATACCTTTAAGCTGTATAAAAGAAATTACAGCTGTCTACCCAACATACTAGGTTTAGGGCTATCCAGACTAGACATCTAAGAGTACAAAAGAAGACAAATACCTCCTGAAAGGAGCAAAATGCAACTGAAATAATAACCAATAAACTGGTGGCCATCCGGAATAAAAGCTGGCTCACCCTGACAGCTGAAGTCGTCCTCGCTCCTTCACAACGTGGCGAACTCAATCCTGGAGCGAACCTGCCGAAACGAAATAGATAGACAAGAAACAAACAACAAACAAGGGTGAGTCAAAAGGACTCAATAAGTGGGGCAGACTAGCCACCTCAAAGAATAGGATAGCTAGCCAGGGAGAAGAAAAACAGATAAAATAAATCCATCTTATTTGAACTATAAACAGGCAAAGCCAAATAAATATGGAATCATAAACAGCCAGGGACATAAGGTAGACAAAACATATAGATATCCTAAACATGTCGACAATCAGAAATACATCCTGTTGCGGTGTGCAACCCGATCCATATATTCATACTGTTGCGGCGTGCAACCCGATCCGTATATTTATACTGTTGCAGCTTGCAACCCGATCCATACTGTTGCGGCGTGCAACCCGATCCGTTCCATGTTTTTATATTGTCGCGACGTGCAACCCGGGATACGAGCCAGAAATATATAGGCAAACTGAGATACGTTCACAACATGGTATACATACCGCATATATAAAACACAACACAATGCACACAATAGTCAGTATGCGGTGCAATGCGATGGGATGAATGCGGTATGATGCAATGCAGTCACATATGTCTGATACCTATCTCCGGCGCGGGACTCTCATCGTCTACCAGGAGATATATGCATTAATGACCCTTCACCGGCCCGGGACTCTCATCGCCAACCGGGAAGTATATGCCGTAATGACCCTTCGCCGGTGCGGGACTCTCATCGCCAACCGGGAAGTATATGCAATAATGACCCTTCGCCGGTGCGGGACTCTCATCGCCAACCGGGAAGTATATTCAATAATGACCCTTCGCCGGTGCGGGACTCTCATCGCCAACCGGGAAGTATATGCAATAATGACCCTTCGCCGGTGCGGGACTCTCATCGCCAACCGGGAAGTATATGCAATGCTCAAAACCAGAGTGCAATGCTCATATGTTCAATGCAATACCAACTACAGGGCATAACATATAATATACAATGTAAATTCAAAACTAAGGCGTAATGAGTACGCCTATCGGCAGCTACACACGTAAGGAAACACGTGGTAGAAAATCCACGAGGCCAAGGGCCTCCAAAGAAATGGATATAAACACTTACCTTGTTACAAAGTTAGTACATCCACTCAATAACCGCTTGCCCTTTGGTTTCATTGCCAAACGATCCCACTCTATTCAATAAGCAGAAAAATACATCAAATTAGGCTAACGGCTTAATTCCTCACATCTTAGGGCAATCCAGGTAGGAACCTGATACCCTATTCGCATACACAATACGCAGGTCAGGCCTATATACAGGGTTTAAGGCCACATAACCAAATCCCAAATAAATTACATTTATAAGTTGCCCATAACTCAGTGAGCACGAATACATAATCAATTTCATTATCGGGGTCCATTTGACCCTTTAAACTATCAATTTACGTCATTAGGGCGATGTCTAATATTCCTATTTTTACTGCAAAAATATATTTAAATACACGTGATAAACTCAAATACTATATTAGGATCATTACCTGAATGTTCCAGGGTGAAAATTCTACTTTTCTCCGACCCCTTTTTGCATTTTCTGGCATTTTTTTCTCAGCCTCTGCGTAATTTCCTAATCCTCTGTTAATGTTGCGTTTCTGTAAAGATGAGTATATGCTCATCTTTAAAACCGCCATCAAATTTCCTTTTTTGTCTTTTTCCTCTTTTTATTTTTTATTTTTTTTGGGTTTCCTTTTATTTTATTTTCTTTTCTTAACAAAAATTAAAACGGTGCCCTACGATATTCGAAATAATTCCAACTTTTGCATACAAGTTATACAAAATATATGTAACATACTCGCGAAGGCGGATCTCAAATCAGACTCCCGAAACTCAAGATGCGAATTTAAATGAAAAGAACTCAAATTATTTAACTTTCGGCATTTTAGCGGAAACTAGCCGAACAACATTGCAAAAATCACAAATAATCATACGAACCTAACGGCACTTTTGGATTTCCAATCGGAGCTCATTCGGCAAAAACCGATCTCGAAAATCTCTTTTTAATATTTATCGCCAATAAAAACTGGAACCTTCTTCCGATGCCTACCAAACGAGGACTGATTTAGCTCAAATTTTACAGACAGGTTCTAATGGACATTACAAATATTTTAAAATTATCGGCACGCCAATCGGACTCCTAACTTCCGAAACGACTGACCGAGGTCGTTTCAAAAACCTCACCACACATGGCACAAGTAAAGCAAGGAAGACGAGTATATTCAAGTCTCAATCAAAGATAATTAAGCATCTAAAGTTCACTCATAGCTTAATGAGAGCTAGTTAGTGACATAAGAGTCAAAAGTTGAACTTAAAGATCATATCACAATTCACCAACTAAAATTTTCTATCCATTTTTCAAAACAAGCTCACATGACAAGGATTAAAAAATGGTTGAACCAAACATGCCAAAAATTGGCCAAGGAGCGAAAATCTACAACTAGTCATCATTATTTACAACTAGCTACTAAACTAGTCCTAAAGATGCCCGGTTCAATACAATTACTTCCTTGGAAAAGAACCATGGCAAAGAAAACGCAAGAAAGTTATTTCAAAAATTTTATACACATGGTATTTACAATGAAAATAGTTGTTCGGACCCAAATGAGGCTTTCACACCCAAGTGGGATGCCTACGTATCACACAAAGGTGAATCAGATAAAAGGAAGCAACATCCCAAGCATAGTTCATGGAGCACCTTTTTTTTTTTTTTTTTTATGTATATATATAATTCTAACTAACTACTAAATATGAACAAGCTATTAACACAATACTATAATAACTACTAATACTAAATATGCACAAGCTATTAACACAATACTTATACTAATATCAAAGAAAATGATCATCCACAAGGTATCCACAGTTTGCTCAAAAACAAGGACAAGATGAGGTAGACATGTCATAAACATCAAGTACACGAGCAACATCAATACTACACCCAAAACACAAATACACCCCCAAACTTAAACTATGCACTGTCCTCAGTGCAACTAACAATGTAATACAAAGGGTGTAAGGAACTCCCTGACTAGAAGATCAATCCTCACTGTCAGTGTTGGGGTAGCGAAGCTCATCATCGGACTCCTCATCTGAGCTAGTAGAGCGACAGAGCGAGTTCAGCTTACTCATCATCTTATTGAGGAAGTTGCTTGTTCTCTTGCCAAAATTTTTCTGCTTCCTCTCCATTTTGTCCAGCCTGATCTTAATCTGCTCTTACTCAGCTGCTACTGCCTCCAATGATAAAGTGCTCGAAGGCCTAGAGGAAGAACCCTCTCCGTATGGGCCTGAAAGAAGCCCTGCTACTAGCTGTCTAATGTGAGCGTCTACAGAAATAATTTGAGAGGAAATGTACCTCATGTTAGACGCTCCGGATGCAAGTGGTGGAACTGGAGTGTATGAACTCCCTGGTGCAGCAGTAGTAGCGGGTGCTGAGAATTTCCCAAAAGTTGGGTCCTCAACATCAATCTGGGAGGGCATCTCAACTTTTCTTTTCTTGCTCTGTGTTACCCCTCCCTGTCCTTTTTTCAGTAGTGGATAAATAGGCTTTTCAGGACCCACATTTTTATCACTAGTGCGTATCTCCACTCCGGTATTTATGCACAGCCGGTGAATCAAGCTTGGGAAGAATAAGCTTTTTGTTCTCTTTAGCACCACCTCTTCAATCTCCCCAACAATTATTTCCCATACATTGACCTTGAGCCCGTCAATCAGTGCCACAATCAGGCGAGCTTTTTCAGGAGAGAGATCACTCTCATTGCTCGAAGGCATCACCCTAGTGCACACAATGGATAACTAGATGCGAGCCTCAGCTGTGAAGTCAGTAGATACAATCTTGTGTCCGAATGTAGACCAACCTGAGGGTTTACCCCCTTGAAGCATATCAACCATCCACTGCATACCTCCTTCTGAAGCACGAGCCTTGTATAATGCATTGTCAACGTTATCTAGCTCATACACCGCATTGATTGCAGTTGCATCAAACCGCACTAAATTGCCCCTCACAGTAGTCACCAACTCACCACTAAAATCTATTCGAGTGGTATTTGCGTAAAATTCCCTTGCTATGGTAGCGTTTGCCTTCTCAGGTGTTTCGGCAAAACAACTCCATCCATTATTTTCAAGCCTTTGGAAGAAGTTGGGGAGTTTCTCTTCCACTTTATCCATATGGATCCCTCTTTCCCTAATGAAGCTCTTTTCAAGATCCCTTTAGAATTTTTCATAGTATGATGCGGATAAGAACCTCGTTGTGTCATATGCTACCTCTTCTCCTCCTGTTAAGTTTTGTTGGTTGTTTCCTTCGGCCATTGTAAGAAAAAAGTACCTACAAAGATCAACATTGTCAAAACACGATTTGGGTACTTAAAACATGCATTAATAAAGCTCATGAGCCAAAGGTTGAAGCCAAAAAATTTCAGCAGTGGGCTGTGCAAGCTCACTGTTTTCTGCCAGAAATTGGATCTCTGCGCAATCGCGCAAGGACAGGCGCGATCGTGCAGACTTGTCTAAGATCCTCCTGCGCGATCGCGGCATGTCTGGCGCGATCTCGTAGGAGAGAGGTTGACGAGCCTGTGCCTTCGCGAGGGTCTTGACGTGATCACGAGGCTCTCTTCTTCAGTAGGAGGAGACTAACCTCGGTTGCAACACCCAGAATTTTACGTCTGACACATCTAACACATTGCACACCCACAATTGTTACTAGAAACACACAAATTTTCGCTTCAAGTTGTCGGATCTAACACTAGGGATTAGTTCAACTGAGCATTAACAAACTAGTAACCTAACCCATTTTCTTCAGAAACAATTTGCCTATAAGGGTACATCAGACTTCCCTTATTTTCCATTAAAAGCCCCTTGTTTTCTTATTTACACAACCACATTAGAATCAAGAGAGGAGAATTACTTACACATGCTTTCAACAACAAAATTGAAGATGGAATTTGAGAAACATACCTTGATGAATGTGATGGAATGCTTGAGAGTTGTGAAATGGAGCAGTTGGGATGCGTAAAATGGGGGAGGGGAATTTGAGAGGATGAGAGTTTAGAGCAAATGGGTATTTGGTGTCTTAAAATTGCCTATATCTGCCTGAAGCGTTGTTCAGTGATATATGACTATTTTACCTATATTTTGAGGGTATTTTTACCATGTTATGATAGTACATCTAAGAGTTTATATGCAAAATTCTCAAGATTAGATACTAATTGAGTTGTTTGGTGTTGTAGGATTTGAACATGGTGAATTGAGCAAGAAAGTGCTAGTTTTGAAGCTAAAAGTGAAGATGTTGAAGAGTTCAAGTAATCCGTGTGCCACGCGAGTGACACGGGAAGAAATAGAGTCTTTGCTTAGGAATTGATTAAAAAATTCAGCGCATTTAGGCCAAATACGCGAGCACCACGCGAGCTGAATTGCATGAAGAAAGTTAGTCCGCGTGGCACGCGGGTGCCACGCGAAGCACAGTGTTATGGGCGAAATTTTAAGGGCAATTTTATACTTTTGCTTAGTTTCCTACAGGGTATAAAAGCTTCTTTTGCCTCCATTATGATTTATACACGGGGAAAGAGGCAAAAAGGAGGCTAGAGCTTTGGAGACTTTAAGAACACGAATTTTTCCTAAATTCTTCCTTACTTTTTGTGATTTATTCATTCATGAATTATTTTGATATGACTGTCATGAGCATGAGTGGCTAATTCACCCAGTCTAGGGTTGATTGAACCACTCCAATACTTATGTGCTATGAATATTTGTTTTGATGAATGAAACTTGTGAATTCTTCCTATCTAAGTGTTTATGTTTTGATTGCTATTGATTGGAAGGGCCGCCAATTGATTGTTCCCATTATTCGTGTGTGTCTAGGGATAGATTTATAGGTTTGGATTAAACACTTAGCAATATTTCAACCTAAAATCAAGGTATTACTTAGGTTGTCAATAAGGTGATCTGTGACCATTGACCCTGATTGTGAACAATACTTGTAGTCTTATCTATCTTCATTAGTTAATTAGAAAATTAGTCAGTGAAAGTTACAGTTATTACACGGAAGAGAATAGTTGTGAATTTGGAGCAAGTGTTCAATAGGAAGTACCAAGTTGAATTCGTTAAATCATAATTCTAATATATAGGTAGGAGTTGGGTAGATCAATCCTAGGCTTTACATTCTTGAATCAATTTTATTCTCTATTAATTGTCGTTTACTATATTATTAATTTTTATTACTTAGTTGTTACTACACAATCAACCTTAAAACAAACACCCTTAGAAGTTAGTTGATAGGTAAATTAGTTAGAATAACAACTAGATTTTGAGTGTTCCCTGTGGGATTCGACCTCGGGACTTTAAGTACCGAGCTATATTTGCTGCGACCGCTTAGTCCCTTTTATAGGGAGTAGTTGGGCGTGATCATTCAGCACGATCGCGTGACCCCAGTCATGATCGCGCCATACTGATAAGTGAACCTACGCGATCGCGTGTGATGAACGCGATCGCGCAGGTTTAGCTTGCAGTGAAGCGCGATCGCGCAGCTGTTGACTCGAAAGCAATGAACACTTTCTGGTCCAACATCCACACTTTTTGGTCCAACATCCAGTGAGCAGAATTTCAGTAGGTGCTCCGCCTACTGGGATGCAGATTGTCAAATTTCAGTGGGCGGTCCGCCTCATCTCATTGGGCGGTCCACCCTATACCCCTGTGCAATCCATTTTTTCCATGTTTAGATCATGCATCCTAACAACTAACAAATGTGGGATTCATGTGAGATGATGAAAAACAACAACAAAAACTAATCTAACCTAATATGCAATCAATAGACAACTACTCCCTCCGTCCCAATTTATGTGGCACCATTTGACGAGGCACGGAGTTTAAGAAAATAGAGGTTGACCTTGTTAAGTATCAATTTTATCCTTGAAAAAGTAAGAGCGAGAATATTTGAGTACTAAAAAAGTTGTTGGTAGGTTTAAAAGTATGTAGGGCCCAACAAGGGTAAAATAGAGATGATGCATTAAATAGTTGTCAAATAAGGAAAGGTGCCACTTATTTTGGGATAAACAAAAAAGGAAATGGTGCCACATAAATTGGGACGGAGGGAGTAAAATTTTCAAAGAGATTCGGGTTGCCTCCCGACAAACGTTTTATTTAACGTCTTGGCTAGACGGTACCCATGATGCTTTTCTCTCCACTTGGTGAAGGTAAATTTTCTCCCCAACATGGCTTCTGCTCTTTGTCATGCTCTTTAGGCGGGGGTACACATTTTTGAGCTTGTAAAGCCGGATTCTTCATTTTACACTTCTTCGCCTTCAAGTGAGGGATGTCATTTTGCCTTCTTGGCGTAGCAAATTCAACAATGTACCCATTTTGCTCATCAATGCCAAAATCATCCGAAGGTGCTTGTTCTTCCACTTCTATTCCCTCATCCACACTTAGAGTTGAAAAATGAAATGAATGAGGTCCCAATTGTTTTAACACCAATGGAGCACCAAGCATGACATACTCCTCTTCAATTATGCTAGAGTCTTCATCACAAAAGTTCTTCATTTCCGCTCTAGATTCAACACAAATTTCTTGTTCACGGTATCATTACCAAATATCTTGAAGATGTGATCACTTCCA
The DNA here is from genome assembly GCA_037355625.1 of Petunia x hybrida. Classification (NCBI taxonomy): domain Eukaryota; kingdom Viridiplantae; phylum Streptophyta; class Magnoliopsida; order Solanales; family Solanaceae; genus Petunia; species Petunia x hybrida. Next base: position 488,926 of record JBBBVM010000902.1, read on the forward strand.
TGAGTTTCCATGATTTGACTTGTGCTCTCTTCCACAAATTCGCTCATTTCTAGCATATCATTCACGATTTCTTCATGTTGAGCCTTGGAAGCTTCAAACATTTCATGCACTAGAATTTTCAAAACACGAGCTTCAAGATCAAATTGGTTCACTCTTTGTCCTAGTTCTTCTTTTTCATGTTCGAGATCCCAACCATCTACATTTAAGTCATGAAGGCATGCTTCATGGGCTTTCATTTTTCGAGCTTGATCTCGGAGCCAAGCTCGGCTCACAATTTCTTCTTCGTCCCAATTGTGCTTTTCTTTAACAATTCTTTCTTGATATTTAAGCACATCTTCCATGGAGGGTTCTTCTTGGAACTCAAGCTCATCTTCCATATAAAACCTTTGTTGAAATTTGGTAACATCCTTAGCTTGTTGATCATTGAAAGTGTCAACCAATTGGCTCAATTGAGCCTCCAAGTTGTGAATTGCTAAGCCATTTTGATGGATCATATCTTTTATCTCATTGAAGGCTTCGGCATTCTCATAATTGTTTTTAAGTATCCGCTCCATCAAATATTCCAATCTTTCATTTTCATTGCATTCATCTTGTGAAGTAGATAGGTCCATCTCTTCTTGAAACTTCTCTTGGATGCCTTGCCATTCGGGTTCAAGTTCCATGTTCATGTTTGCATTAGACCTATCAAACTCATAAGAATCATTAGCATCATTATAAGAATCATTGGAAGAAGAAAAAAGAATATTAGGACAACCGTCCCAATGGCCATTTTGACCCCCATACTCATGACATATGTCCCACTCAAAGGGTTGAGAAGGTGCACACAACTCGCTCCCGGAAATAATTTGACAATCTTGCCAATAGTGAGGTCTGCCACAATAAGGACAAGGATCACTCATGTATGAATTTTTAATATTTGACCAATTTTAGTTCTATGATGCCATTTCAAAATAATTATCACTAAGCTAGACTAACTAACTAAAGCAAGTAAACACTACACACAACCAAATATTTACAATTTACAAAGAACATTACTACTATTCACAATTTGCACGATAACGGTTCACAAAGTTTGGAACTAAGCCAACTAGCTCAACTCCTCAAACTACTCTAATACGCCAATTGTTCTCCGGAAACGGCGCCAATTTTGACAATGCTCAACACACACCTCGACTTGAGGTATGAACGGTCATCGCAATACAATTTACCCAACTATGAGTCGGGGTCGAATCCACAAGGAACAAAGTGATGCGATCAAAGTAGTGGAGGAACTAAACCTATTTGAAAAAGCCAAACTAGGATAACAAGGTGATGGAATGATATTAACAACTACAAACTACACTAGGAAAGCAAGTAAAGGTGATCAATGATCTTCTCACAACCAAGGAAGTCAAGTTTTAAGCCTAGGACGCAATTATAGCACGGGGTTTATATATTATGGCCGAGTCGTTTTAATGTAATCCCTAGAATCCTTTCGGCCTAGAAGGGATTTACCTCAACGGCACTCGTCAAAGCCATGATTGAGCTTATAAAGCACTACCCATTACCCGAGGAAAGAAGACCTCTTCCGAACGTAACTTCTTTTAGATGAGTTAGTCTATGAAATAGCCTATCAACCCAAATCCTCGCTAGCTGCACTATTCTACACTAACTAATCTCTCCCGAGTCTTTAATTAGCAAAGTAGACGAGCAACTTAAGTTTCGCGAGCACAAAAGTGTAGCAATCAAAGCAATGGAAGCTAGATAATCAAAACCCAACAATATAAATTCCTAGTCATGATTTATTCATATATTCATGTCCAAAATCATACCAATTAACAATACAAATAGTCATGAAATATATTCACAAAGTCAATTCTTCAATAACATCAACAACACCAAATATATTCAATACAAAATATGAAAGTAAAGAAAGGAGTACTAAGGGTTGAGAATTTCTCAATTGGTTGCTCCAAATCATCACCCTCTTGGTGTTCTTGTTGATGGATCCTTGCTCTAAGGTTTGAAAAATGACCAAAAGATAAGCCCTAGGTCATGCAAAGGGCTGTATATATGTTTCCAATTTGGCTGATGTGAAATTACAAATCTGTCCAGCGCAGTCCAGACGCGCTTCTGCGGGATCGCGCAACACATGGCGCCATCGCGCTTAACTTATTTTCTCTTCAACGCGATCGCGTTGTACTGTGCGCTTTCGCGCTGGCTTCTGCAGTCTTCTTGCGCGATCGCGTGTGACTATGCACGATCGCGATGAGTGATTTTCCAGTCAGAAGCAGAAACTTTGCACTTCAGCTTGTTTTGACTTGTTTTCCATCTACTCATCATCACAGCGTCAATATCCTGTGGTAAGCAACTAAAAACATGATAAGTGCGTGTATTTAATCAATAATACACAACAAAAGCTCAAGTAGATAGACGGTAATGTGTGGGATTTTGCTCACAAATCAATATACGCTCATGATTTTGCTTAAAATAATATAAAAACTCTATATTAAACACTAGTAAGGGGTAATTTAGTAATCTACGAACTAGGAACCACTCACATGACAATTTTGTTGAATAATGTACTTAAATGATGGTCAATATCATTGATAAGGAGTGACATTGGATAACATATATAACATAATGTATACTAATGTTAAGGTTCTGAGAAAGCAAGACATCTTTCTCTAAGCATGGAAGAAGATCACATTGCTTGATTCTCACATTGGGAAGAAGATCATAATGTGAGAAGCAAGCAATGAAGAAGATCATAATGTGAGAAGCAAGCAATGTGAGTAGTACATGACCATAATGTGAGAAGCAAGCAATGTGATCTTCTTCCATGCTTAGAGAAAGATGTCTTGCTTTCTCATAACCTTAACATTAGTATACATTATGTTATATATGTTACTCCTTATCAATGTTATTGTCCATCATTAAGGTACATTATGTAACAAAATTGTCATTTGAGTGGTTTCCTAGTTCGTAGATTACTAAATTACCCCTTACTACTATTTAACATAGGACTTTTATATTATTTTAAGCAAAATCATGAGCGTATATTATCAACCTGAGCAATGTTGACAATCAAAAATAGTGTAATTTCAGATCGTTGATAATATACCCACAAGTAAAAATGATCTACCTTAACTCTAGAGCTCAAACCCCAAACCCCAAGCGCGTGGATCCTAGACCCCAAACCCCAAACATCACAAACCCAAATGCCAAACGCCGTGCTGATAATATCCTGAATGGAAAAACTTCAACACACAGCTTTTAAATAAGTGTACACTAGACCAAATAGAGATTGATTCGTATCTTCCAATTAGTTTAGTCTGTAAATGCCTAAATTGGGATGGTCGCTCTAGTTAATTTTGTTAATGTGAAAGTAATTTTCTCTAGTAATTTAGTTATTTTATTGGTTTGATTACTGTTAACTCTGAGCGCCTTTCCTATGTTTCCAAAATTCTAATAGACTATACTTGGTAGGCAATCAAAATTACAACAGAATCAAACTTAAAACAGGGAGATGAATAATATCAATAGACCATAGTTGTCGATAATCAAAACACAACTGAAACTAATATTACTAATTGAAACAACATTACGTAATTAAAAGGTCTAGACCATTAAAACATAAATAACAAAAAACAGACCAATAACAAACGACTCGTTCGATTGATTGGGTGAATTTGGTGGAGATTCTTCAATCATATCCAGTGGTCCATTTGGTGAAACGGGTGCATTTGGTGAATTTGGTGGAGATTCTTCTACCATTTCCAGTGGTGCATTTGGTGAACCTGGTGGATTTGCGTCTTAATGTATGCAAATGTTAATATACCTAGAACGGTTGATTATCAAGTTCAAAAACTTGATATTTTTTGAAATGATTCTTTACGTTTATTTATATCAATTTTTATGGGACATTAGTAATATACTTAGGATTGTTGATTATTAATTTAGCAAAGTGTTTGTTTTTTCTTTGAATGTATATCTTTTATTAATCAAACGACATTATATTATTGATTGATGAAAAAAATTATTATGTCGATGCAGAGACATCCATTATGATATTTGCATGTATGCTTATTTTTGTTTTGTATCAAATTTGAAATGGACACGCGTCATCCTTCTTAGTATTAACTAATTTTTATTCGATAATTATCTATGAATAAACCATAGGTAGTTGATTATATATTTAGTAGAGTGTTAGTATTTTTATGAATATATATTTATTTTTATGGTATCAAATTTGAAGTGTTCACATGTAGTCCTTCTTTATATTATCTTATTTTTTACACTAATCTATTAATAAATTTTTAATAATTAATTATTAATTTAGTAAAGTGCTATTATTCTTTTAAATATATATTTATTTTATTTATTTCAAATTAGAAGTTTTGAACCTTACCGCAATAAATATGTTTAAAATAGGTCTACTGCTATTACTAGTGACATCAAAGAGAAATACACAAATATTACTATTTTTTTATGAATGAACGAACTATTTCGCCCTTATAGACGCAATATTAAGCATGTATCTAATAGATACCACGCGTCGGTAGCAAGTTAATTAACCACGTTCAATAACGTTGTTAACTAACTTGTCATACATAGAGTCTAATTTTAAGAGAATATGTACTGTTGCACTTGTCATGGAATGCCAAGCAAACATATTGCCATCTCCACCCATTGATCCTAGAAATCAGCATCCACTACTGCATAGCTCCCAATCAATGGTCTATTAATTTCGATAAGGTCTACAATCTACTATAACTGGTTGATGATAAACCATTACAATAGATCTGCAAACCACAGATCTGAAAACCAGACCTTTAATGGAGCAGCGCCGAAGCAACAAAATAGAGGTTTTTAAGCTTATTAGATGAAGAAAACACAACGCATATCTCGAAAGAGCTAAACCCAACCAAATGTAGTGATAAAATACCTTACAAAATCGAAAAATTGAAGCTTTTGCTCCGAAATAAATAAAAAAATTATCGAGCTTTCTTACAAACAAAAATTATGAAATGGATAGTGAAATAAGAAAGATGGAATTAAGATTTGTAAGAGATTGAAACAAATTGTGAACTCAAAAACTGAATTTAGTCTATTTTCGAGCTAAAACGAGGTGGAGAAAATTTGGGGGTGGGTGAATTTTGGGGAAAGAAATTTTCTATTTTTAGTAATTTTTTGTAATGAAGATGGACCATTTTGTCATATTCAGAACTTGGGGGGTTGGAGTGTTTCCATTTTTTAAATAATGATTAAGTCCTAATCGTGATTAAAAAAGAAGAGGCCATTTACCCAATTTTTAAAACTTGAAGGTTATTTTTTTAATTGAAGACTTGTGGGAGGTCAAACACCAAAAAGCCCCCTGAAACTGCACGAAGTAGAGCTGGGTGATGCATATGGTAAGTGAAGTTCATTGAATTAACATATTAATGTCACACTTCTATTAATTTAATTATTTTTTCAACATGCTTTCATTGGACACACACGTAGAAATTCTTTTTTTAATACTTGCGGCTATGGTTCGATTTTCATGGTTGGTGGTAAACTTAAATATTCCTACCCCGATACCATAAAAAAATATATAAAAAGGAAAGTATTTTCACTTAATACTTTGTTCATGTTTCATGTTACAGTACATGGTGTCTATATATATATATACACACACACACCTCTGATGGCTAGAGTCCTAGTAGATACATTGGTTTTATCTTGTTGTAATATATACATAGACATGTTTATGTAGAGTATTCATAGCTTATTGTCAGGAGGAGATTGTGTTAGGATCCTTTTGATTCTATTTCTTGTGTTGATACACTCTCCCAAAATGGAGTTGCCGAGAGAAAGAATAGACATCTTCTTGTGACAGCTCGAGCATTGTTGTTTAAAATGAAGGTTCCTCAACAATTTGGGTTGATGCAGTTTCGACGACTTGTTTTCTTATTAATCATATGCTATATGCAGTTTTTTCTGGTGGTATGCCTTATACTGTTCTTTTTCTAAATAAGTCATTATTTCTGCTGGAGCCTAAGATATTTGGAAGTACATTTTATGTCCGAGATGTTCGGCCATCGGTACTAAATTGGACCCGAAAGCTTTGAACTGTATTTTTTTGGGATATTCTCGCCGTAAAAAAGGCTATCGTTGCTACTCTCTAGAGCTTAGTAAATTTCTTGTGTCGACTGATGTTGTATTTTTGAAAGACGCCATTCTACTATGCACTCCCCATTTCTACATTTCAGGGGGAGGAAGATGAGTAGCTAGTATACAGCGCCGGTGATGCTTTGACTGAACAATCAACAATTGGTGTTTCTCCAGCTTCGCCTGAGTCTTTGGTTGAGCAACAACAGACTGTTGTGCCTCATGAGTCATTAACTGTACCTGATGCTTCACCAGCTTTATCCGAGTCTTTGGTTGAGCAACAACCGACTGTTGTGTCTCATGAGTTAGCAATCTCACCTTCTGCCTCCACAAGGCAACCTATCCTTCAAGTTTATTCGAGGGGTAGAAAAACTAATGATACATGTCCTACACTAGCTCCTTTGCCATCAGATCCTTCTCAACTTGATCCCCCCAGAAGATCTTGACATTCCTATTGCTCTTCGCAAAGGTTCCGACAGTGCAAGTCCATTTATTCCATGGCTAATTTTGTCTCATATGATCAGCTATCTCCTACGTCTAGCTCTTTTGTTGCCTCTCTGGATTCTGTCTCATATGATCAGCTATCTCCTGCGTCTAGCTCTTTTGCTGCCTCTCTTGATTTTTTCTCGGTATCGAAAATAGTTAAGGAGCTTTTTAAGTCATCCTGGTTGGCGTGATGCAATACTTGAGGAGATACATGCCTTGGAAGAAAACTACACTTGAGATTTGGTGAATTTATCCAAGGGAAAGAAGCCAGTGGGATGCAAATGGGTCTTTACAGTCAAGTTAACCCAGATGGTTCAGTAGCAAGGCTTAAGGCTATACTTGTTGCTAAAGGATATGCTCAGGTTTATGGAGTGGATTATTCAGATACCTTTTCTCCGGTAGCCAAACTAACTTCTGTTCGCTTGTTATCTATCTAGCTGCATCTCAACATTAGCCTTTACATATGTTGGATATCAAAAATGCCTTCCTTCATGGTAATCTTCGAGAGGAAGTGTATATAGAGCAACCACCTGGGTTTGTTTCTCAGGGGGAGTGTGGCAAAGTATGTCGTTTGAAGAAGTCATTGTATGGCTTGAAGCAGAGTCCTCGGGCCTGGTTTGGCAAGTTTAGCAAGGTTGTTCATGAGTTTGGGCTGAAAAAGAGCAGATTTGATCACAGAGTCTTCTACAGGCGATCAACAAACGACATTATCCTTCTTGCCGTATATGTCGATGACATTATCATTACATGAAGTAATTCGATAGGAATTTTTTCTCTTAAGTCTTTCTTGCAGACCAGGTTTCACATGAAAGATTTGGATCAATTGAAATACTTCTTGGTAATAGAAGTGTCTAGGAGCAAGAACTGAATTTTTCTGTCACAGTGAAAGTATGTCCTTGACCTACTAGCAAAAACTGGAAAGTTGGCAGCCAAGCCTTGCACGACTCCAATGGTTCCTAATGTAAAGTTTATGAAAGATGTTGCTAATCATTTTGATGATCCAGAGAGATATAGGAGATGTTGAAAAGTTAAACTATCTCACTGTGACTCGTCCAGCCATTGCTTTTCCTGTAAGTGTGGTTTGCCAGTTCATGTCCGCACTTACAATCAAGCATTGGGCAGCACTAGAGCAAATCTTTTGTTGCTTGAAAGGAGCACTTGGACTTGGTATACTATATAGTGATAATGGACATTCTCGCATTGAATGTTTTGTAGATGCGGATTGGGCTGGATGCGAGGTATATAGAAGGTCTACTACCAGCTACTGTGTCTTTGTTGGTGGAAACTTGGTTTCGTGGAGAAGTAAGAAACATAATGTTGTGTCACGTTCTAGTGCAGAATTAGAGTACAGAGCTATGACACAATCGACGTGTGAGGTTTTATGGATATGTCACATTCTAACTGAAATTGGGTTGAAACATCACATTCCAGCTAAGCTTTGGTGTGATAATCAGACTGCCTTACATATCGCCTTAAATCCAGCGGGAGAGCAACTAGCAGATTTGTTCACAAAGGCACTGAACCGGACTAGGGTCAATTATTATCTTTGTTACAAGTTGGGCATGATTAATATCTATGCTCCAACTTGAGGGGGAGTGTTGTAATATGTACATAGACATGTTTATGAATATTGTTAGGAGGAGATTGTGTTAAGATACTTTTGATTCTATTTTTTTAGAAAGATCACAATTGCATGTATAAAGAGCTCTAGTTCTTCGCATAATGATATAAAGAATATTCCTCCACTGACTTCCAACTTACATATCTCTACAAGGATGTATTATCACAACACCTACCAAGTAGTATAGATACAAACTTAGGCGGCTAGGGTTAGTTTTTATTTCTTTTTAAGCGGTTAGGGTTAGTTTGATTCCTCTACAACATTTTTGGATTACACCCTTGGTAGTTGGTACACACACTGACACACGGGTAGGAAGAGTCTTATGATCTCTCATACTCTTTAGTTTACCACAACTGTGCAAATTAACTCCTCTCTCCCAAAAATTGTGAAAGAATCACGGCCCAAGTCATTATTGTTGAATCTTAGACATTTTCATGTATCGTACAAAATATATGTATTCTTAAGCTATTCGACGAAACAAAGAGTGGAATTTTCCGAAGATTATTTCAGTTTAATCTTATCGATGCCTTCTTTTATTGCGTAAACATTTAAAGCCATAACTTTCTTTGATTAAAATGTTTCAAATATAGCCTATGTATTTACTGTCGTAATTTCTATCGTGAGGGGGGCGGGGGGGGGGGGGGGGGGGGGAAGAACATACTAACTGAAAAGAAGATTCAACATCCCAACCCTTTCACATTAACAAGAAATGGAAAAAGTTCAACATATCATTCGAATAAATTAAAGAGCATCACAACAAGAAAAATAAACAGACAGGAAATTGGTAACACTGAAAACTAAACGACAGGAAATAGGAAACACTGAAAAAATAAACGACACGAAATAGGAAAGACTGAAAAAAAAAACACAGAAAACAACGACAGAACAACAAAAACCATCATCTTCTTAATCAAAGACTTTGGGGGCATTAATCATCATTCTCCTCTCCAGCATCGTTGTCCTTGCCAGCTTCTTGCGGTCCTGAGCTTGTACCACTTTCACCCCCTAAACCAAATCTTGGCTTGCAGCCATAGCCTCAAGAAACATTTGGTTATTTGTCAAAAGTTCCAGAAAACTTGTTGAAGCCTCATTTACATCTTGTCTGCAGCAAGAGGAGGTTGAGGTTGATCAGGTTGATCTTGAATAGGCTGAACATCTTCATTTTTTTCATTTTCTTCATTGAGTTGTTTCTCTTCATTGAGTTGTTTCTTTCTTTCAGCAACTTTAGCCTTCTTAACTTCAAATAACTTTTTTAAACCTTTAAGCTGCCTCGCATCAAGTTCATTGATGTTTTTTCCCACAACAAGATGGTTGAAGAGGACTTCCATTTCCATCTCCTCATTCTTTTTCCTAATAATTTCTGCCCGATCTTGCAATTTCTCAAGAAGGTAGTTTTCTAGTTTAACCAACTTCTTCACCTTTTGAACCTCATCGGTATTTCTGAATGTCCTGGCTATTTCCTCAGCTACAACTTGAGATGGCCACAAAATGGGAGTATTTTCCCCATTTTTGAAAATAACGATGGCCACTTTAGCATCACACAGAGTGGAAAGCTCTTGTGCTTTCTTATACAAACTTTGTATTTTTCTAGCAAAGAGGGCTCTCTCACTTACAATATCCATAACTCACACAAAATGGAAAAGAAGAAGAAGAGGAAAAAAACAATACTTTCTTTGATATCTAGAACTGAATCTATGACTGAGTATCTACCTATGAAGAATAGTAGTGACTTATATAGATGTTTAACAGTATTGTTATTGCCACATCATTACATCAATTCAAGCTAATTTGGAAAATTTTGACCGATTAGGTAAAAAACTTAATAGAAAATTTTGTTTTGTAAGTGAGTTCCTTTCTTTCTTAAAATGCTTGAACTATTAAAAGTTTTACCTAAGTTGTAGATATCAGTATCCATTGAGCAGATGTTGGGTGTTCTGTATTTTGGGTAAAGTCTAGTTGGCGTACTAAACTTTTCATGTTGTTATTGATATCTCATGTTTTTTATGAAAGTAAGAACACGAGAATCTAAATATAATTCCTCTAATTTCTTTAATATATGTCTTAATTAATATAAATTGGATATGATAGTACCATTTTTGACTCTGTAATTTCACTAGTTCAATAAGATAAGGTTTAAAACCTTACCATTCATGACACATACTTATGAATTTTCTATAAATTAGTCTATTTTACCTCATGAGCTTTTTAAAATAAACCTTGCATACACATTGATGGTAGTGAACATATTATGTCGGGTCACTTTATTATTTATGCATGTATTTTTGACAAACCGGTTATATAGAATCCATTCAGGTTAGCTGATTTAAAGTGTTTGATAAGTATCAAATTGTGAAAAGTTTTTTTAGGTGCTGAAGCTGATTTTTTAAATAAATAGTGATATGTTTGGGTAGAAGCGCTGTGTGTTTGGTAAAAAAGTGGTGATAAACACATATGTTATTAGAATGACTAAAATACTCTTCAAATTATTTACAAAAAATATAAGTTTAAAAGTGTATTACAATAAAAATGATAAATGATGAATATAGAATGAAATGGAGTTGAAAATTTTATTCTGATAAGGATATTTCATGGATTAAAAAATATATTAGCGATAAAATAGTAAATAGTTGATCAAATTAAAAGTGCTTATAAGCTGAAAGCTATAAGTTGGGAATGACCAACGTATAGCTTATGACTGATTTTGACTTATAAGCACTTGGCTTATAAGCACCTCTATACTTGCCAAACGCATAAATAAATCAAAAAGTGCTTATAAGCTAGTTTGACCAGCTTATAAGCTTAGCCAAACAACATCGTATTACATAAACTATGAGATAACGTTGGGATAAACTAGTTTATCTCGACGAGATAATGTATTTATATGTTGTTTATGCCTAAAATTGCATAATAGGTTAAACAGATAAAATTTAAAGAGAGTCACAAAACAATACCGTAAATACTAAGGAAAAGTAAATAATAGATTGTATCCTTGATAATAGCCGGATTCTTGGAGAATTGCTTGGTGATCAATATAATAGGGGAGATGAGTATTTATAGTTATAGGTTTACCCAGTCCTACTTATGATAAAATAAAAAGCCTATAAGCTGTGGGTCTATTTATTCAAGACATTGATATAAATTAACCCTAACTAGGAGTTTGTAATCCTAAGGCGACGGGATGTATGCCTTTACGTCCCAAGGCCCGTGCCTGCTGAGTGACTGTGGCTTATGGAGCAGACGTGTATTCTCAATGCCCGGTGATTTGTAAGTAAGTCTAATCTTCATCGTTGAACTTGTATCCCCGTAATCATAAATGACGTATTTTTACGCACATATATTTATTGTTGAAATTCCTCTTAGGGCATTAGGATTTAAGTTTGGGTAAAGTAGAGCATAAACTGCTCTAAAAAACATATCTTACATAACGAACCCCTCTTGTCAGGCTTCAGCCAAACTTCGACAAACACAGGTGCAATTTCTATATTTATCATTACTGACTGTAGGTGGACGTGCTAGGCACAAAGGAAAAGGAGGGTGGTAAAGATAACTTTAGGAAAGCCAATCAAGTCGCTCGCATCTTATCTAAGTAAGCTACTGTTGCGATCCAATTTCTGGGACCGTGATGGCACCTAAGCATTCTATCCTTAGGTAAATGAAGAAGTGAGTAAGAAGTTTAAAATGACGATTTAATAACAATAAGACTAAATCAACACATAATCTAAAAAAGTTAATTGTACTAAATGGGAAAAAAGTAATATCAAGGTAATAACAAGTTCCCGAATATCCGATATAATCATCTATAATAAATATTATTAATGGAGCATCTAAGAGTTTATACAATCTAGGGCACAATCCAAAACAAAGAGAGGAGAATTACTTACACATGCTTTCAACAACAAAATTGAAGATGGAATTTGAGAAACATACCTTGATGAATGTGATGGAATGCTTGAGAGTTGTGAAATGGAGCAGTTGGGATGCGTAAAATGGGGAGGGGAATTTGAGAGGATGAGAGTTTAGAGCAAATGGGTATTTGGTGTCTTAAAATTGCCTATATCTGCCTGAAGCGTTGTTCAGTGATATATGACTATTTTACCTATATTTTGAGGGTATTCTTACCATGTTATGATAGTACATCTAAGAGTTTATATGCAAAATTCTCAAGATTAGATACTAATTGAGTTGTTTGGTGTTGTAGGATTTGAACATGGTGAATTGGGCAAGAAAGTGCTAGTTTTGAAGCTAAAAGTGAAGATGTTGAAGAGTTCAAGTAATCGTGTGCCACGCGAGTGACACGGGAAGAAATAGAGTCTTTGCTTAGGAATTGATTAAAAAATTCAGCGCATTTAGGCCAATACGCGAGCACCACGCGAGCTGAATTGCATGAAGAAAGTTAGTCCGCGTGGCACGCGGGTGCCACGCGAAGCACAGTGTTATGGGCGAAATTTTAAGGGCAATTTTATACTTTTGCTTAGTTTCCTACAGGGTATAAAAGCTTCTTTTGCCTCCATTATGATTTATACACGGGGAAAGAGGCAAAAAGGAGGCTAGAGCTTGGAGACTTTAAGAACACGAGTTTTTCCTAAATTCTTCCTTACTTTTTGTGATTTATTCATTCATGAATTATTTTGATATGACTGTCATGAGCATGAGTGGCTAATTCACCCAGTCTAGGGTTGATTGAACCACTCCAATACTTATGTGCTATGAATATTTGTTTTGATGAATGAAACTTGTGAATTCTTCCTATCTAAGTGTTTATGTTTTGATGCTATTGATTGGAAGGGCCGCCAATTGATTGTTCCCATTATTCGTGTGTGTCTAGGGATAGATTTATAGGTTTGGATTAAACACTTAGCAATATTTCAACCTAAAATCAAGGTATTACTTAGGTTGTCAATAAGGTGATCTGTGACCATTGACCCTGATTGTGAACAATACTTGTAGTCTTATCTATCTTCATTAGTTAATTGGAAAATTAGTCAGTGAAAGTTACAGTTATTACACGGAAGAGAATAGTTGTGAATTTGGAGCAAGTGTTCAATAGGAAGAACCAAGTTGAATTCGTTAAATCATAATTCTAATATATAGGTAGGAGTTGGGTAGATCAATCCTAGGCTTTACATTCTTGAATCAATTTTATTCTCTATTAATTGTCGTTTACTATATTATTAATTTTTATACTTAGTTGTTACTACACAATCAACCTTAAAACAAACACCCTTAGAAGTTAGTTGATAGGTAAATTAGTTAGAATAACAACTAGATTCTGTGGGATTCGACCTCGGGACTTTAAGTACCGAGCTATATTTGCTGCGACCGCTTAGTCCCTTTTATAGGGCGTAGTTGGGCGTGATCATTCAGCACGATCGCGTGACCCCAGTCATGATCGCGCCATACTGATAAGTGAACCTACGCGATCGCGTGTGATGAACGCGATCGCGCAGGTTTAGCTCGCAGTGAAGCGCGATCGCGCAGCTGTTGACTCGAAAGCAATGAACACTTTCTGGTCCAACATCCACACTTTTTGGTCCAACATCCAGTGAGCAGAATTTCAGTAGGTGCTCCGCCTACTGGGATGCAGATTGTCAAATTTCAGTGGGCGGTCCGCCTCATCTCATTGGGCGGTCCACCCTATACCCCTGTGCAATCCATTTTTTCCATGTTTAGATCATGCATCCTAACAACTAACAAATGTGGGATTCATGTGAGATGATGAAAAACAACAACAAAAACTAATCTAACCTAATATGCAATCAATAGACAACTACTCCCTCCGTCCCAATTTATGTGGCACCATTTGACGGGGCACGGAGTTTAAGAAAATAGAGGTTGACCTTGTTAAGTATCAATTTTATCCTTGAAAAAGTAAGAGCGAGAATATTTGAGTACTAAAAAAGTTGTTGGTAGGTTTAAAAGTATGTAGGGCCCAACAAGGGTAAAATAGAGATGATGCATAAATAGTTGTCAAAATAAGGAAAGGTGCCACTTATTTTGGGATAAACAAAAAAGGAAATGGTTGCCACATAAATTGGGACGGAGGGAGTAAAATTTTCAAGAGATTCGGGTTGCCTCCCGACAAGCGTTTTATTTAACGTCTTGGCTAGACGGTACCATGATGCTTTTCTCTCCACTTGGTGAAGGTAAATTTTCTCCCCACATGGCTTCATGCTCTTTGTCATGCTCTTTAGGCGGGGGTACACATTTTTGAGCTTTGTAAAGCCGGATTCTTCATTTTACACTTCTTCGCCTTCAAGTGAGGGATGTCATTTTGCCTTCTTGGCGTAGCAAATTCAACAATGTACCATTTTGCTCATCAATGCCAAAATCATCCGAAGGTGCTTGTTCTTCCACTTCTATTCCCTCATCCACACTTTAGAGTGAAAAATGAAGTGAATGAGGTCCCAATTGTTTTAACACCAATGGAGCACCAAGCATGACATACTCCTCTTCAATTATGCTAGAGTCTTCATCACAAAAGTTCTTCATTTCCGCTCTAGATTCCAACACAAATTTCTTGTTCACGGTATCATTACCAAATATCTTGAAGATGTGATCACTTCCATGAGTTTCCATGATTTGACTTGTGCTCTCTTCCACAAATTCGCTCATTTCTAGCATATCATTCACGATTTCTCATGTTGAGCCTTGGAAGCTTCAAACATTTCATGCACTAGAATTTCAAAAACACGAGCTCAAGATCAAATTGGTTCACTCTTTGTCCTAGTCTTCTTTTTCATGTTCGAGATCCAACCATCTACATTTAAGTCATGAAGGCATGCTTCATGGGCTTTCATTTTCGAGCTTGATCTCGGAGCCAAGCTCGGCTCACAATTCTTCTTCGTCCCAAATGTGCTTTTCTTCAACAATTCTTTCTTGATATTTAAGCACATCTTCCATGGAGGGTTCTTCTTGGAACTCAAGCTCATCTTCCATATAAAACCTTTGTTGAAATTTGGTAAATCCTTAGCTTGTTGATTCATTGAAAGTGTCAACCAATTGGCTCAATTGAGCCTCCAAGTTGTGAATTGCTAAGCCATTTTGATGGATCATATCTTTTATCTCATTGAAGGCTTCGGCATTCTCATAATTGTTTTAAGTATCCGCTCCATCAAATATTCCAATCTTCATTTTCATTTCATTCATCTTGTGAAGTAGATAGGTCCATCTCTTCTTGAAACTTCTCTGGATGCCTTGCCATTCGGGTTCAAGTTCCATGTTCATGTTTGCATTAGACCTATCAAACTCATAAGAATCATTAGCATCATTATAAGAATCATTGGAAGAAGAAAAAAGAATATTAGGACAACCGTCCCAATGGCCATTTTGACCCCCATACTCATGACATATGTCCCACTCAAAGGGTTGAGAAGGTGCACACAACTTGCTCCCGGAAATAATTTGACAATCTTGCCAATAGTGAGGTCTGCCACAATAAGGACAAGGATCACCTCATGTATGAATTTTAATATTTGACCAATTTTAGTTCTATGATGCCATTTCAAAATAATTATCACTAAGCTAGACTAACTAACTAAAGCAAGTAAACACTACACACAACCAAATATTTACAATTTACAAAGAACATTACTACTATTCAAAATTTGCACGATAACGGTTCACAAAGTTTGGAACTAAGCCAACTAGCTCAACTCCTCAAACTACTCTAATACGCCAATTGTTCTCCGGAAACGGCGCCAATTTTGACAATGCTCAACACACACCTCGACTTGAGGTATGAACGGTCATCGCAATACAATTTACCCAACTATGAGTCGGGGTCGAATCCACAAGGAACAAAGTGATGCGATCAAAGTAGTGGAGGAACTAAACCTATTTGACAAAGCCAAACTAGGATAACAAGGTGATGGAATGATATTAACAACTACAAACTACACTAGGAAAGCAAGTAAAGGTGATCAATGATCTTCTCACAACCAAGGAAGTCAAGTTTTAAGCCTAGGACGCAATTATAGCACGGGGTTTATATATTATGGCCGAGTCGTTTTAATGTAATCCCTAGAATCCTTTCGGCCTAGAAGGGATTTACCTCAACGGCACTCGTCAAAGCCATGATTGAGCTTATAAAGCACTACCCATTACCCGAGGAAAGAAGACCTCTTCCGAACGTAACTTCTTTTAGATGAGTTAGTCTATGAAATAGCCTATCAACCCAAATCCTCGCTAGCTGCACTATTCTACACTAACTAATCTCTCCCGAGTCTTTAATTAGCAAAGTAGACGAGCAACTTAAGTGTCGCGAGCACAAAAGTCAAGCAATCAAAGCAATGGAAGCTAGATAATCAAAACCCAACAATATAAATTCCTAGTCATGATTTATTCATATATTCATGTCAAAATCATACCAATTAACAATACAAATAGTCATGAAATATATTCACAAAGTCAATTCTTCAATAACATCACAACACCAAATATATTCAATACAAAATATGAAAGTAAAGAAAGGAGTACTAAGGGTTGAGAATTTCTCAATTGGTTGCTCCAAATCATCACCCTCTTGGTGTTCTTGTTGATGGATCCTTGCTCTAAGGTTTGAAAAATGACCAAAAGATAAGCCCTAGGTCATGCAAAGGGCTGTATATATGTTTCCAATTTGGCTGATGATGAAATTACAAATCTGTCCAGCGCAGTCCAGACGCGCTTCTGCGGGATCGCGCAACACATGGCGCCATCGCGCTTAACTTATTTTCTCTTCAACGAGATCGCGTTGTACTGTGCGCTTTCGCGCTGGCTTCTGCAGTCTTCTTGCGCGATCGCGTGTGACTATGCACGATCGCGATGAGTGATTTCCAGTCAGAAGCAGAAACTTTGCACTTCAGCTTGTTTTGACTTGTTTTCCATCTACTCATCATCACAGCGTCAATATCCTGTGGTAAGCAACTAAAAACATGATAAGTGCGCGTATTTAATCAATAATACACAACAAAAGCTCAAGTAGATAGACGGTTAAGGTGTGGGATTTTTGCTCACAACTCAATATACGCTCATGATTTTGCTTAAAATATATAAAAACCCTATATTAAACACTAGTAAGGGGTAATTTAGTAATCTACGAACTAGGAAACCACTCACATGACAATTTTGTTGAATAATGTACTTAAATGATGGTCAATATCATTGATAAGGAGTGACATTGGATAACATATATAACATAATGTATACTAATGTTAAGGTTCTGAGAAAGCAAGACATCTTTCTCTAAGCATGGAAGAAGATCACATTGCTTGATTCTCACATTGGGAAGAAGATCATAATGTGAGAAGCAAGCAATGAAGAAGATCATAATGTGAGAAGCAAGCAATGTGAGTAGTACATGACCATAATGTGAGAAGCAAGCAATGTGATCTTCTTCCATGCTTAGAGAAAGATGTCTTGCTTTCTCATAACCTTAACATTAGTATACATTATGTTATATATGTTACTCCTTATCAATGTTATTGTCCATCATTAAGGTACATTATGTAACAAAATTGTCATTTGAGTGGTTTCCTAGTTCGTAGATTACTAAATTACCCCTTACTACTATTTAACATAGGACTTTTATATTATTTTAAGCAAAATCATGAGCGTATATTATCAACCTGAGCAATGTTGACAATCAAAAATAGTTGTAATTTCAGATCGTTGATAATATACCCACAAGTAAAAATGATCTACCTTAACTCTAGAGCTCAAACCCCAAACCCCAAGCGCGTGGATCCTAGACCCCAAACCCAAAACATCACAAACCCAAATGCCAAACGCCGTGCTGATAATATCCTGAATGGAAAAACTTCAACACACAGCTTTTAAATAAGTGTACACTAGACCAAATAGAGATTGATTCGTATCTTCCAATTAGTTTAGTCTGTAAATGCCTAAATTGGGATGGTCGCTCTAGTTAATTTTGTTAATGTGAAAGTAATTTTCTCTAGTAATTTAGTTATTTTATTGGTTTGATTACTGTTAACTCTGAGCGCCTTTCCTATGTTTCCAAAATTCTAATAGACTATACTTGGTAGGCAATCAAAATTACAACAGAATCAAACTTAAAACAGGGAATGCATAATATCAATAGACCATAGTTGTCGATAATCAAAACACAACTGAAACTAATATTACTAATTGAAACAACATTACGTAATTAAAAGGTCTAGACCATTAAACATAAATAACAAAAAACAGACCAATAACAAACGACTCGTTCGATTGATTGGGTGAATTTGGTGGAGATTCTTCAATCATATCCAGTGGTCCCATTGGTGAAACGGGTGTGCATTTGGTGAATTTGGTGGAGATTCTTCTACCATTTCCAGTGGTGCATTTGGTGAACCTGGTGGATTTGCGTCTTAATGTATGCAATGTTAATATACCTAGAACGGTTGATTATCAAGTTCAAAACTTGATATTTTTTTTTGAAATGATTCTTTACGTTTATTTATATCAATTTTATGGACATTAGTAATATACTTAGGATTGTTGATTATTATTTAGCAAAGTGTTTGTTTTTCTTTGAATGTATATCTTTATTTAATCAAACGACATTATATTATTGATTGATGAAAAAAATTATTATGTCGATGCAGAGACATCCATTATGATATTTGAATGTATGCTTATTTTTGTTTTGTTTCAAATTTGAAATGGACACGCGTCATCCTTCTTAATATTAACTAATTTTTATTCGATAATTATCTATGAATAAACCATAGGTAGTTGATTATATATTTAGTAGAGTGGTTAGTATTTTTATGAATATATATTTATTTTTATGGTATCAAATTTGAAGTGTTCACATGTAGTCCTCTTTATATTAGCTTATTTTGACACTAATCTATTAATAAATTTTTAATAATTAATTATTAATTTAGTAAAGTGCTATTATTTCTTTTAAATATATATTATTTTATTATTTCAAATTAGAAGTTTTGAACCTTACCGCAATAAATATGTTTAAAATAGGTCTACTGCTATTACTAGTGACATCAAAGAGAAATACACAAATATTACTATTTTTTTATGAATGAACGAACTATTTCGCCCTTATAGACGCAATATTAAGCATGTATCTAATAGATACCACGCGTCGGTAGCAAGTTAATTAACCACGTTCAATAACGTTGTTAACTAACTTGTCATACATAGCGTCTAATTTTAAGAGAATATGTACTGTTGCACTTGTCATGGAATGCCAAGCAAACATATTGCCATCTCCACCCATTGATCCTAGAAATCAGCATCCACTACTGCATAGCTCCCAATCAATGGTCTATTAATTTCGATAAGGTCTACAATCTACTATAACTGGTTGATGATAAACTATTACAATAGATCTGCAAACCACAGATCTGAAAACCAGACCTTTAATGGAGCAGCGCCGAAGCAACAAAATAGAGGTTTTTAAGCTTATTAGATGAAGAAAACACAACGCATATCTCGAAAGAGCTAAACCCAACCAAATGTAGTGATAAAATACCTTACAAAATCGAAAAATTGAAGCTTTTGCTCCGAAATAAATAAAAAAATTATCGAGCTTTCTTACAAACAAAAATTATGAAATGGATAGTGAAATAAGAAAGATGGAATTAAGATTTGTAAGAGATTGAAACAAATTGTGAACTCAAACACTGAATTTAGTCTATTTTGAGCTAAAACGAGGTGGAGAAAATTTGGGGGTGGGTGAATTTTGGGGAAAGAAATTTTCTATTTTTAGTAATTTTTTGTAATGAAGTGGACCATTTTGTCATATTCAGAACTTGGGGGGTTGGAGTGTTTCATTTTTTAAAGGATGATTAAGTCCTAATCGTGATTAAAAAAGAAGAGGCCATTTACCCAATTTTTAAAACTTGAAGGTTATTTTTTTAATTGAAGACTTGTGGGAGGTCAAACACCAAAAAGCCCCCTGAAACTGCACGAAGTAGAACTGGGTGATGCATATGATAAGTGAAGTTCATTGAATTAATATATTAATGTCACACTTCTATTAATTTAATTATTTTTTCAACATGCTTTCATTGGACACACACGTAGAAATTCTTTTTTTAATACTTGCGGCTATGGTTCGATTTTCATGGTTGGTGGTAAACTTAAATATTCCTACCCCGATACCATAAAAAAATATATAAAAAGGAAAGTATTTTCACTTAATACTTTGTTCATGTTTCATGTTACAGTACATGGTGTCTATATACATTGGCTAGAGTCCTAGTAGATACATTGGTTTTATCTTGTTGTAATATATACATAGACATGTTTATGTAGAGTATTCATAGCTTATTGTCAGGAGGAGATTGTGTTAGGATCCTTTTGATTCTATTTCTTGTGTTGATACACTCTCCCAAAATGGAGTTGCCGAGAGAAAGAATAGACATCTTCTTGTGACAGCTCGAGCATTGTTGTTTAAAATGAAGGTTCCTCAACAATTTGGGTTGATGCAGTTTCGACGACTTGTTTTCTTATTAATCATATGCTATCTGCAGTTTTTTCTGGTGGTATGCCTTATACTGTTCTTTTTCTAAATAAGTCATTATTTCTGCTGGAGCCTAAGATATTTGGAAGTACATTTTATGTCCGAGATGTTCGGCCATCGGTACTAAATTGGACCCAAAAGCTTTGAAATGTATTTTTTTGGGATATTCTCGCCGTAAAAAAGGCTATCGTTGCTACTCTCTAGAGCTTAGTAAATTTCTTGTGTCGACTGATGTTGTATTTTTTGAAAAGACGCCATTCTACTATGCACTCCCCATTTCTACATTTCAGGGGGAGGAAGATGAGTAGCTAGTATACAGCGTCGGTGATGCTTTGACTGAACAATCAACAATTGGTGTTTCTCCAGCTTCGCCTGAGTCTTTGGTTGAGCAACAACCGACTGTTGTGCCTCATGAGTCATTAACTGTACCTGATGCTTCACCAGCTTTATCCGAGTCTTTGGTTGAGCAACAACCGACTGTTGTGTCTCATGAGTTAGCAATCTCACCTTCTGCCTCCACAAGGCAACCTATCCTTCAAGTTTATTCGAGGGGTAGAAAAACTAATGATACATGTCCTACACTAGCTCCTTTGCCATCAGATCCTTCTCAACTTGATCCCCCCAGAAGATCTTGACATTCCTATTGCTCTTCACAAAGGTTCCGACAGTGCAAGTCCATTTATTCCATGGCTAATTTTGTCTCATATGATCAGCTATCTCCTACGTCTAGCTCTTTTGTTGCCTCTCTGGATTCTGTCTCATATGATCAGCTATCTCCTGCGTCTAGCTCTTTTGCTGCCTCTCTTGATTTTTTCTCGGTATCGAAAATAGTTAAGGAGCTTTTAAGTCATCCTGGTTGGCGTGATGCAATACTTGAGGAGATACATGCCTTGGAAGAAAACTACACTTGAGATTTGGTGAATTTATCCAAGGGAAAGAAGCCAGTGGGATGCAAATGGGTCTTTACAGTCAAGTTAACCCAGATGGTTCAGTAGCAAGGCTTAAGGCTATACTTGTTGCTAAAGGATATGCTCAGGTTTATGGAGTGGATTATTCAGATACCTTTTCTCCGGTAGCCAAACTAACTTCTGTTCGCTTGTTATCTATCTAGCTGCATCTCAACATTAGCCTTTACATATGTTGGATATCAAAAATGCCTTCCTTCATGGTAATCTTCGAGAGGAAGTGTATATAGAGCAACCACCTGGGTTTGTTTCTCAGGGGGAGTGTGGCAAAGTATGTCGTTTGAAGAAGTCATTGTATGGCTTGAAGCAGAGTCCTCGGGCCTGGTTTGGCAAGTTTAGCAAGGTTGTTCATGAGTTTGGGCTGAAAAAGAGCAGATTTGATCACAGAGTCTTCTACAGGCGATCAACAAACGACATTATCCTTCTTGCCGTATATGTCGATGACATTATCATTACATGAAGTAATTCGATAGGAATTTCTTCTCTTAAGTCTTTCTTGCAGACCAGGTTTCACATGAAAGATTTGGATCAATTGAAATACTTCTTGGTAATAGAAGTGTCTAGGAGCAAGAACAGAATTTTTCTGTCACAGTGAAAGTATGTCCTTGACCTACTAGCAAAAACTGGAAAGTTGGCAGCCAAGCCTTGCACGACTCCAATGGTTCCTAATGTAAAGTTTATGAAAGATGTTGCTAATCATTTTGATGATCCAGAGAGATATAGGAGATGTTGAAAAGTTAAACTATCTCACTGTGACTCGTCCAGCCATTGCTTTTCCTGTAAGTGTGGTTTGCCAGTTCATGTCCGCACTTACAATCAAGCATTGGGCAGCACTAGAGCAAATCTTTTGTTGCTTGAAAGGAGCACTTGGACTTGGTATACTATATAGTGATAATGGACATTCTCGCATTGAATGTTTTGTAGATGCGGATTGGGCTGGATGCGAGGTATATAGAAGGTCTACTACCAGCTACTGTGTCTTTGTTGGTGGAAACTTGGTTTCGTGGAGAAGTAAGAAACATAATGTTGTGTCACGTTCTAGTGCAGAATTAGAGTACAGAGCTATGACACAATCGACGTGTGAGGTTTTATGGATATGTCACATTCTAACTGAAATTGGGTTGAAACATCACATTCCAGCTAAGCTTTGGTGTGATAATCAGACTGCCTTACATATCGCCTTAAATCCAGCGGGAGAGCAACTAGCAGATTTGTTCACAAAGGCACTGAACCGGACTAGGGTCAATTATTATCTTTGTTACAAGTTGGGCATGATTAATATCTATGCTCCAACTTGAGGGGGAGTGTTGTAATATGTACATAGACATGTTTATGAATATTGTTAGGAGGAGATTGTGTTAAGATACTTTTGATTCTATTTTTTTAGAAAGATCACAATTGCATGTATAAAGAGCTCTAGTTCTTCGCATAATGATATAAAGAATATTCCTCCACTGACTTCCAACTTACATATCTCTACAAGGATGTATTATCACAACACCTACCAAGTAGTATAGATACAAACTTAGGCGGCTAGGGTTAGTTTTTATTTCTTTTTAAGCGGTTAGGGTTAGTTTGATTCCTCTACAACATTTTTTGGATTACACCCTTGGTAGTTGGTACACACACTGACACACGGGTAGGAAGAGTCTTATGATCTCTCATACTCTTTAGTTTACCACAACTGTGCAAATTAACTCCTCTCTCCCAAAAATTGTGAAAGAATCACGGCCCAAGTCATTATTGTTGAATCTTAGACATTTTCATGTATCGTACAAAATATATGTATTCTTAAGCTATTCGACGAAACAAAGAGTGGAATTTTCCGAAGATTATTTCAGTTTAATCTTATGGTTGCCTTCTTTTATTGCGTAAACATTTAAAGCCATAACTTTCTTTGATTAAAATGTTTCAAATATAGCCTATGTATTTACTGTCGTAATTTCTATCGTGAGGGGGGCGGGGGGGGGGGGGGGGAAGAACATACTAACTGAAAAGAAGATTCAACATCCCAACCCTTTCACATTAACAAGAAATGGAAAAAGTTCAACATATCATTCGAATAAATTAAAGAGCATCACAACAAGAAAAATAAACAGACAGGAAATTGGTAACACTGAAAACTAAACGACAGGAAATAGGAAACACTGAAAAAATAAACGACACGAAATAGGAAAGACTGAAAAAAAAAACACAAGAAAACAACGACAGAACAACAAAACCATCATCTTCTTAATCAAAGACTTTGGGGGCATTAATCATCATTCTCCTCTCCAGCATCGTTGTCCTTGCCAGCTTCTTGCGGTCCTGAGCTTGTACCACTTTCACCCCCTAAACCAAAATCTTGGCTTGCAGCCATAGCCTCAAGAAACATTTGGTTATTTGTCAAAAGTTCCAGAAAACTTGTTGAAGCCTCATTTACATTCTTGTCTGCAGCAAGAGGAGGTTGAGGTTGATCAGGTTGATCTTGAATAGGCTGAACATCTTCATTTTTTTCATTTTCTTCATTGAGTTGTTTCTCTTCATTGAGTTGTTTCTTTCTTTCAGCAACTTTAGCCTTCTTAACTTCAAATAACTTTTTTAAACCTTTAAGCTGCCTCGCATCAAGTTCATTGATGTTTTTTCCCACAACAAGATGGTTGAAGAGGACTTCCATTTCCATCTCCTCATTCTTTTTCCTAATAATTTCTGCCCGATCTTGCAATTTCTCAAGAAGGTAGTTTTCTAGTTTAACCAACTTCTTCACCTTTTGAACCTCATCGGTATTTCTGAATGTCCTGGCTATTTCCTCAGCTACAACTTGAGATGGCCACAAAATGGGAGTATTTTCCCCATTTTTGAAAATAACGATGGCCACTTTAGCATCACACAGAGTGGAAAGCTCTTGTGCTTTCTTATACAAACTTTGTATTTTTCTAGCAAAGAGGGCTCTCTCACTTACAATATCCATAACTCACACAAAATGGAAAAGAAGAAGAAGAGGAAAAAACAATACTTTCTTTGATATCTAGAACTGAATCTATGACTGAGTATCTACCTATGAAGAATAGTAGTGACTTATATAGATGTTTAACAGTATTGTTATTGCCACATCATTACATCAATTCAAGCTAATTTGGAAAATTTTGACCGATTAGGTAAAAAACTTAATAGAAAATTTTGTTTTGTAAGTGAGTTCCTTTCTTTCTTAAAATGCTTGAACTATTAAAAGTTTTACCTAAGTTGTAGATATCAGTATCCATTGAGCAGATGTTGGGTGTTCTGTATTTTGGGTAAAGTCTAGTTGGCGTACTAAACTTTTCATGTTGTTATTGATATCTCATGTTTTTTATGAAAGTAAGAACACGAGAATCTAAATATAATTCCTCTAATTTCTTTAATATATGTCTTAATTAATATAAATTGGATATGATAGTACCATTTTTGACTCTGTAATTTCACTAGTTCAATAAGATAAGGTTTAAAACCTTACCATTCATGACACATACTTATGAATTTTCTATAAATTAGTCTATTTTACCTCATGAGCTTTTTAAAATAAACCTTGCATACACATTGATGGTAGTGAACATATTATGTCGGGTCACTTTATTATTTATGCATGTATTTTTGACAAACCGGTTATATAGAATCCATTCAGGTTAGCTGATTTAAAGTGTTTGATAAGTATCAAATTGTGAAAAGTTTTTTTAGGTGCTGAAGCTGATTTTTTAAATAAATAGTGATATGTTTGGGTAGAAGCGCTGTGTGTTTGGTAAAAAAGTGGTGATAAACACATATGTTATTAGAATGACTAAAATACTCTTCAAATTATTTACAAAAAATATAAGTTTAAAAGTGTATTACAATAAAAATGATAAATGATGAATATAGAATGAAATGGAGTTGAAAATTTTATTCTGATAAGGATATTTCATGGATTAAAAAATATATTAGCGATAAAATAGTAAAATAGTTGATCAAATTAAAAGTGCTTATAAGCTGAAAAGCTATAAGTTGGGAATGACCAACGTATAGCTTATGACTGATTTTGACTTATAAGCACTTGGCTTATAAGCACCTCTATACTTGCCAAACGCATAAATAAATCAAAAAGTGCTTATAAGCTAGTTTGACCAGCTTATAAGCTTAGCCAAACAACATCGTATTACATAAAATATGAGATAACGTTGGGATAAACTAGTTTATCTCGACGAGATAATGTATTTATATGTTGTTTATGCCTAAAAATTGCATAATAGGTTAAACAGATAAAATTTAAAGAGAGTCACAAACAATACCGTAAATACTAAGGAAAAGTAAATAAATAGATTGTATCCTTGATAATAGCCGGATTCTTGGAGAATTGCTTGGTGATCAATATAATAGGGGAGATGAGTATTTATAGTTATAGGTTTACCCAGTCCTACTTATGATAAAATAAAAGCTTATAAGCTGTGGGTCTATTTATTCAAGACAGTGATATAAATTAACCCTAACTAGGAGTTTGTAATAAGGCGGCGGGATGTATGCCTTTACGTCCCAAGGCCCGTGCCTGCTGAGTGACTGTGGCTTATGGAGCAGACGTGTATTCTCAATGCCCGGTGATTTGTAAGTTAAGTCTAATCTTCATCCGTTGAACTTGTATCCCCGTAATCATAAATGACGTATTTTTACGCACATATATTTATTGTTGAAATTCCTCTTAGGGCATCAGGATTTAAAGTTTGGGTAAAGTAGAGCATAAACTGCTCTAAAAACATATCTTACATAACGAACCCCTCTTGTCAGGCTTCAGCCAAACTTCGACAAACACAGGTGCAATTTCTATATTTATCATTACTGACTGTAGGTGGACGTTGCTAGGCACAAAGGAAAGGAGGTGGTAAAGATAACTTTAGGAAAGCCAATCAAGTCGCTCGCATCTTATCTAAGTAAGCTACTGTTGCGATCCAATTTCTGGGACCGTGATGGCACCTAAGCATTCTATCCTTAGGTAAATGAAGAAGTGAGTAAGAAGTTTAAAATGACGATTTAATAACAATAAGACTAAATCAACACATAATCTAAAAAAGTTAATTGTACTAAATGGGAAAAAAGTAATATCAAGGTAATAACAAGTTCCCGAATATCCGATATAATCATCTATAATAAATATTATTAATGGAGCATCTAAGAGTTTATACAATCTAGGGCACAATCCAAAACAAAAGAGAGGAGAATTACTTACACATGCTTTCAACAACAAAATTGAAGATGGAATTTGAGAAACATACCTTGATGAATGTGATGGAATGCTTGAGAGTTGTGAAATGGAGCAGTTGGGATGCGTAAAATGGGGGAGGGGAATTTGAGAGGATGAGAGTTTAGAGCAAATGGGTATTTGGTGTCTTAAAATTGCCTATATCTGCCTGAAGCGTTGTTCAGTGATATATGACTATTTTACCTATATTTTGAGGGTATTCTTACCATGTTATGATAGTACATCTAAGAGTTTATATGCAAAATTCTCAAGATTAGATACTAATTGAGTTGTTTGGTGTTGTAGGATTTGAACATGGTGAATTGGGCAAGAAAGTGCTAGTTTTGAAGCTAAAAGTGAAGATGTTGAAGAGTTCAAGTAATCCGTGTGCCACGCGAGTGACACGGGAAGAAATAGAGTCTTTGCTTAGGAATTGATTAAAAAATTCAGCGCATTTAGGCCAAATACGCGAGCACCACGCGAGCTGAATTGCATGAAGAAAGTTAGTCCGCGTGGCACGCGGGTGCCACGCGAAGCACAGTGTTATGGGCGAAATTTTAAGGGCAATTTTATACTTTGCTTAGTTTCCTACAGGGTATAAAAGCTTCTTTTGCCTCCATTATGATTTATACACGGGGAAAGAGGCAAAAAGGAGGCTAGAGCTTTGGAGACTTTAAGAACACGAGTTTTTCCTAAATTCTTCCTTACTTTTTGTGATTTATTCATTCATGAATTATTTTGATATGACTGTCATGAGCATGAGTGGCTAATTCACCCAGTCTAGGGTTGATTGAACCACTCCAATACTTATGTGCTATGAATATTTGTTTTGATGAATGAAACTTGTGAATTCTTCCTATCTAAGTGTTTATGTTTTGATTGCTATTGATTGGAAGGGCCGCCAATTGATTGTTCCCATTATTCGTGTGTGTCTAGGGATAGATTTATAGGTTTGGATTAAACACTTAGCAATATTTCAACCTAAAATCAAGGTATTACTTAGGTTGTCAATAAGGTGATCTGTGACCATTGACCCTGATTGTGAACAATACTTGTAGTCTTATCTATCTTCATTAGTTAATTGGAAAATTAGTCAGTGAAAGTTACAGTTAACACGGAAGAGAATAGTTGTGAATTTGGAGCAAGTGTTCAATAGGAAGAACCAAGTTGAATTCGTTAAATCATAATTCTAATATATAGGTAGGAGTTGGGTAGATCAATCCTAGGCTTTACATTCTTGAATCAATTTTATTCTCTATTAATTGTCGTTTACTATATTATTAATTTTTATAACTTAGTTGTTACTACACAATCAACCTTAAAACAAACACCCTTAGAAGTTAGTTGATAGGTAAATTAGTTAGAATAACAACTAGATTCTGTGGGATTCGACCTCGGGACTTTAAGTACCGAGCTATATTTGCTGCGACCGCTTAGTCCCTTTTATAGGGCGTAGTTGGGCGTGATCATTCAGCACGATCGCGTGACCCCAGTCATGATCGCGCCATACTGATAAGTGAACCTACGCGATCGCGTGTGATGAACGCGATCGCGCAGGTTTAGCTCGCAGTGAAGCGCGATCGCGCAGCTGTTGACTCGAAAGCAATGAACACTTTCTGGTCCAACATCCACACTTTTTGGTCCAACATCCAGTGAGCAGAATTTCAGTAGGTGCTCCGCCTACTGGGATGCAGATTGTCAAATTTCAGTGGGCGGTCCGCCTCATCTCATTGGGCGGTCCACCCTATACCCCTGTGCAATCCATTTTTTCCATGTTTAGATCATGCATCCTAACAACTAACAAATGTGGGATTCATGTGAGATGAAAAACAACAACAAAAACTAATCTAACCTAATATGCAATCAATAGACAACTACTCCCTCCGTCCCAATTTATGTGGCACCATTTGACGGGGCACGGAGTTTAAGAAAATAGAGGTTGACCTTGTTAAGTATCAATTTTATCCTTGAAAAAGTAAGAGCGAGAATATTTGAGTACTAAAAAAGTTGTTGGTAGGTTTAAAGTATGTAGGGCCCAACAAGGGTAAAATAGAGATGATGCATTAAATAGTTGTCAAATAAGGAAAGGTGCCACTTATTTTGGGATAAACAAAAAAGGAAATGGTGCCACATAAATTGGGACGGAGGGAGTAAAATTTTCAAAGAGATTCGGGTTGCCTCCCGACAAGCGTTTTATTTAACGTCTTGGCTAGACGGTACCCATGATGCTTTTCTCTCCACTTGGTGAAGGTAAATTTTCTCCCCAACATGGCTTCATGCTCTTTGTCATGCTCTTTAGGCGGGGGTACACATTTTTGAGCTTGTAAAGCCGGATTCTTCATTTTACACTTCTTCGCCTTCAAGTGAGGGATGTCATTTTGCCTTCTTGGCGTAGCAAATTCAACAATGTACCCATTTTGCTCATCAATGCCAAAATCATCCGAAGGTGCTTGTTCTTCCACTTCTATTCCCTCATCCACACTTAGAGTTGAAAAATGAAGTGAATGAGGTCCCAATTGTTTTAACACCAATGGAGCACCAAGCATGACATACTCCTCTTCAATTATGCTAGAGTCTTCATCACAAAAGTTCTTCATTTCCGCTCTAGATTCCAACACAAATTTCTTGTTCACGGTATCATTACCAAATATCTTGAAGATGTGATCACTTCCATGAGTTTCCATGATTTGACTTGTGCTCTCTTCCACAAATTCGCTCATTTCTAGCATATCATTCACGATTTCTTCATGTTGAGCCTTGGAAGCTTCAAACATTTCATGCACTAGAATTTTCAAAACACGAGCTTCAAGATCAAATTGGTTCACTCTTTGTCCTAGTTCTTCTTTTTCATGTTCGAGATCCCAACCATCTACATTTAAGTCATGAAGGCATGCTTCATGGGCTTTCATTTTTCGAGCTTGATCTCGGAGCCAAGCTCGGCTCACAATTTCTTCTTCGTCCCAATGTGCTTTTCTTCAACAATTCTTTCTTGATATTTAAGCACATCTTCCATGGAGGGTTCTTCTTGGAACTCAAGCTCATCTTCCATATAAAACCTTTGTTGAAATTTGGTAACATCCTTAGCTTGTTGATCATTGAAAGTGTCAACCAATTGGCTCAATTGAGCCTCCAAGTTGTGAATTGCTAAGCCATTTTGATGGATCATATCTTTTATCTCATTGAAGGCTTCGGCATTCTCATAATTGTTTTTAAGTATCCGCTCCATCAAATATTCCAATCTTTCATTTTCATTCATTCATCTTGTGAAGTAGATAGGTCCATCTCTTCTTGAAACTTCTCTTGGATGCCTTGCCATTCGGGTTCAAGTTCCATGTTCATGTTTGCATTAGACCTATCAAACTCATAAGAATCATTAGCATCATTATAAGAATCATTGGAAGAAGAAAAAAGAATATTAGGACAACCGTCCCAATGGCCATTTTGACCCCCATACTCATGACATATGTCCCACTCAAAGGGTTGAGAAGGTGCACACAACTGCTCCCGGAAATAATTTGACAATCTTGCCAATAGTGAGGTCTGCCACAATAAGGACAAGGATCACTCATGTATGAATTTTTAATATTTGACCAATTTTAGTTCTATGATGCCATTTCAAAATAATTATCACTAAGCTAGACTAACTAACTAAAGCAAGTAAACACTACACACAACCAAATATTTACAATTTACAAAGAACATTACTACTATTCAAATTTGCACGATAACGGTTCACAAAGTTTGGAACTAAGCCAACTAGCTCAACTCCTCAAACTACTCTAATACGCCAATTGTTCTCCGGAAACGGCGCCAATTTTGACAATGCTCAACACACACCTCGACTTGAGGTATGAACGGTCATCGCAATACAATTTACCCAACTATGAGTCGGGGTCGAATCCACAAGGAACAAAGTGATGCGATCAAAGTAGTGGAGGAACTAAACCTATTTGACAAAGCCAAACTAGGATAACAAGGTGATGGAATGATATTAACAACTACAAACTACACTAGGAAAGCAAGTAAAGGTGATCAATGATCTTCTCACAACCAAGGAAGTCAAGTTTTAAGCCTAGGACGCAATTATAGCACGGGGTTTATATATTATGGCCGAGTCGTTTTAATGTAATCCCTAGAATCCTTTCGGCCTAGAAGGGATTTACCTCAACGGCACTCGTCAAAGCCATGATTGAGCTTATAAAGCACTACCCATTACCCGAGGAAAGAAGACCTCTTCCGAACGTAACTTCTTTTAGATGAGTTAGTCTATGAAATAGCCTATCAACCCAAATCCTCGCTAGCTGCACTATTCTACACTAACTAATCTCTCCCGAGTCTTTAATTAGCAAAGTAGACGAGCAACTTAAGTGTCGCGAGCACAAAAGTCAAGCAATCAAAGCAATGGAAGCTAGATAATCAAAACCCAACAATATAAATTCCTAGTCATGATTATTCATATATTCATGTCCAAAATCATACCAATTAACAATACAAATAGTCATGAAATATATTCACAAAGTCAATTCTTCAATAACATCAACAACACCAAATATATTCAATACAAAATATGAAAGTAAAGAAAGGAGTACTAAGGGTTGAGAATTTCTCAATTGGTTGCTCCAAATCATCACCCTCTTGGTGTTCTTGTTGATGGATCCTTGCTCTAAGGTTTGAAAAATGACCAAAAGATAAGCCCTAGGTCATGCAAAGGGCTGTATATATGTTTCCAATTTGGCTGATGTGAAATTACAAATCTGTCCAGCGCAGTCCAGACGCGCTTCTGCGGGATCGCGCAACACATGGCGCCATCGCGCTTAACTTATTTTCTCTTCAACGAGATCGCGTTGTACTGTGCGCTTTCGCGCTGGCTTCTGCAGTCTTCTTGCGCGATCGCGTGTGACTATGCACGATCGCGATGAGTGATTTTCCAGTCAGAAGCAGAAACTTTGCACTTCAGCTTGTTTTGACTTGTTTTCCATCTACTCATCATCACAGCGTCAATATCCTGTGGTAAGCAACTAAAAACATGATAAGTGCGCGTATTTAATCAATAATACACAACAAAAGCTCAAGTAGATAGACGGTAATGTGGGATTTTGCTCACAAATCAATATACGCTCATGATTTTGCTTAAAATAATATAAAAACCCTATATTAAACACTAGTAAGGGGTAATTTAGTAATCTACGAACTAGGAAACCACTCACATGACAATTTTGTTGAATAATGTACTTAAATGATGGTCAATATCATTGATAAGGAGTGACATTGGATAACATATATAACATAATGTATACTAATGTTAAGGTTCTGAGAAAGCAAGACATCTTTCTCTAAGCATGGAAGAAGATCACATTGCTTGATTCTCACATTGGGAAGAAGATCATAATGTGAGAAGCAAGCAATGAAGAAGATCATAATGTGAGAAGCAAGCAATGTGAGTAGTACATGACCATAATGTGAGAAGCAAGCAATGTGATCTTCTTCCATGCTTAGAGAAAGATGTCTTGCTTTCTCATAACCTTAACATTAGTATACATTATGTTATATATGTTACTCCTTATCAATGTTATTGTCCATCATTAAGGTACATTATGTAACAAAATTGTCATTTGAGTGGTTTCCTAGTTCGTAGATTACTAAATTACCCCTTACTACTATTTAACATAGGACTTTTATATTATTTTAAGCAAAATCATGAGCGTATATTATCAACCTGAGCAATGTTGACAATCAAAAATAGTGTAATTTCAGATCGTTGATAATATACCCACAAGTAAAAATGATCTACCTTAACTCTAGAGCTCAAACCCCAAACCCCAAGCGCGTGGATCCTAGACCCCAAACCCCAAACATCACAAACCCAAATGCCAAACGCCGTGCTGATAATATCCTGAATGGAAAAACTTCAACACACAGCTTTTAAATAAGTGTACACTAGACCAAATAGAGATTGATTCGTATCTTCCAATTAGTTTAGTCTGTAAATGCCTAAATTGGGATGGTCGCTCTAGTTAATTTTGTTAATGTGAAAGTAATTTTCTCTAGTAATTTAGTTATTTTATTGGTTTGATTACTGTTAACTCTGAGCGCCTTTCCTATGTTTCCAAATTCTAATAGACTATACTTGGTAGGCAATCAAAATTACAACAGAATCAAACTTAAAACAGGGAGATGAATAATATCAATAGACCATAGTTGTCGATAATCAAAACACAACTGAAACTAATATTACTAATTGAAACAACATTACGTAATTAAAAGGTCTAGACCATTAAAACATAAATAACAAAAAACAGACCAATAACAAACGACTCGTTCGATTGATTGGGTGAATTTGGTGGAGATTCTTCAATCATATCCAGTGGTCCATTTGGTGAAACGGGTGCATTTGGTGAATTTGGTGGAGATTCTTCTACCATTTCCAGTGGTGCATTTGGTGAACCTGGTGGATTTGCGTCTTAATGTATGCAAATGTTAATATACCTAGAACGGTTGATTATCAAGTTCAAAAACTTGATATTTTTTTGAAATGATTCTTTACGTTTATTTATATCAATTTTTATGGGACATTAGTAATATACTTAGGATTGTTGATTATTAATTTAGCAAAGTGTTTGTTTTTTCTTTGAATGTATATCTTTTATTAATCAAACGACATTATATATTGATTGATGAAAAAAATTATTATGTCGATGCAGAGACATCCATTATGATATTTGAATGTATGCTTATTTTGTTTTGTTCAAATTTGAAATGGACACGCGTCATCCTTCTTAATATTAACTAATTTTTATTCGATAATTATCTATGAATAAACCATAGGTAGTTGATTATATATTTAGTAGAGTGTTAGTATTTTTATGAATATATATTTATTTTTATGGTATCAAATTTGAAGTGTTCACATGTAGTCCTTCTTTATATTATCTTATTTTTTACACTAATCTATTAATAAATTTTTAATAATTAATTATTAATTTAGTAAAGTGCTATTATTCTTTTAAATATATATTTATTTTATTTATTTCAAATTAGAAGTTTTGAACCTTACCGCAATAAATATGTTTAAAATAGGTCTACTGCTATTACTAGTGACATCAAAGAGAAATACACAAATATTACTATTTTTTTATGAATGAACGAACTATTTCGCCCTTATAGACGCAATATTAAGCATGTATCTAATAGATACCACGCGTCGGTAGCAAGTTAATTAACCACGTTCAATAACGTTGTTAACTAACTTGTCATACATAGCGTCTAATTTTAAGAGAATATGTACTGTTGCACTTGTCATGGAATGCCAAGCAAACATATTGCCATCTCCACCCATTGATCCTAGAAATCAGCATCCACTACTGCATAGCTCCCAATCAATGGTCTATTAATTTCGATAAGGTCTACAATCTACTATAACTGGTTGATGATAAACTATTACAATAGATCTGCAAACCACAGATCTGAAAACCAGACCTTTAATGGAGCAGCGCCGAAGCAACAAAATAGAGGTTTTTAAGCTTATTAGATGAAGAAAACACAACGCATATCTCGAAAGAGCTAAACCCAACCAAATGTAGTGATAAAATACCTTACAAAATCGAAAAATTGAAGCTTTTGCTCCGAAATAAATAAAAAATTATCGAGCTTTCTTACAAACAAAAATTATGAAATGGATAGTGAAATAAGAAAGATGGAATTAAGATTTGTAAGAGATTGAAACAAATTGTGAACTCAAACACTGAATTTAGTCTATTTTTGAGCTAAAACGAGGTGGAGAAAATTTGGGGGTGGGTGAATTTTGGGGAAAGAAATTTTCTATTTTTAGTAATTTTTTGTAATGAAGGTGGACCATTTTGTCATATTCAGAACTTGGGGGGTTGGAGTGTTTCTATTTTTTAAAGGATGATTAAGTCCTAATCGTGATTAAAAAAGAAGAGGCCATTTACCCAATTTTTAAAACTTGAAGGTTATTTTTTTAATTGAAGACTTGTGGGAGGTCAAACACCAAAAAGCCCCCTGAAACTGCACGAAGTAGAACTGGGTGATGCATATGATAAGTGAAGTTCATTGAATTAATATATAATGTCACACTTCTATTAATTTAATTATTTTTTCAACATGCTTTCATTGGACACACACGTAGAAATTCTTTTTTTAATACTTGCGGCTATGGTTCGATTTTCATGGTTGGTGGTAAACTTAAATATTCCTACCCCGATACCATAAAAAAATATATAAAAAGGAAAGTATTTTCACTTAATACTTTGTTCATGTTTCATGTTACAGTACATGGTGTCTATATACATTGGCTAGAGTCCTAGTAGATACATTGGTTTTATCTTGTTGTAATATATACATAGACATGTTTATGTAGAGTATTCATAGCTTATTGTCAGGAGGAGATTGTGTTAGGATCCTTTTGATTCTATTTCTTGTGTTGATACACTCTCCCAAAATGGAGTTGCCGAGAGAAAGAATAGACATCTTCTTGTGACAGCTCGAGCATTGTTGTTTAAAATGAAGGTTCCTCAACAATTTGGGTTGATGCAGTTTCGACGACTTGTTTTCTTATTAATCATATGCTATCTGCAGTTTTTTCTGGTGGTATGCCTTATACTGTTCTTTTTCTAAATAAGTCATTATTTCTGCTGGAGCCTAAGATATTTGGAAGTACATTTTATGTCCGAGATGTTCGGCCATCGGTACTAAATTGGACCCAAAAGCTTTGAAATGTATTTTTTTGGGATATTCTCGCCGTAAAAAAGGCTATCGTTGCTACTCTCTAGAGCTTA
Source organism: Petunia x hybrida (assembly GCA_037355625.1). Taxonomy (NCBI): domain Eukaryota; kingdom Viridiplantae; phylum Streptophyta; class Magnoliopsida; order Solanales; family Solanaceae; genus Petunia; species Petunia x hybrida. Next base: position 524,618 of record JBBBVM010000902.1, read on the forward strand.
GTAAATTTCTTGTGTCGACTGATGTTGTATTTTTTGAAAAGACGCCATTCTACTATGCACTCCCCATTTCTACATTTCAGGGGGAGGAAGATGAGTAGCTAGTATACAGCGTCGGTGATGCTTTGACTGAACAATCAACAATTGGTGTTTCTCCAGCTTCGCCTGAGTCTTTGGTTGAGCAACAACCGACTGTTGTGCCTCATGAGTCATTAACTGTACCTGATGCTTCACCAGCTTTATCCGAGTCTTTGGTTGAGCAACAACCGACTGTTGTGTCTCATGAGTTAGCAATCTCACCTTCTGCCTCCACAAGGCAACCTATCCTTCAAGTTTATTCGAGGGGTAGAAAAACTAATGATACATGTCCTACACTAGCTCCTTTGCCATCAGATCCTTCTCAACTTGATCCCCCCAGAAGATCTTGACATTCCTATTGCTCTTCACAAAGGTTCCGACAGTGCAAGTCCATTTATTCCATGGCTAATTTTGTCTCATATGATCAGCTATCTCCTACGTCTAGCTCTTTTGTTGCCTCTCTGGATTCTGTCTCATATGATCAGCTATCTCCTGCGTCTAGCTCTTTTGCTGCCTCTCTTGATTTTTTCTCGGTATCGAAAATAGTTAAGGAGCTTTTAAGTCATCCTGGTTGGCGTGATGCAATACTTGAGGAGATACATGCCTTGGAAGAAAACTACACTTGAGATTTGGTGAATTTATCCAAGGGAAAGAAGCCAGTGGGATGCAAATGGGTCTTTACAGTCAAGTTAACCCAGATGGTTCAGTAGCAAGGCTTAAGGCTATACTTGTTGCTAAAGGATATGCTCAGGTTTATGGAGTGGATTATTCAGATACCTTTTCTCCGGTAGCCAAACTAACTTCTGTTCGCTTGTTATCTATCTAGCTGCATCTCAACATTAGCCTTTACATATGTTGGATATCAAAAATGCCTTCCTTCATGGTAATCTTCGAGAGGAAGTGTATATAGAGCAACCACCTGGGTTTGTTTCTCAGGGGGAGTGTGGCAAAGTATGTCGTTTGAAGAAGTCATTGTATGGCTTGAAGCAGAGTCCTCGGGCCTGGTTTGGCAAGTTTAGCAAGGTTGTTCATGAGTTTGGGCTGAAAAAGAGCAGATTTGATCACAGAGTCTTCTACAGGCGATCAACAAACGACATTATCCTTCTTGCCGTATATGTCGATGACATTATCATTACATGAAGTAATTCGATAGGAATTTTTTCTCTTAAGTCTTTCTTGCAGACCAGGTTTCACATGAAAGATTGGATCAATTGAAATACTTCTTGGTAATAGAAGTGTCTAGGAGCAAGAACTGAATTTTCTCTGTCACAGTGAAAGTAGGTCCTTGAGCCTACTAGCAAAAACTGGAAAGTTGGCAGCCAAGCCTTGCACGACTCCAATGGTTTCCTAATGTAAGTTTATGAAGATGTTGCTAATCATTTTGATGATCCAGAGAGATATAGGAGATGTTGAAAAGTTAAACTATCTCACTGTGACTCGTCCAGCCATTGCTTTTCCTGTAGTGTGGTTTGCCAGTTCATGTCCGCACTTACAATCAAGCATTGGGCAGCACTAGAGCAAATCTTTTGTTGCTTGAAAGGAGCACTTGGACTTGGTATACTATATAGTGATAATGGACATTCTCGCATTGAAATGTTTTGTAGATCGGATTGGGCTGGATGCGAGGTATATAGAAGGTCTACTACCAGCTACTGTGTCTTTGTTGGTGGAAACTTGGTTTCGTGGAGAAGTAAGAAACATAATGTTGTGTCACGTTCTAGTGCAGAATTAGAGTACAGAGCTATGACACAATCGACGTGTGGAGGTTTTTATGGATATGTCACATTCTAAACTGAAATTGGGTTGAAACATCACATTCCAGCTAACTTTGGTGTGATATAATCAGACTGCCTTACATATCGCCTTAAATCCAGCGGGAGAGCAACTAGCAGATTTGTTCACAAGGCACTGAACCGACTAGGGTCAATTATTATCTTTGTTACAAGTTGGGCAATGATTAATATCTATGCTCCAACTTGAGGGGGAGTGTTGTAATATGTACATAGACATGTTTATGAATATTGTTAGGAGGAGATTGTGTTAAGATACTTTTGATTCTATTTTTTTAGAAAGATCACAATTGCATGTATAAAGAGCTCTAGTTCTTCGCATAATGATATAAAGAAATATTCCTCCACTGACTTCCAAACTTACATATCTCTACAAGGATGTATTATCACAACACCTACCAAGTAGTATAGATACAAACTTAGGCGGCTAGGGTTATTTTTTTATTTCTTTTTAAGCGGTTAGGGTTAGTTTGATTCCCTCTAACAAAAAACATTTTTTGGATTACACCTTGGTAGTTGGTACACACACTGACACACGGGTAGGAGAGAAGTCTTATGATCTCTCATACTCTTTAGTTTACCACAACTGTGCAAATTAACTCCTCTCTCCCAGAAATTGTGAAAGAATCACGGCCCAAGTCATTATTGTTGAATCTTAGACTTTTCATGTAATCGTACAAAATAATGTATTCTTAAGCTATTCGGACGAAAACAAAAGAGTGAATTTTTCCGAAGATTATTTCAGTTTAATCTTATCGATGCCTTCTTTTATTGCGTAAACATTTAAAGCCATAACTTTCTTTGATTAAAATGTTTCAAATATAGCCTATGTATTTCCTGTCGTAATTTCTATCGGGAGGGGGGCGGGGGGGGGGGGGGGGGGGGGGGGGGGGGGGGGGGGGGGGGGGGGGGGGGGGGGGGGGGGGGGGGGGAAGAACATACTAACTGAAAAGAAGATTTCAACATCCAACCCTTTCACATTAACAAGAAATGGAAAAGTTCAACATATCATTCGAATAAATTAAAGAGCATCACAACAAGAAAAATAAACAGACAGGAAATTGGTAACACTGAAAACTAAACGACAGGAAATAGGAAACACTGAAAAAATAAACGACACGAAATAGGAAAGACTGAAAAAAAAAACACAAGAAAACAACGACAGAACAACAAAACCATCATCTTCTTAATCAAAGACTTTGGGGGCATTAATCATCATTCTCCTCTCCAGCATCGTTGTCCTTGCCAGCTTCTTGCGGTCCTGAGCTTGTACCACTTTCACCCCCTAAACCAAAATCTTGGCTTGCAGCCATAGCCCTCAAGAAACATTTGGTTATTTGTCAAAAGTTCCAGAAAACTTGTTGAAGCCTCATTTACATTCTTGTCTGCAGCAAGAGGAGGTTGAGGTTGATCAGGTTGATCTTGAATAGGCTGAACATCTTCATTTTTTCATTTTCTTCATTGAGTTGTTTCTCTTCATTGAGTTGTTTCTTTCTTTCAGCAACTTTAGCCTTCTTAACTTCAAATAACTTTTTTAAACCTTTAAGCTGCCTCGCATCAAGTTCATTGATGTTTTTTCCCACAACAAGATGGTTGAAGAGGACTTCCATTTCCATCTCCTCATTCTTTTTCCTAATAATTTCTGCCCGATCTTGCAATTTCTCAAGAAGGTAGTTTTTCTAGTTTAACCAACTTCTTCACCTTTTGAACCTCATCGGTATTTCTGAATGTCCTGGCTATTTCCTCAGCTACAACTGAGATGGCCACAAATGGGAGTATTTTCCCCATTTTTGAAAATAACGATGGCCACTTTAGCATCACACAGAGTGGAAAGCTCTTGTGCTTTCTTATACAAACTTTGTATTTTCTAGCAAAGAGGGCTCTCTCACTTACAATATCCATAACTCACACAAAATGGAAAAGAAGAGAAGAGGAAAAAACAATACTTTCTTTGATATCTAAGAACTGAATCTATGACTGAGTATCTACCTATGAAGAATAGTAGTGACTTATATAGATGTTTAACAGTATTGTTATTGCCACATCATTACATCAATTCAAGCTAATTTGGAAAATTTTGACCGATTAGGTAAAAAACTTAATAGAAAATTTTGTTTTGTAAGTGAGTTTCCTTTCTTCTTAAAATGCTTGAACTATTAAAAGTTTTACCTAAGTTGTAGATATCAGTATCCATTGAGCAGATGTTGGGTGTTCTGTATTTTGGGTAAAGTCTAGTGTGGCGTACTAAACTTTTCATGTTGTTATTGATATCTCATGTTTTTTTATGAAAGTAAGAACACGAGAATCTAAATATAATTCCTCTAATTTCTTTAATATATGTCTTAATTAATATAAATTGGATATGATAGTACCATTTTTGACTCTGTAATTTCACTAGTTCAATAAGATAAGGTTTAAAACCTTACCATTCATGACACATACTTATGAATTTTCTATAAATTAGTCTATTTTACCTCATGAGCTTTTTAAAATAAACCTTGCATACACATTGATGGTAGTGAACATATTATGTCGGGTCACTTTATTATTTATGCATGTATTTTTTGACAAACCGTTATATAGAATCCATTCAGGTTAGCTGATTTAAAGTGTTTGATAAGTATCAAATTGTGAAAAGTTTTTTTAGGTGCTGAAGCTGATTTTTTAAATAAATAGTGATATGTTTGGGTAGAAGCGCTGTGTGTTTGTAAAAAAGTGGTGATAAACACATAGTTATTAGAATGACTAAAATACTCTTCAAATTATTTACAAAAATATAAGTTTAAAAGTGTATTACAATAAAAAATGATAAATGATGAATATAGAATGAAATGGAGTTGAAAATTTTATTCTGATAAAGGATATTTCCTGGATTAAAAAATATATTAGCGATAAAATAGTAAAATAGTTGATCAAATTAAAAGTGCTTATAGCGAAAAGCTATAAGTTGGGAATGACCAACGTATAGCTTATGACTGATTTTGACTTATAAGCACTTGGCTTATAAGCACCTCTATACTTGCCAAACGCATAAATAAATCAAAAGTGCTTATAAGCTAGTTTGACCAGCTTATAAGCTTAGCCAAACAACATCGTATTCATAAACTATGAGATAACGTTGGGATAACTAGTTTATCTCGACGAGATAATGTATTTATATGTTGTTTAAGTGCCTAAAAATTGCATAATAGGTTAAACAGATAAAATTTAAAGAGAGTCACAAACAATACCGTAATACTAAGGAAAAGTAAATAAATAGATTGTATCCTTGATATAGCCGGATTCTTGGAGAATTGCTTGGTGATCAATATAATAGGGGAGATGATATTTATAGTTATAGGTTTAACCCAGTCCTACTTATGATAAAATAAAAAGCCTATAAGCTGTGGGTCTATTTATTCAAGACATTGATATAAATTAACCCTAACTAGGGATTTTGTAATCCTAAGGCGACGGGATGTATCCTTACGTCCCAAGGCCCGTGCCTGCTGAGTGACTGTGGCTTATGGAGCAGACGTGTATTCTCAATGCCGGTGATTTGTAAGTTAAGTCTAATCTTCATCCGTTGAACTTGTATCCCGTAATCATAAATGACGTATTTTTACGCACATATATTTATTGTTGAAATTCCTCTTAGGGCATTAGGATTTAAAGTTTGGGTAAAGTAGAGCATAAACTGCTCTAAAAACATATCTTACATAACGAACCCCTCTTGTCAGGCTTCAGCCAAACTTCGACAAACACAGGTGCAATTTCTATATTTATCATTACTGACTGTAGGTGGAACGTTGCTAGGCACAAAGGAAAAGGAGGTGGTAAAGATAACTTTAGGAAAGCCCAATCAAGTCCGCTCGCATCTATCTAAGTAAGCTACTGTTGCGATCCAATTTCTGGGACCGTGATGGCAACTAAGCATTCTATCCTTAGGTAAATGAAAGAAGTGAGTAAGAAGTTTAAAATGACGATTTAAATAACAATAAGACTAAATCAACACATAATCTAAAAAAGTTAATTGTACTAAATGGGAAAAAGTAATATCAAGGTAATAACAAGTTCCCGAATATCCATATAATCATCTATAATAAATATTATTAATGGAGCATCTAAGAGTTTATACAATCTAGGGCACAATCCAAAACAAAAGAGAGGAGAATTACTTACACATGCTTTCAACAACAAATTGAAGATGAATTTGAGAAACATACCTTGATGAATGTGATGGAATGCTTGAGAGTTGTGAAATGGAGCAGTTGGGATGCGTAAAATGGGGAGGGGAATTGAGAGGATGAGAGTTTTAGAGCAAATGGGGTATTTGGTGTCTTAAAATTGCCTATATCTGCCTGAAGCGTTGTTCAGTGATATATGACTATTTTACCTATATTTTGAGGGTATTCTTACCATGTTATGATAGTACATCTAAGAGTTTATATGCAAAATTCTCAAGATTAGATACTAATTGAGTTGTTTGGTGTTGTAGGATTTGAACATGGTGAATTGGGCAAGAAAGTGCTAGTTTTGAAGCTAAAAGTGAAGATGTTGAAGAGTTCAAGTAATCCGTGTGCCACGCGAGTGACACGGGAAGAAATAGAGTCTTTGCTTAGGAATTGATTAAAAAATTCAGCGCATTTAGGCCAAATACGCGAGCACCACGCGAGCTGAATTGCATGAAGAAAGTTAGTCCGCGTGGCACGCGGGTGCCACGCGAAGCACAGTGTTATGGGCGAAATTTTAAGGGCAATTTTATACTTTTGCTTAGTTTCCTACAGGGTATAAAAGCTTCTTTTGCCTCCATTATGATTTATACACGGGGAAAGAGGCAAAAAGGAGGCTAGAGCTTTGGAGACTTTAAGAACACGAGTTTTTCCTAAATTCTTCCTTACTTTTTGTGATTTATTCATTCATGAATTATTTTGATATGACTGTCATGAGCATGAGTGGCTAATTCACCCAGTCTAGGGTTGATTGAACCACTCCAATACTTATGTGCTATGAATATTTGTTTTGATGAATGAAACTTGTGAATTCTTCCTATCTAAGTGTTTATGTTTTGATTGCTATTGATTGGAAGGGCCGCCAATTGATTGTTCCCATTCGTGTGTGTCTAGGGATAGATTTATAGGTTTGGATTAAACACTTAGCAATATTTCAACCTAAAATCAAGGTATTACTTAGGTTGTCAATAAGGTGATCTGTGACCATTGACCCTGATTGTGAACAATACTTGTAGTCTTATCTATCTTCATTAGTTAATTGGAAAATTAGTCAGTGAAAGTTACAGTTATTACACGGAAGAGAATAGTTGTGAATTTGGAGCAAGTGTTCAATAGGAAGAACCAAGTTGAATTCGTTAAATCATAATTCTAATATATAGGTAGGAGTTGGGTAGATCAATCCTAGGCTTTACATTCTTGAATCAATTTTATTCTCTATTAATTGTCGTTTACTATATTATTAATTTTTATACTTAGTTGTTACTACACAATCAACCTTAAAACAAACACCCTTAGAAGTTAGTTGATAGGTAAATTAGTTAGAATAACAACTAGATTCTGTGGGATTCGACCTCGGGACTTTAAGTACCGAGCTATATTTGCTGCGACCGCTTAGTCCCTTTTATAGGGCGTAGTTGGGCGTGATCATTCAGCACGATCGCGTGACCCCAGTCATGATCGCGCCATACTGATAAGTGAACCTACGCGATCGCGTGTGATGAACGCGATCGCGCAGGTTTAGCTCGCAGTGAAGCGCGATCGCGCAGCTGTTGACTCGAAAGCAATGAACACTTTCTGGTCCAACATCCACACTTTTTGGTCCAACATCCAGTGAGCAGAATTTCAGTAGGTGCTCCGCCTACTGGGATGCAGATTGTCAAATTTCAGTGGGCGGTCCGCCTCATCTCATTGGGCGGTCCACCCTATACCCCTGTGCAATCCATTTTTTCCATGTTTAGATCATGCATCCTAACAACTAACAAATGTGGGATTCATGTGAGATGAATGAAAAACAACAACAAAAACTAATCTAACCTAATATGCAATCAATAGACAACTACTCCCTCCGTCCAATTTATGTGGCACCATTTGACGGGGCACGGAGTTTAAGAAAATAGAGGTTGACCTTGTTAAGTATCAATTTTATCCTTGAAAAAGTAAGAGCGAGAATATTTGAGTACTAAAAAAGTTGTTGGTAGGTTTAAAAGTATGTAGGGCCCAACAAGGGTAACAATAGAGATGATGCATTAAATAGTTGTCAAATAAGGAAAGGTGCCACTTATTTTGGATAAACAAAAAAGGAAATGGTGCCACATAAATTGGGACGGAGGGAGTAAATTTTCAAAGAGATTCGGGTTGCCTCCCGACAAGCGTTTTATTTACGTCTTGGCTAGACGGTACCCATGATGCTTTTCTCTCAACTTGGTGAAGGTAAATTTTCTCCCCAACATGGCTTCATGCTCTTTGTCATGCTCTTTAGGCGGGGGTACACATTTTTGAGCTTGTAAAGCCGGATTCTTCATTTTACACTTCTTCGCCTTCAAGTGAGGGGATGTCATTTTGCCTTCTTGGCGTAGCAAATTCAACAATGTACCCATTTTGCTCATCAATGCCAAAATCATCCGAAGGTGCTGTTCTTCACTTCTATTCCCTCATCCACACTTAGAGTTGAAAAATGAAATGAATGAGGTCCCAATTGTTTTAACACCAATGGAGCACCAAGCATGACATACTCCTCTTCAATTATGCTAGAGTCTTCATCACAAAAGTCTTCTTCATTTCCGCTCTAGATTCAACACAAATTTCTTGTTCACGGTATCATTACCAAATATCTTGAAGATGTGATCACTTCCATGAGTTTCCATGATTTGACTTGTGCTCTCTTCCACAAATTCGCTCATTTCTAGCATATCATTCACGATTTCTTCATGTTGAGCCTTGGAAGCTTCAAACATTTCATGCACTAGAATTTTCAAAACACGAGCTTCAAGATCAAATTGGTTCACTCTTTGTCCTAGTTCTCTTCTTTTTCATGTTCGAGATCCCAACCATCTACATTTAAGTCATGAAGGCATGCTTCATGGGCTTTTCATTTTTCGAGCTTGATCTCGGAGCCAAGCTCGGCTCACAATTTCTTCTTCGTCCCAATTGTGCTTTTCTTTAACAATTCTTTCTTGATATTTAAGCACATCTTCCATGGAGGGTTCTTCTTGGAACTCAAGCTCATCTTCCATATAAAACCTTTGTTGAAATTTGGTAACATCCTTAGCTTGTTGATCATTGAAAGTGTCAACCAATTGGCTCAATTGAGCCTCCAAGTTGTGAATTGCTAAGCCATTTTGATGGATCATATCTTTTATCTCATTGAAGGCTTCGGCATTCTCATAATTGTTTTTAAGTATCCGCTCCATCAAATATTCCAATCTTTCATTTTCATTGCATTCATCTTGTGAAGTAGATAGGTCCATCTCTTCTTGAAACTTCTCTTGGATGCCTTGCCATTCGGGTCAAGTTCCATGTTCATGTTTGCATTAGACCTATCAAACTCATAAGAATCATTAGCATCATTATAAGAATCATTGGAAGAAGAAAAAAGAATATTAGGACAACCGTCCCAATGGCCATTTTGACCCCCATACTCATGACATATGTCCCACTCAAAGGGTTGAGAAGGTGCACACAACTCTCGCCTCCCGGAAATAATTTGACAATCTTGCCAATAGTGAGGTCTGCCACAATAAGGACAAGGATCACTCATGTATGAATTTTTAATATTTGACCAATTTTAGTTCTATGATGCCATTTCAAAATAATTATCACTAAGCTAGACTAACTAACTAAAGCAAGTAACACTACACACAACCAAATATTTACAATTTACAAAGACATTACTACTATTCACAATTTGCACGATAACGGTTCACAAAGTTTGGAACTAAGCCAACTAGCTCAACTCCTCAAACTACTCTAATACGCCAATTGTTCTCCGGAAACGGCGCCAATTTTGACAATGCTCAACACACACCTCGACTTGAGGTATGAACGGTCCATCGCAATACAATTTACCCAACTATGAGTCGGGGGTCGAATCCACAAGGAACAAAGTGATGCGATCAAAGTAGTGGAGGAACTAAACCTATTTGAAAAAGCCAAACTAGGATAACAAGGTGATGGAATGATATTAACAACTACAAACTACACTAGGAAAGCAAGTAAAGGTGATCAATGATCTTCTCACAACCAAGGAAGTCAAGTTTTAAGCCTAGGACGCAATTATAGCACGGGGTTTATATATTATGGCCGAGTCGTTTTAATGTAATCCCTAGAATCCTTTCGGCCTAGAAGGGATTTACCTCAACGGCACTCGTCAAAGCCATGATTGAGCTTATAAAGCACTACCCATTACCCGAGGAAAGAAGACCTCTTCCGAACGTAACTTCTTTTAGATGAGTTAGTCTATGAAATAGCCTATCAACCCAAATCCTCGCTAGCTGCACTATTCTACACTAACTAATCTCTCCCGAGTCTTTAATTAGCAAAGTAGACGAGCAACTTAAGTTTCGCGAGCACAAAGTGTAGCAATCAAAGCAATGGAAGCTAGATAATCAAAACCCAACAATATAAATTCCTAGTCATGATTTATTCATATATTCATGTCCAAAATCATACCAATTAACAATACAAATAGTCATGAAATATATTCACAAAGTCAATTCTTCAATAACATCAACAACACCAAATATATTCAATACAAAATATGAAAGTAAAGAAAGGAGTACTAAGGGTTGAGAATTTCTCAATTGGTTGCTCCAAATCATCACCCTCTTGGTGTTCTTGTTGATGGATCCTTGCTCTAAGGTTTGAAAAATGACCAAAAGATAAGCCCTAGGTCATGCAAAGGGCTGTATATATGTTTCCAATTTGGCTGATGTGAAATTACAAATCTGTCCAGCGCAGTCCAGACGCGCTTCTGCGGGATCGCGCAACACATGGCGCCATCGCGCTTAACTTATTTTCTCTTCAACGCGATCGCGTTGTACTGTGCGCTTTCGCGCTGGCTTCTGCAGTCTTCTTGCGCGATCGCGTGTGACTATGCACGATCGCGATGAGTGATTTTCCAGTCAGAAGCAGAAACTTTGCACTTCAGCTTGTTTTGACTTGTTTTCCATCTACTCATCATCACAGCGTCAATATCCTGTGGTAAGCAACTAAAAACATGATAAGTGCGTGTATTTAATCAATAATACACAACAAAAGCTCAAGTAGATAGACGGTAATGTGTGGGATTTTGCTCACAAATCAATATACGCTCATGATTTGCTTAAAATAATATAAAAACTCTATATTAAACACTAGTAAGGGGTAATTTAGTAATCTACGAACTAGGAAAACCACTCACATGACAATTTTGTTGAATAATGTACTTAAATGATGGTCAATATCATTGATAAGGAGTGACATTGGATACATATATAACATAATGTATACTAATGTTAAGGTTCTGAGAAAGCAAGACATCTTTCTCTAAGCATGGAAGAAGATCACATTGCTTGATTCTCACATTGGGAAGAAGATCATAATGTGAGAAGCAAGCAATGAAGAAGATCATAATGTGAGAAGCAAGCAATGTGAGTAGTACATGACCATAATGTGAGAAGCAAGCAATGTGATCTTCTTCCATGCTTAGAGAAAGATGTCTTGCTTTCTCATAACCTTAACATTAGTATACATTATGTTATATATGTTACTCCTATCAATGTTATTGTCCATCATTAAGGTACATTATGTAACAAAATTGTCATTTGAGTGGTTTCCTAGTTCGTAGATTACTAAAGTTACCCCTTACTACTATTTAACATAGGACTTTTATATTATTTTAAGCAAAATCATGAGCGTATATTATCAACCTGAGCAATGTTGACAATCAAAAATAGTGTAATTTCAGATCGTTGATAATATACCCACAAGTAAAAATGATCTACCTTAACTCTAGAGCTCAAACCCCAAACCCCAAGCGCGTGGATCCTAGACCCCAAACCCCAAACATCACAAACCCAAAATGCCAAACGCCGTGCTGATAATATCCTGAATGGAAAACTTCAACACACAGCTTTTAAATAAGTGTACACTAGACCAAATAGAGATTGATTCGTATCTTCCAATTAGTTTAGTCCTGTAAATGCCTAAATTGGGATGGTCGCTCTAGTTAATTTTGTTAATGTGAAAGTAATTTTCTCTAGTAATTTAGTTATTTTATTGGTTTGATTACTGTTAACTCTGAGCGCCTTTCCTATGTTTCCAAAATTCTAATAGACTATACTTGGTAGGCAATCAAAATTACAACAGAATCAAACTTAAAACAGGGAGATGAATAATATCAATAGACCATAGTTGTCGATAATCAAAACACAACTGAAACTAATATTACTAATTGAAACAACATTACGTAATTAAAAGGTCTAGACCATTAAAACATAAATAACAAAAAACAGACCAATAACAAACGACTCGTTCGATTGATTGGGTGAATTTGGTGGAGATTCTTCAATCATATCCAGTGGTCCATTTGGTGAAACGGGTGCATTTGGTGAATTTGGTGGAGATTCTTCTACCATTTCCAGTGGTGCATTTGGTGAACCTGGTGGATTTGCGTCTTAATGTATGCAAATGTTAATATACCTAGAACGGTTGATTATCAAGTTCAAAAACTTGATATTTTTTTGAAATGATTCTTTACGTTTATTTATATCAATTTTTATGGGACATTAGTAATATACTTAGGATTGTTGATTATTAATTTAGCAAAGTGTTTGTTTTTTCTTTGAATGTATATCTTTTATTAATCAAACGACATTATATTATGATTGATGAAAAAAATTATTATGTCGATGCAGAGACATCCATTATGATATTTGCATGTATGCTTATTTTTGTTTTGTATCAAATTTGAAATGGACACGCGTCATCCTTCTTAGTATTAACTAATTTTTATTCGATAATTATCTATGAATAAACCATAGGTAGTTGATTATATATTAGTAGAGTGTTAGTATTTTATGAATATATATTTATTTTTATGGTATCAACTTTGAAGTGTTCACATGTAGTCCTTCTTTATATTATCTTATTTTTTTACACTAATCTATTAATAAATTTTTAATAATTAATTATTAATTTAGTAAAGTGCTATTTATTCTTTTAAATATATATTTATTTTATTTATTTCAATTAGAAGTTTTGAACCTTACCCGCAATAAATATGTTTAACAATAGGTCTACTGCTATTACTAGTGACATCAAAGAGAAATACACAAATATTACTATTTTTTTATGAATGAACGAACTATTTCGCCCTTATAGACGCAATATTAAGCATGTATCTAATAGATACCACGCGTCGGTAGCAAGTTAATTAACCACGTTCAATAACGTTGTTAACTAACTTGTCATACATAGAGTCTAATTTTAAGAGAATATGTACTGTTGCACTTGTCATGGAATGCCAAGCAAACATATTGCCATCTCCACCCATTGATCCTAGAAATCAGCATCCACTACTGCATAGCTCCCAATCAATGGTCTATTAATTTCGATAAGGTCTACAATCTACTATAACTGGTTGATGATAAACCATTACAATAGATCTGCAAACCACAGATCTGAAAACCAGACCTTTAATGGAGCAGCGCCGAAGCAACAAAATAGAGGTTTTAAGCTTATTAGATGAAGAAAACACAACGCATATCTCGAAAGAGCTAAACCCAACCAAATGTAGTGATAAAATACCTTACAAAATCGAAAAATTGAAGCTTTTGCTCCGAAATAAATAAAAAAATTATCGAGCTTTCTTACAAACAAAAATTATGAAATGGATAGTGAAATAAGAAAGATGGAATTAAGATTTGTAAGAGATTGAAACAAATTGTGAACTCAAAAACTGAATTTAGTCTATTTTCGAGCTAAAACGAGGTGGAGAAAATTTGGGGGTGGGTGAATTTTGGGGAAAGAAATTTTCTATTTTTAGTAATTTTTTGTAATGAAGATGGACCATTTTGTCATATTCAGAACTTGGGGGGTTGGAGTGTTTCCATTTTTAAATAATGATTAAGTCCTAATCGTGATTAAAAAGAAGAGGCCATTTACCCAATTTTTAAAACTTGAAGGTTATTTTTTTAATTGAAGACTTGTGGGAGGTCAAACACCAAAAAGCCCCCTGAAACTGCACGAAGTAGAGCTGGGTGATGCATATGGTAAGTGAAGTTCATTGAATTAACATATTAATGTCACACTTCTATTAATTTAATTATTTTTTCAACATGCTTTCATTGGACACACACGTAGAAATTCTTTTTTTAATACTTGCGGCTATGGTTCGATTTTCATGGTTGGTGGTAAACTTAAATATTCCTACCCCGATACCATAAAAAAATATATAAAAAGGAAAGTATTTTCACTTAATACTTTGTTCATGTTTCATGTTACAGTACATGGTGTCTATATATATATATACACACACACACCTCTGATGGCTAGAGTCCTAGTAGATACATTGGTTTTATCTTGTTGTAATATATACATAGACATGTTTATGTAGAGTATTCATAGCTTATTGTCAGGAGGAGATTGTGTTAGGATCCTTTTGATTCTATTTCTTGTGTTGATACACTCTCCCAAAATGGAGTTGCCGAGAGAAAGAATAGACATCTTCTTGTGACAGCTCGAGCATTGTTGTTTAAAATGAAGGTTCCTCAACAATTTGGGTTGATGCAGTTTCGACGACTTGTTTTCTTATTAATCATATGCTATATGCAGTTTTTTCTGGTGGTATGCCTTATACTGTTCTTTTTCTAAATAAGTCATTATTTCTGCTGGAGCCTAAGATATTTGGAAGTACATTTTATGTCCGAGATGTTCGGCCATCGGTACTAAATTGGACCCGAAAGCTTTGAACTGTATTTTTTTGGGATATTCTCGCCGTAAAAAAGGCTATCGTTGCTACTCTCTAGAGCTTAGTAAATTTCTTGTGTCGACTGATGTTGTATTTTTTGAAAAGACGCCATTCTACTATGCACTCCCCATTTCTACATTTCAGGGGGAGGAAGATGAGTAGCTAGTATACAGCGCCGGTGATGCTTTGACTGAACAATCAACAATTGGTGTTTCTCCAGCTTCGCCTGAGTCTTTGGTGAGCAACAACAGACTGTTGTTGCCTCATGAGTCATTAACTGTACCTGATGCTTCACCAGCTTTATCCGAGTCTTTGGTTGAGCAACAACCGACTGTTGTGTCTCATGAGTTAGCAATCTCACCTTCTGCCTCCACAAGGCAACCTATCCTTCAAGTTTATTCGAGGGGTAGAAAAACTAATGATACATGTCCTACACTAGCTCCTTTGCCATCAGATCCTTCTCAACTTGATCCCCCCAGAAGATCTTGACATTCCTATTGCTCTTCGCAAAGGTTCCGACAGTGCAAGTCCATTTATTCCATGGCTAATTTTGTCTCATATGATCAGCTATCTCCTACGTCTAGCTCTTTGTTGCCTCTCTGGATTCTGTCTCATATGATCAGCTATCTCCTGCGTCTAGCTCTTTTGCTGCCTCTCTTGATTTTTTCTCGGTATCGAAAATAGTTAAGGAGCTTTTAAGTCATCCTGGTTGGCGTGATGCAATACTTGAGGAGATACATGCCTTGGAAGAAAACTACACTTGAGATTTGGTGAATTTATCCAAGGGAAAGAAGCCAGTGGGATGCAAATGGGTCTTTACAGTCAAGTTAACCCAGATGGTTCAGTAGCAAGGCTTAAGGCTATACTTGTTGCTAAAGGATATGCTCAGGTTTATGGAGTGGATTATTCAGATACCTTTTCTCCGGTAGCCAAACTAACTTCTGTTCGCTTGTTATCTATCTAGCTGCATCTCAACATTAGCCTTTACATATGTTGGATATCAAAAATGCCTTCCTTCATGGTAATCTTCGAGAGGAAGTGTATATAGAGCAACCACCTGGGTTTGTTTCTCAGGGGGAGTGTGGCAAAGTATGTCGTTTGAAGAAGTCATTGTATGGCTTGAAGCAGAGTCCTCGGGCCTGGTTTGGCAAGTTTAGCAAGGTTGTTCATGAGTTTGGGCTGAAAAAGAGCAGATTTGATCACAGAGTCTTCTACAGGCGATCAACAAACGACATTATCCTTCTTGCCGTATATGTCGATGACATTATCATTACATGAAGTAATTCGATAGGAATTTTTTCTCTTAAGTCTTTCTTGCAGACCAGGTTTCACATGAAAGATTTGGATCAATTGAAATACTTCTTGGTAATAGAAGTGTCTAGGAGCAAGAACTGAATTTTTCTGTCACAGTGAAAGTATGTCCTTGACCTACTAGCAAAAAACTGGAAAGTTGGCAGCCAAGCCTTGCACGACTCCAATGGTTCCTAATGTAAAGTTTATGAAGATGTTGCTAATCATTTTGATGATCCAGAGAGATATAGGAGATGTTGAAAAGTTAAACTATCTCACTGTGACTCGTCCAGCCATTGCTTTTCCTGTAAGTGTGGTTTGCCAGTTCATGTCCGCACTTACAATCAAGCATTGGGCAGCACTAGAGCAAATCTTTTGTTGCTTGAAAGGAGCACTTGGACTTGGTATACTATATAGTGATAATGGACATTCTCGCATTGAATGTTTTGTAGATGCGGATTGGGCTGGATGCGAGGTATATAGAAGGTCTACTACCAGCTACTGTGTCTTTGTTGGTGGAAACTTGGTTTCGTGGAGAAGTAAGAAACATAATGTTGTGTCACGTTCTAGTGCAGAATTAGAGTACAGAGCTATGACACAATCGACGTGTGAGGTTTTATGGATATGTCACATTCTAACTGAAATTGGGTTGAAACATCACATTCCAGCTAAGCTTTGGTGTGATAATCAGACTGCCTTACATATCGCCTTAAATCCAGCGGGAGAGCAACTAGCAGATTTGTTCACAAAGGCACTGAACCGGACTAGGGTCAATTATTATCTTTGTTACAAGTTGGGCATGATTAATATCTATGCTCCAACTTGAGGGGGAGTGTTGTAATATGTACATAGACATGTTTATGAATATTGTTAGGAGGAGATTGTGTTAAGATACTTTTGATTCTATTTTTTAGAAAGATCACAATTGCATGTATAAAGAGCTCTAGTTCTTCGCATAATGATATAAAGAATATTCCTCCACTGACTTCCAACTTACATATCTCTACAAGGATGTATTATCACAACACCTACCAAGTAGTATAGATACAAACTTAGGCGGCTAGGGTTAGTTTTTATTTCTTTTTAAGCGGTTAGGGTTAGTTTGATTCCTCTACAACATTTTTTGGATTACACCCTTGGTAGTTGGTACACACACTGACACACGGGTAGGAAGAGTCTTATGATCTCTCATACTCTTTAGTTTACCACAACTGTGCAAATTAACTCCTCTCTCCCAAAAATTGTGAAAGAATCACGGCCCAAGTCATTATTGTTGAATCTTAGACATTTTCATGTATCGTACAAAATATATGTATTCTTAAGCTATTCGACGAAACAAAGAGTGGAATTTTCCGAAGATTATTTCAGTTTAATCTTATCGATGCCTTCTTTTATTGCGTAAACATTTAAAGCCATAACTTTCTTTGATTAAAATGTTTCAAATATAGCCTATGTATTTACTGTCGTAATTTCTATCGTGAGGGGGGCGGGGGGGGGGGGGGGGGGGGGGGGGGGGGGGAAGAACATACTAACTGAAAAGAAGATTCAACATCCCAACCCTTTCACATTAACAAGAAATGGAAAAAGTTCAACATATCATTCGAATAAATTAAAGAGCATCACAACAAGAAAAATAAACAGACAGGAAATTGGTAACACTGAAAACTAAACGACAGGAAATAGGAAACACTGAAAAAATAAACGACACGAAATAGGAAAGACTGAAAAAAAAAACACAAGAAAACAACGACAGAACAACAAAACCATCATCTTCTTAATCAAAGACTTTGGGGGCATTAATCATCATTCTCCTCTCCAGCATCGTTGTCCTTGCCAGCTTCTTGCGGTCCTGAGCTTGTACCACTTTCACCCCCTAAACCAAAATCTTGGCTTGCAGCCATAGCCTCAAGAAACATTTGGTTATTTGTCAAAAGTTCCAGAAAACTTGTTGAAGCCTCATTTACATTCTTGTCTGCAGCAAGAGGAGGTTGAGGTTGATCAGGTTGATCTTGAATAGGCTGAACATCTTCATTTTTTTCATTTTCTTCATTGAGTTGTTTCTCTTCATTGAGTTGTTTCTTTCTTTCAGCAACTTTAGCCTTCTTAACTTCAAATAACTTTTTTAAACCTTTAAGCTGCCTCGCATCAAGTTCATTGATGTTTTTTCCCACAACAAGATGGTTGAAGAGGACTTCCATTTCCATCTCCTCATTCTTTTTCCTAATAATTTCTGCCCGATCTTGCAATTTCTCAAGAAGGTAGTTTTCTAGTTTAACCAACTTCTTCACCTTTTGAACCTCATCGGTATTTCTGAATGTCCTGGCTATTTCCTCAGCTACAACTTGAGATGGCCACAAAATGGGAGTATTTTCCCCATTTTTGAAAATAACGATGGCCACTTTAGCATCACACAGAGTGGAAAGCTCTTGTGCTTTCTTATACAAACTTTGTATTTTTCTAGCAAAGAGGGCTCTCTCACTTACAATATCCATAACTCACACAAAATGGAAAAGAAGAAGAAGAGGAAAAAACAATACTTTCTTTGATATCTAGAACTGAATCTATGACTGAGTATCTACCTATGAAGAATAGTAGTGACTTATATAGATGTTTAACAGTATTGTTATTGCCACATCATTACATCAATTCAAGCTAATTTGGAAAATTTTGACCGATTAGGTAAAAAACTTAATAGAAAATTTTGTTTTGTAAGTGAGTTCCTTTCTTTCTTAAAATGCTTGAACTATTAAAAGTTTTACCTAAGTTGTAGATATCAGTATCCATTGAGCAGATGTTGGGTGTTCTGTATTTTGGGTAAAGTCTAGTTGGCGTACTAAACTTTTCATGTTGTTATTGATATCTCATGTTTTTTATGAAGTAAGAACACGAGAATCTAAATATAATTCCTCTAATTTCTTTAATATATGTCTTAATTAATATAAATTGGATATGATAGTACCATTTTTGACTCTGTAATTTCACTAGTTCAATAAGATAAGGTTTAAAACCTTACCATTCATGACACATACTTATGAATTTTCTATAAATTAGTCTATTTTACCTCATGAGCTTTTTAAAATAAACCTTGCATACACATTGATGGTAGTGAACATATTATGTCGGGTCACTTTATTATTTATGCATGTATTTTTGACAAACCGGTTATATAGAATCCATTCAGGTTAGCTGATTTAAAGTGTTTGATAAGTATCAAATTGTGAAAAGTTTTTTTAGGTGCTGAAGCTGATTTTTTAAATAAATAGTGATATGTTTGGGTAGAAGCGCTGTGTGTTTGGTAAAAAAGTGGTGATAAACACATATGTTATTAGAATGACTAAAATACTCTTCAAATTATTTACAAAAAATATAAGTTTAAAAGTGTATTACAATAAAAATGATAAATGATGAATATAGAATGAAATGGAGTTGAAAATTTTATTCTGATAAGGATATTTC
Organism: Petunia x hybrida; assembly: GCA_037355625.1. Lineage (NCBI taxonomy): Eukaryota > Viridiplantae > Streptophyta > Magnoliopsida > Solanales > Solanaceae > Petunia > Petunia x hybrida. The sequence continues at coordinate 544,168 of JBBBVM010000902.1, forward strand.
ATGGATTAAAAAATATATTAGCGATAAAATAGTAAAATAGTTGATCAAATTAAAAGTGCTTATAAGCTGAAAAGCTATAAGTTGGGAATGACCAACGTATAGCTTATGACTGATTTTGACTTATAAGCACTTGGCTTATAAGCACCTCTATACTTGCCAAACGCATAAATAAATCAAAAAGTGCTTATAAGCTAGTTTGACCAGCTTATAAGCTTAGCCAACAACATCGTATTACATAAACTATGAGATAACGTTGGGATAAACTAGTTTATCTCGACGAGATAATGTATTTATATGTTGTTTATGCCTAAAAATTGCATAATAGGTTAAACAGATAAAATTTAAAGAGAGTCACAAACATACCGTAAATACTAAGGAAAAGTAAATAAATAGATTGTATCCTTGATAATAGCCGGATTCTTGGAGAATTGCTTGGTGATCAATATAATAGGGGAGATGAGTATTTATAGTTATAGGTTTACCCAGTCCTACTTATGATAAAATAAAAAGCCTATAAGCTGTGGGTCTATTTATTCAAGACATTGATATAAATTAACCCTAACTAGGAGTTTGTAATCCTAAGGCGACGGGATGTATGCCTTTACGTCCCAAGGCCCGTGCCTGCTGAGTGACTGTGGCTTATGGAGCAGACGTGTATTCTCAATGCCCGGTGATTTGTAAGTTAAGTCTAATCTTCATCCGTTGAACTTGTATCCCCGTAATCATAAATGACGTATTTTTACGCACATATATTTATTGTTGAAATTCCTCTTAGGGCATTAGGATTTAAAGTTGGGTAAAGTAGAGCATAAACTGCTCTAAAAACATATCTTACATAACGAACCCCTCTTGTCAGGCTTCAGCCAAACTTCGACAAACACAGGTGCAATTTCTATATTTATCATTACTGACTGTAGGTGGACGTTGCTAGGCACAAAGGAAAAGGAGGTGGTAAAGATAACTTTAGGAAAGCCAATCAAGTCGCTCGCATCTTATCTAAGTAAGCTACTGTTGCGATCCAATTTCTGGGACCGTGATGGCACCTAAGCATTCTATCCTTAGGTAAATGAAGAAGTGAGTAAGAAGTTTAAAATGACGATTTAATAACAATAAGACTAAATCAACACATAATCTAAAAAAGTTAATTGTACTAAATGGGAAAAAAGTAATATCAAGGTAATAACAAGTTCCCGAATATCCGATATAATCATCTATAATAAATATTATTAATGGAGCATCTAAGAGTTTATACAATCTAGGGCACAATCCAAAACAAAAGAGAGGAGAATTACTTACACATGCTTTCAACAACAAAATTGAAGATGGAATTTGAGAAACATACCTTGATGAATGTGATGGAATGCTTGAGAGTTGTGAAATGGAGCAGTTGGGATGCGTAAAATGGGGGAGGGGAATTTGAGAGGATGAGAGTTTAGAGCAAATGGGTATTTGGTGTCTTAAAATTGCCTATATCTGCCTGAAGCGTTGTTCAGTGATATATGACTATTTTACCTATATTTTGAGGGTATTCTTACCATGTTATGATAGTACATCTAAGAGTTTATATGCAAAATTCTCAAGATTAGATACTAATTGAGTTGTTTGGTGTTGTAGGATTTGAACATGGTGAATTGGGCAAGAAAGTGCTAGTTTTGAAGCTAAAAGTGAAGATGTTGAAGAGTTCAAGTAATCCGTGTGCCACGCGAGTGACACGGGAAGAAATAGAGTCTTTGCTTAGGAATTGATTAAAAAATTCAGCGCATTTAGGCCAAATACGCGAGCACCACGCGAGCTGAATTGCATGAAGAAAGTTAGTCCGCGTGGCACGCGGGTGCCACGCGAAGCACAGTGTTATGGGCGAAATTTTAAGGGCAATTTTATACTTTTGCTTAGTTTCCTACAGGGTATAAAAGCTTCTTTTGCCTCCATTATGATTTATACACGGGGAAAGAGGCAAAAAGGAGGCTAGAGCTTTGGAGACTTTAAGAACACGAGTTTTTCCTAAATTCTTCCTTACTTTTTGTGATTTATTCATTCATGAATTATTTTGATATGACTGTCATGAGCATGAGTGGCTAATTCACCCAGTCTAGGGTTGATTGAACCACTCCAATACTTATGTGCTATGAATATTTGTTTTGATGAATGAAACTTGTGAATTCTTCCTATCTAAGTGTTTATGTTTTGATTGCTATTGATTGGAAGGGCCGCCAATTGATTGTTCCCATTATTCGTGTGTGTCTAGGGATAGATTTATAGGTTTGGATTAAACACTTAGCAATATTTCAACCTAAAATCAAGGTATTACTTAGGTTGTCAATAAGGTGATCTGTGACCATTGACCCTGATTGTGAACAATACTTGTAGTCTTATCTATCTTCATTAGTTAATTGGAAAATTAGTCAGTGAAAGTTACAGTTATTACACGGAAGAGAATAGTTGTGAATTTGGAGCAAGTGTTCAATAGGAAGAACCAAGTTGAATTCGTTAAATCATAATTCTAATATATAGGTAGGAGTTGGGTAGATCAATCCTAGGCTTTACATTCTTGAATCAATTTTATTCTCTATTAATTGTCGTTTACTATATTATTAATTTTTATAACTTAGTTGTTACTACACAATCAACCTTAAAACAAACACCCTTAGAAGTTAGTTGATAGGTAAATTAGTTAGAATAACAACTAGATTCTGTGGGATTCGACCTCGGGACTTTAAGTACCGAGCTATATTTGCTGCGACCGCTTAGTCCCTTTTATAGGGCGTAGTTGGGCGTGATCATTCAGCACGATCGCGTGACCCCAGTCATGATCGCGCCATACTGATAAGTGAACCTACGCGATCGCGTGTGATGAACGCGATCGCGCAGGTTTAGCTCGCAGTGAAGCGCGATCGCGCAGCTGTTGACTCGAAAGCAATGAACACTTTCTGGTCCAACATCCACACTTTTTGGTCCAACATCCAGTGAGCAGAATTTCAGTAGGTGCTCCGCCTACTGGGATGCAGATTGTCAAATTTCAGTGGGCGGTCCGCCTCATCTCATTGGGCGGTCCACCCTATACCCCTGTGCAATCCATTTTTTCCATGTTTAGATCATGCATCCTAACAACTAACAAATGTGGGATTCATGTGAGATGATGAAAAACAACAACAAAAACTAATCTAACCTAATATGCAATCAATAGACAACTACTCCCTCCGTCCCAATTTATGTGGCACCATTTGACGGGGCACGGAGTTTAAGAAAATAGAGGTTGACCTTGTTAAGTATCAATTTTATCCTTGAAAAAGTAAGAGCGAGAATATTTGAGTACTAAAAAAGTTGTTGGTAGGTTTAAAAGTATGTAGGGCCCAACAAGGGTAAAATAGAGATGATGCATTAAATAGTTGTCAAATAAGGAAAGGTGCCACTTATTTTGGGATAAACAAAAAAGGAAATGGTGCCACATAAATTGGGACGGAGGGAGTAAAATTTTCAAAGAGATTCGGGTTGCCTCCCGACAAGCGTTTTATTTAACGTCTTGGCTAGACGGTACCCATGATGCTTTTCTCTCCACTTGGTGAAGGTAAATTTTCTCCCCAACATGGCTTCATGCTCTTTGTCATGCTCTTTAGGCGGGGGTACACATTTTTGAGCTTGTAAAGCCGGATTCTTCATTTTACACTTCTTCGCCTTCAAGTGAGGGATGTCATTTTGCCTTCTTGGCGTAGCAAATTCAACAATGTACCCATTTTGCTCATCAATGCCAAAATCATCCGAAGGTGCTTGTTCTTCCACTTCTATTCCCTCATCCACACTTAGAGTTGAAAAATGAAGTGAATGAGGTCCCAATTGTTTTAACACCAATGGAGCACCAAGCATGACATACTCCTCTTCAATTATGCTAGAGTCTTCATCACAAAAGTTCTTCATTTCCGCTCTAGATTCCAACACAAATTTCTTGTTCACGGTATCATTACCAAATATCTTGAAGATGTGATCACTTCCATGAGTTTCCATGATTTGACTTGTGCTCTCTTCCACAAATTCGCTCATTTCTAGCATATCATTCACGATTTCTTCATGTTGAGCCTTGGAAGCTTCAAACATTTCATGCACTAGAATTTTCAAAACACGAGCTTCAAGATCAAATTGGTTCACTCTTTGTCCTAGTTCTTCTTTTTCATGTTCGAGATCCCAACCATCTACATTTAAGTCATGAAGGCATGCTTCATGGGCTTTCATTTTTCGAGCTTGATCTCGGAGCCAAGCTCGGCTCACAATTTCTTCTTCGTCCCAAATGTGCTTTTCTTCAACAATTCTTTCTTGATATTTAAGCACATCTTCCATGGAGGGTTCTTCTTGGAACTCAAGCTCATCTTCCATATAAAACCTTTGTTGAAATTTGGTAACATCCTTAGCTTGTTGATCATTGAAAGTGTCAACCAATTGGCTCAATTGAGCCTCCAAGTTGTGAATTGCTAAGCCATTTTGATGGATCATATCTTTTATCTCATTGAAGGCTTCGGCATTCTCATAATTGTTTTTAAGTATCCGCTCCATCAAATATTCCAATCTTTCATTTTCATTTCATTCATCTTGTGAAGTAGATAGGTCCATCTCTTCTTGAAACTTCTCTTGGATGCCTTGCCATTCGGGTTCAAGTTCCATGTTCATGTTTGCATTAGACCTATCAAACTCATAAGAATCATTAGCATCATTATAAGAATCATTGGAAGAAGAAAAAAGAATATTAGGACAACCGTCCCAATGGCCATTTTGACCCCCATACTCATGACATATGTCCCACTCAAAGGGTTGAGAAGGTGCACACAACTTGCTCCCGGAAATAATTTGACAATCTTGCCAATAGTGAGGTCTGCCACAATAAGGACAAGGATCACTCATGTATGAATTTTTAATATTTGACCAATTTTAGTTCTATGATGCCATTTCAAAATAATTATCACTAAGCTAGACTAACTAACTAAAGCAAGTAAACACTACACACAACCAAATATTTACAATTTACAAAGAACATTACTACTATTCAAAATTTGCACGATAACGGTTCACAAAGTTTGGAACTAAGCCAACTAGCTCAACTCCTCAAACTACTCTAATACGCCAATTGTTCTCCGGAAACGGCGCCAATTTTGACAATGCTCAACACACACCTCGACTTGAGGTATGAACGGTCATCGCAATACAATTTACCCAACTATGAGTCGGGGTCGAATCCACAAGGAACAAAGTGATGCGATCAAAGTAGTGGAGGAACTAAACCTATTTGACAAAGCCAAACTAGGATAACAAGGTGATGGAATGATATTAACAACTACAAACTACACTAGGAAAGCAAGTAAAGGTGATCAATGATCTTCTCACAACCAAGGAAGTCAAGTTTTAAGCCTAGGACGCAATTGTAGCACGGGGTTTATATATTATGGCCGAGTCGTTTTAATGTAATCCCTAGAATCCTTTCGGCCTAGAAGGGATTTACCTCAACGGCACTCGTCAAAGCCATGATTGAGCTTATAAAGCACTACCCATTACCCGAGGAAAGAAGACCTCTTCCGAACGTAACTTCTTTTAGATGAGTTAGTCTATGAAATAGCCTATCAACCCAAATCCTCGCTAGCTGCACTATTCTACACTAACTAATCTCTCCCGAGTCTTTAATTAGCAAAGTAGACGAGCAACTTAAGTGTCGCGAGCACAAAAGTCAAGCAATCAAAGCAATGGAAGCTAGATAATCAAAACCCAACAATATAAATTCCTAGTCATGATTTATTCATATATTCATGTCCAAAATCATACCAATTAACAATACAAATAGTCATGAAATATATTCACAAAGTCAATTCTTCAATAACATCAACAACACCAAATATATTCAATACAAAATATGAAAGTAAAGAAAGGAGTACTAAGGGTTGAGAATTTCTCAATTGGTTGCTCCAAATCATCACCCTCTTGGTGTTCTTGTTGATGGATCCTTGCTCTAAGGTTTGAAAAATGACCAAAAGATAAGCCCTAGGTCATGCAAAGGGCTGTATATATGTTTCCAATTTGGCTGATGTGAAATTACAAATCTGTCCAGCGCAGTCCAGACGCGCTTCTGCGGGATCGCGCAACACATGGCGCCATCGCGCTTAACTTATTTTCTCTTCAACGAGATCGCGTTGTACTGTGCGCTTTCGCGCTGGCTTCTGCAGTCTTCTTGCGCGATCGCGTGTGACTATGCACGATCGCGATGAGTGATTTTCCAGTCAGAAGCAGAAACTTTGCACTTCAGCTTGTTTTGACTTGTTTTCCATCTACTCATCATCACAGCGTCAATATCCTGTGGTAAGCAACTAAAAACATGATAAGTGCGCGTATTTAATCAATAATACACAACAAAAGCTCAAGTAGATAGACGGTAAGGTGTGGGATTTTGCTCACAAATCAATATACGCTCATGATTTTGCTTAAAATAATATAAAAACCCTATATTAAACACTAGTAAGGGGTAATTTAGTAATCTACGAACTAGGAAACCACTCACATGACAATTTTGTTGAATAATGTACTTAAATGATGGTCAATATCATTGATAAGGAGTGACATTGGATAACATATATAACATAATGTATACTAATGTTAAGGTTCTGAGAAAGCAAGACATCTTTCTCTAAGCATGGAAGAAGATCACATTGCTTGATTCTCACATTGGGAAGAAGATCATAATGTGAGAAGCAAGCAATGAAGAAGATCATAATGTGAGAAGCAAGCAATGTGAGTAGTACATGACCATAATGTGAGAAGCAAGCAATGTGATCTTCTTCCATGCTTAGAGAAAGATGTCTTGCTTTCTCATAACCTTAACATTAGTATACATTATGTTATATATGTTACTCCTTATCAATGTTATTGTCCATCATTAAGGTACATTATGTAACAAAATTGTCATTTGAGTGGTTTCCTAGTTCGTAGATTACTAAATTACCCCTTACTACTATTTAACATAGGACTTTTATATTATTTTAAGCAAAATCATGAGCGTATATTATCAACCTGAGCAATGTTGACAATCAAAAATAGTGTAATTTCAGATCGTTGATAATATACCCACAAGTAAAAATGATCTACCTTAACTCTAGAGCTCAAACCCCAAACCCCAAGCGCGTGGATCCTAGACCCCAAACCCCAAACATCACAAACCCAAATGCCAAACGCCGTGCTGATAATATCCTGAATGGAAAAACTTCAACACACAGCTTTTAAATAAGTGTACACTAGACCAAATAGAGATTGATTCGTATCTTCCAATTAGTTTAGTCTGTAAATGCCTAAATTGGGATGGTCGCTCTAGTTAATTTTGTTAATGTGAAAGTAATTTTCTCTAGTAATTTAGTTATTTTATTGGTTTGATTACTGTTAACTCTGAGCGCCTTTCCTATGTTTCCAAAATTCTAATAGACTATACTTGGTAGGCAATCAAAATTACAACAGAATCAAACTTAAAACAGGGAGATGAATAATATCAATAGACCATAGTTGTCGATAATCAAAACACAACTGAAACTAATATTACTAATTGAAACAACATTACGTAATTAAAAGGTCTAGACCATTAAAACATAAATAACAAAAAACAGACCAATAACAAACGACTCGTTCGATTGATTGGGTGAATTTGGTGGAGATTCTTCAATCATATCCAGTGGTCCATTTGGTGAAACGGGTGCATTTGGTGAATTTGGTGGAGATTCTTCTACCATTTCCAGTGGTGCATTTGGTGAACCTGGTGGATTTGCGTCTTAATGTATGCAAATGTTAATATACCTAGAACGGTTGATTATCAAGTTCAAAAACTTGATATTTTTTTTGAAATGATTCTTTACGTTTATTTATATCAATTTTTATGGGACATTAGTAATATACTTAGGATTGTTGATTATTAATTTAGCAAAGTGTTTGTTTTTTCTTTGAATGTATATCTTTTATTAATCAAACGACATTATATTATTGATTGATGAAAAAAATTATTATGTCGATGCAGAGACATCCATTATGATATTTGAATGTATGCTTATTTTTGTTTTGTTTCAAATTTGAAATGGACACGCGTCATCCTTCTTAATATTAACTAATTTTTATTCGATAATTATCTATGAATAAACCATAGGTAGTTGATTATATATTTAGTAGAGTGTTAGTATTTTTATGAATATATATTTATTTTTATGGTATCAAATTTGAAGTGTTCACATGTAGTCCTTCTTTATATTATCTTATTTTTTACACTAATCTATTAATAAATTTTTAATAATTAATTATTAATTTAGTAAAGTGCTATTATTCTTTTAAATATATATTTATTTTATTTATTTCAAATTAGAAGTTTTGAACCTTACCGCAATAAATATGTTTAAAATAGGTCTACTGCTATTACTAGTGACATCAAAGAGAAATACACAAATATTACTATTTTTTTATGAATGAACGAACTATTTCGCCCTTATAGACGCAATATTAAGCATGTATCTAATAGATACCACGCGTCGGTAGCAAGTTAATTAACCACGTTCAATAACGTTGTTAACTAACTTGTCATACATAGCGTCTAATTTTAAGAGAATATGTACTGTTGCACTTGTCATGGAATGCCAAGCAAACATATTGCCATCTCCACCCATTGATCCTAGAAATCAGCATCCACTACTGCATAGCTCCCAATCAATGGTCTATTAATTTCGATAAGGTCTACAATCTACTATAACTGGTTGATGATAAACTATTACAATAGATCTGCAAACCACAGATCTGAAAACCAGACCTTTAATGGAGCAGCGCCGAAGCAACAAAATAGAGGTTTTTAAGCTTATTAGATGAAGAAAACACAACGCATATCTCGAAAGAGCTAAACCCAACCAAATGTAGTGATAAAATACCTTACAAAATCGAAAAATTGAAGCTTTTGCTCCGAAATAAATAAAAAAATTATCGAGCTTTCTTACAAACAAAAATTATGAAATGGATAGTGAAATAAGAAAGATGGAATTAAGATTTGTAAGAGATTGAAACAAATTGTGAACTCAAACACTGAATTTAGTCTATTTTTGAGCTAAAACGAGGTGGAGAAAATTTGGGGGTGGGTGAATTTTGGGGAAAGAAATTTTCTATTTTTAGTAATTTTTTGTAATGAAGGTGGACCATTTTGTCATATTCAGAACTTGGGGGGTTGGAGTGTTTCTATTTTTTAAAGGATGATTAAGTCCTAATCGTGATTAAAAAAGAAGAGGCCATTTACCCAATTTTTAAAACTTGAAGGTTATTTTTTTAATTGAAGACTTGTGGGAGGTCAAACACCAAAAAGCCCCCTGAAACTGCACGAAGTAGAACTGGGTGATGCATATGATAAGTGAAGTTCATTGAATTAATATATTAATGTCACACTTCTATTAATTTAATTATTTTTTCAACATGCTTTCATTGGACACACACGTAGAAATTCTTTTTTTAATACTTGCGGCTATGGTTCGATTTTCATGGTTGGTGGTAAACTTAAATATTCCTACCCCGATACCATAAAAAAATATATAAAAAGGAAAGTATTTTCACTTAATACTTTGTTCATGTTTCATGTTACAGTACATGGTGTCTATATACATTGGCTAGAGTCCTAGTAGATACATTGGTTTTATCTTGTTGTAATATATACATAGACATGTTTATGTAGAGTATTCATAGCTTATTGTCAGGAGGAGATTGTGTTAGGATCCTTTTGATTCTATTTCTTGTGTTGATACACTCTCCCAAAATGGAGTTGCCGAGAGAAAGAATAGACATCTTCTTGTGACAGCTCGAGCATTGTTGTTTAAAATGAAGGTTCCTCAACAATTTGGGTTGATGCAGTTTCGACGACTTGTTTTCTTATTAATCATATGCTATCTGCAGTTTTTTCTGGTGGTATGCCTTATACTGTTCTTTTTCTAAATAAGTCATTATTTCTGCTGGAGCCTAAGATATTTGGAAGTACATTTTATGTCCGAGATGTTCGGCCATCGGTACTAAATTGGACCCAAAAGCTTTGAAATGTATTTTTTGGGATATTCTCGCCGTAAAAAAGGCTATCGTTGCTACTCTCTAGAGCTTAGTAAATTTCTTGTGTCGACTGATGTTGTATTTTTTGAAAAGACGCCATTCTACTATGCACTCCCCATTTCTACATTTCAGGGGGAGGAAGATGAGTAGCTAGTATACAGCGTCGGTGATGCTTTGACTGAACAATCAACAATTGGTGTTTCTCCAGCTTCGCCTGAGTCTTTGGTTGAGCAACAACCGACTGTTGTGCCTCATGAGTCATTAACTGTACCTGATGCTTCACCAGCTTTATCCGAGTCTTTGGTTGAGCAACAACCGACTGTTGTGTCTCATGAGTTAGCAATCTCACCTTCTGCCTCCACAAGGCAACCTATCCTTCAAGTTTATTCGAGGGGTAGAAAAACTAATGATACATGTCCTACACTAGCTCCTTTGCCATCAGATCCTTCTCAACTTGATCCCCCCAGAAGATCTTGACATTCCTATTGCTCTTCACAAAGGTTCCGACAGTGCAAGTCCATTTATTCCATGGCTAATTTTGTCTCATATGATCAGCTATCTCCTACGTCTAGCTCTTTTGTTGCCTCTCTGGATTCTGTCTCATATGATCAGCTATCTCCTGCGTCTAGCTCTTTTGCTGCCTCTCTTGATTTTTTCTCGGTATCGAAAATAGTTAAGGAGCTTTTAAGTCATCCTGGTTGGCGTGATGCAATACTTGAGGAGATACATGCCTTGGAAGAAAACTACACTTGAGATTTGGTGAATTTATCCAAGGGAAAGAAGCCAGTGGGATGCAAATGGGTCTTTACAGTCAAGTTAACCCAGATGGTTCAGTAGCAAGGCTTAAGGCTATACTTGTTGCTAAAGGATATGCTCAGGTTTATGGAGTGGATTATTCAGATACCTTTTCTCCGGTAGCCAAACTAACTTCTGTTCGCTTGTTATCTATCTAGCTGCATCTCAACATTAGCCTTTACATATGTTGGATATCAAAAATGCCTTCCTTCATGGTAATCTTCGAGAGGAAGTGTATATAGAGCAACCACCTGGGTTTGTTTCTCAGGGGGAGTGTGGCAAAGTATGTCGTTTGAAGAAGTCATTGTATGGCTTGAAGCAGAGTCCTCGGGCCTGGTTTGGCAAGTTTAGCAAGGTTGTTCATGAGTTTGGGCTGAAAAAGAGCAGATTTGATCACAGAGTCTTCTACAGGCGATCAACAAACGACATTATCCTTCTTGCCGTATATGTCGATGACATTATCATTACATGAAGTAATTCGATAGGAATTTCTTCTCTTAAGTCTTTCTTGCAGACCAGGTTTCACATGAAAGATTTGGATCAATTGAAATACTTCTTGGTAATAGAAGTGTCTAGGAGCAAGAACAGAATTTTTCTGTCACAGTGAAAGTATGTCCTTGACCTACTAGCAAAAACTGGAAAGTTGGCAGCCAAGCCTTGCACGACTCCAATGGTTCCTAATGTAAAGTTTATGAAAGATGTTGCTAATCATTTTGATGATCCAGAGAGATATAGGAGATGTTGAAAAGTTAAACTATCTCACTGTGACTCGTCCAGCCATTGCTTTTCCTGTAAGTGTGGTTTGCCAGTTCATGTCCGCACTTACAATCAAGCATTGGGCAGCACTAGAGCAAATCTTTTGTTGCTTGAAAGGAGCACTTGGACTTGGTATACTATATAGTGATAATGGACATTCTCGCATTGAATGTTTTGTAGATGCGGATTGGGCTGGATGCGAGGTATATAGAAGGTCTACTACCAGCTACTGTGTCTTTGTTGGTGGAAACTTGGTTTCGTGGAGAAGTAAGAAACATAATGTTGTGTCACGTTCTAGTGCAGAATTAGAGTACAGAGCTATGACACAATCGACGTGTGAGGTTTTATGGATATGTCACATTCTAACTGAAATTGGGTTGAAACATCACATTCCAGCTAAGCTTTGGTGTGATAATCAGACTGCCTTACATATCGCCTTAAATCCAGCGGGAGAGCAACTAGCAGATTTGTTCACAAAGGCACTGAACCGGACTAGGGTCAATTATTATCTTTGTTACAAGTTGGGCATGATTAATATCTATGCTCCAACTTGAGGGGGAGTGTTGTAATATGTACATAGACATGTTTATGAATATTGTTAGGAGGAGATTGTGTTAAGATACTTTTGATTCTATTTTTTTAGAAAGATCACAATTGCATGTATAAAGAGCTCTAGTTCTTCGCATAATGATATAAAGAATATTCCTCCACTGACTTCCAACTTACATATCTCTACAAGGATGTATTATCACAACACCTACCAAGTAGTATAGATACAAACTTAGGCGGCTAGGGTTAGTTTTTATTTCTTTTTAAGCGGTTAGGGTTAGTTTGATTCCTCTACAACATTTTTTGGATTACACCCTTGGTAGTTGGTACACACACTGACACACGGGTAGGAAGAGTCTTATGATCTCTCATACTCTTTAGTTTACCACAACTGTGCAAATTAACTCCTCTCTCCCAAAAATTGTGAAAGAATCACGGCCCAAGTCATTATTGTTGAATCTTAGACATTTTCATGTATCGTACAAAATATATGTATTCTTAAGCTATTCGACGAAACAAAGAGTGGAATTTTCCGAAGATTATTTCAGTTTAATCTTATGGTTGCCTTCTTTTATTGCGTAAACATTTAAAGCCATAACTTTCTTTGATTAAAATGTTTCAAATATAGCCTATGTATTTACTGTCGTAATTTCTATCGTGAGGGGGGCGGGGGGGGGGGGGGGGAAGAACATACTAACTGAAAAGAAGATTCAACATCCCAACCCTTTCACATTAACAAGAAATGGAAAAAGTTCAACATATCATTCGAATAAATTAAAGAGCATCACAACAAGAAAAATAAACAGACAGGAAATTGGTAACACTGAAAACTAAACGACAGGAAATAGGAAACACTGAAAAAATAAACGACACGAAATAGGAAAGACTGAAAAAAAAAACACAAGAAAACAACGACAGAACAACAAAACCATCATCTTCTTAATCAAAGACTTTGGGGGCATTAATCATCATTCTCCTCTCCAGCATCGTTGTCCTTGCCAGCTTCTTGCGGTCCTGAGCTTGTACCACTTTCACCCCCTAAACCAAAATCTTGGCTTGCAGCCATAGCCTCAAGAAACATTTGGTTATTTGTCAAAAGTTCCAGAAAACTTGTTGAAGCCTCATTTACATTCTTGTCTGCAGCAAGAGGAGGTTGAGGTTGATCAGGTTGATCTTGAATAGGCTGAACATCTTCATTTTTTTCATTTTCTTCATTGAGTTGTTTCTCTTCATTGAGTTGTTTCTTTCTTTCAGCAACTTTAGCCTTCTTAACTTCAAATAACTTTTTTAAACCTTTAAGCTGCCTCGCATCAAGTTCATTGATGTTTTTTCCCACAACAAGATGGTTGAAGAGGACTTCCATTTCCATCTCCTCATTCTTTTTCCTAATAATTTCTGCCCGATCTTGCAATTTCTCAAGAAGGTAGTTTTCTAGTTTAACCAACTTCTTCACCTTTTGAACCTCATCGGTATTTCTGAATGTCCTGGCTATTTCCTCAGCTACAACTTGAGATGGCCACAAAATGGGAGTATTTTCCCCATTTTTGAAAATAACGATGGCCACTTTAGCATCACACAGAGTGGAAAGCTCTTGTGCTTTCTTATACAAACTTTGTATTTTTCTAGCAAAGAGGGCTCTCTCACTTACAATATCCATAACTCACACAAAATGGAAAAGAAGAAGAAGAGGAAAAAACAATACTTTCTTTGATATCTAGAACTGAATCTATGACTGAGTATCTACCTATGAAGAATAGTAGTGACTTATATAGATGTTTAACAGTATTGTTATTGCCACATCATTACATCAATTCAAGCTAATTTGGAAAATTTTGACCGATTAGGTAAAAAACTTAATAGAAAATTTTGTTTTGTAAGTGAGTTCCTTTCTTTCTTAAAATGCTTGAACTATTAAAAGTTTTACCTAAGTTGTAGATATCAGTATCCATTGAGCAGATGTTGGGTGTTCTGTATTTTGGGTAAAGTCTAGTTGGCGTACTAAACTTTTCATGTTGTTATTGATATCTCATGTTTTTTATGAAAGTAAGAACACGAGAATCTAAATATAATTCCTCTAATTTCTTTAATATATGTCTTAATTAATATAAATTGGATATGATAGTACCATTTTTGACTCTGTAATTTCACTAGTTCAATAAGATAAGGTTTAAAACCTTACCATTCATGACACATACTTATGAATTTTCTATAAATTAGTCTATTTTACCTCATGAGCTTTTTAAAATAAACCTTGCATACACATTGATGGTAGTGAACATATTATGTCGGGTCACTTTATTATTTATGCATGTATTTTTGACAAACCGGTTATATAGAATCCATTCAGGTTAGCTGATTTAAAGTGTTTGATAAGTATCAAATTGTGAAAAGTTTTTTTAGGTGCTGAAGCTGATTTTTTAAATAAATAGTGATATGTTTGGGTAGAAGCGCTGTGTGTTTGGTAAAAAAGTGGTGATAAACACATATGTTATTAGAATGACTAAAATACTCTTCAAATTATTTACAAAAAATATAAGTTTAAAAGTGTATTACAATAAAAATGATAAATGATGAATATAGAATGAAATGGAGTTGAAAATTTTATTCTGATAAGGATATTTCATGGATTAAAAAATATATTAGCGATAAAATAGTAAAATAGTTGATCAAATTAAAAGTGCTTATAAGCTGAAAAGCTATAAGTTGGGAATGACCAACGTATAGCTTATGACTGATTTTGACTTATAAGCACTTGGCTTATAAGCACCTCTATACTTGCCAAACGCATAAATAAATCAAAAAGTGCTTATAAGCTAGTTTGACCAGCTTATAAGCTTAGCCAAACAACATCGTATTACATAAAATATGAGATAACGTTGGGATAAACTAGTTTATCTCGACGAGATAATGTATTTATATGTTGTTTATGCCTAAAAATTGCATAATAGGTTAAACAGATAAAATTTAAAGAGAGTCACAAACAATACCGTAAATACTAAGGAAAAGTAAATAAATAGATTGTATCCTTGATAATAGCCGGATTCTTGGAGAATTGCTTGGTGATCAATATAATAGGGGAGATGAGTATTTATAGTTATAGGTTTACCCAGTCCTACTTATGATAAAATAAAAAGCTTATAAGCTGTGGGTCTATTTATTCAAGACAGTGATATAAATTAACCCTAACTAGGAGTTTGTAATAAGGCGGCGGGATGTATGCCTTTACGTCCCAAGGCCCGTGCCTGCTGAGTGACTGTGGCTTATGGAGCAGACGTGTATTCTCAATGCCCGGTGATTTGTAAGTTAAGTCTAATCTTCATCCGTTGAACTTGTATCCCCGTAATCATAAATGACGTATTTTTACGCACATATATTTATTGTTGAAATTCCTCTTAGGGCATCAGGATTTAAAGTTTGGGTAAAGTAGAGCATAAACTGCTCTAAAAACATATCTTACATAACGAACCCCTCTTGTCAGGCTTCAGCCAAACTTCGACAAACACAGGTGCAATTTCTATATTTATCATTACTGACTGTAGGTGGACGTTGCTAGGCACAAAGGAAAAGGAGGTGGTAAAGATAACTTTAGGAAAGCCAATCAAGTCGCTCGCATCTTATCTAAGTAAGCTACTGTTGCGATCCAATTTCTGGGACCGTGATGGCACCTAAGCATTCTATCCTTAAGTAAATGAAGAAGTGAGTAAGAAGTTTAAAATGACGATTTAATAACAATAAGACTAAATCAACACATAATCTAAAAAAGTTAATTGTACTAAATGGGAAAAAAGTAATATCAAGGTAATAACAAGTTCCCGAATATCCGATATAATCATCTATAATAAATATTATTAATGGAGCATCTAAGAGTTTATACAATCTAGGGCACAATCCAAAACAAAAGGAAAGACTAAGACATAATGAAAGATAAGACAGTGCGCCACCACGAACAAGAGCAATCGGCTCACCTGAATGACTCTAGTCCACAACCTCAAATGGATTAAGAAAGTCCAGCTGTCCGACTAGAAGATGGATCTGCACATGTAAACAGTAAGTTATGAGCCGAAGCCCAGTAAGATCATCGAAGAGCCTGCTATTTTATATTTCGGGACAAGTCTCAGAAACTACATGAGAAAGTAGCAATTAAAAGACCAACATACACCCTACAATAATATAAATATGATAAAGAAACATCCAAGTATCATAAATCACCCTACTTCTCAACTTTATTTATACACTAGTGTACTAATACAATAGCATAGGCCCTCACTATCATCATGGCTAGATCAGTGGCTAGATCAGTGGCTAGATCAGTGGCTCATCAACTCTATAGCATAGACCCTCATCATATAAAGCTAGACTAGTGGCCCCACAGTTCATATAGTAAGGAGAAACTATAACTATAATAAGGATAGTCCTAAATATATATATATATATATATATATATATATATATATATATATATATATATATAACTCCACATAGTAGTAAACCTTGATATAATGCCATATTCAAGTGAATACGAAACGTTATAAAGCTATGTTGATCGTTCAAGTAAGGTAAACTATCCAAACTAATGTATATGGACAAGTATGCGCTTGTCCCACCACACACTAGTCGCTTAGGAAGTTCATACCACCAATTGTACAAATTCAATCATATTCTCTAAGAAAAGAGAGCAAAAATAAAGGTCAAGTCTCACTTACCTCGAAGGCGGTTCAAGTACTACGGCTAAACAAGCCTCGAAAGTCACCAAAGACGAACTCCAATACAATCACACTATTCAAAAGTATAATTAGAGCGTTAAAATATGCTATGAGGGTGAAAACCCCCCATTTTGGGGCCCGGGCCCACCTCGGCCCAAACCGCCATCGGGCCTCACATCGGATTCCAAATCCAAACTCAATACAATATTACCCATTCACCCACGAGTTCATACATTCAAAAATTAAGTCAACTTGACCCCATTAACATATTCAAATCTCCTTATTTTATCACTTTTGAGTTCAAACTCAAGAACCCTATCAACTTCTAAAACTACCGAGCTAGATATGGATTATAACATTTCTCGTTCAACCCCAAAAAATATTCCAGTACAAGTCATGCATATAAGTTAGAAACTGTGAGTATCTCAAATTGACGACGAAATAATCCCATATATCAACTTAAAATTTGAGTAAAATAAAAGTGATACTACAAATATCACTAATATTATTTTTACTAGTTTATTTATGCTAATTTGCGATTGTTGAGAATAGGCCATATATAACTAAAATAACCATTATAAATGATTAAAACACCAAATCTTCCTAAAGTAACACAATTGACCAATGCGTAGAATACAATCTTAGCATGATCTACATTTTATGAAGCACAACTGGAAGGGTATCGAGCCAAGACATCCTTTACCAAAGTACATATATATCAGCAATACGACATCTCTTAGTACATAAAAGTTTGCAACAAACTACTTATTATGACACGTAACAATACTTTTTCTATTCAAATCTATAAAACAAAGAAAAATCCTAGGTCCATTTTCCATCCGGCACCCACTACTGTCATCTACTGCCAGTCAGGCTACCAAGGGCCGATCTGCTGCCAGTCAGTCTAATCCAGGGGCGGCCCTAAGGTAAGGCAAGTGAAGCCCTTGCCTTAGGCCTCCATTTTTAAGGGCCTCCAAATTTGTGATGGCTATATATATATATACTACCCTATAAAATATATAATTATTCATTGAATGATTATAATTATATAGTTTTTCTTAAATTTTTTAGAATTGGTAAGTCTATAAATTGTTGTATTTTATTTATCTTACTAATTAGTCTCAATTAGTTTCTTTTATGATTCAATTTCATCCTTTATGTTCTACTTGTTCAAAAAAGAAAAGCACAATTTTCCTCATGAAAATATTTGAAAAAACTTAATTAAATTTTCTATTTTATTCTCTATAAGAAACTTTTATTACCAGACAAATGTTATAACATGTTTAAGATCATAAGTTTCAAAAGCTTTTTAATCACACAAGTATTATGACATATGTTGACAGAAATTTTAGAAGGCTTCATTTCATTCTTAAATTTTTGCCCAGTTAACTATGTCATATAAATTGAAAAAAAATGTAGTATTATATAAATACATTCTTGTTTTTGGCGATGGATTTACAACTTTGACTTCAGATTTTTGAATACTGTATTTCGTTGTCTTGTTTAATTTATCCATATATAAGTCAGAAAATTAGTTTTTTTAATGTCTTGCCAGTATATGAATTCCGTGAAACAAATCTAAGGCCTCCAAAAATGATCTTGCTTTAGGCCACAAATTCCATTGGTCCGCCCCTGAGTCTACCATCGGCCGGTCAGTCGTCGGTCACTGAAAGGGAATAAGAAGAAAATATACATTTGATATTCTTTAGGTACAAGTTTTATTTTTATTTTTACTTTTAAATAAAAGATACCCTCTATGTAGGGTAGGTGTTGTATATATCTTGAAGTTCGGATGCGGCTTGGCCAAACCTCAAATTACAACGCAAGCTTGGAAAACAAAGGCCATTTTCAAAAATATAAGGAGCAGGAAGCAACAATTAAACCCAATCCTACCAACTAATTAACTTAGCAAACATAAAAACTAGCTATGTCGTATCTATTCCTAATACTTGAAAGTTGACACTTATCTAATTTGAAAAGGGCCCTTTACATTTCTATGCAAATTTTAAAATATGTAGTAAAAGTACCTATCCTTAGAGTGAGATGCTAACTTAGTCAAGTAATCTGCAACTTAATTCGCCTCCCTAACAGTGAGAGACAGAGACATTGGCCCGACTAATTTCTTGAATAGTCGGCTCAATGGAACTCCTTAATTTAAGGTTGTTGATGGACTTTTCATCAATTTATTCTATAATTGTTTAAAATTGTCGCTATATTATGTTAAAAAGGTCGCTTGCACATTTGTGTAAGTTTTTAATTATATTATACTCGGGCAGAGCACATTGCACGATCTTCTTTTCATTAGATGCAACAATAAATTTTTTGCACCAAAAGTCACACATATTTTTTTCCCACTTAAAAGTCACACCACTATCACCTTGATAACTAAATGATAAAAATGAAAAGTGTAACGTCGGGTGAGTATTTTTTTAAATTTTTTTCTTTAACCCTCACTATGACAAACTTTGTCATTATAAATGACGAACTTTTTTTGTCATTAAGAATATTAATTTTGTCAAAAATAAATTATTTTTGATGAAAATAATTTCACCAATCAATTGTCTCTATAGCATGGGTCACTAAAAGTATACAGAGACGATTTAGTATTTGATCGCCAAAACAAAGCTATGTTAGTAACGAAATTATTTTTCATCCCCAAAGACATGGTATTTGGGACAAAGTTTGTCAAAAAGATATAAGATTTTGTAGGTGATAGCCTATTTTCATCACCGTAAACGCTTTTAATGTCACCCAAAAAATATTGACTCTAAATCTTTCTTCAATTAGTCATGACGTCAATTATCTTTAAAATTCTATTTATTTCGTAGTTAATCAAGTGTAATATTGTCTTTGAAGATTGTCGTTTAGGAACAAAATGGATTTTGTCCATATAAGGTATAATTAGTGACAATTTTGATTTTATAAATATGGTTGATAATTATGTAGTCGAAGTGCTACCATGTCGTCACTAAAAATATTAATTTTACATTTTTATTTGTTGTTCACACACACACAACCTAACATGAAGGTAACCAAAATATTCACCCATGATATCGATCACATGACGTATCAATCACAATATGAAAATTTTGGGACATCAACTGGATTTTATCCCAAATACTGTAGAGACGTAGTGTCACAAGTTTTGCAAATTAAACACCCAGAATCTCTAACTATATTGTTGCTATTAAAATGTGAAAGGTGAACGTATTAAAGATGAGAGTGTTTAGATGGATGTGTGGGCATACTAGGCTAGATAAGATAAGGAACGAGGTCATACGAGACAAGGTGGGGAGAAATCTCAGTGGTGGACAAGTTACGAGAAGCGAAACTACGATGGTCAGACATGTAAAAAGGAGGAGCACTAATGTCCCGGTGAGGAGGTGGGGGTGAGTGGGTAGTGGTAGGTCTACGGAGAGGCAGAGGTAAACCGAAGAAGAATTAGGATGAAGCGATTAGACATGATATGACTCACCTACAGATTACCGAGGACATGACCCTAGATAGGAAAGTGTGGAGGTCAAGGATTAGGGTAGAAGGTTAGGTAGTAGTAGTGCGATTGTTGTCATAGTAGTAGCATTTCTATATAGACTGTTTCTATCTTATTCTTCGTTTTTATGGTTATTGGTGTGTTCTGTTACGTTGTGGTGCCCTTTACTTTTTATGCCAGTATTCTTCTCTATAATGCTATATTCATCGTGTTATTTTTCATACATATTCTCAAATTATTTTTCTTCAGCCGAGGATCTATCAGGAACGACCTCTCCACTTTGGTTGATTAAGGTCGGCGTACATATCACTCTCCCTAGACCCTACTTGTAAGATATATTTTTTTTAAAATAAAAACCCTGAGGCAAATTTTATTGACCGCAAAAGTTACATAAAAGGGAGGTGAATCAAGCCAACCATCACACAAAAGATAACAGCAACCATCAAATTCTCCAGAATATATGAGCTCATACATTCTTTTACATTTTTGGACAAGCCTCAAGGGTATTAGTGCAAGCTAATGACACTTTTGAAAATTCTCAGGTGAAGCCAGATTACTGCTCACTTCACCTCTTCTCTCACGCTCGACATTGCCTCTGGTGGACATGATTCAAGGAGGATCAAAGCACCAACCTGCATATTTGTCTGCTTTAATTCTAAATGAAGGAATCTACATTTTATCTATTCAAATTAGGCCCCTAGCTAGCTTCAGCTGGCAGATCTGACTCTTGTAAATATATCTTGGTCTCTGTCAGAGAGGTAGCACGCTTGGCTAGTGCATCAGCAACATCATTGGCTTCTCTATAGCAGTGGGTTGCTTGTATGTTGTGATGTTGTACCATTTGTTGTATTGATTCCACTAAAATTTGTAGTCTCCATGGTGCTTGTGCTTTCCTTTGGGTCATGTGGACTAGAAGCATTGAATCTGTTTCAAAGGTGAAGTTGTTAAATTATTGATCGCAGCACCAATGGACTCTAAAGCCATGGTACTATCAAAGAATGGTATGATCACTTAAAAGCCATGGTACTACCAAAGGCTTATGATGAATGGATTCATTTACGGTTACAAGATTTTAAAACCGTAACAGAATATAATTCTGCTGTCTTTAGAATAAGTTCTCAATTAAAATTATGTGGAGAACCTATTGATGATGATGCCTTATTGAAAAAAACACTTTCCACATTTCATGCATCAAATATGGTATTACATCAGCAATACTGTGAAAAGGGATTCAAAAAATATTCTGAGTTGATCTCATGCTTTCTGGTGGCTGAGCAACATAATTCCCTGTTGATCAAAAATTATGAAGCCCGCCCCACTGGATCTGCTCCGTTCCCTAAGGTGAATGTGGGAGCACATGCTCCATTCCCTGAGGTGAATGTGGTAGCAATAAATAATGTGCCTGAAAGAAGGCAAAATAATTACCGTGGCAAAGACCATGGTCGTGGGCACAACAAGGGACGAAATAATAATCGTCGTCACGGTGAACAATAAGGGTTCTCAAGCTAATCCTTCAAAAGGCAAGAATAATAATATATGCCATCGATGTGGTGTGAAAGGTCATTGGGCGAAAATTTATCGTATGCCTGAACATTTTGTCAAGCTCTATCAAGCTTCGCTCAAAAGAAATGAAAATAATGACAATGGGACACATCTGGCACATCTTGCTGACAAGCATGATGAGACTGAGACGTATCTTGCCGTGAAAGATGATGATGTTTTTGAAGGCCTCCCAAATATTACCCATTTAGAAGCTGGAGACTTCTTTGAGAATCGTAACTGAAGAACTGATGTTGTAAATGGGGAATAAAATTAATAAAGAATAATGTCTTTACTTTTTATGTTTTAAAGTTTGAAGAAAATGTTATCTTTAATTATGTTTCAATGTTTAAAAGTACTTTTCTTGTACTTTATTTTATTCAATATTTCTTACTATGTAATTTATCTTTTTATGAAGAAAATGGAAATTCCCCAGTCTTCAGTTGGATTCAAGTTCAACAACAAAAATATTTGTCTCCTGGATAGTGCTACAATGCATACAATTCTAAAAGATAAGAGATATTTCTCTTATTTGGTTATGAAAAGAGTCAATGTTAATACAATAAGTGGTAGTACAAGATTGATTGAAGGCTTTGGAAAAGCAAAGTTACTATTACCTGGAGGAACATGTTTGGCTATTGATGAAGTCTTATATTGTAGTAAGTCTCAAAGAAACCTGTTAAGTTTCAAAGATATACGCCAAAACGGCTATCATATTGAGACTAAAACTGATGGAAAGATTGAATATCTTTATATTACTACAATGATAGCAGGTGAGAAATATGTGCTTGAAAAGCTCCCCGCACTTTCCTCTGGCTTGTACTACACAAGCATTGACAGAGTTGAATCACATGCCATAGTAAATAAAATATTTACTAAATCAAATGATTTTATTATTTGGCATGACCGGTTGGGCCATCCCGGTTATAATATGATGCGCAATATAATTGAGAATTCACATGGGCATACATTGAAGAACCGAAAGATTTTTCAATTTAAAGAATTCTCTTGGGCTGCATGTTCTCAAAGAAAATTAATTACTAAAGCAACTAAAGTTGGGACCAAGGTCCCCGCATTTCTGGAACGTATACAGGGTGATATATGTGGGCCCATTCACCCTTCATATGGACCATTCAGATATTTTATGGTTTTAGTAGATGCATCTACAAGATGGTCACATGTGTGCTTATTATCAACTCGCAATATAGCATTTGCGAGGTTGCTTGCTCAAATAATAAGATTGAGAGCACAATTTCTAGATTATGCGATTAAGACAATTCGTCTTGATAATGCTGCTGAGTTTACATCTCAAGCATTTAATGACTATTGTATGTCAACTAGGATTGCAGTTGAACAACATGTTGCTCATGTTCATACTCAAAATAGTCTAGCAGAATCATTTATCAAAAGCCTCCAATTAATAGCTAGACCAATGCTTATGAGAACAAAATTACCCATTTCAGTATGGGGACATGCTATTTTGCATGCGGCATCCCTTGTTCGGATCAGGCCGACAAGTTATCATAAATTCTCCCCATTACAATTGGCTTTTGGTCAGGAGCCAAATATTTCCCATCTTAGAATTTTTGGTGCCAATTGCTCCACCACACCGTACAAAGATGGGACCCCAAAGAAGGTTGGGGATATATGTTGGAATTGAATCTCCGTCTATTATAAAATATCTTGAGCCCATGACAGGAGATTTATTCACAACAAGATTTGCTGACTGTCATTTTGATGAATAAGTTTTCCCAACATTTGGGGGAGAGAATAAGCAGCTGGAAAAAGAAATAGATTGGAATACATTAACACTATCTCATTTAGATCCTCCTATAAATCAATGTGAACTTGAAGTTCAAAAGATAGTGTATTTGCAAAATATTGTAAATCAACTGCCAGATGCACTCACTGACCTACCAAGGGTAACTAAATCCCATATTCCAGCTGCAAATGCTCCAATTCGAGTTGATATCCCGGTAGGGCAACCTATTTGTGCAAGTGAGTCTAAGGCACGCCTAAAGCATGGTAGACCACCCGGTCCCAAAGATAAAAATCCTCGAAGAAGATAAAGAAGCAAATAATCAAAACGATCATACTACGGAGGTAATTTCTCAAATCGAGCATAAAGACATAAATTCTAATAAGACCTCTTCAGGAGAGGCTCGGGTACCTGATTAATAATAGAATTGAAGAGATCTCAATAAGTTATGTGTCTACGGGAAAACTGTAGAACCAGAATAATATTGTTGTCGACAACATTTTTACATATAATGTTGCTGTTGAGATACAACAAAACGAGGATCTTGAACCAAAATCTGTCGATGAATGTAGACAGAGAAATGATTGGCCAAAATGGAAAGATACAATTCAAGCAGAATTGACTTTACTTGATAAACGTGAAGTTATCGGACCAATCGTCCAAACACCTGAAGGTGTAAAGCCAGTAGGGTACAAATGGGTATTTGTGCGAAAACGAAATGAGAAGAATGAAGTCGTTAGATATAAAGCACGACTTGTAGCATAAGAATTTTCTCAACGACATGTCATTGATTATATGGAGACATATTCTCCTGTGGAGGATGCAATCACCTTCAGATACCTTGTATGTCTGGCAGTACAAGAAAAACTTGAGATACGTCTAATGGATGTTGTCACAACCTATTTATATGGCTCATTAGACAATGAAATTTTTAGGAAAATCCTTGAAGGATTTCAAATGCCCGAAGAATTTAAAGGTTCCCGAGAAGCTTGTTCAATAAAGCTTAAGAAATCCTTATATGGATTAAAACAATCGGGCCGTATGTGGTATAATCGCCTTAGCGAATACCTATTGAAAGAAGGATATAAAAATGATCCAATTTGTCCTTATTTTTTTATGAAAAGGTCTGGATCTGAAATTATCATAATAGCTGTGTATGTTGCTGACTTGAATATTATTGGAACTCATGAAGCACTCACAAATACTATGAAGTATTTGAAGAAAGAGTTTGAAATAAAAGACCTTGGAAAGACTAATTTTTGTCTTGGTCTACAAATTGAACATTTGACAAAAAGAATATTTCTCCATCAATCAACATATACTAAAAAGATTCTTAAGAGGTTTTACATGGATAAATCACATCCGCTGAGCACCCCGATTGTTGTGAGGTCGCTTGATGTAAATGAAGATCCATTTCGACCTTGTGAAAATGATGAAGAGTTTCTTGGCGCTGAAGTACCATATCTTAGTGCAATTGGTGCACTGATGTATCTTGCCAATAATACTCGACCAGATATATCTTTTGCTGTAAGCTTATTGGCAAGATTTAGTTCTTTTCCAACACGAAGACATTGGAACAGTATTAAGCATATATTCAGATACCTCCAAGGGACTATCGATAAGGAATTGTTTTATTCAAATGAATGCAAGTCACAATTAACTGGCTATGCTGATGCTGGATATTTGTCTGATCCACATAGAGGACGCTCTCAAATAGGCTATCTATTTACATGTGGAGACACAGCTATATCATGGCGCTCAGTAAAACAAACTATTGCAGCTACTTCTTCAAATCATGCAGAGATATTGGCAATTCATGAAGCAAGTCGTGAATGCATTTGGTTAAGACTGATGACTCAACATATTCAAAAAATATGTGGGTTTTCTTGCAAATGATTCCAACTGTATTATATGAAGATAATACTGCATGCATAGCTCAGCTAAAAGAAGGATATATCAAAGGAGACAGAATAAAATACATTTCGCCAAAATTCTTTTTCACTCATGATATTAAGAATAGTGGTGAAATAGACGTTCGGCAAATACGTTCAAGTGATAATTTGGCGGATTTGTTTACTAAAGCATTGCCAACCTCAACATTTGAGAAGTTAATATACAAGATCGGAATGCGTAGTCTCCGTAATATAAGCAATGTCTTCATCAGGGAGAGTAAGATATGCGTTGCACTGTTTTTCCCTTAACCAAGGTTTTGTCCCATTGGGTTTTCCTGGTAAGGTTTTTAATGAGGCAACTCTAAATGCGTATTACAAGATGTGTGTACTCTTTTTCCTTCACTAAGCTTTTTCCCACAGGGTTTTTCCAAGTAAAGTTTTAACGAGACATGCTCTTTGTGTAATGGACATCCAAGGGGGAGTATTACAAATCCACAGAATGTGGATGTCCATTCATGAACAGATTGTTCATCTTTCATTCAAAGATTAACTAAGTCATTAATCAATGTATTTGTATTAAAGAAAACATCAGTTATTGTAACTTTAAAGTGATGATATTTATCCTATATAAACGGGTGTTCTTCACCTTGTAAAAGATATAGACAAGAAAGAGCAATAAAAACTCCTATCTCTCCCATATCATTACTATTCTCAATTACTTTACTGCTCTTTTATAATATATTTACAACAATACATACTATATGTGGAAGCGTAAGCTTTTTTTTTTTTTTTTTTTTTGGAAGCTTTAACAAGTCTAAAACAGTTAATCTAGATTCATGTAATGACTTAGTGGTGATATGAACTCCTTGTGTACACTCAACTGTATTACAGCTACCTAGCACTCGATCAATGTTAATATATACCGCAGAGTTAAAATTATAGTAGCTTTTTTCTTCTTTGTGTTCACTTATATAGTCACGTATTCTTTGACACAATAATGAAATGAGCAGTAGTGATCAGTTTTTTCTTGCGACCTTCTAGCCTTTCTAGCCTTAGTAGAGGAAAGCGCCGAAGCAAGAGAATTTCGAAGGCGTTCAATTTGTCTAAAGAATCAGACTATATCTATATGAAATATTTCGTTAGGTAGTACTACTTGCGTAAACGTTTATATAGCCATGACTTTCATAGATTAAATTGAATGGTAACCTATGGAATAATTTGTCAATTATAGAAAGAGAGCTAGGGAGATTAGATCCGAAAAGAAAATTCAACAACACACCAGATCTTACACATATGGCTAGCTGGATTGCCCGAACAATACTGTTACAAATTTTTACTAGTAAAATGGAAAAAGTTGAACATATCATTTGCATAAATTAAAGAGCATCACAACAAGAATAATAAACAATAGGAAATAGGAAACACTGGAAAATAAACGACAAGAAATAGTAAACATTGAAACATAAACGACACGAAATAGAAAATACTGAAAAACAAAAACATAAGAAAAACAACGACAGAACAACAAAACCATCTCATTCTTAAATCAAAGTCTTTAGGGGGCATTAATCATCATTCTCCTCCTCAGCATCGTTGTCCTTTCCAGCTTCTTGCGGTCCTGAGCTTGTACCACTTTCAACCCCTAAACCAAAATCTTGGTTCGCAGCCATAGCCTCAAGAAACAGCTGGTTATTTTTCAAAAGTTCCAGAGAACTTGTTGAGGCCTCACCTACATTCTTGACTAGGAGAGGAGGTTGAGGTTGATCAGAAGGCTGATCAGGTTGATCTTGTATAGGCTGAACATCTTCATTTTTTTCATTATCTTCATTGAGTTGTTTCTCTTCATTGAGTTGTTTCTTTCTTTCCGCAACTTTAGCCCTCTTAACTTCAAATAACTTTTTTAAACCTTTAAGTTGCCTCGCATCAAGTTCATTGATGTTTTTTCCCATAACAAGATGGTTGAAGAGGACTTCCATTTCCATCTCCTCATTCTTTTTCCTAATATTTTCTGCCCGATCTTGCAATTTCTCAAGAAGGTAGTTTTCTAGTTTAACCAACTTCTTCATCTTTTGAACCTCATCGGCATTTCTGAATGTCCTGGCTATCTCCTCAGCTACAGCTTGAGATGGCCACACAATTGGAGTATTTTCCCCATTTTTGAAAATAACGATGGCCACTTTAACATCACACAGAGTGGAAAGTTCTTGTGCTTTCTTATACAAACTTTGTATTTTTCTAGCAAAGAGGGCTCTCTCACTTACAATATCCATAACTCACACAAAATGGAAAAGAAGAAGAAGAGGAAAAAGCAATACTTTCTTTGATATCTAGAACTGAATCTATGACTGAGTATCTACCTATGAAGAATAGTAGTGAGTTATATAGATGCCTAACAGCATTGTTATTACCACATCATTACATCAATTCAAGCTAATTTGGAAAATTTTGACCGATTAGGTAAAAAAACTTAATAGAAAATTTGGTTTTGTAAGTGAGTTCCTTTCTTTCTTAAAATGCTTGAACTATTAAAAGTTTTACCTAAATTGTAGATATCAGTATCCATTGAGCAGATGTTGGGTGTTCTGTATTTTGGGTAAAGTCTAGTTGGCGTACTAAACTTTTCATGTTGTTATTGATATCTCATGTTTTTTATGAAAGTAAGAACACGAGAATCTAAATATAATTCCTCTAATTTCTTTAATATATGTCTTAATTAATATAAATTGGATATGATAGTTCCATTTTTGACTCTGTAATTTCACTAGTTCAATAAGATAAGGTTTAAAAGCTTACCATTCATGACACATACTTATGAATTTTCTATAAATTAGTCTATTTTACCTCATGAGCTTTTTAAAATAAACCTTGCATACACATTGATGGTAGTGAACATATTATGTCGGGTCACTTTATTATTTATGCATGTATTTTTGGCAAACCGGTTATATAGAATCCGTCCAGGTTAGCTGATTTAAAGTGTTTGATAAGTATCAAATTGTGAAAAGTTCTTTTAGGTGCTGAAGCTGATTTTTTAAATAAATAGTGATATGTTTGGGTAGAAGTGCTGTGTGTTTGGTAAAAAAGTGGTGATAAACACATATGTTATTAGAATGACTAAAATACTATTCAAATTATTTACAAAAAATATAAGTTTAAAAGTGTATTACAATAAAAATGATAAATGATGAATATAGAATGAAATGGAGTTGAAAATTTTATTCTGATAAGGATATTTCATGGATTAAAAAATATATTAGCGATAAAATAGTAAAATAGTTGGTCAAATTAAAAGTGCTTATAAGCTGAAAAGCTATAAGTTTGGAATGACCAACGTATAGCTTATGGCTGATTTTAACTTATAAGCACTTGGCTGATTTTTGTAAGTTAACTGTATATAGGCTAAGGACTGGACAGTGTAGTATAGAGCACTTCCAGGTTTCTTCTTTTTTGTGGTCTGTATAATGTTCCCATCTTGTAATGGAGGTAAGGCTGCCATGTCCCCCTCTTATTTTTGTGATCTATACAAGCACACCCAGCTCTAATGGGTGAGATTAAGATAAAAAAAAAAAAAAAGCACTTGGCTTATAAGCACCTCTATACTTGCCAAACGCATAAATAAATCAAAAAGTGATTATAAGCTAGTTTGACCAGCTTATAAGCTTAGCCAAACAACATCGTATTACATAAACTATGAGATAACGTTGGGATAAACTAGTTTATCTCGACGAGATAATGTATTTATATGTTGTTTATGCCTAAAAATTGCATAATAGGTTAAACAGATAAAACTTAAAGAGAGTCACAAACAATACCGTAAATACTAAGGAAAAGTAAATAAATAGATTGTATCCTTGATAATAGCCGGATTCTTGGAGAATTGCTTGGTGATCAATATAATAGGGGAGATGAGTATTTATAGTTATAGGTTTACCCAGTCCTACTTATGATAAAATACAAAGACTATAAGCTGTGGGTCTATTTATTCAAGACAGTGATATAAATTAACCCTAACTAGGAGATTGTAACCCTAAGGCGGCGGGATGTATGCCTTTACGTCCCAAGGCCCGTGCCTGCTGAGTGACCGTGGCTTATGGAGCAGACGTGTATTCTCAATGCCCGGTGATTTGTACGTTAAATCTTGTCTTCACCAGTTGAACTTGTACCCCCGTAATCATAAGTGACGTATTTTTACGCACATATATTTATTGTTGAAATTCCTCTTAGGGCATTAGGATTTCCAAGTTTGGGTAAAGTAGAGCATAAACTGCTCTAAAAACATATCTTACATAAAGAACCCCTCTTGTCAGGCTTCAGCCAAACTTCGACAAACACAGGTGCAAGTTCTATATTTATCATTACTGACTGTAGGTGGACGTTGCTAGGCACAAAGGAAAAGGAGGTGGTAAAGATAACTTTAGGAAAGCCAATCAAGTCGCTCGCATCTTATCTAAGTAAACTACGTGGCGATCCAATTTCTGGTACCGTGATAGCACCTAAGCGTAGATAATCAAGAAGTGAGTAAGAAGTTTAAAATGACGATTTAATAAAAATAAGACTAAATCAACACATAATCTAAAAAAGATAATTGTACTGAATGGGAAAAAAGTAATATCAAGGTAATAACAAGTTACCGAATATCCCGACATAATCATGTATAATAAATATTATTAATGGAGCATCTAAGAGTTTATACAATCTTGGGCACAATCCAAAACTAAAGGAAAGACTAAGACATAATAAAAGATAAGACAGTGCGCCACCACGAACAAGAGCAGTCGGCTCACCTCAATGACTAGTCCACAACCTCAAATGGATTAAGAAAGTCCAGCTGTCCGACTAGAAGATGGATCTGCACATGTAAACAGTAAGCTATGAGCCGAAGCCCCGTAAAATCATCGAAGAGCCTACTATTTTATCTTTCGGGACAAGTCTCAGAAACTACATGAGAAAGTAGCAATTAAAAGGCCAACATACACGCCACAATAATATAAATATGATAAAGAAACATCCAAATATCATAAATCACCCTACTTCTCAACTCTATTTATACACTAGTGTACTAATACAATAGCATAGGCCCTCACCATCATCGTGGCTAGATCAGTGGCTCATCAACTCTATAGCATAAACCCTCATCATATAAGGCTAGACTAGTGGCCCCACAGTTCATATAGTAAGGAGAAACTATAACTATAATAAGGATAGTCCGAAATAAATATATATATATATATAACTCCACATAGTAGTAAACCGTGATATAATGCCATATTCAAGTGAATACGAAACGTTATAAAGCTCTCTTGATCGTTCAAGTAAGGTAAACTATCCAAACTAATGTATATGGACAAGTATGCGCTTGTCCCACCACACACTAGTCGCTTAGGAAGTTCATACCACCAATTGTACAAATTCAATCATATTCTCTAAGAAAAGAGAGCAAAAATAAAGGTGAAGTCTCACTTACCTCGAAGGCGGTTCAAGTACTACGGCTAAACAAGCCTCGAAAGTCACCAAAGACGAACTCCAACACAATCACACTATTCAAATGCATAATTAGAGCGTTAAAATATGCTATGAGGGTGAAAACCCCCAATTTTTGGGCCCGGGCCCACCTCGGCCCGAAATCCCCCATCGGGCCTCACATCGGATTCCAAATCCAAACTCAATACAACATTACCCATTCACCCACGAGTTCATACATTCAAAAATTAAGTCAACTCGACCCCATTAACATATTCAAATCTCCTTATTTTATCACTTTTGAGTTCAAACTCAAGAAC
This sequence comes from Petunia x hybrida, assembly GCA_037355625.1. Taxonomy (NCBI): domain Eukaryota; kingdom Viridiplantae; phylum Streptophyta; class Magnoliopsida; order Solanales; family Solanaceae; genus Petunia; species Petunia x hybrida. The sequence continues at coordinate 575,502 of JBBBVM010000902.1, forward strand.
CCTATCAACTTCTCAAGGTTCATTAATTCAAGAATTAATATCATTGACACAGAATTAATCCTTTGAAATCTCAATGGTTAATACTAATATTTTACAAAGTAGTAAATACTACCGATCGAATAAAAAATTTACCTTGACGGATATTATTAAACTAGAGATTTTTGGGGTTGTAGAGTACTTCTAGCTTTGATTAAACTTCACGTGATTTAAGCTCCTTAATTTTGAAAGAACTTGAATCTCTTGCTGGTATGAGAATATGAGCAGCATTGATTTGCTCATTTGCTGCTGCTACTAAGGGCTTGGGGTCTCGTGAGTTTTTTTCCAGGAAGAACAAAAAGTGGACTCTCTTTCTATTCACGACTTTCAGTTAGTCTCTTTTGGTTTTGACAAGTTGTACCCTCCCTTTAGAATGAGATATTTATTTATCATCTCAACTAATTAATTATATGAATTTTACACCCACACATATATGCTAAAACCAATACAATAAAACTGAAAGAAAGCTTTCTATACTATTACTTAAATATGACAGCTACATATGATAATAACACATTAGTATAAAGAATCTATTAGTATCCTTATAGTAGGTGCTGCTTTTACACCAAAACTTGCACTCCAACCTATTCATTCTCACGTTATGAGTGGCCAAAGCAATACCAATATTAAGCTCATATCCTTGTCCTTCAACTAGTCAGAGAGTATTTCCATTGAAAAAGTTTGTACTCATTTTCTTTATTTGTAAAACTTTGTATTCATTTCTTTTCTTTCTTTTTTTCCTAGCCAACCATCATATAACGTGGCATCAAATTAACTACTTCATCATCCAAACTTACTCCTTTCCATCATAAAAAGTGACGCCAAATACGTACTTTTATTTAACTTTTAATGCACATGTTTTAATTCCGGCCGAACTTCGAGCTTGCAACTTCACATCTTCATATATATTTTTCTTAATTCATATATCCAAATGATAATATGAATATTTTTCTTTCTAACTTGAATAATTACATTTGACATAGTAACTCTCAAGAAAATAAGTTAACAAACTTCTACGGGACATTACAAACTACCGAGCTAGATATGGATTATAACATTCTCGTTCAACCCCAAAAAATATTCCAGTACAAGTCATGCATATAAGTTAGAAACTGTGAGTAGCTCAAATTGACGAGGAAATAATCCCATATATCAACTTAAAATTTGAGTAAAATAAAAGTGATACTACAAATATCACTAATACTCCCTCTGTTCCAAAAAGATTGTCATAGTTTCCTTATTAGTCCGTTCCAAAAAGAATGGCACAATTCTAAATTTGGAAATATTTTTGAGTTGAAATTACTACTTTACCCTTAATGAAATGCTTTATAGCCACATATTTATGTATGAATTATTTTGGACCACAAATTTCAAAAGTCTTACCACATTTCTTAAACTCCGCTCCAAGTCAAACTATGACAATCATTTTGGAACGGAGGGAGTATTATTTTTACTAGTTTATTATGCTAATTTTCGATTGTTGAGAATAGGCCATATATAACTAAAATAACCATTATCTATATATATATATTAAAAGGAGTGTTGTAGCCAACCATGTTTAGCCAAGTGGCAATAAGTTAAAAAGACACATGGCAATTTTAAGACAAAAATTAGTTATTAGTTACTACATTTAAAATATGGTTACTTTTAGTTTAAATATTAACATGTGGCATATCCCTAACTATTCATCTAAAATTTGAATTAAAATCTGTAATTAACTAATTTGTAGTTAGTAGTTTTCATTTTTTAAATTTGAAATTTGAAATATTTTTAGTTTTAAAGTTTAAACTTCAAAAAAAAAATGTGAGAACAAATCGTATGGTTGTTTTGGTGTTTGGGGTGACTGCGGTAGTTATGTTGGGAAAAATTTAGATTACATTATTATTTACACAAAAAGATAAATGATAAAGCTCCATTATTTTCCAGTAACTGTCTCCTTTATTAGATGTAGTGGCAGGCCCACGTTGGATTTGTAGAGTAGTTTTAAAAAATATGAGTAACTGAAAGATAGAGTTTAGGTTTAGTGCAAACACAGTTTTTCTTTTTGCTCCTTGCCTCTTTCCTCATAGCAAATATATATCCAAAAACTGTTATGTACAGAAACTGAGTGTTGCCTGTTGCTTTTTTCTCCTTCCCTTGCAGGCACACGTTTCATTTTTTTTTTCCTCTTTTCTAAACTGAGATCTTTTCGGATATTTTTAAAGAACATATAGAGAGAAATGTTATCTTCTACCTTTTTTTTATTTTTTTATTTAGTGTTTCACCATGAAAAGGTATGAAGACAATATGGGCACAGAGAAAAGTTAAAAGGGAATACGAAGTTACAGTGATAGGTTATCTCAATTCATATCCAGTCTCACTTTACCCATATCTGTATTTTGTTTCCTTTTGTTTATGAATTATATTTGTTGTATCTTCTAACTATTTTTTATTATGAGTGGCTTGGTAGTTTTTGAAGAATTAGTATAAGTGATGAATATTCTTGAAACCTTTTAGAATCAAGTAAAACAATAAAGTTGAAGGTGCTTTATAGCCCATGTAAGTTAATTGGGATTGTATCATGTTTATTTTGATGATTTTCTAATAACTTGCTACTCTGTTTGCCCTCTTGCAGATTGATTTTCATTTAATTGATGCATGCAATGTTAAAGTTACGAAGACAACACTTGATAAACCATTCAAAAATATTGGAAACCGAGAGAAAGTTTTGATCCTGGTACGTACAACATATGTTGAGTAATGTGTTACTAGATAATCTTGATGTTAGTGCCTTTATGTCGACAATGTAAAATGTATGAAGAAAATACTTTTCTACATCAAATTTTGGAGTTTCTATGATTATTTTATTGCCATTGAAGAAACTCAAATGCTGATTCAGTTACCATGCAGTTAAAGGTAGTATCGATTTCATTATGGTTCGCCTTATATTTCTGTTGTCTGGACAGTACTATGCATAGGTTTTTGTTTTCTATAATTCTATCTTGGCAGCTACTACTCTAAAATGCTTTAGAATGGGAAGGAATACTATAAGATTCATTTATTGTTATTCAGGTATAGATCATGGCTTCTAAGTCCTTTATTAATATTTATCGATTTCGCAAGTTGTTCAAGCCAACTGATTGAGGGGCCATTTGATTTTATTAAAATTAAGATGTCTAAACTTGAAAACACGAAGACCTGAACACTAACTAACTCTTGGGGTCTAAATATATAGATTAATATTAAATGGGTTTGGACATTTTAAAGATAAAGGAATAGAAAATGACCCATGCTAAAGTAGTTGGGATAGCATACGTTTATGTATCTTTTTCCTTCTGTTCTGTTTGGTACATTTTTTAGTCTCAAGTAGGTACACGGTGTTTAAGTTACGATTATACATGACAAATTTCAGATTATTTTAAAAAAAAAAAAAAAACTGAAGGTAAGAGTAAGACATGAAAGAGTTCCCAGCATAATGAATGTACAAGTTTTTTTTTTTTTTAAAAAAAAAATAGTTCCTGGCATAATGAAAGAGTTCTTGATATATTTGCTCAAAAATGAATAGATTTTCTAAAGCAATCGAGAAGTATGAAGGCCCTTAAAATAGAATTATTGACATTAGCATAGATTGCTTTTCTGTTTTCTTTGTGCTTTGAAATGTTCAGTAAGTACTAAACTATTAGAAAGTCGCGCAATTTTTTTCCCTCAACAGGTACTGATGATAAACTAATTATAATGATCTTTGAAGAAAGTATAGTTTCACTTGGTAACGGCAACTGGAAGGGTATTGATTCAAAGTTCAAGGATTGAAGCATATTTGATGAATAAGGTATTTTAATTCCAATGCAAATAAATTTGTTACGTGCAATTATTACAATCTGATTTCTTTGAATTGAACAATACTTACTCTACTTTTTGCGTACCTTGCCATTGCATTTCTAATGGTTGGCAGAATTACAACTGTTTTGGGCGACGAAAAGATCAGTTCATCATATATCAATTACAAAGAAATGGCAAATCCACTTGCGATACTACAAATACAAAGGTTCCGTTTCTTTATAAAGTCCATATTACATGGATGATTTATCTATCAAGATTGGCTACAGTGAAGATCAATCACATAGGCTCGATAGAAACATGCAAGAACATTTTGTCAAATGTTTCGCAGCGTGAACTGTTTTTGATAGATATGTAGATAGACCAATCATCGAGGTATTATACAAGAGCTAAATGAGTCAATTTTAGTGGTTTAAGAGTTTCAAATATTAGCTCTATTTTTGTAAGTTATTGATCTATCAATAAACATATATGATAATATTATACTTTTTATCTCTCTGAATTCAGTTCTCAGGTATTTCATTCTAATATATTCTCCTACACTATAATGATAAATGCATTAGAAAGAAAAGATAAAAAATATACATATTTTGTAATGAGTTGGACGTGACATGAAGGGGTGTAGCGAGCAACCATCTCTTTACATTAATTAGGCGACATTATATTTGGGCTATATCAACTGTCAAGGGATATCGTCAGTGCTGTACAATCTATTTCGTAATTGTTAAAATGGTAATTCAATCAGGAGGATATGTTGCTAATTTTCGTACATCCCATGAATCTTTTACCAAAAAGAAGAAATTGTAGTTGAAATTTCATATCTGATGTAGTTATTTATTTTTGGAGTACTTGAGTAAAAAGTCGTGTACAAATATCATTATACCAGAATTACATCTCCCGTGCACAACACTGTTTCAATTAATTTTTTTTAATTATATTTATTTTAGTTTATTTTGTTTAGAAATTTACTTACCATTCAAGGGAAAGAAAGTGTAGAATTACTTTTTTATATTATATTTACTTTTTTAAAAAAGAAAATTTATTATTTTTTTAATGGGACAAATACTAAATTAACTACTTAAACACTATTTTATCCTTTATTTTCTTTCATGATCATAATTATATATGCTTATAATAATAAATTATTGCTATTTGGTCATTCCTACTAAAATAATTATAACTCATAAATATAGAAAAAGTAACACTTAAAATAATATCTTATTGATTTGATTACATAATGAAATTATCCACGTTTTTCATTATTTTGTACTTAGTTTATCTAACTCTAATCCATAAATTTTTTACTAAAAGCATATTTCCTTTTCTTTTATGAAAAAAAAAACTATCTTATATTGATCTAAAAGTATTGAGTGTAATCTTCATTAAAAGAATTATTTAGAATATTATGTACATTTGAAGAAGGGTTGACTAAAAATCATATCGAATAGAAAAAGCATTTGGCCTAAAATTGAAAAATAATAATGAGAGATATAAACAAAGATAGCTTCTAGAATCATGATTGAGTAAAATGACTTTCTTATCTTTGATAGAAACGCTTCACATTTCTATATAATTAGCCTCTGATGCATTTCATATAAAGTTCATGGGCTGATTGAAGAAGTTTTAGTGCGTTCAGTAGAGATGTCTTTTGGGGCAAAGCAATAAGCAAATATACATAATTTGAGCGTTTCATTTGCTTAGTTTTGTATAACGGCTGCTTGGTGTTATATTGTTGAGTATGATGTTTGAGCTTTAAAAGATTTCTCATGTAATTAACAATTAAACTCAATGGTAGATAGTGAGAAAATAACATATGATATTAAAAACATAGTAAATCCAAAATTTTTCTTAATTTAATTTGAGAGTTTATTGCAAAAGATACTCATTTAGTATATTCGTATTTCTTTTTTATCAAATTTTTTATCATATAATTTCATAACACATTGTATTAAGTTATATTTGATTAATATACTTTAATGTTGTCCGCGCATCGCACGGGTTCTTATACTAGTAAATGATTAAAACACCAAATCTTCCTAAAGTAACACAATTGACCAATGCGTAGAATACAATCTTAGCATGATCTACATTTTATGAAGCACAACTGGAAGGGTATCGAGCCAAGACATCCTTTACCAAAGTACATATATATCAGCAATACGACATCTCTTAATACATAAAAGTTTGCAACAAATTACTTATTATGACACGTAACAGTACTTTTTCTATTCAAATCTATAAAACAAAGAAAAATCCTAGGTCCATTTTCCATCCGGCACCCACTACTGTCATCTACTGCCAGTCAGGCTACCAAGGGCCGATCTGCTGCCAGTCAGTCTAGTCCAGGGGCGGCCCTAAGGTAAGGCAAGTGAAGCCCTTGCCTTAGCCCTCCATTCTTAAGGGCCTCCAAATTTGTAATGGCTATATATATATATATATATATATATACACTACCCTATAAAATATATAATTATTCATTGAATGATTATAATTATACAGTTTTTCTTAAATTTTTTAGAATTGGTAAGTCTATAAATTGTTGTACTTTTATTTATCTTACTAATAATTCTCAATTAGTTTCTTTTATGATTCAATTTCATCCTTTATGTTCTATTTGTTCAAAAAAGAAAAGCACAATTTTCCTCATGAAAATATTTGAAAAAACTTGATTAAACTTCCTATTTTATTCTCTATAAGAAACTTTTATTACCAGACAAATGTTATAACATGTTTAAGATCATAAGTTTCAAAAGCTTTTTAACCACACAAGTATTATGACATATGTTGACAGAAATTTTAGAAGGCTTCATTTTATTCTTAAATTTTTGCCCAGTTAACTATGTCATATAAATTGAAAAAAAATGTAGTATTATATAAATACATTCTTGTTTTTGGCGATGGCTTTACAACTTTGACTTCAGATTTTTGACTACTGTATTTCGTTGTCTTGTTTAATTTATCCATATATAAGTCAGAAAATTAGTTTTTTTTAATGTCTTGCCAGTATATGAATTCCGTGAAACAAATCTAAGGCCTCCAAAAATGATCTTGCTTTAGGCCACAAATTCCATTGGTCCGCCCCTGAGTCTACCATCGGCCTGTCAGTCGTCGGTCACTGAAAGGGAATAAGAAGAAAATATACATTTGATATTCTTTAGGTACAAGTTTTATTTTTATTTTTACTTTTAAATAAAAGATACCCTCTATGTAGGGTAGGTGTTGTATATATCTTGAAGTTCGGATGCGGCTTGGCCAAACCTACAATTACAACGCAAGCTTGGAAAACAAAGGCAATTTTCAAAAATATAAGGAGCAGGAAGCAAGAATTAAACCCAATCCTACCAACTAATTAACTTAGCAAACAAAAAAACTAGCTATGTCGTATCTATTCCTAATACTTGAAAGTTTACACTTATCTAGTTTGAAAGGGCCCTTTATATTTCTATGCAAATTTTAAAATATGTAGTAAAACTGTAAAAGTACCTATCCTTAGAGTGAGATGCTAACTTAGTCAAGTAATCTGCAACTTAATTCGCCTCCCTAACAGTGAGAGACAGAGACATTTGCCCGACTCATTTCTTGAATAGTCGGCTCAATGGAACTCCTTAATTTAAGGTTGTTGATGGACTTTTCATCAATTTATTCTATAATTGTTTAAAATTGTCGCTATATTACTACTACTTTAGAAGAGACAGTTGAGCTGTCTGCTTCTACTGGGGTTAGGGGTGTTTCTGAGATTGCACTTATTCTGTGCTTTATCCCGGTTGTACATCTATGTTTATATGGTTGTACGTTCCTGTAAATAGCCAAATAAACCAAGACTTTTGTGATAAATTCTGCGCGTGTCCATACTGTTAACCACCTGCTTAAAGGGTACTACTGATATTTTCTATTTTTATGTGCTGCATCTTTCTGTACTTTGTGAATGAAGTATTGAATACCATGATTAAATACTGAAATTATCCTCATTCTTTTTAACCAATTCTAACCTCTGTCCTGTAGTTAACGTAATGTATATCCTACAGAACGTTGCTCTTCCCAAAGAGATCAGTTCGCCTGAAGAAAAGAATCATGGCCTCCACCTGAATATGCAGATTGATTATGTGATTTCAACAACTGATCAAATATGTAAGTATTGATATCTAAATTTCGCGAATTAGTAGAACTGATTTAAGTCGGCTACTTCCCCAATTTTTGCCCTAATCTTCTTTTTCCTTTTCTCATGTTTCTTTTTCAATTTCACGGCCGTTCGATATTTTATTGTCTATAGAGGGAAGGAGCGATTGAGATCTTGATTACAAAATACAGAGAATAAATCATCAATCTTTGTATTATGCATGTTTTTGCACCTCAGTTAGCTTCTCTCTTCTGTTAGTGTGCTGTTATTTCCTCTTTGTTTTGCTTGTTTATTGATGTTCTTATTTTGTTCTATAAAGTTGAAAAGGGTTGGTTGATTCCTCTTTCAAATTTGAAGTTAATTTCTGAAAAATTATTAGTGAGCATGTACTAGGATATGGTCAGCTAAATTAAAAAATTTGTTTGGTTATATTTTGTTGCATAATTGATTCATGCACGGGGCATAAAATACCTAGCATATTTCATAGTATCACATAATGAAATGATATACATATTGGCCAAATTTTCTGGTAGGAGACAGAGTTAGTTGATAGAAGATTTGCAAAAAAAAAGTGCATATGATAAAAGCTGAGGACCGGATACAATTACCTTATTTCATATAGTAAATACTATTTGAGGAGCTAGAGTCAATCAGTGGGAGGACTAAACTGTAGCTGCTTGAAACAGAGGTAAAATTCCCACCCTTTCAACTAATAATTTTATAAACCAAAGCAAATTTTATTGATGACTGAACTACTGGTATGGTCTTTCATGTACATCTTGTGCTTGTAGAAATTTGATGTTGTCAAGAATTCTAGGTGCTGCTACATGTATTTTTTTGATATATGTAAATTGATATAGTTAGCAACTAAACTATGACCCGCTCATTTTGATAAAGTTGATTTCCTTCATCATTAATGTAATATAAATGCAGATCTTCATGAGGTACATGTGATGTATTTTCTTGATAATAGGGAATCAAAGATCTTTGATATAAGTCAGTTGCTGTTGTTGATTTTCGGAACTTATTAACAGATTGAATGGGATTGTTTCATGTTAGGATACTTTTTTAGTTCAAAGCATTTCATATATACAGTGTTCCTCTGTAGCTATATTCTACAAATAAACTTACGTCACGCTGAACTTCTGCAGTGCTAAGCTATAGATATCAGTTTATTTCTCAATTATATGACTTGCACGTCTTCGTTGCCAAACAATAAGACAATCAATGAGCCGTTCCTTGCGTCATCACATGGCACGGTTTTCGAGATTTAACCATGAGATTTCGTAAATAGAGTTCTCAAGTTGGCATATATTAATTCTTTTAAGAACCGAGAAATTCTTAAGAGCCACGATGGCACACAGTTCTCATACATTTGTTAAGGATTTTGTGTAATTAATCTCCGCGGATATCTGCATAGTCTGTAGGAGTCGTTAAAACTTACCAATTCTATAGAAAATGGCTCCTGATTTGCAGCTTTCCTCATTTTTTATTCGTCCAATAAGCAATGCAAATAGCTTAGTGTACTGGTTGTTTCTTCACATAAATGCTCCCATTTTCCAAACTGCAAGTAATTCTATCATGTTTGAGAAGCTTGCATAACATTGGATGCATTTAAGTTTTTCCTTTTATGCACTAAACTGGACAATTAACTACTCTTGCTTAAATTCAGCACATTCACTTCTTAGTTTTGACAGAACAACGCTGAGGCAAACTGTTTTAAATTTCTTTTTTTTTTTCTTTCTTTTCTGGTCTACTGTTTAATGTTTTTGTGCGTAAGTTCAGATTCAGGCTCTCTGACTACAGATGAAACATAGGCAGCTCAAGGATGTTTTCCTTTGTTACTGAATTTAATTAATTCCATCTCCTTTTCTTTGAAGGCGGTTTTACTTCATGCTGTTCATAATGATTAATGTTATCGGAACTACTATGAGATACTCACCCAATCTTAGAGCTATGTGTAGAGCAGGTGGACTAGGTGCTCAAACTGCTCCATCTGGGTTCAGGTGATTGAAAGAACAACAATGGTCCAAGGCTTTCAGCTACCGCTGGTGTTTCCTTATAGATTTGGAAAACAGAAGTGGCTGGTTACTTGAACACTGCCCGTATATATACAGAGAGAAAGCACCTGGTTTGGGCTCTGGAAAAGGGGATTTGCGATGGTAATGCAACAGGTTTGCGAATAAAGTTCGCAATAGGAATTGTTTGTATGTACCAGTATAGAACAATCAGATAGTTACAGTACATGGTATAAGTGAATTTAAATCTTTGTCAATGGCATATACTTTTCTTCTATGCTTCATTAGATGGCTCAAGTAGCTTATCTATTCTACTGCTACAAAAAGTTTATCATAGGAAAACTTACAAATCAAGCAATAAAAATTATGACAAAATTAAAAAAATGAAATTGTATCAGTTATTGGGCCCATGCTCAGCATGGGCATCAAGCCACTAGTTATGTTAAAAAGGTCGCTTGCACATTTGTGTAAGTTTTTAATTATATTATACTCGGGCAGAGCACATTGCACGATCTTCTTTTCATTATATGCAACTATAAATTTTTTGCACCAAAAGTCACACATATTTTTTTCCCACTTAAAAATCACACCACTATCACCTTGATAACTAAATGATAAAAATGAAAAGTGTAACGTCGGGTGAGTATTTTTTTAAATTTTTTTTCTTTAACCCTCACTATGACAAACTTTGTCATTATAAATCACGAACTTTTTTTGTCATTAAGAATATTAATTTTGTCAAAAATAAATTATTTTTGATGAAAATAATTTCACCAATCAATTGTCTCTATAGCATGGGTCACTAAAAGTATACAGAGACGATTTAGTATTTGATCGCCAAAACAAAGCTATGTTAGTAACGAAATTATTTTTCATCCCCAAAGACATGGTATTTGGGACAAAGTTTGTCAAAAAGATATAAGATTTTGTAGGTGATAGCCTATTTTCATCACAGTAAACGCTTTTAATGTCACCCAAAAAATATTTACTCTAAATCTTTCTTCAATTAGTGATGACGTCAATTATCTTTAAAATTCTATTTATTTCGTAGTTAATCAAGTGTAATATTGTCTTTGAAGATTGTTGTTTAGGAACAAAATGGATTTTGTCCATATAAGGTATAATTAGTGACAATTTTGATTTTATAAATATGGTTGATAATTATGTAGTCGAAGTGCTACCATGTCGTCACTAAAAATATTAATTTTACATTTTTATTTGTTGTTCACACACACACAACCTAACAAACATGAAGGTAACCAAAATATTCACCCATGATATCGATCACATGACGTATCAATCACAATATGAAAATTTTGGGACATCAAATGGATTTCATCCCAAATACTGTAGAGACGTAGTGTCACAAGTTTTGCAAATTAAACACCCAGAATCTCTAACTATATTGTTGCTATTAAAATGTGAAATGTGAACGTATTAAAGATGAGAGTGTTTAGATGGATGTGTGGGCATACTAGGCTAGATAAGATAAGGAACGAGGTCATACGAGACAAGGTGGGGAGAAATCTCAGTGGTGGATAAGTTACGAGAAGCGAGACTACGATGGTCAGCCATGTAAAAAGGAGGAGCACGAATGTCCCGATGAGGAGGTGGGGGTGAGTGGGTAGTGGTAGGTCTACGGAGAGGCAGAGTTAAACCGAAGAAGAATTAGGATGAAGCGATTAGACATGATATGACTCACCTACAGATTACCGAGGACATGACCCTAGATAGGAAAGTGTGGAGATCAAGGATTAGGGTAGAAGGTTAGGTAGTAGTACTGCGATTGTTGTCATAGTAGTAGCATTTCTATATAGACTGTTTCTATCTTATTCTTCGTCTTTATGGTTATTGGTGCGTTCTATTACGTTGTGGTGCCCTTTACTTTTTATGCCAGTATTCTTCTCTATAATGCTATATTCATCGTGTTATTTTTCATACATGTTCTCAAATTATTTTTCTTCAGCCGAGGATCTATCAGGAACGACCTCTCCACTTTGGTTGATTAAGGTCGGCGTACATATCACTCTCCCTAGACCCTACTTGTAAGATATTTTTTTTTTAAATAAAAACCCTGAGGCAAATTTTATTGATCGCAAAAGTTACATAAAAGGGAGGTGAATCAAGCCAACCATCCCACAAAAGATAACAGCAACCATCAAATTCTCCAGAATATATGAGCTCATACATTCTTTTACATTTTTGGACAAGCCTCAAGGGTATTAGTGCAAGCTAATGACACATTTGAAATTTCTCAGGTGAAGCCAGACTACTGCTTACTTCACCTCTTCTCTAAAGCTCGACATTGCCTCCTGGTGGACATGATTCAAGGAGGATCAAAGCACCAACCTGCATATTTGTCTGCTCTAATTCTAAATGCAGGAATCTACATTTTATCTATTCAAATTGGGCCCCTAGCTAGCTTCAGCTGGCATATCTGACTCTTGTAAGTATATCTTGGTCTCTGTCAGAGAGGTAGCATGCTTGGCTAGAGCATCAGCATCATCATTGGCTTCTCTATAGCAGTGGGTAGCTTGTATGTTGTGATGTTGTACCATTTGTTGTATTGATTCCACTAAAATTTGTAGCCTCCATGGTGCTTGTGCTTTCCTTTGGGTCATGTGGACTAGAAGCATTGAATCTGTTTCAAAGGTGAAGTTGTTAAATTATTGATCGCAGCACCAACGGACTCCAAATAATGCTGCTTGAGCTTCGCTAAAGTTTTTAGTTTGGAACTGGATAGGCTTGGAGAAAGTCAAAAGAAGATCTCCATTTCCATTTCTAACAACTCCGCCTGCCCCCGCTGTCTTATTAGATTCCATACAACTACCATCAATGTTCAACTTAATATTGCCATCTGCTGGTTTCATCCACTTGACCATCAGGCTTGTGAGTTTGGGTTTATATGTTACAACAATGTTGCACACTCTTTCCCATGACCAATGAGCTTCCATTTTACCAAACTTCTTAGCAATTGCCATTTTAGATTGGAAAAGAATCTAATGACACATTCTCTTGATTGAAGTGTTCTCTGAAGCATACTTTTTTGCACATCTTGCTTTCTGTTATATTCTATGCACCTCCTATAGACACTAGAAGGGGGGGTTGAATAGTATCTACCGATTTTCGTTTCAAGAACCTGGTTCTTCTGAATGTAGAACCTAGTTCTCACCTTCGCAATTATGCTGTTTCAACCACTGCAACACACCACAACCACACTCACAAAAAACACGAGGATTTTACGTGGAGAACTCCTTGCTCAAGGGAGAAAAACCACGACCCACACTCTGAGATTTGAGAACTAAATCCACTAACACAACGAGCAAGTTTCTGATTACAAACTCTGTAACCAAGGGGCTACACTCTAGAACCTAATCACTACTCAAAGCTAAACTCTAGCTTTTCAAGCAATTTATCATAAGTTCACCTAATACATGTGCTTCTGCAATAAGCCAATAGGTAAAAACAGTGAAAGTTCAAACTAAGACAACTTAAAACTCAATGAACATAGACAGAATATCTAGACTCAATACACTCAAACACGCCAGTTGTCTTCTTCAGTTTACTCACGTAGAAAGATGCTAGATCGCCTTTGTATGCTCTCAACTCTCTGTTTGTGAATAACTAAGTCACGGCTGCATCGACTGCTTGTATTTATATGGGCCTTGTAACCCTAGTTGAGTCCTACAAGGAATCCTCGTAACTATGGTAAGACGAGATTCCTAGTAACTCTTTTCCTTGTTGAATTCTAACCCCTATTCACACTTCGAAGATACAGCCTGGGCACCGCCTCTTTTAGTTTGACTAGGATGCATATTCATTCACGCGCCACTATTCCTAGTTCCGCAGGGATTTACAACTCGCAACTCTTTTCGATCAGTCGTGCCCTTCTCTATAAGGACTAGGTTCTTCTCTAAGATCACTGAGTCCTTTACGTTTGTCATTCTTCAAAACCAGAACTCAACAAATGCCCCCTTTTTTATGATGACAAACAAATGTTGCCCAAGAACCTGAATAGACAAAAACCCAAAAGCACAGAAACAAAAATAACAAGTTCAAGAATAATTAAACGGATGAATTAGGTCACAAACACCCCAACATTTCCTTCTTCCCCCTTTTGGCATCATCGAAAAGATTCAAATACCTGCATAAACCTGTCAGTACTATCCAATCTAAAGCACAAGGCAACAAGTCAGTAATAAGAACACACAGAAGCAAGAATAAGGGCCCAACAGGAACCAAATACTTTAAAGCAAACAGTCAAAAGCATAAGGAAATTTAAAACCATTATCCAGGGTGTGACAGCAGCACAACCCTATCAATTAGTACACAACTGAGAAATAAATTGTTTGAAACAATCAACACATGTGCAGGAGAGAATTGGAAGGAATTAACAGCAGTTAGGAGAAAGAACAGGGTAGGACAGGAGGACTCAAGACTGAAGATCGAAGTGTTTGACAAGTGCCTCAAGATGCTTTGTATTTTTGGCCCTCTCCATCACAAACTCGGCCTCGTACTTGTGGCAGTCTATCTTCAAACGAACATGGCTCTCCAGCTCCTTCACAGCCTCAATGGCCTCCTCGGGTCCATAGTCCTCACTTTCCTCAGCTAGCTCATGCTTCACCTGCAAGGGCTTCTTGGAGGCTCTCCTTTCTGTGAAGAAGTCACAGTTTTTAAGCATATTATGCCCAAACATTTGATGAATGGTTGGCTTCTTCCCAGCTTCCAGAGGAACCCCAAAATGCTCAAGTACTTGCTGGAGGATATAGGAATGCACCAGAGAATATGGCTTCTGATCTATATCTGCAATCCTCTTGATATGTCTAATGATTAGCCCAGGTAAATTGATTTTCACCCCCTATCCAGCAAGTCCATATATGTCAGGTCTAGAGCACTAGCTTCGCAGTTTCTTTCTCCTCTAGGCAGAAGGAACCTGTGCACAAACTCAAACAGCAACTGGTGTGCAGGTTCTATCTCCTTCTTATCTACCTTCCTCTCCTTCCTTAGCTTGGGTTTTCCTGAGAATTTCTTGACCACTTCCAGTGGAGTCACACCATCAGTCCTCTTGGGCCACTTCAATTTTATATACCTGCAATAACCTTCGGCAGGTATGTCAAGAATCACTCCAAGCTCAGGTCTCCCAAACTCTATCTCAATTCCCTTCACTGTGGTGAACACTCTCCTGGCATTAACTCTGCAGTTGGTGTAGAACTCTCTGATCTCATCAACAAACAACCTCCTTTCTTTGTTGGCAAACAAACCAAGCCATCCCTTGTCACCAATCATTCTTAGAATTGGTTTCATGTGAAATTCCTTCTCATTATGCAAGATGCTGCCAGGCAACACCTGATGCTTTGAAAAGAAGGCTACCCTGTCAACCTCTTCTTCACTGCCTCTCCTTCTCTTCTTGTTCTCAGCTTCACTATCTCTTTGTCACTAACTTTCCCCCTTTCACCAGTCTTCTCCTCTTTTCCGGCTCTACTCTGTTTTCTTTGACAAATACTACCTCTTCTTCTTCTTCCTCACACTCCAGTTTCTCATCCTCCTCACCAAACTTTCTTTTCCTCTTTGATTCTTCTGCTTTCTTAGTAACTTCTTCTTTTTCAGCTTTTTCTGTCACCATCTCTTAATTCTTTTCTTCTTCAGAATCTGTCCAATTTAGGTCTGCATCATCAGCCTCAGTAGGATCTGGGCAAGAGACAGGCTCTTGACACAAATCCTTTGAAGCCTCAGCAAGACCAGGTCCTCCAACTGCTGAACCTTTTGGAACAGATCCTTCCTCATTATCCTCAACACCCACAACATTTGTACATAGTTCCATTTCACTTTCTTTAATGGACTCAACAAGATCCTGTTCCCTTAGTTGTTCTATCACTCTTTCCGCTACACCCAACCCCACATCAGTCTTTTCTACTACCGGCACATGCAAGTTTTCCCTAAGTTCTTCCTGACCACACTTTTGCTCTGTTTCAACTGGGTTCCCCCTATCTGTCTTGTCATCAGACTCTACAACTCCTATAATTTCATCTAGTCCTGTTACTAGGGTTTCAGTATCCGTCGTACTAGGGCTTTTTATTTCTTCTAAACCAACGGGAGTAGATGTAATAGGATCAGGGATTACCTCGGAAGGTAATTCCGATGAACTTGGTACAATGGGCGTAGTAGGCAAGGCTCTTGACATCATCCTCTTTACCAACTTCTTGTCGCCCTTTTGCAGAAATTTTGTTCTGGCCTTAGCAATTCTTTGTGCGAGAGTGGATGGGGGTGGTTTTGCAGATGATTTCTTGGCAGCCTTTGTGGGTGAAATGGATGAAGATTGTACTTGAGACATGATGAAGGTTTCGGTTGATTTTAGACTGGGATTTCAAGAATTTTTTCAGTTTTAGGTTTTAGGAGAGAATTTTGATTTGAAGAAATGAAGTAGTTGGATGTGTGAGTTCTGTGTGTATTGACGAAGGGGAAGGGTTTTGGTGATTAGACAGCTTCTAGGGAAGACAAAGAAATAATAAGATAAAAGTAGAGAAGCAGCTTTTTGAAATTTTTGATAACCGGGAAGAGTTTTGGATTTGACGGTTATGGACTCATTTGATATAGCCTTTTCAAGTAGTGGGGTCCAAACAAGTCAATTAGAATTCTATCCCAAAAAGGAATGTGTTCCTATAATTTAGGACAGTTACAGAAACATGGAGGATCTCCCTTGACGCATGTATAATTGACAATTTAATTTCAGTTATGACTTCTATCATGCAGGGTAGTGTGACTGTACCTGGACATGATTCCTCACGCTTCAGTCGGTTCCTTCTCAGTACATAGTAGGTTCTTCATGGGATCACATTATCCTCACCTGATGCTTAAAGACTGAACAAGTGTACTTTATGAAGTACAAGGTTAGACTGAACAATAATAAAAGAATTTTACACAGGGATAATTGAATACTTAACTAGCCACTCATAGGGGGATCACCTGCAGGGTCATCCGTGTATTTTGGTCATCCCTAATTCCAACCTGTTCCTCTAAAACTGTACCTTGTTCAATGCTTTGGTAAATATGTCAGCAATTTGATCTTCAGTCCTGCACGAATTCATAGTAATCAGACCCTTTTCCACATTATCTCTAAGGAAATGATGTCTAATATCAATGTGCTTGGTTCTTTTGTGTTGGACTGGGCTCTTGGAAATATTCACTGCACTAGTGTTATCACAGAAAATTGGCACTGCTCCATATTTGATACCAAAGTCCTCCAATTGTTGTTTGATCCATAGCAGTTGTGAGCAACATGATGCAGCTGCTACATACTCAGCTTTAGCAGTAGATAGGGCAACTGAGTTTTGCTTCATTGTAGCCCAAGAGACCAAACAAGGATCAAGAAAGTGTGCCATTCCCGAAGTGCTTTTCCTATCCACCAAATGACCTGCATAATCTGCATCAGCAAAACCAATTAGTTCAAAAGTACCTCCCCTAGGGTACCAAAGACAAAGGTCCTGAGTTCCTTTCAAGTATCTCAGGATCCTCTTCACAGCTGTCAAATGTAACTCCTTGGGCTTTGACTGAAATCTAGCACACAGTCCTACACTGTATACTATATCAGGTCGGCTAGCTGTGAGATAGAGGAGTGAACCTATGATTCCTCTATATTTTTGTCTCGTTTGTCGAAGCACCTAGTTCATCCATATCCAGCTTGGTTCCGGGTGCAATAGGAGTAGTCATTTCTTTTGCTTCCTCCATGTCAAATTTCTTCAGTAGTTCCTTGACATATTTTTGCTGATGAATCATAGTCCCTTCAGGCATTTGCTTTATCTGCAACCCAAGGAAGAAATTTATTTCACCCATCATGCTCATTTCAAATTCACTTCCCATCAGATCAGCAAATCCTTTGCATAGCTCCTCATCAGTTGCTCCAAAGATGATATCATCGACATACACTTGAACCACCAGTAGATCTTTTCCTTTCTTCTTGAGGAATAACATGTTGTCAATCGTACCTCTCGAAAAACCATTCTTCAGCAGGAATCCTGAGAGTCTTTCATACCAGGCTCTAGGGGCTTGCTTCAATCCATAGAGAGCCTTGTCCAGTTTGTAAACATGATCAGGAAATTCATTGTTCACAAAGCCTGGTGGCTGTATCACATAGACTTCTTCATTCAGGTAGACATTTAGAAAGGCGCTCTTTACATCCATCTTATATAGCGTGAACTCCATGTATGTAGCAAAAGCAAGCAACATTCTGATGGCCTCCATCCTTGCAACTGGTGCAAAGGTTTCATCATAGTCTATTCCTTCTTCCTGACTGTAACCTTGAACTACTAACCTTGCCTTGTTTCTTGTCACTATACCATGCTCATCTAGTTTGTTCCTGAACACCCATTGTGTTCCAATTATTGATCTGTCCTTCGGTTTAGGAACTAGGTGCCACACTTTACTTCTTTCGAATTGATGAAGTTCCTCCTGCATGGATAGAATCTCGTCTGGGTCTTCTAGAGCTTCTTTTACATTCTTTGGTTCCAAAGATGAGAGGAAAGCAAAGAATGCATAGAAGTTCTTCAAGGCTGACCTGGTCATGATTCCTGTATCCAGTTCAGATAGGACATTCTCCAAAGGGTGAGAGCTTTGATGTTTCCATGGCCTGAGTTGAATATGACTGGAAGGACCTGCAGCATTATCTTGGAGGGGTTCTTCATGACTTGCTGGATCATCAGCTTCATCAGAAGTTCTCCCTGTCAAGTTGACTCCTTGTTCTAGTGTGCTTGGATTTTCACCTGATGTCTCCTTGTCTTCTGAGTCTTCCAGTTCATCTACACCTTCTTCCCTCCTTAGGCCAATCACTTGATCATCTGCCTCAATCTCCCCCAATGCCTTATCTGATTCATCAAATACAACATGCATACTTTCTTCCACTGTTTGTGTTCTTTTGTTAAACACCTTGTATGCTTTGCTTTGAGTAGAATAACCAAGAAATATTGCTTCATCACTCCTAGCATCGAACTTCCCCAAAGGTTCCTTGCCATTGTTCTGAACAAAACATTTACAGCCAAAGGGTCACAGGTGAGCAATATTTGGTTTTCTTCCTCTGAGTAGCTCATATGGGGTCTTGTCAAGAATTGCTCTGATGGAACATCTGTTCAGCAAGTGGCATGCAGTGTTTATTGCTTCAGCCCAAAAGTTTCTTGCAAGCCCACTTGACAACAGCATAGTCCTTGCCATATCCTCCAGGGACCTGTTCTTCCTTTCAACCCGACCATTTTGTTGGGGAGTTCTTGGTGCAGAGAAGTTATGATGTATGCTGTTCTTAGCACAGTACTCAGAAAATTTTGAGTTTTCAAACTCAGTTCCATGATCAGATCTGATGCTGATGAGCTCTTGACTTAAGCTTTTCTGCACTACACCAGCCCAGTCTTTAAAGCTGTCAAAAGCTTCATCTTTAGATGCCAAGAACAGGGTCTATGTGTACCTAGAGTAGTCATCAACAATAACGAACACGAATCTCTTTCCTCCTCTACTCCTGACTCTCATAGGTCCACACAGATCCATATGCAATAGTTCTAGTGGCTTTGATGTACTTACCACCTTTTTGGATTTGAAGGATTATTTCACATGCTTCCCATTTACACACGCATCACACATTTTTATATTTTCAAATCTCTTGCTTGGCAATCCACGAACCAGCTCCTTCGATACAAGCTTGTTCAGTTGTGAGAGACTTGCATGACCCATTCTTTTGTGCTACAGCTGAAAGTCACTTTCTTGCACATTCAGGCATGTTAGGTTATTTTCAGGTAGTGACTTCAGCGATGCTTTGTATACATTGTTCACCCTCTTTCCTCTCACATAGTTGGGAGATGCTCAGCAGATTGTGTCTGAGACCGTCAACACAGTAAACATTTTCAATTGCATGATCCAGAGTTCTCCCAATCTTTCCAATTCCCACGATTTGACAACTTTTTCCCCCTCCGAAGGCCACACTGCCTGCTTGAAATGCTGCGAGTGAGAGAAAGTTTCTTCTATCTCCTGTCATGTGCCTTGAACAACCACTATCAAGAATCCAGCTAGGCCGTGCGGGCACCCGACATCCTCCCCTAGACCCGTCTGGCGAACCCTTACCAATTAAATTAGGAAAATAAATATAACAATTCACAAATAAGGACAAGGCTAAAAAAAAACACGGACATACTGATACCTCTAAGCTGTACAAAAGAAATTACAGCTAACTACCCAACATACAAGGTTTAGGGCTATCCAGACTAGACATCTAAGAGTACAAAAGAAGACAGATACCTCCTGAAGAGAGCAAAATGCAGCTGAAATAATAAACAATAAACTGGTGGCCATCCGGAATAAAAGCTGGCTCACCCTGACAGCTGAAGTCGTCTTCGCTCTTGAACAACGTGGCGAACTCATTCCTGGAGCGAACCTGCCGAAACGAAATAAATAGACAAGAACAAACAACAAACAAGGGTGAGTCAAAAGGACTCAATAAGTGGGGCAGACTAGCTACCTCAAAGAATAGGATAGCTAGCCAGGGAGAAGAAACAGATAAACCAAATTCTTTTTATGTAAATTATAAAAAGGCAGAGCCAGATAACAACCGGAAAAACGTAAGAAACTTCTAATCTCAACCAAGGGTGTGAGCCAGAAACATATCAACAAATAAGCAATGCACACATAAACAGAACATTAATCATGTACCGCAAGTCTACACAATGGCATGAATTGAGATGAAATGAAATGAAATGAACTATGATGCAAAGGGTCACATGTGCCAAATGAATGGAGCGGAATCCTCCTGCTCCGAAGGCGGAATCCTCCTACCCTCAATATGATGCAATGGAGCGGAATCCTCCTGCCCTCAATATGACGCAATGGAGCGGAATCCTCCTGCTCCGAGGGCGGAATCCTCCTACCCTCAATATGACGCAATGGAGCGGAATCCTCCTGCTCCGAGGGCGGAATCCTCCTAACCTCAATATAATGCAATGGAGCGGAATCCTCCTACCCTAAATATGATGCAATGGAGCGGAATTCTCCTGCTCCGAGGGCGGAATCCTCTTACCCTCAATATGATGCAATGATAACCCTTCACCGGTGCGGGACTCTCATCGACTGCCGGGAAATATATGTCAACTCACAGCCAGAGTACAATGCTCAGATCTTCAATGCAATACCAACAACAGGACATAACATATAATATATAATGTAAATCCAAAGCTAAGGCGTAATGAGTACGCCTATCGGCAGCTTCACACGTAAGGA
The DNA here is from genome assembly GCA_037355625.1 of Petunia x hybrida. Classification (NCBI taxonomy): domain Eukaryota; kingdom Viridiplantae; phylum Streptophyta; class Magnoliopsida; order Solanales; family Solanaceae; genus Petunia; species Petunia x hybrida. The sequence continues at coordinate 596,736 of JBBBVM010000902.1, forward strand.
ACACGTGGTAGAAAATCCACGAGGCCAGGTGCCTCCAAAGAAATGGATATAAACACTTACCTTGTTACAAAGTTAGTACATCCACTCAATAACCGCTTGTCCTTTGGTTTCATTGCCAAACGATCCCACTCTATTCAATGAGCAGAAAAATATATCAAATTAGGCTAAAGGCTTCTTTCCTCACATCTTAGGGCAATCCGGTTAGGAACCTGATACCCTATTTGCATACGCAATACACAGGCCAGACCTATGTACAGGGTTTATGGTCACATAACCAAACCCTAAATAAATTACATTTATAAGTTGCCCATAACTCACTGAGTACGAATATATAATCAATTTCATTATCGGGGTCCATTTGACCCTTTAAACTATTAATTGAACTTATTAAAACGATGTATAATATTTCAAGTTTTACCGTTAAAACATATTCAAACACACGTAATAAACTCAAATAATATATTAGGATCATTACCTGAATGTTTCAGGGTGAAAATTCTACTTTTTACCGGCCACTTTTCTCATTTTCTGGCATTTTGTTTCCTTTCCCGCGTAATCTCTTCCTTCTCGTTTTTGTTTCTGTCTCTTGTTTCGTTTTTCATGTTCCTGTACGTGTGTCCTGTTCAATTATCTAAAAGGTAAGGAAAAATTCCACCGCCTAACTTTTGTTGCTTTTCCCTTTTTTTTTTTTGTTTTTCTTTTATAATTTCTTTTAAAATTCGCTGCTACGATAAAAATTAAAACGGTACTCTATGATATTCGAAATAATTCCAACTTTTGCATACAAGTTATACAAAATATATGTAACATACTCGCACAGGCGGATCTCAAATTGGACTCCCGAAACTCAAGATGCGAATTTAAATAGAAAAAGTCAAATTATTTAACTTTCGGCATTTTAGCGGAAACTAGCCGAACAACATCGAAATTCACTTTCGAACATTTATAAAAGTCATAAATAATCATACGAACCTAACGGTGCTTTCGGATTACGAATCAGAGCTCATTCGGCAAAACCGAGCTCGAAAATCTCTTTTTAATATTTATCGACAATAAAAACTGAAACCTTCTTCCGATGTCTACAAAACGTGATCTGATTTAGCTTAAATTTTACAGACAGCTCCTAATGGGCATTACAAATATTTTAAAATTATCGGCACGTCAATCGGAGTCCTAACTTCCGAAACGACTAACCGAGGTCGTTTCATTCTCCTCCACTTAAACTCTCGTTCGTCATCGAACGAGCCTAAGTCTAAGGCAAGATTCATGCAGATAACAAGAGAACTTGCGCGACCTTCATGAGTAACTCCACGGGAATTATTTCCTGATTACAGGATCAGAATTATAATACGCATATCGAACTCTTGGATAAAAACATAGCAGGATAATATCATAACGCCACTGCCCAGCTTATTCTGACTACACCGACCCTTTCTCGATCATGAGAGAAGAGCTCTACATTTTCGAAACAAAGATACACGAAATTCTGGATGGATTAACATGATTCTGCCGGTGAATTACCTCGTCGATATACTTTTTGATATAGAACAAGTCGATGAAACAAAGAATTAGCTTAAGCTTCATACAATAGGGGGAGCTTTTGAAGTACCTTGTTACTACATACTATAGAAGATTTGATGCAAGCTATATTATTTTTACGAATGCACTTTGCAACATCTCAGTTAATTTTAGTGTTGCTCCGCAAGCTCTTTGTGGGAATGTAGTTACTCATATCCTAATGTATGTCAAAGGTCCATCTGAACAAGGTCTATCGTATAAGGATAAGGATCATATAACTACTACTGGATAGTATGATGCAGATCAGGAATGATCTTCAGACTAAACATCCACTACAGGGTATTGTCTTTGAATTGGAGTTATTATGACTGGAAAAAGTGAAAATAAAAGAGACATGTAGTTGGACCATGAGCTGAGGTAGAATACCAGCAACAAAGTTGATTACATGTGCACTTATAACGCTAAAGTAACTTCTCAAAGAATTGAGTTGTGAAAGAGATATGCCAATGATGGATGGACAATAAGCTGCACTAGACCTTTAACTCTAAACTTTCATGAAGTAAAACAACGTCAGTATGAGGATCCAGTACTAGTTAAATATAGACAGATAGCCAGAAGAAAATCGGAGTCACCATACAGGGTTACTACTGACGGTGTTCTCAAATATAAAGATAGACTTTATGCTTTCAGCAGATAGGTACGTATATATGATCAGGTTTCCAGCTTATCTCTATCATTAATAGATTATTAGTGGGTTTACCAATGATCGACACTCATTGTAGATTTCTGCCGTGACCTTACTGTGGATCGTGAGAAAAGTGGTATCAACACCTCAGAGATTTAATATTACCATTCAGCATTTGGAGGAAGACTCCTCCACTTAAAGCACAAACTCATGCAGCCATTTGAAAAGAAATAACCATCCTCGCACAGTCTGCTGGACTAAAAAAGATTTAGCTAAAAGCTGAACGCAGGCAGACCTAAGCTACCAACTACCCTTTCGAGTTGCCAAACAGCTGCAACTCTCAAGTTCACAACTCCATACCTTTGCCGCAAACACCACTGCCTGATGGATGGTACTTCTATATAAAAATTTCGGCATAGTTTCCCCTGAAACTGGATGATCCGCAAAAACAGAACTAGCACTATACTATACATGGGAATGGATACCCGAATAAACTGATATCCAAAACAATAATATGCTTACCTGGCTACAATAACACGTACTCTGGCTCAACACAGGGAACGTCACAAGCGGCTACCAATCGCCCAAGCTCACTAGTTCCGGACGAAGAAGAAATGAAAATGGATCGAGGATAGAAATAATTAGAGCTTCAGGAAGTTCTTCTTCTTATTTGCTTGACTACCAAAGCTAGACTACTTCCGAGTCAGGTGAGCCAAAGAATCGCAATTGAAGAGATAGACATTAAATAAGCTTTATGGAAAAACATCCATACCAATTTATACTCCCAATAAGGAGGAAACTCTGACAATTTACCAGAATACCCTTTTATAACTAAGACAAGCTCATAGAATAACATGACTCTACTAGAATCTCGAACCAAGAGGAGACACATAGATCGAGCATTACTTACCAGCCACTTAACACCGGAAGAAACAACGACACTTCCTGATGGTGACGAATAAGAATCCCATCATCCTACCAACACTGATTTCCGAAGAGAGAGATAAAATGACTTGACATAATAACACAAGGTGGCATAACAGGATGCCAAGCAGGCAATAG